>JAODTK010001221.1:0-637739 GCA_026419785.1 Sclerodactyla briareus
TCATCCACAGCTATTTACAAGCGATAGCGAGTTGCATTGACCGGGGACCCAGTACAGACAGCCAGGGGGCTAATGAGCCAAAGCCATCCTGGCATTCTAAAGAACTCAATACTAATATTTGGCATTCCTAGGGGCCCGTTTTTTTCTAAATGAGTTCTAATCTCCATCAAAGCTATAGCTAGTAAACTGGATAGAAAATTATGTCATCAAATTATGTTTCGCTCACTCCCTGCGAATCTTCGTCAACCTTAACATCAACCACGGGAAGGTATATGAATGATTTGGTCGCCTATCGTTTGAAACTGCCTGAAACACTATCCTTCCATTGGCTGAGTATACAGTATTTATATTTGACATAATTTCACATCCGCAAAAAAAGGCAAATGTTGCCCCGTGCAGCCCCAGGTTTCTAAGGCTGTGCTGTGAATGACGTAGAGTACCACTCTCTCATAATGAGGAGAACTCAAATGCCACCGGCTTGGTAAACAGTATGACCCCTGCCCACCACTGACTAGTTGACTTTTTCATGTCGCCTATATAACATGGACCAATGCAATATTCAGCCATACCCATGTTACAGTCCCCAGTGACTCCAGACCGTGACTTAACTCACGCAAATTCCTGCCACCATTGAGCACATCCATTACTTTTAAAGTTCGAAAAAGTCACACCAATTGAATAAAACTAAATCTAAATTACCAACTATTGGCACCACATTTTTTTTTGTAGAGTGCAGCCACTCATCAGTTGTACCCCTCAATTCCAACCCCTCTTTCGTTTTCCCATACTCCATTGCTGAGACGAGTTTTGCACTACACTATGTCCCATTTTTTGGTGTGAGTGTGACTCGGCGAACTCACACATAGGAGTAGTATAATTTAAAGTAGACCCGGAGCCGCCGGCGGACGGAGCAAGAATATTTCTACCCACCGTGGAATCCTTCTAGTAGGCCCCAATGAAGAGATGGAGTTAAGCAGTACAAATCCTCTTGAGCACTGATTGATGCCATCTAAATATGCAATGAATCCCCCGTTCACACGTACCCCATCAACACCCTTGCAACCTTGTTTCCACACCGGGGGTGCGATCGTGTGATGAATATTGACGGGACATACGCGGTTAGCACGATCTAAGCGATCGCCCCCATAGGTTTACCGTGTAACCGTAACAAGAAAAATTTTCGTTTCACAGCCCCCCCCCCCCGCCTCCCAGAGTTGCAGGAACGGCATTCCCGGGGTCGTATGGCAGTAAGCACCATTCCTAGAATTGGCAATAAATTTCCGAAATTCATATTCCAAGAATAGAACGTTCTTGAAGTTAACTGATCGAGTGTACGTTACAATTCGCCACTATCATCGGTTGACGCGTAGTGCACAAGAAATTGTTTCGACTTACGGACTCCCCAGATTGCGGCACTTCCCGGCCGTATGGCTTTAGGCATCATCCCTAAAATGACCAATAATATCCGGGGTTTTGATTTCGAGAAACACCGGAAGGAATGGTGTTGGTATCTCATTCATTATCATTCGCGCCACCATCCGTGACGCGTAGCGTACAAGAAAATGGTTCGTATTACAGACCCCCAGATTGCAGAGAGCGGCATTTCTCAGGCCTTATGGGCAGTAGGCAACATCACTAAAATTGACAATTAATTTCCGAAAACTGATCGAAGTTTATTCCTTGCAATTCTCCATCATTCTTACCATACCTTTTTGGAGAGGTCTTCCGCTGCCCATCGAGGAGCCTTCCAATTGGGTTAGAGGTTGCCCGCATCTTAAAAATTTGCTCGAACATCACTGTCGTGGGAAATGTGTGCATTTCTCGGGCACTTGATTGAAAAATCGAGCTAGTCAGCGGGAAAATTTGTTCATTTTCAATTTCGATCCAAATGTACATGTATCAGAATTGTTTTTGCCTCGACCTCTGCGCCCATATCACGTAAACCTACATACTGATACGCACGATCCCCAGCTCTGTTATTTTTTTGTTGCATATAGCTTTCATCTCTTATCACGGAGCAGCACATCAGGCTGGCAAAGCCGCCAGTCTGTTATAAACAATAAGGATAGAGAGACTAAACTCTCGTTGGGATTAATGCATTATGGGGGGGGGGGGGGGGGGCAACATGAATCCCCCTTTGTGGCCTTCCCATATGTTCACCGCACTCGTAGATGACACGTATGAAGCAAAAACAAATATGCAGATCTAACGAAGTTATTGTGGCAGGCCTAATGTAATTATACAAGTAACGGATATTTTTGGCATTTGGCCCTTTAAAACCAATCGATTAGAAATCTGTCTTAGGGCCTGGTGGTAAGGCCGTAACTTTACCTTTGATTGGTTATGATGTTTTTCTCACCTGTCTGAAAATATTGGGGGACATGGTACACCCTTCCCCCACCCTCCCCCTCCTCCCCCCACGTGATCGCCGCCCAAGGTTCCACATGAGGTAATATGTGCTCATTTCGCCTGTAAGGCGTCTGTCTATGGCAAGACTGATGAACGGTGATCTAACAATAATATTAGATTCAGTCTGAGTTTTTGTGTTTTGTTCCCCCAAATTGAACTCGTCGATCTGCATTGGAGTGGCCCCTTTTTTTAAGTAACACGTCCCGGGGGTCCCTCAAATCGCCTGTAAATGTGAGTAACAGGGCAAGCTGACTTCAATATCTCATTCACCCTTCCGGGAGTAATGAGTTTCCACAATCGTGGCGTACCCATATAAGTGGGCAACGGACAAGATTCTTAGTACCTTGAAAAGGTCCTTTGGAAGGATACGTACAATTCTGTTCAGAGGTGTGTGAACGTTCTGTGCGAGAATTCTACTGATACCACGGTTTTGCCTAATATCCTGGAGAGCGATATCCGGCGCGAATGGGTAACGCGAACTCTTAGGTGCTCGCGCGACGCGACGCAAATAATGTCAGTATACCATAGTAGTGAGCCTACAGGTTTGGCCAGCAGTAGAAATCCCCGACCTTTCGTCAAGTGAGGCAGATGAGGCAATTGGCAGCAGCATCTGAGCTCCATATGTTGTTATTTTCTAAATCAGAAAAATAAGTGGATTATTAAGAAATAACAATCCATCAAAAAACCTCAATGTTGAATGGGGTGGGTGAGGCTCGGGAATTGCCCCGTTGGAACCTCCTGGCGCAACTACGGTACGTTCACGCTGCTAAACTAGTCAGTATTTCTTCCTTCCGTATTTCGCTCTGCCCAACTTTTTTCAGGGGGGGGGGGGGAGGGGGAGGTTCAGGATAACATTTTCGCGAGATTGGATTCCTCCCAAACAATCAGTTCGCCCTGGGCGAAGAGCAATGTTTCAGTAGGCCCATGAGTGATATAGGATTAATGTACACGAATAAGAGGAATATGCAAAATATTGTTTGAGGAGTAAGTATAGGACAAGTCGACCGAGGTTTAATTCTAGAGTTTTCTTTTGCTTAGTTTGTTTTTTTTTTTGAGTAGGCCTTATACAGTAACCGGGGTACGCCAAAATGATCGAGTTTACACAGCGGCTATTTGCAAGCAATCTACTTCTAAAAAATCCTTGTGTTTTAACCGTGTGCTACTTCGCTGAAATTCAACTCACTCTTCGAATGATCTATACGCCAGCGCCACCTCTTCCGGAATTTACAGGGCACACACTCAAGGAGAATTCAGCTTACTTTTGCTTTCAAATAAGTTTATTCAATGAATACCGGTATATCCCGGGAATTTCATGGGATAGGTTCATTCTGCCACAGATCCTGATGTGACCTAATTCCGGTAGTCTACATGACTTTTAAGACAACTACACGAGAAATGACGCGAGCGAAGACAACCACTCTACTTGGCTTTCGTCGACCTCACCAAGGCCTTCGACTTGGTCAGTCGGAGCGGACTCTTCACCTTACTGGAAGAATTGGAATGCCACCGAAGCTTCGGCAGTTGGTTCCCGCTCCATCCTTCCACGAAGATATGAAAGGCACAGTTCACTATGATGGCCTTTCGATCCTTCTCACCGCAGCGGGTTAAACAAGGGATGTGGTGTCCTGGAGTATGGAAGAATTTACTTACATGGTCTCAACCAGAACAGCAAACCTTTCCCCTGGAAGCAGAATACGACTCGCAATTGGTAAAGGCAGCATCATTATGGCCCGCTTTTCCCAAAATGGTTTGGAGCAACACATGCTGACCACACACACCAATATGCAGTGTACCATGCCTGGTTTTTTACACACTCCTTTTACAGCAGCGAGTCTTGGACACTGAACCCCCACCAAGAGCGGAGACTTCAAATGCGTTTTCATCCATCTGCGCACCTCAGAGACTCTGCATCACCTGCAGGACCGAGTCCCAAACAAAGATGTGCTGGTATGTTTGCCCTCCTCTCACAGAGACGGTCTGCACTGGCCTCGGTCCATGTCATCGTTTCAGGTGGGGTCTAATCCCCTAAGACATTCTGTATTTAGCTTGCGACTGGTACCAGCCACAGGGAGACCATTCCTCCGTTCACAAGGCGTCCTGCAAAGGAGACTTAAATTCCGGCAACATCCGACCATTTGACCTGGGACAAATGCTACCGATCGTGCTGCCTTGGAAGCTCTGTAAGGACCACAGCAAGTTGAGCGAAAGTAGAAGAGAGGACAAATGGGACGCGAAAAGACATCGCAGACGAGAGAGGGCAGCTTCCACGCCAGATCCAACCGAGAGCGGCGCTGGGTTCACCTGTGACCAACTGCAACAGACTAGTTCGTTCGAGAATTGGGCTGTCAGCCAACAGCAGACGCTGCCACCGACTACAGACTATACAAAGGCGCGACTCCTCCATGTCTTAGAGACAGACGGATGCCAACCCAAGCAACAACAACATGACTTGTGATGTACTCGGCCCTAGATCAAGTAGAATTGTTTGAAGAATCTGCCCTACTGGAGTAAAGATGAGTTTTAGTCGGACGCGGGGTTCAGAAAAATGGGGTAGCATACAGGGTTAGATGATATATTGTATGGCTCGCCAGTATTTGAGAACCTCACCCCAGCACAATCATATTTGAACTATTTTGGGAAAAGTTACTAGACTGATATCCCAATCACGGAAAATATTCCTAAACTCTACAAACTGTTTACCATAATTTTAAATGCTGTTAGAGGATATATATGTAGGAGAAATGCGGACACTCAGAACAGGTGATGCTCCTGCCCATGGTCCGGACGGTATTTTTTAAATATTGCCGAACCAGTTTTGTCTGTGTCATTCAGGGGCGATGCAGGATTTGTCTAACCCGGGGGGGGGGTCAGTATCTAAGCGGAGCGCCACCTCGGTTGGCCCGGAGTGTCAGTGTACAAGAAAATTTCGGGGGTTTTAAACACCCTCCCAGAAATGGCCCTCGGGGGCATGAGAGGAAACCCATTTACACTCCCACGATCGGTAAAAAAACAAAGTGCCTGCTCGTATTGGAATTACACTGAAAACAAAAATGAATCTTTGCCACTGTTATGGGTTATATTGATCTAAATGTGAGGTTGGGTTTTCCTTCTCATCATATCAGGCTTTGCGATATGTGAGTACATTCAATACGGCCTTATCTCTTCAGCGGACAGGATGAGGCAAACTGCATCGGGCGTTGGCGGCGCAGCTGAGCTGTGGAAATGCGCTACCAATGAAAGGAACCATCGCCTTCAACTTCATGCATGATTCCCATGCCAGGAGCAGTGGCACTTTTCGCAAACGGACCCCCCCCCCCCTCTCCCCAGTGTGATAACGAGGGCTCATACTGACAACTGCTTGGTTGTTCTTGTGCGGAAAGTTTTTAATACTGTGGTTAGCCCATCTCTCTGGACGTTCTGCGCAAAGGAACCGCGTTGCACGATCGAGGCGTCGATCCGTTCCGAAAGGTGTGTGTGTGAGGGGGGGATGGGGCGGGGGGGTGGGGTTGATGTGGGTGATGTGAGTGCATTTTGCATCTAAGCGGAGCGCCCCCACCAATATTGGTTGGCGCCGTTGTATCGCACCGAACAATTTTGGCTTTTTATACCTCATAGATCGCCGGAAATGGGAAATGGCACTACGGCTCAATGCACACAATCTGGATGTACAATTTTAGTAAGAAAGAATGATGTGAAATTGTTACTCTGCAGGATTATTGGGAGCGCTGGAAGAGGGGGAGGGGGGGGGGGGTAGAGTATTTCATAGGGTTGTCGATTTTTTAAATATAGCAACACAGCATCTGCGGCCTCTAATATTTTTTTATGAAAGAAAATGTCAGCAAGTGATTTAAACTAAATACCCAGAACCCACTGCAGGTTTACAATTAACGTGAATAGGTGGAGCTAGGATTGGATCCAACTCCCTGCATTTAGCCAATAATATATGCGTCAGCCACAGTGACAGTATGTGCAATAAATACACATACCGTTGTGAAATATGGGAGATGATCTTGCCGGGATCTAAACGGCGCCCAACATGCTTGAACGTACGGCTCATTGAGAGAGTTTCAGAGAAGAATAGGTCACTCAGATTGCAGGAAATAGCACTTTCGGTCTTGCCTTCGGTGAATTTCAGTGGGAGGCGCTGGGGGAGAGGGGCGGGGTGGGGGGGGGATCAGAGTGATATTACATTAGGGTTCTGTCGATTTACGTATCTAGAGTGGACACAAGAGGACAGCCATCGGTTAGTGAGTAGCGTACACAGAAATTTCGGATATAAGCCTCCGAGATGTTAAGAAAGGGCACTTCCCAACCTTCCCGGATCGTTCATAGCCTTAGGTTTGTAGGGGCGCTAGACATTGAAATGGTGAGTTGTCATATTATCCGAATAAAAGTACGCAAATCTAAAAAGTGCCTAAATCATTGAAGTTACGAAGAAACCACCATTTTTTGTGGCCACTCAGTTAGATATTTTGGGTATAAAAAATTATATTTTGCTTCACCTCTGCTCTTATTTCTCCCATTCTTCTCCCGAGTTGCGCCGATACTTAGTCTAGGATCCTCACTGTTAGGCACTGCATCGGACGCCCGGACAATGGGGTGCCTCTTATTTGTTTTTTAATGCCACCTAGCTGACTGGACTGTTTGACTATTGGGCATCTAAGCGGAGCATCATTGTCGGCTGATGCGGATCGTATTAAGGATTCTATCAGAGCAGGGGATTATAGTAGAACCACGCCTGATAAAGCGGTTTCGAGTGGCTGAACGTTGTGCATGTTGTACTATTTTAGCTGATGCTGCAGGCTCGGCGGCTTTCATGCATGAGGGCAGATTATGGTCCATCTTTCGAGAAGGATATCAACATTAATTTATGTCGAAATTGAATTCAACACATGCCTCATAGCGGTTATGTGGCGGATCCACCCGAAACCATAATTAACCATGAGTTTTCCAAATAGCCTGTAGGGGTTGCGGGGGGGGGGGGGGGGGGAAGGGGGTGATGATGTAACACGATGGACCAGGAGGGGGGTGGGGGGATAGTGCTAAAAAGTGGGAACATCTCGCACGATTGATTTGAGCCTATGACTCACAATTAGATACGTCTCTTTGCAGTTTTTCGGTTCTCTTGTATTTTTCACCACCCATCCCCTTTCGCTCACTTCCTCTTCCTTTCTTCTCCCTCTTCCTTTCCTCTCTTTCCACCCCCCTCTCTCTCTTCCATCTGTTTCATTTCTAGCTTCTTCTCCTTTTTTTTCCCTCTTCTCTTAGCGGGGGGCGCGCGCCCCCAGAGCTCCCCCCCCCCCTCCCCCCTGGGTAGTGGATACGCGGTCTGTCATTGCATTATTTTCAATAACACCTGACAAGAAGGTGTGGTTCGGTTTATGTGAGGAGAAAAATGTTCATCTAATTTTCAAGAAAGGCAATCGGTCTGGTCATTGTAATGACAGGCCAGCGATCCTTTTTCAAGTGAGGCACATGGTTATTAATGTGTCAATCTGAGATTGAATGCCACAATGATGCTCTCAACGTATCAGCCTACTAGTACATGTTCACACCTCACTATATGGACAACCCATAAACCTACATGAACTAGATACATAATTGCATTTGTCAGATATCGTTGTTGTTTAGGATTTTCGGGTCATTCAGGTCAGTGCGGTCAAAAAAATGAGCCTGGAGGCACAGGGTCAATAGGTCAAAAGCTCAAATTAGGTCAGAGTAGGTCACCAAATGTAATTCACACGGGACTAACAAAGCTTTCCATGACGCCCCCCCCCCCCACGCAGATTCGTTGCCAAGTTTTCAATGTCGAATTTATCTACATTTGAACCTAATAGGAGAATTAGTCTTCGCATATGTGTGACAAACGTTTTTCATAAGTTTTTCCTCGCACGACCTACTTGAACGATTTTACCTCACGCCCCAAAATTATAGGTTTCCTCCTCAACATATGTGCAACCCATATGCCCAATTGTGAACTGCGAAGGGGGGTTTGCGTTCGCTAGATATGTGCAACAAAATTGGTCACACACACACACCCACAAAACACACACACACACACAACACACACACAGCACACAAGCACACACGCTCGCTGATTACTATAGAGTTCCTCGAAAACGGCTTCTTCTGACCTCATGGAAAATGATTGGGCGCTCTTCCATCTCTAATACCGGAGCTGAGCGAGCTCATGGCGGACTTCACACTCCTTACCGGTGTGAAATCTGTCCAGGCTTCCAGCAAACAAGCTGATGCTGGATTCAGGTTATACAAACAAGCGATTCGTTGTTACAATCGATTCAAAGAGGCGTATGTTTCATTGATTTTCCTCAACAAATGGGGTACGCGACCTTTTCGGCATAAAGTCTGGCTATTCTCGAATCCTAATGTTTGAATGACAATCAGCATCATCGTTGGACCACGATGAGGCCAAGTCCTATATACGAACACTTCTCAGTTTGTATTGTGTAATAGGTGTGATCTCGCCAATGTTAGTTGTAGCAAGCTCCGAAAGAAAAAGTTGGGCAAATATGTAGCTATGAATTTGCCTTTGTTATGGGTCTGTGATACTGTCATCGAATTGCAGTTAGTTCCATGGGAGGTCAGTTCGGTGGGCAAGCGCACTCAATAACTGACAGTTTCAGATGTAGCCTTGCCTAGTTGGTTCTCTCTCCTGAAATCATCCCGTTTGCCAAAACCCGCGATATTCAATTCTCTTTCCAAATAACGATAGATCGGAATAGGACCCTGATTCTATAAAGCGAAAACTTAAATTATACTCGGATGTATATATGTCTTTCATATCAAACGTGATTATGAGTGGAATTCCTCCTCCTACATGTTGGTTTGGTATGGGAGTGTTAATGCCTTCACGAACAGTCTAGACTTCACTCAATTGGTGGGAAATCTCTTGAGTTCTGTTGTTCCCTCAGTGGCGTCGTGCCCATTGGGCCCGGGGCCGCCCCCCAAATTTGTCAGAGGTGTCCTACAATTTTGTCATAATTTTTAAATTAAAAATGTGTTTCTCCTCGAATCGACGGTAGACTAGATAGTCAATAGTGCCGCTTCGCTTTGATAGGCCTTGAAAACTCGCAAGAAAATAGAGTGGCTGAGGTGAAATTCAACCACATGTCTCAAGTTTTATTTTTAGATAATCGCTGATGGAAAAAGCCTCTGGAGATCACATGTCACCATTTGAATTTTAGAAGACTAATTTCGAATTTCTCTACGCTGCGTGCATCACCAGGTGTCGGCTCCGATTAATATTGAAGCCGCTTGAACATACGGTGGGGCCTAAGATTCATTCATTTGTAATTTGCAACCTTTAGTTCAATTTACTAACAATAAAAATGCCATCTGGGGCTCACCGTTTGCATCTGAAGAGACCATAGTTTTTTGTTTTTCGCTGACTTCGCCGCATCAATGGTGCGCGCCTCGCTTTTCATAGTATAATCGTATCAACATTCAACATACTGTGTCTGCAAGTTAAAAATTCCCTTTTTTCCTCATCTCAAATTTAAGTATAATTTTATTTATGTTGTATTAAAATGGCTGTCCGGCGCTCCCCATTTGGCAACGGAGAATCTTCACTTTAAAAAATCGAGGCGCGGGGACATTAATGGGGTCGCGCAGCTCAATAGTGAGATAGATCTACGACATGGAGTCAGTGGCCCAATAATTTATTTCACATATTTCTCCTGCGCATTTGAACCCATCATGGGATTGTGAACCGGTAAAATCCTCCCTTGGTGCATAATTAAAGATGTGTAAAAGAATGAATTGTGTCGACCCTAGGCCACTGAATATCTGAGGTGTAAAAGAAGAAATTGTAGCTAAAGCCCTATCAACTGAACATTTTCCGAGAATCTTCCCGGAATCAACGAATTTGTTGAAATTTTAGGGGTAGGGCCTATTGCTTTACCTTTAATAGGCACGGATAAGTGGAAGTGGTCTTTTCTTGCTTAACTAACCGACATCTGTATGTTATGTTGTGCTCCATCCGTGGTGGCGCCTCGTCTCTATAGACATCCCCTGCTGATGCCCCCCCCCCCAAAAAAAAAGATCTAATATATATATATATATATATATATATATTTGCAGAGCCCCTGGTTCTCTTCCGGGGTTGTTTTTGGTTTTTTGGTTAGATTGGTCTGAGGATTCAGTTCCTCCTTCCTGAATCTCTCCAACTAATTGAACTAAAAGGGCAAAAAGTACTTCTATACATCCAATAATTCACTAAAATCTCTGAATTGTTAAATTTGTCTGTTAGTGTCTAGCTGTCTTTGGCTAGTTTTGAAAGGACCACGAAGTTGGAGACCTAGCTGATACCTATACGTTATTATATAACAATGAAGGGCAACCCTGGCGACTATGGACGTTCCCGTTTTACCATTTACAAGACGTCACAAATTTCGTCAGTTTCAGGGTATATCGGGGCTACTTTTACCATCGACACGTGCTATTTTGTCATCGACACTGTGCTATTCTTGCATCGACGTGCTATTATCGCATTCGGCACTGCTATTTTGCAATCGGCACGTGCTATTATTGCATGTGACGATATACCAGTCACGGTACTGAACTGCGACAAGGGCACGTCCTTCTCGCCCGACTAACCGGGGGCACCAAGTGAACCACTCTGCAACAGAAGTACAGTGAATATCTAATGATAAAACATCCCACGTGGTCCGGCGAGAGCAATAAAAAAAGGTTTTATGCGTCTCTAACCACCCCGATTTGGAGCTATTTTACGAACATTAGCTTGGCCAATTAAGAAACAGGAAATTCCTTTATTTTGTGGTTTGTGATGTGTAAAAGTAGACATCGAGAGTGCCAAATGAGTATATTGATGTTATGGTTGTGTATCGTATGGTCGCACTTCAAGAGGAAGAGGGTATGGGAGATTTCTTGTTCAGCTGTGACCCGTGACTACACAAGGGTGGGGTGTCGGAACCACTCCTTGACCCTTGTGCGTTGTGCCCAATCATTGCTTCACAACAACAGAAATCACCGGCTAGCTTTTTTTTCGTCACTGTTGCAAGCAACATGTGCCCAGGCCCATAATATGCGTTTATTTACCAATAGAGAGGGCGAGGCTATACATTAGAGCGCACTTCCCCTGGGTCCACTGAACCCCCCCCCCCCCCCCCCGAATAGCTCTCAGTAACCCCTGTGTGAACCTTACTTTTCCTGCTCGTGAAAATGACATCCAATTGCATGGGAGAATATTCGTGGTTTCCCCAACATTTTCTCGGTGATCCTGTCCGCTAACAATGCGACGAGAGATCTACATTATTTTGTTGCCTGCAGTAATCCAGCGCCCATTTCTACCTCGTCTCCCCTCGTTTCCGTTTTCGCTCTTCCGGCCGCACTTCGCTTAACCTTCCCGATACTTACCTCGCGCTGTCGGCTTTCGTTATGGATCTCTTTGGGAAAGGAGGCAATCCGGCCCGATGACCCACCAAGGGTAGGCTTAACTATTGATGTGCCGTAAACAGTGACTATAATCAACCAGTAGTGATAAAAAGCTTTGCACATGACACAAGCACAACGAGTCTGCACATGACGAATCGGCCGACCCTCCCCCGTATTATACCCATACCACTGCAGAAAATCAATCAGATGAGTGGTGTCAGATTTCTAGAATATTAAGAACACCCCTCCCCCCCCTCCAAAAAAAAAACTTCCGTGGCATCCTGTCATGCTCAGCCTTACCAACGAAATCGAATTTCACACCACGATGACCTATTAACTACGACTCCGACATTTGCGTTAACTCACGCGGCACTCAACGTAAGTTATGTATGTCTTTCATCTTGGTTCGTTCCTAACAAAACTTTGGTGGATTTGTAGTCCCCTCCTCCTTACTTTACTTTCGTTTTTCACGCCTTCGATTTTCAATTTGCCCTCTCGATACTTCTGTCAGAGGGGACAACTCCCCCCCCCCCCCCTTTCTGCCCCACTGCTCTGCTCCTCGCCGAGGGAACGAGTTGAGATCCCTTTTTTGTCGATCTCACACCACCCCTCCCCCCCTCTCTCAAAGACAGTGCGGCATGATAGGAAACTCGTGTCATAGGGACTTTGTGTTTTTGTGTTTAGCAGTCAATGGAGCAAGCTCGAAAATCACGATATTTCACCGTCCATTTGTGGTGTTAGTCACCAATCCTGATATTTTGTTCTTGGTTATTCTCTTCACTAATAATTGCAGAAATTTCCTAACTTTCTAACTGAAATGAGGCCGTTTTTTTTTTCCGATCTCCGAAACACAGCCTACCATATAACCAACAAAAAAGAAGAAGCAAGTTTGATTTTGAGTTGGAAAAATCGGATTCAATTAGAATTTTTTGCATTTTTATGTAAGTGGAATAACAAAATCAAAACATCGGGATTTGGTGGCGATACACCACAAATTAGTAAAATATCACGATTTTTCTGTCCTGCTCCATTCACTTGTAACACAAGTGCCCATAAAAATGAGTTTCCGGACGTCCGTCTATATCTGAATGCCCACACTCTTTTATAACGTTATCTGAGAGACCAGACGAATGTACTAGGTATCAACCAGCTGTGTAAATAGCACCCATCGCGTGCGATCGCTGCCGACAATGTTCATGTCTATAATAGAAGTTTGAAGAACAAAAGGGAAAAATGAAAATCATGTGGTTCAAACTAGAAATATACAGTGCAATAGATGAAATCTTACACTGATCCAGCCTGGAGTAAAATGAATCCGAAACAATGCGACATGTATAACTTATCACATAGCCAAGCAATTGAACATTCCATTCACACATTCGTTGAAGCAAAGAGAAGTGCTTGAACATGGTATCCCTCAGGGCGAGATCCTGTCAATCAGACTAACGAATAACCCGAAACTGATTCTGCCACGCAGTAATTCGCAGATTCGTGGGAGTGCATGGCGAACAGCTGCACGAATATGTTGTACTGGAATTCGCTTACTCAAGCCCAATCAGTCACATGGAAAGCTGACCTTTGTTACTTTCTATTGATTATATCAACACAACACTTGTGCCGATACGAGTATATTACGCGGTCACAATCACTCAATTACTGAATTCCCATTGTAACGTCACGGGAAGCCGCATGAACCTCTGTAATACAAACATGAGTCGTTGAAAAACAAGTAAGCCCCATCCTTTCGAAAAAAAGAACAACAACTGTCAAATCTGAATAAAAACATACAAAAATATTCTCAGAATATGAAGCATTATGTCATTCATTTCTTTGTAAACACCAAAACTGCTCGCAGGATGTAAAAGATAAGACAGTTCTAAACCGAGGGTCTATCAAAGGTTGGGGCTAATTTCCTTTTGTTCCGAAGGTGTGCGTACTTTTCAGTACTACGGTGATGACATACCGGACGTACCTGTCCAGAGGAGTATTTCATTTCAGACATTGTGTTGACCTCATGTGACTTCTGAGCGGACCCGAAAACAATGAGGATGATAATCGCGAGAATTTTTCTCTCGATATTCTGTTTATCCGGCCATCTCCTTGTCAGTATAGCAAACATGACACGTTCGGAATTTTCAACCAGAACTTGGAGAATCAGCATTTTCCCCCCAATTACCAGTTTTCGCATACACCTGTACACCAGGCCGGCTCATATATGATCTCGCCTCGGCATTTGCGGAAAAGTTTGATAGTGTTGCCAATTTCCTGTCGTTAATATTCAAGTTCCCTCACATTTAGATGGGAAATAAGTCACAACACCGAACCATGTATAGCAGTGCATTGAACGTTAGTTAAATACTGGATTTTTCCAAGGTTGCTTGCGAGCACAGAGGATCGAACCTATTCAAGTCCTCAACGGTGCAGACCTGGATACTGTACCTTATCACCAGCGAGAAGGCAGCAGGTACCATTTTCAAAGTCTTGTATGACACGACCGGGATTCGAACCCCCGGTCGTCTCCCGGGTGGAGGGCCGACACTCTACCAATTATGCCAACCACTCTGATATAGGTCTTACTTAGGCATATAATGCAGCTCAATTCGCGCTGAATGTTCTGCCATTCTTTCCCATCCTTCTGCCAACCAGGGGTCCGTGTGGCACATCCCCTTCCCTAATCCCTCCATTGAACAACCCTAATTAGGTAACAGCAGACCCTCGTCGGGAGGAAAAGAAGGATCGTCGGGGAGAGGAAAGCACGAAGAAAGAAAAAGAAAGAAACGAAGGGAAAAAAAACAAACAAAAACCTGAGAATACAGAGTAACATTAAATGTGGAATGTAATTAGGTGATAGGGTGGGCGAGGTGGCCTCGTAGCCAGCTGTTCCAGTCGAGGAGGTTTTCCCACTGGCTACGCCACTGGGGCGAGGTGCACGTGCTGTGTGTCACTCGTCTGGAACTTTGTCTCTTCCCCCCCCGTTGGTAGAACCATAGCACTGTCCCTGTATACCAGTAATAGCTACCCTACCCAGATGGTACGAATTTCCCATTCGGCGCTCCATGGAACATCCGCAGGGCTTACACAGTCTAAATAAAATCGCTCCTTGACCGATTCCCTGCGCAGCAACCTGCGGATGCGCTGCGCCTGCGGACCTGTGGATGGCACCTTTTGCTTTTCTTCGTTCCGCATTCCTGGCGGACTGGCGCAAGTGCCCTCGCTCGCCTGTGCTGCGCCTGCGTTGCGCCTGCGCTGCGCCTGCGCTGCGCCTGCGCTGCGCCTGCGCTGCGCCTGCGCTGCGCCTGCGCTGCGCCTGCGGACCTGTGGATGGCACCTTTTGCTTTTCTTCGTCTCGTTCCTGCGGACTGCGTAGTGCCTGCGCTGCGCCTGCGCTGCGCCTGCGCTGCGCCTGCGCTGCGCCTGCGGACCTGTGGATGGCACCTTTTGCTTTTCTTCGTCTCGTTCCTGCGGACTGCGTAGTGCCTGCGCTGCGCCTGCGCTGCGCCTGCGCTGCGCCTGCGGACCTGTGGATGGCACCTTTTGCTTTTCTTCGTCTCGTTCCTGCGGACTGCGTAGTGCCTGCGCTGCGCCTGCGCTGCGCCTGCGCTGCGCCTGCGCTGCGCCTGCGCTGCGCCTGCGCTGCGCCTGCGCTGCGCCTGTGCTGCGCCTGCGTTGCGCCTGCGCTGCGCCTGCGCTGCGCCTGCGCTGCGCCTGCGCTGCGCCTGCGCTGCGCCTGCGCTGCGCCTGCGCTGCGCCTGCGCTGCGCCTGCGCTGCGCCTGTGCTGCGCCTGCGTTGCGCCTGCGCTGCGCCTGCGCTGCGCCTGTGCTGCGCCTGCGTTGCGCCTGCGCTGCGCCTGCGCTGCGCCTGCGCTGCGCCTGCGCTGCGCCTGCGGACCTGTGGATGGCAGCAACTGTATATTAGCGATGCTGAATAATGGCAAAAGTGTTTTTGATCAGTGTCGCTTTGCAAGCAAACCGGCCGGGTTCGAATTCCAGAAATGTATCGTTTTTTCCCCTAGACGTTTTGTTGTATATTTATTATACAGTCATGACGGGCGAGGTCTTGGGTTTTCACTTCATGTTTCCGCTGTATTACACTAGACTGGTGGTTCCTGGGATTTGTTTCGAGATATTTTCAATACCCGTTCGTCGGCTGTCACTTTGGGCATGAATCTTCCGCTCCCCCGGGGTCCGAGTGATCAGAAAGTGGTCGAATCCTGCGTGCCCTGAATCGTCCTTTCGGAGGGGACGTAACTGTCGGAGCAGGGTCTGGATGGATACTCATCTAATCCTCGGTCGAGGAGGCGACTCAGGCTAGTTATCAGCCCTTGCACTATCACTATCATGCGGCCTGTGTCCTTGAGGGTGGCGCCAGCAGTGGCGGGGCAGGGGGGGGGGGAGGGGGAATTCCCCCGTCGTCGGGGAAGCCTTGTCCCCCCCCCCACGTCGGGAGGGGAGGAACCGAGTGGGGGGCAGGCTACGCTAAAATCCTTACAAACCCGGAAGAGTCCCTATTGCCCGACAAAGTATAGGTATTTCCAACCTTCTTTATAGCGGGCAAAATCCCCTATAATATTAAACCTCAGTCCTTTTATAATATTGAGTTCATAACTCAAGTTAAAGATCAGTGTAGCCATCCACCTATCTTCCTACAGACTATTGAGATCACTCCACAATAAACATTCCTGCATTCATAGCACTGTGTGCAACATGCCGTATATATCGGTCTCCGGTCAGACGGGACATGACTTGGGATTTTCCCTCGATTGGAATCTTTCTCTTCCCGAGTCCCGTCTGTTCACGGAAGTGTGAACGATGCCAACTTGAGATCCACGCCACTAGGAAGCACATTTTGAGCTGCAAGTACACGAGCTTGTTACTCTGCTCAGAAAGAAAGCATGTACAATAATGTCCGAGACCGCTCCACCTGTGGACACTGCTACTTTCTTGACTGACCTACAAGACATTATTAATGAGGTGTTAGATCGACAACCATCCCCCCCCCCCCCTTGCTTATCTCCGTCGCCTTCCTCGTTTATTTTCCCGCCTCTTTCTTCCCATGAGGGTTAGGGTGAAGTTCCGTCAATAAGACATCAGGCTGTGGATCGACCGCCTCTGGGAAACTTCCTCCAACCCTGCCCAGCCTAGAAATTCCTACCTCCTAACCTGCCCCTCTCAAAAGGCCACCAACACCCCCTCCCTCTCGCCCTTCTCGGCCACCAATACCACACGCATATCTCCTGGTCTTGCATAGTCACACATGATATTCGGGACGCCGACGCAACAAGCCCCTATCCATGCCCTCACTGGTCACGCTACTATGAGGAGGGCATCATGGATTCGAAGTGGTTTCGTTGGCCTATGTATGGCGGCAAATAGGGCCGAGCAGCTCATTCAGAGGCCAATATCTGCCCTGGATACGTCCTTGCCCAATACCTTCTCACAACCCCGCGTTTGGCGTTCCATACTCTTTGCAGAATTTGCAGAAGTTTATCACTGCATTGCGCAATCTATCGCATCCGATAGATTTATCGTACGATAAAGTTTAATATTTTTCAATTGTCGTCTGATAAATTTATCGTATCGTATCGCACTAGTATGAACACTCCGCAATGAAATGACACTTTTTAACTCGACGTCTGACAAGCGTCGCCATCCGACTAGTCTTGTGTTAAGACGTTGACAACCCTGTCCGATATGGCGCTTTCCTTGCTGTATAAGCCTTTTCAATTTCCAGGGGTGCGCCCGCAGTAACCTGCAGTGTTTCTCAAACCGTATATAACAACATATTATTCCCCAGAGCTGTGGTTGGGCCAATCAAAGTGCTTTTTTTTTTAATTGCAACCAGATAAGTAACATTCACTCAAACGAGTAAGAATAAAATAATAATCGTCTTACACAGACAGCTGCTCTACCTACCTACACAAGAAAATGAGCGGGGTGCAAGTTGGTGTCTGTGACGACACCGGCGTTTGAAGCAGAGACCCCAGGCACTGCAGATGGACATTCTACCGTTCCTAGGATTGGCATGTTTCGTTGAATGTTTCTTATGCCAGCTACGTAGAGGACCCACACTCCACTTACTTCCCCTTGTTCTCATCCACTCGACTAGAAAACAAAGGAAACCGCAGCTGGCACGGTTACCAGCATTTACTAAGGGCGACGAGGAAAGCACGTTACCGTACCGGATGTTCATGTTATCAATTGGGATATCGTGAGACGCATGGAATGAAATTACCATGCACCACACCGATAACGCGTCAAGGACATGGATCTCGTCAAATGAAGCGGATGTCTACTCATTGAACATTGAAGGCTTTATACCGTACTGGATAACATACAACGGGTTAGCACTTCGAACGAAATTGACGGAATACTCGTATGTTTCAGGCGTCCGTTCAATTTCAATACAACCAGGAAACAATGATATCATTTGCTGTAAGAGCGGCATATATTCTTGCAAGACTCAACGTGGGGACCACTATGCTGTATTGAAGCTAATCTTGTGGGTTCAAGCTTTATAGCGGTTAAGAATAAACACCTACATAGTAAGTTATTAGGACACCGAGGATACATTCACTAATCAACATATTCGAGGTATCTCTCTAAGCCTATACCTTACCCCATAATTATAACCTTATTGGACACATCTAGTGTTTGCTGTGTGAGGGCTAATCAAATGCACAATTCAAGGGCGCAGCCACTAGGGGTCCGGGGGGTCATGATCCCCCAACTTTTGGAAGGCTTCCATACATAATTATTTTTTCACACACAAAATGTTTCCCATCACTGCTTCGGCCCCCCCCCCCCCAATTTCTCCTGACCCCCCCCCCCCCACACACACTTTCAGACAGTGGCTGCGCCCTTGGACAATAACGTGACTATAGTATGCACCGGGTGAATGCACGGTCAGATTTACTTCAATCCTCGGAGTCCATGCATGCACGGGTGATCTAACATTTGCATGCAGTTACCACACTGAATATTGATAGGAGCGTCTAAAAACAATACCTCATTGATAGTCCCATCATGAAGATTTTTGTTAAAATTTGAACAATATGAAAAGACGTTATTGCTGACCAGTTCACCTCTGACCAATTTAACGGAAGTGGACGAGAGGGTCCATTAATAGATTTATGTATGACGCTTCACGTTGAGGACAATAACGTCCCAACAAAATACTATATTGAAGCGCATCTCAATATGTCCGGTAATTATTGTAACGTTTTTCAGGCTCTTTGAAGCATGCTGGCTAGAAAAGAAAAGAAAAATCCAGGGGGACGAGAAAACAGATCCATGAAGAACCTGATCTCGAGTAAATGTGGTTCCGGAGATCGATTGGCTTCAATATCTCCATCCCTGAAGTAAACTCGCCAAAGCTCAATTGAAACTTCCAATGTCCCTTTGCTGCATGTATCTGATTTTTCACAGACTCTTCTTTTCACATTGGTTTTTGAGTGAGACATAGCTTAATGTTTCACAGCTGCAACTCAGAACAGCTTGGGAAGAGCCCGCGCCAAGCCAACCTTTTTTTTAACCCTTAAAGTCGTGACGCTCGCGCCAACCTCGCGTGGATTCATTCATGCCATGACTGCCCCCCCCTCACTTGTGAACTTTCTGTCGGATGCCTTCTCATAATTTCAATTTAGTTAATCTATGTGCTTCAGTTATAATCACGCAACGAAGTTCTGTGATCATGGCACATAGCACAACATATTTTTTTAGCTGGAGGTCAGGCAGTTTATAGCTTTGTTCTATTGACAATAATTTTTTTTCCGTTAAGTGCCTTTCCGTCACATTCGTTCAGGAGATTCCAAATAGCACTCTATAAGCAGCTTGAAACATCTGAACCATGGCAGGCGAGTGCATGTTGACTCGCCAGTAGGGCCAGGGTCGGTTGGCGTGTATCGTTTCGGGATATATATTCTTCATCCACACCACAAAAGGCTACACTTAGGTTTCTTCTAATTTTCCCCTCGTAAAGGTCAATACCAACCCATCGGGTAAACCAATGGTACGGGGGGGCGCACAGCCTGCTCCCTGGTGCTGATGCAGGATTTTGGAAGGATCCAAACCAGTGGCTTAGCCAGGACTTTTTTAGTGGAGCGGTTGGTGAATTTGGGCCGGTGGCGGATTAATGTGGGCTGTGGTAGGGTTCTAATTTTTTTTTCAATTTCAGGTGGCCTTAGATAGTTTTTCCTTTCTAGCGTTGGTTCGAATATCCCACTTCCCGCCAAATTCGTTTGAAAGTCGGTGTATTACGTCACTGCCTATTGAAAACAAGAGCTGGAAGAGGATAAATTCTTCACATTGTTTTCTTAGATGCGAAGAGGCCTATGTTTAGAGCTGGAGGTTGAATGAAGATACCGTAGGCTAGCAACTGGATTGATCGTGGTTACTCAGACATTTGCTCGTGGGACCTTTCCAGCATGAGCCTTAGGTGGATTACAAAAAGCTAACGAAGCTGGCACAGCGCCGCGAAGCGCGCCCAATTTTCGGAGGTTCCCCCCTAAGATGTCCCTATATGCGAAAAATAATGTATCACAATACACTTACTTTATCCCATGATTAGTGTACCACGTCACGGTCACTTCCACCCTCTAAAAATACCGTGTCTAGAATCTTTTTTAAACAATTATTTTATTTTGGGGAAACATTCCATGAGGGGGCCCATGCCTGCTCTGCACAGGGAGCACCAATAGTGCACGCGAAGCGCGCCAATTTTTTCGAGTCATGTACATCTTGTACATGACAGGGAATGCTACTCTAAGAGTGCATTTCCCCTGTAAATGATATGTCTTATGTGGAAGGTACATTCAGTACATCTGACATCACATGCGGGGGAACCGTGGGGGAGGGGTCCGAACTCTCCCCAGAAGCCATCGGATCCACGTGATTGGTGAGTGCTTAGTGTTTCGAAACGGCTCTGACACAAGGGGGTGGGGGGTCCGGACCCCTGGCACCGCCATCTCTGTATCCGCTACTGCATCCTTTTGGAAGAGAGTAACACCCAATCAATCACGCCCCAAACGTTTTAAGTAAATAACAATGCTTCTGATTGACGTGAATGCCTGGGTTTGTGAAGTCTCAAATGATTCCGAGTTTGAATGTTTAATAACATAATTGACGGAACCTCTTTTTCGGCGATTAAGGGAGTTCCGCGTGGGTACTGAATCTGTACACCCAATGAGGGGTCCAATTGCCCCGCCAACTACATCTATTTCATATAATCCCCGCAACACTGTACGTGTTTGTGGATATTATGGTTTGGCCGTGTGCCCGCCGTCTCCGCCGCCGCCGCTCCGCCGCCGCCGGCCGCCGGAACTTATAGCGTTGTTGGTAAGCGATGCCACACTGCGTATCGTTATTGTAATTATTTATTTCGTGTGCGCGCGTGATTTTGCGGCGTGCGGTTTGCGTAACTTCATTGTAACAATGGACTGGATAAGATTTACGCGTATGCTTTTGTGTGTTTTGGTTTGGGTTTTTGATGGTTTGCTGGAATGCGGGAGAACGATTTGGATGCTGGTGTAGTATCGGGGCGCTGAGGGGACGTTCTCCGGAATGCAGTCGTGTGTTGAAGTGTGTGAGGGTTTTGAAGTTTCGTTTGGACCCGGTCCTGCTGACTTTTGTGAGTATTTATTACAATTGACTATATGCTATTGATTTAATCTGCTGGCAAGTCAGACATTTCATTCACACATCTTGTAATCATTCATCTCTCTTCGAACTACTAATTGTAGGGGTGGGCATGGAAAATTATACGGCAGTCGTAATTTACATCGTTGATTTCTATTTATTAATTGTGTTGTTACAAATCTCAGCCGGGCCTTTCCTCGGATTCCATATCCTTGGAAAGGTAGTTCGCTCTCCGCCATGCAGTTCCGGGTCCGTACGCGGCCTGTAATTACCGCCGTTATTTCCTGGAGTGCACCGAGTGCTACCCCCGACTTTTACATTACGCTCTCATCTTTAAACACTTTGATGGTCTCTCCGATGACCCAAAACTGGGTACACATCTTCCGTATGAGTAAAATCTCGGAAAGTTCGAAAATGGGCTATCTCGTATTTTGTTTGCCCTCCTATTTCGCAGGTTTTTCACAAAATTTTCAAGTTCGTGCGATTTACACACGGTGGGTTTGTGGGTGATTTGTTTGGAGTCCCGAAAACAAGGACAAATTTCAGGTCATCCGAGTCAAGTTTGCATTCTTTTTGGTTGGCATTAGCCTAATTATAGCAGACTGTATGTGATATTTCAAACTTCATTGGATTTCATGAAACTTGGAGAATACGGGCCACTATCCAGTGCCGATGAATTTTCTAATGTGGCCGAGTCACTGTGGTCATCTTTCATGACTAATTTGCATAATAGTTGGCCCAATTAGCAATTGGCACATTTATAAAACTTTGTTTGGATTTCTCACGAACTTGGTGAGTCTGACCTTCTAACAGTCCGATAAATTTATCAATTGCATTGAAATCACTAGAGGTCATTATGTTATTGTGGGTTTTACTTTACATATTCGTTAGCATAATTATAATCATTATGCAATTTTTCTCACTTTTAGGGGATGTTGACGAAACTTTGTGAATTACCACTACTACCAGTCCTTATAAATTTATTCGATAGCATCAAGATCACTGAGGGTAATTTGTGGGACTAATTTGCAATATTAGTTGTCCTGATCAGTCAAAATGATGATTTTATTACTTTTTCCATAACTGGACATGTTTCATTGGAATGCATATCTTCTAGGAGTGAATGCATCACTGGAGTGTAACAATTTTCATGACAAAAGCCGCCATGTCATTGAAGGTCATTAAAGTCACTTAAGGGGTAAAAAACTGATTTTAGTACTTTTTTCGGCGGCATAGCACTGGGGTGTGTTCATCAGCAATGCAAAATGGCTCCTAGGAGTGGATTTATCACATGGAGAGTAACATTCGCATAAAAAACTGTCATATCTTAAGGTCATTCGGGGTCACTCATGGGGTCAAAAACTGTTTTCGGGCTATAATCGGAGAATTGAATATCTGCGAAGGCTGGATG
This sequence comes from Sclerodactyla briareus, assembly GCA_026419785.1. Classification (NCBI taxonomy): domain Eukaryota; kingdom Metazoa; phylum Echinodermata; class Holothuroidea; order Dendrochirotida; family Sclerodactylidae; genus Sclerodactyla; species Sclerodactyla briareus. Next base: position 22,868 of record JAODTK010001221.1, read on the forward strand.
GTTGCACCATGTGATATAATTGTGACTCCATGTGTGTGACCTCTGACTTAATTTTCCCTCTGTCGGGTGGTCATGTGGTTAGATGGGTCGAATCTTGAATAAAAAATGTGCTTATTTAAGGAGCTTTGTGTGCTTTATGGGGGAACAACTCCCGCTTCGATCGACACTTACTTTTGGGTTAGTTACAAAGGGGTCAAAGTTCAAAATTTTCTCCCTTTTCGCATAACTTGGACAGGTTCATTGGATGCAATATTCTTCTAGGAGTGGATCAATCACAGGAGTGTTTAACATTTTCATAAAACCGGCCATGTCTTTGAAGGTCATTAAGCACTTAAGGGGTCCCAAAAACTGATTTCATACTTTTTTCGGCAATAGCACTGGGGTGTGTTCATCAGATGCAAAAATGCTCCTAGGAGTGATTGTATCACTTGGAGAGTAACCATTCTCATAAAAACAGTCATATCATTAAGGTCATTCGGGGTCACTTCTGGGTCAAAAACTGTTTTATGGCTAAACGGATATTATATTCGCGAAGGCTTGATGGTTAACCATTGTGATATACTTGTTGACCTCCATGTTTGTGACCTCTGACCTGATTTGACCTCTGTCGGGTGGGGGCCATGTGGTTAAGTCGAATCCTTGAATAAATGTGCTTATTTAGGACGCACCTTGTCCGGGGGCTGTAGGGGTGCCTTATACAACTAACAAGTGCAATATGGAATGACCCATTTAACCACGTACACTTTTGGGCTCACACAGTCCATAAATGACTTCTTTCCACGAATATTGCCTGGTTCATTTCCACCAAATTTCTTGAATAAGAGTGGCGGGATATCTACGTCTGGCGGTTTACCCGCCCGAGATTTTCTAGTTTCCAATCTTATTAAGGCACAACTCACGCATTACACGCGGCCCTCCGCTGGGCGATGCCAACTGTCATTGCGGCCAATTGACAGGGTTCCGTGCCTTAGCTAGGCGGGTGAACGACCCCCCCCCCCCCCCCTGCGAGCTCCCATTCAGCAAAACTGCCAAGTTATTTATTCTGAATCAGCTGTGTCAGTGATATACAGTTGTGCCCCTCCTCCATGTGTCCGTGCCCCTCTACTGACAGTCCCTACTAACTCCGGGCCTGATGTGTTCAAGTGAAACAACAAATACTTTGGGCTCGCATATATCTTCCAGGATCGAGAGCTATAGTTTTCAGTCCTGCTTTCACACTGTTTGACCTGAAAGAAATTGCGAGCAACCTAGTGTCACGAATCATTGCTTTTTGAAAAGAATGCATAGCCCTGCAGAATAAGAACGGCGTGATACATTTGCCTATATTTGCCTATATTTTTCTTCAGTTGCTAAGATTCGAATCTAGCAAGAAAACTAGCCATGGTGCAGAGCGGGTAAACCGCCCGACGTTTATTCCCCGGAGAAATGGCCCCCCCCTTTGTTACCTCGTTTGAATAAAGCAAATTGAAGTTCCTGTCCCTTGGAACCTCTGGGTGACGTCGAATGCCCGATACCTGTTGTTCAAGAACTGTCTGTTGTTTCAAGAACCACTGTAGTTCACTTCCGCCAAGATTCGTTCAAATCCAACAAAGTTAGAAATATCGAATAACATGAAACTTACCTCTTTTGGGTGACCTTGAAATTAACGTTATTTTTTTCGGTTCGGGACCTAACTTTTGGTTTCCCACTCACAAGTTCCATTAATCAGACTAAACTCTGTAATTTTCGGTCAAAAACGGACAATTTGACCTCGGTGACTTTTTCGGGACGGTTTTTTTTTTTTGTCACACCCACCAATTTCATGTAAGCGGACCAACTCTGTTTTTTTTCGTTCAAAAAACCTGTAAAATATAGTGCAGAAACCTACATGCCTGGCGCCCACTTTCGAACTCATCCGGATTTTGGCTAGGACGTACTGTGTACCATGTTTCATATAGATTGGATAATTGTTAAGAGTTGATGCGAAACGCCTAAAGTTCCGGCGGCGGCGGCTGCGGAGACGGCGCTACCCCCCCAAAGCCATAATATCCCGAACACTCACAGTGTTGCGGGGATAGAATAGGAAACAGGCTGAAAGGGGATAACATCCCACGAAGCTATTCAGATGAGGACCTACGAAGTTCATTGCTACGTGTTCCTCATCAAAGAATGAGATGGGGTTCGCTTCCTCGTACCAAACTCGCGGAAAACCCATGAGTCTTAGTCACGACTGCACACCAATTAATTCTGAACAAATTGGCAACCGCGTTGGAACTTATGACCAGGGGTGGCGCCAGCGGGGAGGGCAGGGGGGGGGGCACATGCCCACCCCGTCGGGGACGCCTGGCCCCCCCCCCCGTCGGGGAATTTTTCCCATCTCGTCGGGGAGCCCGATTGGGTACGTAAAATGTACACACCCCCTATGGCTTTTGCCCCGACAGTAGATATTTCCAACTTCTTCATAGTGAAAAGTCCTATATTGACGCTGAAAATTTTCGGCGCGCTTCGCGCGCCTCATATCTGTCTATAGTAATGCCAGTTCCTCGCTCGAGTTTAAGATCAGCGTAATCATCTTTCTACAGACAATACACTCGTGGAATATATAGTATAGGATACACAGTCCTTATGAATCTTCGGAATGTCCCTGCAAGAGATTAAGGTCACAATTCGTTGGGGGAGGATGCTCGTTCTCCGTCTATCACTGTTTTGGCCTCTGTGTAGAGTGGTGTGCTTTCCACTACGGCAGTGCCCAGGTATTTCCTGTGCAGTTATTGGGAATACTTGACCCTATCCTACTAATAAGGGCGTCTGATTTGAGGTGGAAGCTATTGAAAGTACCTTGCTCTCACCAAATGTGTATTTTCCATTTTTTTTTTTTCGTTTTTTTTTTCTTTTTCCTTCAAGAAAATTGTTCAAAAGTGAAAACATCAAAATGCAAGGGTTCTGACTTAAGGGGTTGGGGGGGGTGATCTCGTCGGGGAACTTGGCCCCCCCCGTCGGGGGATCTCGGACCCCCGTCGGGGAAATCCTGGCGCCACCACTGTTATACCTGAATTGATTCTTTGTCCCCAGATTTTGCGAATTGCGAGCATGGCGCGTTAGCCACCTTTTCATAGTCCAGAAGGAGGGGGGGGGGGGACTTACCTTCCTGTATTTACTGTTTCCCGGGACCCCCTTGCTGATGAAAGTGATGAGGCGGGAGATGGTTGAACGCTAACTTCATGACCCCCATGCCCCCATTACCTCCATGGCCTTTTTTTTTTTTTAAGAAGCCCACTTATTCTGCCTGCAGAAGACTTGTTGAGCTATCGATAGATTGGTGAAATCGATTTGATTTATATTCTGGTCCTGAGCTCGATCCCCTGCTTAGTTTGTTTCTTTATGAAAAAGGGTCAACAGGACAAATCCTCATAAAAGACACTGCAGGCACCAACATTCCAAAAGAGAAGAAACCCCAGTTGCCTAAGAATTCGCCCACAATTCTGAAAAATGAATCAAGAAAGACTGTTCTTGAACGCATTGCACTCTTGGACAGACAACTTCTTCAGGAAGGATATTCCAACTCTCTGCGAGAAGAAATATTAACGAATCTCCATCTACAAAACAAGGCGGGTTTTGCCACGAAGCTTGAGGCAATGGCCCCTAATGGTGGTAACCATTGATAGTGAACAAAGCCCTCTAATCCATGATTTAAAAAAGAAAACCTAGCGGATCAAATCACTTCGAATTCATCTCAGCTCCATCATAGTTAGACTGCCTTAATCTCTCCCGTAAGGTATGTATCCAGACGAATTAATTAGTGTCCCGCCGCTTATCCTTCGAGAAGTAAGTATCCATACTTGGACAGAATACTCCATTGCTTAAACAGCCTGACACCAATACTTTATCAAGGGAACTGAAGTGTCGTCTAATCAAACCAAGAACCCAAATACCTCTCCTCGCAACTTCAGCCCCTGCTTGGAAGTTTCAAAGAAGAATCGATATGGACTCCGATGTCGTTTTCTGAATCACCTCCAGAATATTTTGGCCATTCAACTTGGAGGAGCGTTTGCAATTGTGGAAACCATCATGTCATAACTTTTCACTTATCGGCATTGAAAAACCTTTACAATCGGAAGACTATTTGGAGATTACATCAAATATTCCCTTTTGAACTATGCAACATCTTCTTTTCGAAGCATCCTCCCGATACAACTTGGTATCGTCCGTGAACTTTTTACTCTGGAATACCGAATCTCAAAATCGTCAGTATATGCCAGAAAAAAGTGCTGGCCCAAGTCAACCGACCCTAGAGGACCCCACTAGTGATCTTTTGCCAGGAACGAATGCCTATTAAGAAGCCACTGATGATGAATCCACTTGAGGACTTTCCCATTAATGCCAAAACTTTTCAAGTTGAGTAAAGAACCGCTCATGAGGAAAAAAAAACCCCTTGGTCGAAAGCTTTCTGCGTGAGTCCCTAGGAAGTTTATATTCCAACCGCACTGCTGTGGTCAACTGCACTAGGACATTTTCCATATTCTAATAGTTAGTTAAACAATGAACGATTTGTCCTAAACCCATGGCGGAGAACCCCGAATTCGACCTATACTCATTGAAATCGACCAATATGATCCCGATGATGGATTCTAACACTTGCGGACAACACAAGTAAACTCCCACGCATGGCTATCATTACAAGGTACGAAACCGATTGCCTTCCATGACATAGATAACGTTTTACTCCCGCTCCACTGTCCCATCATCCGGAACAAGACTTCTGGCAGGTTTCATTGAAATAATAGCTAATGGAACAGCTAACTGGTCGGCAAAAGAAGGGGTTAAACTTCGATCTGGTCCAAGGAGCTAACAAATACCTGCATTTTCTCCTTTATCACCTCAGTCGAACATACTATATTACCAATACTATCATGAGGCACACAACCACAGGTCGTGAAATTATCCACGTTCTCCTGAGTGAATACTGACGAAAATAGTTATTTAGAACGCTAGCCATTCCTGATTCATCGGAGGCTGTTTGTATTACCCGAATCGGAACGACAATGGACCAATGCTGTCCTTGACTTTCTGCTTCTCCCTTACATAAGAGAAGAACCACGAGGATGACATTTAATTAGAGGCAATCTTCCTCTCGAAATCGAGCGTAGCACCAGAAACAAACGTTGGACTAGCTCTTGCTTAACGTTTAACTAATCAAATCAGACGACGAACCCGTAGACGATAAAGTTTGCCCAAAGATGTCTCTTAACGTTTTATTGTTAAGAAAAACCTCCCATTTTTTCAACAAGGCATTTTTTGTTCAATATTGCGACGCCTTCCCAAGGTTCGTAAACTTTCATTATCTCTTTTACTTTTTTCCATAACCCTTTCCCTTAGTCATCAGCATTTTAATCCTCCATAATTTAGGCCAATACTACGTTAAATCAGAAACTCGGACATGCCCAAGCCATCAAAATCTGCCCTCGAAACAAGGAACAAGCTCGACCCTCTGTGAATATTGACCGAATCAAGACACATCGAAAGCTATCGTGATCACTTGCACTCAAGCACTGCCAAGTTCCACCTAAACTTTTTACATTATCCACGGGGGGGAAAAAAACACAAAAAACCTGGATCACTACTCCCTAACTCTTGGGTGAACATTAAGTAAAAGTTTTGGTCAGATTCGTTAGTAACCAAACCTCCTACCATCAGACCAAGGAAATGTCTGGCTATTTGAAATCCACCTAATAATTAAACTCTGACCGGAAATCACTTGACTAGCAATGTCGAAAGAACGATTATCGTTTTCTTTCAGAACTGTTCCATCCGAGAACTGATATACACAAACTAAAGTCAGGGAAATACCCTGCATGAAGCGTGGATGGAATTTTTCCAGATTCGGAGTTAACATGATTTATAGCCAGCTTTAATAGCATAAGCATATTGGATCTGGGGGAGGGGGGGGGGGCTAATCCAGGCACGTGGATTAGACGTGGAGTGTTGTGGGTATATGCACCTACGAGCCTGTAATAACGCAAATTTTTTAAAATGGAAACACATTGACGCTTCAAACAACCACTTAAGCCCAGTAGGGGCCTATAGAAATAAGGGCCCCTGGGTGGACATGGCTTATGCCAACCCTGAACCCTGCATGAATTGTCCTCGTTCACCTCGACCGTAAATAGTCTTAATCTCGTTTTTATTACCAGGCTCGCTCGCGCTACAAACCCATGCTTCCTCGTTGTAAACTCGGAAATAATTCGAGAAACTTGAATGTGCGATACTGGTAGGCCTAGGCCTACTCATCCGTATTGTGTACCATACGGCCATCCATACTTCTGATAGAGGCTACGTCAAGCTAGCTGCCCCACGCATTGTGACTAACTACGGTATATCGGAGCATGAACATCCCCGCCATGTTTTTGCTGATATATAGACTCACTTTTTTGATAAACTTTGAAAAGGCATGTAGCTGCCAACAGCTCAATGTGAATTTTTTGATAATATGTAACGTATTGGGAAGGAAACGAGTTCAATCCGGGAAAATAGGCGACACTCGGGAGACTGTATTGTAGGATAGTCAGCCTATTAGGTTTATAAGGAAACACTGAGAATGTTCACTAAGTGCCCGAATTTTTGATCAATGTTTGCATAATGCTTCCTTGTTAGCGATATAAACTAATTTAACACCTTTACACACCATAGACGTAAGTGGGAATACAGGGGCACCGAACACACTGCCCATTAAATCTTCCACCGAAAATTAGTGACGAGACCCCGCAAACATCAGGGTGAAGGCGCGCATGAGGGGAGAACAAATTTTCTTCGTTTTGACACAGACAGAGGGCGTATGGGAACATTGCCATACTTTTTTTTGAAGTCGGGGATGCAAGGTGGACGAAATATACCACAAAATCAGGATTCGTCGTGCCCGGTCGGTGGGTGTAGGCCTGGTCGGTGCTTTGGCTGGGATGTATGTTACGGGATACACACAAAAAACTCCTTCGGATGAAATATCCCCTAGCCCAGCCCACTGCCAGTGACCCGTACGCCCGCAGTGCAAATTGAAGTTAGCAACCTTTTATGATACAGATATCAGTTTATTAACTTATTTGCCTCCATATATCAGTATAGTTTCCGTACGCCCCGTGGGGCCTGTTGATTTTTTTTCCTTGCCTACTCGAGCCTAGACTGCCAGATTCCTCCCAATGTAAGTTTACTTAATTCATCTTTTTCCCATGAGGTCACCCATAGCTTGGTGGCCGCCCTATTGCCCGAGGAGGCTTTATCATTGACCTCTCGTAGGCTAACTGGACCACATGGTAATACCTGCAGTGTCTGTTTGACTTGGCTGTTTGGTCGCATTTTCGACCCTGAAAACTGACGGAGGCCACTTCGAGGTGCAGGGCACATGTACCATCATTTCATGAAAAAAAGAAAAGAAAAACGTTTTGTGAAGATTGTAGTTGAAAAACCCCGACCCCTCCCACAGGAATTTGTTACTAGGACTCCCGCAAAAAGTCAGTCCTGCGAGGCCCCGTACTGATTCATTTTTAATAGGACCCTGTGAAGTTCGAACCCCAGAATGCGTCAATTTTCATGTTGGTCTCTGTTGGTGCGCAGGACGGCTTTTACCATACACCCTACAGACCACAGTGCAAGAGAACCAGCGGTGTATGTGTCCTAGGGGGATATTATCCAATGGTGACGATTTCAACCACAGGGTGCACGATATTATAATGATACCTAATTATAAAGATCAAAGGTGGTGACATTCATGGTCCTAATAACTTAACTGGGAGTTGTTTCCGCGGGCCGGGGTATGTCACTAGGATTTGTACAGGCGGGTGTAAAAATCGCAGCGTGCATTCCACGCCGAAAATTACCTCTATTGAACTCATTAGCAGTTTGTGTAAAGAAGAAGCAAATTTAATCATGTCATTTGACTCCTGTTGTTCAGGGCCAATTGTAGTTCACATCTTCGAGTTTTGTTTGAATACGACAAAGTTAGACCAAATCGCATAAATATCACATGTTACCTCCTGTCACCTACGAAAAAATGAACTCATGTGTTTAGGGATATCATCAGCCACCCAACACCCGCCAAGTTTCGTTAAATCTGTCAAAGTAATGAATATCGCAAAAAGAAAAAAAAACACAACATTTGACTAAGGACCTGAACATTTTCGGACCAACTTTTGTCCCAATCCATCAAGTTCGTCTGGTAAATCGGAATAATATAGTATTTTGTGGAAAACCTGCAAAATAGAGGGACAGCCAACAGGCCAGTAATGCTGAACTTTTGAGAATTTTGTGCTAAGCCAATTTCTGGCAGCGGAGGATGAGAGCGGCTGCGGCCGACAGCCACCGAGGCGGCGGAGATGGCGGCAGGACATACACCCAACCATAATATCCCCGACAAATTTTACACGTGTTGCAGGGATATCATTAGGTGGGCCTCAAGGACTTAATGCCGTCTCGCTTGTCTTGAGGAATCCGGAGCAATGTTAGGCATTGTCGGTAGAGCATGCGAACTAGCGAAAAATATGAGCGAAAGCCGAGTTTTGAATGATGACACGATGAAAATATGCCATGATGTGATCGATAACGATACCGTATTCGTCGCCCCATGATATGTCTGTGAAATAGTCTCGATGTGGCCCACCGTTGAAACGATTTTTTAGTTGTCGTCGACATCATTAGTAGGACAACTCGTGCATTATTTGTCGTAAAATGTTTGTGCAGTCCCAAAGCAATTCGATAGTGAGGCTGATTGTATCGTAAACAATTACCGGTATTATGTCGATGTGAAAGTAAAAGTTGTCCCGATGTACCGTTAAACGAATTTTTGTCGTGAGGTCATGTAAACGGCACGTGCTCCAGTCTCTGGGTTTGCGAGACGATAGCCAAACATCATCTGGATAGTCACCAGTTTCGCCACTCGCTCGGAGGAGAACACGCTGTGCAGTACAGTGTCCCAGATACGGTACTCGCAATGTCGCTGTACATTCCCTACATGAAGTAAAGGACTGAGTGACCACAGGAAGTCCAATATACCTATCATACCTATGTAATCCCGGCATAAAGGAAAGGTCGCTGACCTAAGGAAGCTTCAAATTTTTGAGTCATAATGTTGTCGAGTCGTGCCTATGAGTCGATAGCTCGTCCTGCCGTTCTTCTTGCCGTTCCGAAGAGAGCTGTCTCCGGCTTTGATGAATGTCGCCCTCAACTTGCATAAACCTGGATGAAGAACTGGGCGTTATGTTGACAAATACTGCTTTTACTAATGTAGTATTAAAGGAGGACCGGTATGGCGCGCGAGAAAAGGGAATTATTATCAGGTAGAAAATATATGCTGCCAATTCAAGAAATATTTTAGGATTGTGGAAATATTTATCACAATGCGAAAATATGTCCTTCAAACAAATAGTTCTGGAAGACAATCTGTTTCGATGGAAAAATGTTCGTAAAAGATAAGTTTCCTGATGAAAAAATATATGTAGATATATTTCATTATAACAATTAATTTTCGTTTGACAACCAAAAAGTACGTTTAGCAACGCAAATTGTGCACACACTCTATTCTCTAGACAACATTATGTTGGAACGAGTTATTATGTTCCAGTGTGACATATATATGTACAAGGAAATAATATATTGTGTCACCAAATGTTGTGTTTGTCACTACCACACCACTCTACCTTCATGAAGTCGATATTGTCATGACACCCTGAACACCCCTTCTTACCACAGCAACCACCGACCCTCATTGCACCCCCCCCCCGCGCCCTCCGCACGCAAAAGAACCCCCCAACAAAAACCACAACTACCACCCCCCCCACACACTTTCCGGAGGGACATGACCCCAAATTCACAATTGCGTCGGACCACCACAGCCCACATACATTTGCTCGCCTCCAAATACTCCGTTTGCAACGAAAAACAATATATGATCAAAGTCACGCCTCCGGCGACCACAGACAGTCTTCTGCTTCCAATGTCACGAGTACCCGTGCGCCGTGAAATGACAACCCCCGTAGAACCATCCCGCCCACAATGTTTCATGTAATGAGCCCGGGTACTCCCCCCGCAAGGCCGCCCGCCTTCTCGTTATTCCACACTCGCCCCCCCACAAACCGCCGAGCCCCTGCCCACTTTTCGTACTATATTGATACCGATTTAAAGGGCTGATATAGGAAGACACTGATTATGAGGAATAAGTCAATATTCCAACGGGACTATTTTCTTAAGTGTTTATAATATGAAGATGCATGCTTGGTAGAAGTCGAGGGGTCCAGAATTCAACGAATGAATGCATCGCAAGTGGTTCCATTCCTTGGGGTTGTCGTCGTAAATTGTGGAAGTGGATCATCGATGACTGGAGGCATGCTCGCGCAATTTTTCTCTGGATAATCGAGCACCATGGCTTATAGAATGTCCACTGTTTAGGGGAATTATTGAAACTTGATATTTCCGACATTTTCACTATTTCCAACCATCACCAGGCGTTTCAACGTCAACTAGAACCGCGGCAACGGCGCAAAATCTTAAGCCATATACTCAATCCTAACCTTGATCGCGGTAACATGTGCAAATTCCTGGACATCCAGTTTGCATCAACCTTCATCATAAAAAAAATACCCTGATGGCCCGGCATCCGGCGAGTTTTTCTGTGTAAATGCTGAGTGGTTACAAACAAGGACCAATTTCTAATATTTACGTCGGTTCGATTAATTAAGATCGCGGATATAATGGACCAGTACTGCAATCAGTTGGGAGGCTGTCCAACTTTATTGAGGTTTTTTCGGCCATGACTAGGACAGGCGGATTGCAAACCTGTCACCTGCACCGGCACCTAGGCTGAATGCTCCACCTAACACTCCAGAAAACAGTGTCCAACTCAACTGTATTGGTAATATAAGAGTAGGACAAGTGAGATTCAGCAGGAGCTGTCATCCCTGTTCCGGCCTTCGGAGAGAGCGGGAGGAATATGAACGACTATTTGTCACTCCGGGGATCTGGGTCCCAGTTAGCCAGCTACTGCCAAGGCTAGGAGTGTAGATTGCCGCCCACATCACTTTTTTTGTTTTTTTTTTTTTTTAGTTAAGTGAGTTTCTGTCGTAGTTCCGCGTATGCATGGTGCAAGGCCGCTGGCGTGATGCTACGCCAGTGGAATCGGTGAATCACTGAAACGACTGAACTGAGACTACGTTCCGATATAATATAGATTTTTTAGTTGATAATAAATTATGGCAGAGCGCAAACCAAATTGTCCGTTGCCACATTATTTTTTGTTGAAACATAGCAGGCGTTGAAAATTACGTTATTTTTTTTTTTACGTTGAAATATAATGGTGAAGAGCAAATAAAATTTCTTTGCCAAAAAAAAAAAAATTGGCAAAACAATATTAGTGTTGCAAACAATTATTTTTTGCAAATGGAAATGTATCTACATATATTCTATAATTGGGAAAGTATTTATTTATGAATAATTTCTCATCGAACATTTTATGTGCTTCTGAAATTTTTTGAGGGGACAAGTATTTCCGTTGTGAATAAATATTCAAACAATCAAAAAGAAGCTGATTGGGCAAATGAATATCTATGGAAATAGGGATAAAATTTATCCCATCGCCATAGGATTTTAAACATAGATAATATAGATTCTTCCTGATAATATATTCCATTTTCTCGCGCCATAGGACCGGAGGCATCCTAAGTTAATACGATTGATTTTCTTGGGAATTCGCAGCTTGCCCCCCTCCCCCCCGTGACAAGGAGGATGCCTTGTGTACTGAAACCTGCATAGAAAGATGGATATCTCTGAGTGGCTTCGTGCCTGAGTCTAACAGGGGTTCCTGCTTTCAATGTCAGAATGGGGTGATCCCACAGCTTTCATGACGTCTTTCCAAGTTCAGCTGATACCTCCTTCTTGTCGGGTTTCTCGAAAAACTTATATGATCTGAGAACACCTAGCTGGTTTTAATCCATCGCCAACCCAGGTCATCAACATGTGAACTCAACCCTGAGTGTTCCTATTTCGTAGGTAGAACATCGACTGATGAGGGCAATTATGATGCGGGTTCGGGTCAGGAGCTGGATACATGAAGATCATCGGAAGAAAAGAAGAAAGGAGTAAAAATATATCAGTACATGGTGAAAAAATGACAGTCCCAATACCATATGGAATTAATTTATCCTTTTTTTTTTTTTTATCTCGAAGGCCCCCGTAAAGCGGATGGATATTATAGTCAGTTTGCCATTTCACCTATATTTACGGTTGCCGGTTGCCATAGCAACAGTTGTTATGGCAACCATAGTGGTGGTTGAAAACTATCCACTGAGGTGGCCATTGGGTGCCGCGGTGATCCAGAGTGAGATGCACTCGCGAAAGTGTCCGTTCGGTGTGTGTGTGTGTGCGTGTGTGTGAGTGCGCATGCGTGTCCGTCAGATTTTGATGTTTCTTGAAAAGAACTCCACTGCGGTGGCCTGACAGAGAGAAAAATTTGAAGAAAAAAAAAAATCACATTTTCAAGAATTCGCTGATTCAATAAGCAGATTGATTCAAATTTTGTAGCGATTGTAAAAAAGGTCAAAAATTACATCTTTTCTCATGCAATCAGCCACAAATTACAAAAATGTGGATTTTACAGGGGCGTGAACTTGATTTTTTAGCGAGATGGGGATTTATTTTTTGAAAATCTGTCCCTTTTTCCGTATATTTAGAAGTTGGAAGGCACTGAATAGTTTCAATTGCTATGAATGTGATATTCTTGGGGGAAATTGGATATTTTCAGACCAAAGTTGGACGAATTTGTTCTACTTTGCAAATCGCCCAAAAATGTTAGCAGGCTAGAAGGAAACGAGAACTAGTTCACATTTTCGATTGAAGAATCTTGCCAATTCCGGGGAGCGCCCTCTTTCTCTTTTCACCATCGTAGTTCTATCTTAAACTCTCCCTAACTTCCCTAGCCATCTCCCTCCAATGGCACGTCTATGCATGGAAATTTACTTCACATGTTAGGTCAGTGGGAACCAGTGGACCACATTGATGCTGCCGTCATCAGCTTGAATCGTCTCACCAGTTTAACTACTTCAGTGCATCACAAACGTGGTGGAAAGGCTTACTGTAATAAAGATATTTTAAGGACAATACCAAATAATTTACCGCTTGGTTGTTCATAACACGACCTCACTCGTTCTCATGAAAAATGCTACATCTGACCTCAACATGGATGATACGAGTGCCGGTAATGGATACACCAAGTTTTTAAAACTTATTTTGCAGCAACATGCGCCTTTGCGGTGACCGGCCGAACCTGATTTATTCCAAACTGCCTAATTGACTGGAACTGAAACATAGTAGCCGCGAAATTGTGAAGTAGGCCTATCTCCATTCGCGGTAGGCCGAAAATATATACGGTTGTCCTCTGCAAGTCCACACCAACTTAACTTGGAGTTGGAGCTCTCACATTACTGTCGGCATACTGTCCATTCCTCACCGACTTGACGATTATTACATTCCGACCATTCCTTCTTACCGAAGCGACAAGTTTCTTCTAATCGCTGGCGCCTGAAACGTAACGAGTGTTTTCAGGAAGGCAAAATAAGAAAAAAATAGGCCTCGGGGGAATCGTCGGGCGCTCCAAACTCGTTCCCCGCACATGGCACAACGTTACACCCGGCCATCTGGCAGGTGAAGATTACTCTTACCCGCCGGTTACTGCTTCCTTTAAAATTTGTACGAGCAACTGTCGTAAATTCCGCATTGATAAATTTTTGGCTCAGCTAGGGAGTCGCTATGCAGTGTGTATGAATGGAGGTTAACCAGATCAATGCTAATGCATGACGAAGTTCGAGGTCAACCTCTTTCGCCCAACCGCGTACATGACAACACAAACGGACTGGAACTAGATAAAGCCGCTGACCGTTCGGAAATGAGAATTTGGTGACCAAATTCCGCGATAAACACATGGCGGGCGTATCAAACTACCAACGACACCATGTCTGCTGCACTTCCGATTGTCGTTTCCGAATTCCAGGCAGTGCCCAATCTTTAGGCATCATATTACATCGAGAATGTTTTTTAATCATCGTCCTTCATAGTAATGTTGGTATGTCAGTGTATGTCTTCTGGGTGCCAAGGTATGTAATATACAGTGTATTACGGTACAACGTGTTTACACTCCACGGTGGTAAGTACGTACGTAGCGTAGTATCGTCGCACACATTCAAGTATCCTACACGCCCAGTTATGCGTAATGGCTGTGATAAGTAGTGTGAGGGCAATATGTCCGCACACATTAATATGTTATGAGATGACAGTGGCAGTGCCGAATTTATTTTTGACTGGTTTCTTATTCTCCTTCAGTTTTAAGGTTTGGTAGGGCTTTGTATTGCCTGAGTGATAGGCCTGGATGGTAATGTTGATGGCACACTGTATGTTGGTGAAAAATTTCCCCCACGGATGTATCGATTATCATCCTAATTGAAGGATGTTAGTGTTAGATTTTACGTTAACATATTTCATTGTAGTGTAACTGAATAATGTTTCGCTGTGGCTGTTGTTAGTGGTAGACCTCGCAAATATGTTACCATTCGTTTGTCTCTTAGAGGTTTGATAACTGACTGCTGTAGTATTTTTACGGGTGTTGGGTTTTCGCTTCTTGGCAAATCCTAGTACACATAACAATAAAGTGTGTGTAATATGGTCCACAGCTCGTAGTATCTTGATACTACGAGCCTTCGCACACCTGCAAGCAATTAGACTGGACCTTTGTAGTCAATATGTGGTGGCAATAATGAATAGGCTGCATAGTCCTTATAAACCAATGTATGATACTAAGGCACTAACCTGACGTCCTGCTCAGTGTCCTTGACTAAGTAGCCTCACTTTCGCAAAACCGACAGCCCAGTAACGTCTGACTCTTGCTCGGGTCTTGACCAGATAGTCTCACTTTCACAACCGACACTAGGTAAGTCTCGTATCTAGTAGGGCTGTAAAGGATGACACGGCGGTCGATACAGACAGCTCATCTGAATCCGCAGCACATGATAAAGCCCCGTCTATTAACGGTAGTCCTTCGCCTTCCGTAGCGTTGGATCCGGTAATAGTTGAGTGTGCATGTTGAGATATTGGTATTTTTCCAGTCAGAGTCCTCGGTCAGCAAACACACTACCGGGTCCCCCAGTTTCCCCCCGCATTCAGCAAACAGCAGCGTACCGGAACTAGGGGATTCGGTTGCTCGGCCCGCCAATCACAGTGCAGGGCGGTATTTTCTCTTCTTTCCTTCTGCCATTCTCTCATTCAGCTGGCACTGTTGTTTGTGATTCGCCAATGTGCATTGTGGTTCCTTTTCCGTTGTCTGCTACTACCACCGTGTTTTACAGTCTCCACTGAACACTACAACTGCTGTAACACGTAGAACGTTGTAACTTGTATGTCAGGCCTGTCACAGGTGATTTTTCCGCTGGAGCCAAGCTCCATTTGGCACGTATGAGCAGCTGTTTGGCGCCCTTAAGTAGGGAAAATGTCAAATACATCTAGCCTAATGGCAAAATTACACACTCAATTCTCATCCCCTCCAAAATGGAGCCTGGTTCCATTTTCACCAAATCATCTTGGCCTGTCAGGCTGTTACTGTGTCAAGGCTGTTGGTATTCTGAGGCTGTCATGGATCAATATCTGCACAAAATTTGGTATCCCAGGTTTTTTCGAATCAGCTTTGGGTTTGGTTAGTTGGTATTTAGTGTACTTAAGCATTCTTTGGTCGATAGCATATGTTACTCGAATCTTCAGAGTCTCTCATTTCCACGGAACAGATACTCTTGTTTGTTTGCCCTCCGCTTGCCCACCTAACTTACTCACCTTCTTGATGATCGTGATGAACCATGGGAGTGGTGGTAACTTCAGTCATTGGAATCACTACGCTAATGAACCCATCGCCAATTGCACTCAGTGCACTGCATTCTGCGAACATATACAACTCCTGTACGTAAGTCAAATCTGTGCATTCAGGATTTTATTAGTACTCTGAAATTTTGGACAGATTATTGAATTCATTGTCGCATGTAGAGTGAGTTTTTTTCCGGAATACTGATGATGAATGTATGTAAAAATTCACCCTTTTCGAGTTCACATGCGCAACATGACTTGTTATGCTTTCAATAAATTTTCTTTTATAATTCCAACTTTTGGAGTAGAGAGGGCAAGCTGAGGGGTGCATTTTCCTAGATGGGTGGGCACAAATCCACCTTCAAAATTCGTTGGAGGGGGCAACTGCCCCTGGTTGCTTCCCTGTATCTGCTCATGCTGTTCTGCGAGAGGTGATACAGTAACTCGGCCATATAAGAAGGGTAGTGGTATTTACGCTGTTTGTGAGTTGTAAGATTGACATTCAGCTGTCGCTCGTTGGTGTGAGACCCGGACTCGTTAACGGACTCCATCGAGTGGTTGACGGTTTCATGGGTGTAACTATGTTCGCTCAGGTTAGGCCAAGTAAAAATAAAAACATGTTTAAGTGTCCTGCTTTTTCGAAAATGAGGAGGAGGCGCCCCCTTTATTTTTTTTTTTGGTGCCCGACCATTTCATATCAGATGATACACCAGATGGGTGTCCCACATGTAGGTCGAAAAAACTGTAACTAAATGGCCATTTCCATAACAGAAATTGCAATATATAACCTTTCTAAATAAAAAATGCAATGAGAAATACCAGACTAAAACAGGTTTGAAAAGAGGAGAAGAAGCGGGTCGAAGCAGGGTTTTTGCCACTTGACCTTTCTCAGAGGAGGCGGCCTTCTTTATTCCTTTTATTTTATGGTTCTACAGGGTCTACTGAACCAAATAAAAATGCTTCAAATTGTTCCTTTGGCAACGGCAATGATTCCATGGAGTGTAGACTTTCAAAATTATTTTCAAAAAAGTTTATCGCTAAATGAAGAAAAAAAAGAAATGTTCAGAATCATCCAAAAAAGGAGGCAGGCGGGGACGCTATTAAACATAAATGATTTTATTTCGCCGTCTGTATGCTTACAAAATATTTGAAATGATAGTGGATGCCTGGTAGTAAATCAAGTAAGTGATGGGTAACAATGTGCTCCATATCTCAACAGCAAAATGAAGTTTTGAGTTCATTGATTTGCATCCTCTTGCCGATCCCACCATTCCCAATGAAAGTTAATCAATGGTTACAACTTAACAGCCCACAAGGTGTTGGTAATCGAGTAATCGGTCAAACACCATATCCACTTTCCTGACTAACTGCCAATTGGGGTGTTGTATCTCGTTTTCAAAATATCCAAAACCGAAGTCATCTACATCTTACAAGCCCACAACAGTATGTTCAATCATTACTAGTCATCAGAGTAATTGATTTTGGCACCGAACTCCCTTCCTGACGTCAACTGCAACGTTGGTGTATTGTCATTCTTGAAATAAACACAAATATCAATAATAATTGCACTCTGAAAGGAAGTGCACTGAACCCAATAACAACTAAACAAAGGCTGTTCCATTCATAGTTTGCCCACAGATGTTCATTGGTGTATGTGTACACCGAACAGACAGTGTGGAAAAATTGAACACGCCCTTAAAGCAACAAGTTTAGGAAAGTCACTGTGTTCAACATTTCCCAACATGTTTCAATAGTGGGGTCGGAATCACGGTAACGATTGTGTTGAATTCCACATTATTCTGCAGGGCCCGACGTAATTTGTGACAAAAATTTTAAAATCACAGTATCTTATTTTGGAGCCGGAATTTCTACAACCAAGAGAAACATTTATAGTCATTTAACACATAAAAATTAACTTCGACTCATTAAGCAAATGAGGTAGAAGCGTCCCCTCCCGCATCCTTTTTCGAAGGATTCTGAAAATTTCGTTTTTTTTCTTCATTCAGGCCATAACTTTTTTTGAAAGATTATTTTAAAAAGTCTAACTCCATGAAATCAGTCTGCTCTTGACAGAGGAAAACAATGAAGCCGTTTCAGTTAGTAGACCTTGGAGAACCATAAAAGAAATATAAATGAGAAAGGCCGCCTTCATTGAGAACGGGACATGTGGGACACCCATTTGGTATTAAACCACAAGCACAAACGCAAGGTCGGGTCGCAGGAAAAAAAAAAAGGTGCCGCCACCTCCTCTTTTCGGAAAAAGCGGGCGATAAACCTGTTTGATGTCTCAGGGGTTGTGTTCCCAGGGTTTGATGTTCCCAGGGTTTTGATGCTGGCCGGTTGCACTAGTTGCTAGTGATCTGGGGTAATATCTATAAAACACTTTAACACCGCCATAAGGTAGTGTGACGCGCTATTAATGAAAAGAAAGGATATTATTACTTTTTAGACGGCCGTATCATTTTACAACTGCATGTTCACTGGTGTAGGAACGACACGTGTGTGTTGCTCACATGTATCGGTCATCGTATTGTTCGTATTTGTTTTATCATTCTTGAGAGTGTTATGGTGCACTAGTTAAGGAGTAGTCTTTCGGGAGAAGGGGGGGGGGGTGCTGTTACATTCTGGTGAAAACTTTTTTCTGGTAATGTGATGGGTACTCAATATTCAAAATTGAGATTCTCTGAGAGAAAACGTAAATTCATGGATCATTAAAATAACGACACAATGAATATTGAACCCTGGGAACTTCGAACCCTGGGAACATCGAACCCTTACCCTGGGAACATCGAATTCTGGGAACATCGAACCCTTACCCTGGGAACATCGAATTCTGGGAACATCGAACCCTTACCCTGGGAACATCGAACTCTGGGAACATCGGGTAGACCCCATCAATTGCCCTTAATTAACACTGGATGAATATGCAATTTACCAAATATAAGGCTCTATTTTACACAAGTTCTTACATTCAGGCAAGTGAAAATCAGTTAACGTCGGGCCATGTCTGTGGTGGGTGTATCGATGTGTATATTTTGAATAGGAACCTGTCTTGGTTGTTTATGTGATGCATTGATACGTAGCTAGCAGATTGATCTCGGGACCGCAAAACATCGGTCATATTGTTCCGCATGTATGGAAAGCAGCACCTGTGTTTGGGAATTGCATTTTCTTGTAACAATCTTGTACAGCTTACAAAGTTTTATTAGTGTTGATTTAGCAGATCAGTAAACTTGAATTGAACCTACGTGTTAAAAACCACAGAGGTAGTAGGCCTATGTTCAATTATTGAAAGCACTGAACCCACATTCATGACGTCAACAGCATCACAGATGTATTGTCGTTAGTGTCTAAAAAAAGAGTGTAATAGCTACATTCTACTTTCAGCAAATTTGAGAATATCTAGGAGTACATGCATAGCGTAATACTAGTTACTTAAAATCCTGAAATAGCCCATCCAACTTGTGACTGTTTCACGTGGGCTCTAATTACACTCCTTTTCAGCCAGAATACACTTATTAATGAACAAATAAAGACACACATATCAAAAATGACAATTTGAGGAAAGCTGTAAAGTCTAGAACTTAACTCATTTAGGAAACTTTTGTTTATTTGCCGTACATGTATGCGTTTTGAGAGTATCAATTTACTACATCGTAACTCTGTTGCGAATACTCTATGAGGAATCGCTACTCTTCCTTAACACCAATTGTTGTTCTCAAAATAAGCAGATGATCAATATTTACATTGACAAGTCCACCAAACCTGAAAATCAATAAAAGTAGGAATCAGTGAAAGTCAATGGGCGTTGAGAATCACAAGAGATTTGAACATACATGTAAATGCCACAGAAGTAGTGTCTCCAATTAGTGGAAGCACCAAACTCACATTCATGACGTCAACAGCATCATTGATGTATTGCCGTTTCCAAAATAGGCAAGTGGTCAATATGAATATTGATCAAGAGTGCACTGAACCTAACAATAAAGATAAGAATCCATAAAAGACAATGGGCTTTGAAAATCACAACAGAACTAAACAAACGTGTTAAAGGCCACCGAAGTAGTATGTTCAATTATTGAAAGCACTGAACCCACATTCATGACATCAACAGCACCAGTGATGTATTGTCGTTCTTGAAATAAGTGTTTCGTAAGTGAGCACGAACAGTTGTCAGCAATGTTTGTCAAAACATTCATCTCTTGACATTCCATGAACTCTTTGTAGAAATAATATGACACAGCATCAGCCAAGAATATTGTTATTAAGAAGAGGTTCATGATGACCTTGATATCATTTTGCCTATTTACAAATGAGTCTGGCTTTAAGCCTCACAAATGGATAAATAGGCCTATTGCTTCGCATTGGTGACTACAGGGTTACTGAAGAAAGTTGGCTGCTGGTCTGTGGGTTAGCGGGTTTAAAATCGTCATGGCACAAATTGAGGCTATTTGACATAGGCATACAGCATATTTAACTAACTCTGATGCACTGTATGCAATGCATAGGGCTACACAGAGGGTTGTGCCGCCACTGGTGGTTAGCGGTTTGTAAGGGGCATAACGGGCACCCCGCCCCACCTATCTATTGATGCTCGTTGACCTCACTGCACTGTACAGTATAGCGCTATACAGGTATTACAGTGGCCTATTCAGCCAGTAGCTGTCGACTTCGGGGGGGACCCCCTTCCCACCCAGCCACCCCTACCCACCTACTCACTGCTGCACACACAGTGCTTTAGCTGAACTTACTACACTGTATGCATAGGACTATGCAGGGTTTACTACAGAGTGTTATCTAGCCACTGGCCCTGTTATGACCTATCCCAAGAGTGAACACCTGTGTTGGTTCCAGTGAATGGGTGGCCATAGGCCCTTGATGACTGACCACCTGTCTGTTCCTTGATCACATGAGAAATGTCTTCAAGCCTCTCTGATTTCTTGCATGAATATTGATCAGTCAAGGGCTCAAGGCTATAGCCATATTCATTTGTAGTTTAAGATTTTTTATTCTTTGCCAGAGGCAAAAAGTACCTCTGTGATGGTGCTGATGTGCATACGTGTGTGAGTATGTGTGTCTGTTACGCTCCTAGTAAGGTTAACACGATAGCTGTCCAAAGCTAAGTTATAGAATGCTCATTTTACTATGCCCCCGAACTGAGCTTGTAATACCATACTGTTTCCCCCCTCCTTTCCTGTCAACCTAATCAATCTTTCCCACACTTTCTCTGCCTCTCCAGACCTCATCACTGCTATTCAAAATAATATCATTTCTCACTCTGCCTAAACTTTTAAACATCGATCTCTGACTCAACAATTCTGCCACCATGACTGCTGAAAGAGTTACATGTAGGGCCTTCTCTTTCAAATTACAATTCAAGCTTTTTTTTCTACTCCCTTTTCCAATTCTCATTTGAAGTGAATTAATTTCTGCTTCTCTAGTGGGACACATCTTTTCAGAAGCTTTCTCACATGCTAACCACAGCAAATTGACGATATTGCGAGTAACAAGTTAACAAATCGATAGTCATTATGTCAAATTCAAGAGTCACATGGCTGGGAGAATGTTATTCTAACAACACCATGTCCAGAATATGCAAAATAATAGGCTACACTCATAGGTTCTGAACTTTGGGATCCTAATACAATTCAGTTAGTCAGTTTCTGTGTTAGATTTGACTGGGGGCTTGAAAAATAATTTCTTCTGCAATTATTTACAGAAAGAATGAATGTGCATGCATATTTCTATTCCATGGAATGCAACTTTTCCTCGAGTGCAACTCCAGTCATGTTTCTCAGTATCTTAGTTTTAGAATCTGTAGCCAGTCAGGACTGGTAATAGACAATGGTGCTTGCAATGATCACTTCACACACGTAATACAACCAATGCGTACCACAGTACAGAATTGTAGGGCTGTGGTGCCATGAACATCAGATATGTGAGCCGCTGCGAGAATATGTTAGTTAGGGTAACCCATACTGGGTGCTGTAGTTCTAATGATATATACGGGTCATATTGTCATTGTATGAGTATGTGAGAGAGATGCAGTACACCATATTACCCTTTCAAAGGAAAGTCTTGAGCTAGCGTTGCGGTTGTGATTCCAGTGAAAATGAATTGAGAGCCTGTATTTTACAGTGTGTTTAATTGGTTTCTGTTCAGTTTCAGGCAAGCCCTTGGTACAAAATTAATATTCCGTTGAATGCTATCCTATTGTTTTCAAAAGGGGTGGGGCGATTTTCTTTTAGAATCATTATTTCCGGTCACAGGGCTATTTTCTATTTCCAGAGGGCGAATCATCCACCCCCTGCCTATTCCCTCCCCTGAAGTGCAGAGTTTTCCCCATGACGCCGGTCGGCTACCATGCCATGTGGCACCGGGCAGGGCTACCCCGCTCTCAAACTTCCAAATTTCCGCCCTCACAAATTTCTTACCCTACTGAATAAAAAGATCCTGGAAAAATTCAGTGATCCAAAAGAGAAAACATAGAGGAAATTTATCTCAGGGGAATCTGAGGATCAAATCCTTTATAAGTGGCACCATTTTGCATGAGGGCACCATCAAGATTTAAAAATTTCTTCAGGGGATGCCCCCTCCCCTTATAACATGCATCACTGTCACAAACTACTTGGCTCTAAAAAATGGTCTGGTGATAACCCTGGCAGGGTACCTGTCTGCCCTCACTTGTTAAAATGGGAAGGCCATCAACCACAAATTCATCTTAGAAATGCTCTTTCGCTATTAATAAATGCCCCCTTTTACGCTTCTTCAAAGTAGATGGGAAGTCATGCGCTCTATCAATTTCATGATCCAAGAACTTAACCAACGACTCACAAAGCTCCTTTCATCCTTTAGGTGAGAATTGTTCAATACAGTTGACATCTAATAAATGCTCCAAGGCATTATTCCTTGGTGTAAATACGGTTGTAGAGTAAATGATTCAATCGATATTGATGGATCGGGAAACATTTGTATGTAAAACAAGCAGCTCTACCATCTCACTACATAGTGTTCTCTACTTCCCTTAATAATCTTCATCGAGTAAAATGACCAATCACAAGCATTTGATAGATGATTGGCTGATTCTGGAGTGGCAATGCCAAGTTTTCAATCCTGATTGAGCTTGACCAAAGGTCCTTCAGCTCACTCCTTCGTGGGCTCCATAACAACACAAACTACAGCGTGGCAGGAAATTTACAGTGATTCGAGTGGCCTTTTGAATACACCTCGATGATGGATCAGCACTGATAGTAAAATTTTAAAAGTATTGTATGAAATGACCAGAGTGAGAACCGTTGCATGGAAACTGGAGGGTTTGAAGTATTTTCAGGGGCTCAGCCGGTCCACAGTGTCTACGCATGGTACACAGACGACAGGGTACTGGCATGTCCATGCTGGGAACTTCTGAAGGTTCTCAGCAAAATCAACTATCACTGGGGTGGGGGAGGGGGGGGGGTTATCTGTCAAAGCTTGGGAGGAGAGATTGACATCAGTCATGAGGTCAGGGGTGTGTCGCTGAAGGCCGTGGTTACTTTTTTTTCTGCATGCTTCAAATGTGGGACAATAAGTTTGTTAACAGTTGTAAGTGTGCTTGCTCATCACTATACAACTCTACATCTATACAACAGGGTGTAGATGAGATTTCCCCATAGTCCTATCATAACAGCCTACTTTGAAGTGTCAACCCCTCCTCGAATACTGAACCAATTCATCCCATGTTATACTACCTTATCGTCGATAAGTCATGGGGGAACATCCCTTAAGTTTTGGGCTGGTAGGATGTGTAGTTTTCGTCAGCCTGAGAGCACGTCTTCCAAAAGTGTTTTGCACATTGTTCATACAACGTCTCACGGCCAATGTGCCCCAATGACCTCTGACCTCTGGCATATCATCTAAATAACTGTAGGCGTGAATAGGCCTATTCAGATTACCTGAGAGGTTCAAGCAGATGAATAACGGTATCCATTCTGTTAAGAGACACACTACCTGAATGGATCATTGATTTGCATGATTAACACAGAATGATAGTTAAAGTGTGATAAATTATTTGGTGGAAAGGGCACTCACAGAAACAGTATATTTGCTAAATTTTCTTGTATTAGAGTGGATTGTAAATGCCATTTGAAACTTAGTGGACTGGATATGAACTACAGTACTATGATCCCATCATCCCAACAGAAGTGGATGTCATTTCGAGGTCATTGAAGGTCAAATTTGCATGATTGACCATATTCTTTTAAATCCTGCATAGAGCACTCGCAAAAATGCGTTGTGGCGTCGCGACTGTTCGAAAATATAGGGAATGAGCGGTGTCTGCTGAAAAGGTGCAAGCAATCCACCTGGGATTCAAACGTGTGGATTTTCTGCATACATTTGCAGTGATGGCATGGCTTGCTTCAATAACTACGGAACACATCCGCAGCAAGCGATGGCAGGTATTCAGCTGATGATGTGATTCGCGTAGACCCTACAAGATGGCTACCACCACTGGTCCCATGCCAGATTCCACGAACCAAGGGCTCCAGTAACCCATGGACTTTGATCCCTCATTGCGATCCCTGTCCACCCAGCAGCAGCAACAGTATTCAAATGACGCTGTGATTCGCGTGAACTGCGATATTGGCTGTGTGTAATATCAACATGAAGTATGGACCTAATTTCATTGGATAGTCGTGCACACTTACAAACCACCTTTGAAATGATTCTAGCACATTGAACGCTACCTGCTTCAATGTGTTCATGCGAATTTGAGCTTTTTTTGGCGTGGATGCAGCAGGCGATGGATTGCTTGTAGCTACTCGTAGTTGTTTGCCACTGTGTAGGGCTACAATCTTGGCAGAAAAAGCAGTGACAAACACCGGAAAACATTGCGCCAAACTTGTTTGCAAGTACCAAACAATGAATCGGGGGATGGTGGGGTTTTTTTCCAGTTCATGCCTCTGGATTGTTGGGTCCAGGCCATGGGCATGGGTAGGTTAGTCATCTTCGAAAAAAAGTGGCTCACATGGGGAGGGGTGGGATTTAGGACGGATATGAATTTATTTGAAGTTCGTCAGATTCCAGAATTTGTTTGCAAATGCAAATTTGCAGAATTTGCAGAATTTTTATATGAACTACTATTTACTACTATAATTTTTGCTAAAATACGCACATTCATCCCTAGTCCAAAATCCTTGCAATGTCAATATACATCGCATGTTGAACATGTGGGAGGGCATACTGAACATCTCCCCCGTTCCTCTGTGTTAGATCCACTGGCATAAATCCCAACTGGCCCACCCTGATTGGAAGTACCCCTTAAGTTGCGTACTTCCACCCATCCACAAAGTCATTCATTATACTTTCAGTCATCATTAGGGCCTAACGCGCCTAACATTTGAAGAGCCCATGGAATATTTGCTTCACTATTGTTACTTGTCAAGGTCAGTGTTCGTGAAAGCATGTCAAGAGGAAGGCAATGATGTGCCAATTGGTGACACTGATTTGTTCAATATATTCCAAGCATAGCAGTTTTGACAGGTATTGTGCAAGGCTGCCTGATCTCTGTATAGAAATCTATCTATCGAAGTTTTTTTTTGTTTTTATTTTTTTTTCGTGAGTTGGGGCGGGGGTTGACAAACCTTTTCAGGACGGCGATCCATCATTCTTAAGTAGCCAAACCATTTTCATTAGGGTGACCAAATTGAGTAGGACTCTCCAGCTTCACTCATGTGTTCCAATACCGGCTAGCAGCATTTGAAATAGTGCCGGTACTTGTGTAGCAATTGGGGGAGGAATTGTAGAAAACCGGAATGCTGTCTCTATTTTTGTGTACAACTGACCCGGGGGGTTTTATGCACTTCCAAAAATGTGTAACAGTCTTGCTCACTTGAAGAGCTTTTCGCGATGGGACCCCGCTATTTGATTTCTGTAGGTAGCTCTGATATGAGCCTTTTCATGCTTGTAGGTGCCCATGCTCATCTCTAAACAGAGATCCTCCCATGGCTCTTATCATTATGGGCCTATAATCCATTGGTCTATCTAATAGCATATGGTACTTGCCCCAGCTCCAAACGTATTACGCTTGGCCTTGTTTGACTGTCACTTAACTCTTCTTAAATGCAAATTATTCATCCCATCTTTTGGATGTTATCGTTGATAGGACTTTATTGAGGGTATGAGTGGGTGGGGGGGAGGGTGGGTGGGGGGGGGATTGGATAAAGTTTCGGGTTGGTAGGGTGTGTAATTTTTGTCACAGGGCTTTTGAAAGATTGTTCTGCACGTGGTGTTCTTCCAACGTTGAACTACCAATGTACCCCCATAACCTTTGCATCAATATGATCTCAATAACTGTAACCGTGAAAAAGCTTAGTTTACTCAATCACTCAGTTAAGCACAATTAGAGTCTTGAAAAGTGAAGAATGGCCTAAATCCCTATTTTTCCTTGAACCACTCCATGTTTCCGGATGAGGGATTGCATGTTGAGGGGAGGGTGCTGGAAAAAAAATGTGAATTTCCTGGGATGGAGAATGTATCTCCCAGTAATATGACAATGATACCCCCAAAATTGAAAAATTCCCCTCCATATTGCAAGATTTCACTCAGATGGCAAAGATTTCCTGGGAATGAGCTTCCCAAATCCCAATTTTTCCACCCATGTTGAGGGAGCTCCTGACCGTACAAGACTGTATGTTTTATTACCTCGCTTATGGCTTCTAGAGGAAACTTTAATATGGATGTATTGGGGGTAATATACAGCCTTTGATTCAGCCTTTGATATTGCTTGGACTGGATCTAAATAAGACAGGAAGAAAAAGCCCCTGGTTCGTGGAATCTGGCATGGGACCAGGGGTTATTTGTAGGACCAGGGATTCTGATCACTTTCTCAACTTCTGCATTCAGGAGGACCAGGGCTTCAAATGAAAAAATCAACCCCAGAGGCTATAAAACATAGCTCACATGCATTACTTCATACAACTGATGTGTCAGTCTGCCAACAAAACATGAAATAGTGCTTGCTGCATTCATTATTCAGGCCTACCTAAATGTGATCAAGTGAAGACCTTAGGGGCGATTTGCCCTCCAGAAATAGCCCCTGGTTTATACAATTTCATTAGGACCTGGGGGAAAATAGCCCCTGGCCCCTTCCCCCACTTATCGTGAACCCTGAATATTCAAGACAATAATCATCAATGATATTGCAAATGAATGCCATCATTTGACAAGAAGAACTTCAGTCAAAATTTCAGCACTCATATCATTTCTATTCTTGGGGAAAATGGTGACAATCCGCAATTTGAGAAAAAGCTGCCGGTCGCAACAAATGTCTGTTAGGGCCACAGGGCCTATTCCAGGGAATAGCAACTTTCACCCAATACTATCGTTTCACCTTTCAACAGATTCTTTCCAATTGTAGTTTTTTGTAACAGTCAATTACAATAGATTATACAGTATGGATAGATTCTGGGATAGTGGTTGGAGAGGAGGACATGAAATAAAGGCTGAATGCAACTTTAACACAGAGCAGTTCAGGGTATAGACAAGGTTTTTGCCATATCGCTGTCGCTTGGGCTTATTCTATAAACCGTCACTCCTTTTTGTTGAGAATGAAACCAATATATTTCATGTTCCATTATGTTATGTTGATGAGTATGGAGGGAGTTTTGTCAAGGTTCATGATTTCTTGATGCGCTATGGCATTAGTCCCTCTTGTGTTGGGCTTCAACCTCACTGTCCACTCTCGGTAAAAAAAAGGAACAACAAAAATAGGGCATTATTATGGTCGGATTCACTGTGGCCAATAGGTTACTCAATTCAACTGATCCACCCTCATGGGAAATCGGTGACCCTCATATGTAGTATCAACGCAAAGCTGCTGTGTCTGCCTTGGCCTTGTGAAGATGTCATGGTCATGGAGTTGACACGATAGTGAGATGCAAATCTTGACCCCCAAGACTATGTACCTGTACTAACCTGTACACTACAATGCATGGGCCCACATCCCGCGGGGGATGGGGGAGGATATATACCCCCCAATTTTTAGCGATGCTCCCATTGACTTTTCTCACACAGTAATTTCTGGTTCCTATGCCCATCACCCCACCCACCCCCCCACTTTTTCACATGGAGGAGCTCCACTGCTACAATTAGTTTTCAGCTCATATCACAAGTAACAATATTTCCAATCGCTATTTCATCCATTATTGGCTGATACCGATGTCGTTTTAAACACCTATTGTGGCATTTCCTTAGTATGGCTACTCAGTTCGAAAAATTAAAATCATCCAGTCAGAAATTGTGACATTGGCACCCCCACCCCCTGATCTCCTGACCCGAACTATGTCCCAGTCTGTCACCTTAGAGCAGTGAGGTGGCAGGAACAGTAGAGTGTCCGCTAGGGTTGCGCGGTACTGATGATTTTTGGAACCGGTAGTACCGATGCCTTGGCACCGGTATCGGTGCTAGTACCGGTATTCACGTACTGTATGTCCAGAAAAAACATCAGGGATCGTTTTTGTTACTTGTTTTATACTGTACAACACACCGCTTTGTATCAGGCAGTTTAATTCAACTTCAAGCTCTACTTGTATACCTCCCTCCTTGCTCTTTTGCGCTATATAAAAGTATTCTGGCTGAAATACTTTTCAGTGTTCAAATTGTCTTCATTTTACAGTGTTCACAGAGCAGTGGAATAATAATATACTCTGTTTACACTACAGCCCACGACCAAAATCTTATATACGCAATGCAATTACCACGTGCCTGCAGGTCAGTGTTGAAAATGCTTCATCCCGTGGAACTGGTATATGGTTGTTGGTACCAACTGTGACACTAGAAATCTGACCGCCAATAATCAGAGCACTGTAATTTTGTCACATGTTTAAACTAACCAATGACACCACGCGCTGCACTGCCGAACATCGATCGCGTCGCTGTCGCTGAATCGTTGATGTATATTTTACAGAAACTTCCCATGTGAGTTTGATAGAACATACAAGTTGTTTAGTTTGCCTAAAATTTCGGAGAATATTTACAGCAATTTGAATTGATATAGCGATATTCTCAGACTGGATGGGGGGAGTTCCACGCAATTTCTTGTTCCTTATCAATCAATTTTCCCAGTGTCAAGATAAGAGGAATCTATTTTTTTTTTTTTTTTGAAATGGAAAACTTCTGTAACGAAAAAAACCACGTAACTATTGTTGGGTCAGTTGGTCCCGCAATATTTAAATTAACGGGAATGATCTTGCAATCCTTTGGAATTGGTCACATTCATTTACTTACAATGAAGCAAAATGGCTATTTTAGTATAGAAAATTTATTTTCATGAAAAGACATTTGTTAATGGGTAAATTTAATGCTGAAACCACGATGTGTGCGGCCGCCAAAATTGACACGTACTACAGGCACCAGTGATTTTAGCCAGTAACCGATAATTAGCCAGTACCGGTAATAGTACCTGTGCATACAGCAGTCGGTACTGCGAGTACCGGTGCTGCGAGTACCGTTACTAACGATACCGGTATACCGCGAATACCGGTTATAAAATGACCCGCGCAAACCCTAGTGTCCGCCTGCAATGCCTGAGTCCCTGGTTCGGACCCCAGTGTCGTCACAAATACCAGCTTTCACCCCGCTCCTTTCTCGTGTAGGAGAGTGGCTGTACGAGTGAAGCCACACTATCGTCTGTCAGATGGGGACGTTAAATGGCGATCTCCTGGAGCAGGAATTCTCACCCCTGTCCCATTTCTCAGGGCACTCTTTGAAAAGAGTACGCGAGATTCGCCGGTGTCCTTCCACACCCAAAACTGGAGCCTCTACAATTTCAGACTGAGGATTTCCTTAGTCAGCGAAGCAACCTTCGGGTGGAAGCATAACACGAGGCATATAAGTCTGTCACCTTAACATACGGTGAATTGTGTTGTAGAGCTGGTGGTAGTGGAATCCTTCAAAATTCGCACCAAATCTCACCAAATCTTCCCCCATGGTATTTTTTTTCCTACCTCCGGAATTGTCCAGCGATAAGACCTGGAATCATAGACAAGTCGGGCATGGAATTGCAACAATCAGGCAGCCCTGCTATCCAGCCTGCACACTGTCACTGATGAACGTCCCCTTTAACTGTATCGAGCTGTGAAATTATTTTTGGCAGTGGCCACTGGTCAGTCACCTTTATGAAAGGCCAGTGGATAGAGTCCCAATGGAGGTCAGTTCCTGGACTGGACAAAGTGGCACATGTGGCATAATCTGTTATCCTGCTGCTTAACTGAGGGCAGAATGCCATGCTGTAATGTGTCAATAGTAGCCACTGGTCACTAAATATTATGTGTCCTAGTTTCTCAGCAGAGTCAAAATTTGCGAAATGGGAGATATTATCAGTCAGGGAGAATGGAGGTAGAAATAAAATGGGCCTCCATGGTCTGAATGGGTGAATATTAATAGTGTTGTTCCAATCTTATTAGCATGGTTTTTTAACAGCCAAGCTCCATGGTATATTGAGGTCACTTATGACTTACGATGCTTATCTATGGTCTGGAAGTATGATCTTAGTCCAAATAAATTTGGGACCCCTTGTAATGGTTGATACTTGGTAGTAGGCCTATGTTCACTGGAGATCACATGGTCCCCCTTTCTATGATGTCACATGGGAAAGTTTGCAATATTGGCACACTTGGGTCGGCTGAAATTAAGTCTGTGGGTTAAGCTTTCATAAATTGTAATAGAAAGTTAATAGTATTTAGTGGCTTTATATCAACAAGTCACAAATCTCAGCACAGCAATGTGCAAAAACTCATTGGTACACTGATACAAGAACTCTATACGTACTTCAAGGCAATCTGAGGCCACATGTGGTTGGTATGTACTGGTTTGGACCATTCAACATGAACCATTGTGCATTCTGTTGCTTGAGATGGCAAATTCAATTGAGTGCTGTGGTTGTACTCATCTAGAGGGAGTCTCTCAGACTTGCTGGTTGGGTTATATAACTACAGGCGATATTCAATTACTGCCAGTGTAATAATTTTATATATATATATAATTATATATAATTTTAATTTTATATAATTTAGATAGATTCTTATTGAGGTTACCCTGTTCAGAATGTGGGGGAAAGTCAGACCATTACTACGGAAGCACAGGAACAACATAATTATTTCGGAGATGAAATTTGATTGCTTCTAGCAGAAACACTATCTAGGCGTGAAGCAGCACAACCGAGACCGAGACCAGATGGTGTCGAGACCGAGACCTGAGCACAACTTCGAGACCGAGACAGCCATGTGACCCGAGATCGAGACCGAAGGGAATTTATTTTATATAGGGCAACAATTCGAAGTCGAACAGTATTGTAGGCCTATTTACACCCCCTATGCTCTATTCTTGACATGATAGACAACCTCTGCTCATGATACATTTGCTTTTTCTACATCGTGCAAAACAAGTCACCACTACTTCTTCCCGTAATAGGTCCTACCACTGATCACTAAATCAAGGTTGGTGCCATGTACATGCCCTGCCCCCGCTCAATCCCGTCAGCCCCCTCCCCCATTGCCAAATCTATCAATGAAGCCATGAACCGAAATACCACCCCTCATGCACATTTAAATAAATGTAAAATAGATTGTGAGCCCCGCCAGGCATGCAGACTGACCTCTATGTCCTTCACACTACTACTGAAATGGCACCGATACACGTAACAATTGCCACTGCGACTGGCCATGGATGACCCCCCCCCCCCTCCACCTCTTCACTTTGATCTACCTCTTCCTTGGCCTGGGAGCATTCTTTCTCTGCACCCTTCATGCAGCATCCAGAGTACGAAGGCTCTTCATAAACCATGACACCCTCTTTCTTCATGTGCCAGGTGGGGGCGCTATTGTGTCTCCATCCCTAGCCCAATCCCTAGATTCCCCAATCATATGCAATACTTGATCCCTTCAAATGCATTACCATATCGCTTTTGTCCTATACTTGGATGACCACTTTCATATCCCATGTACTGTACGTTAGGCCTCACTGTTTGTCACAATAGAATTCACTTGTTGTAAGGGCAGGTTTCTACTTGTGGACTTTCCCACAAATACCAGTACAGTTTAAGTTGGTCATTTTTTCAACTAATCATCAGCTCGGCGGAGCTAGCAAATAAAATACTAATAATAATAATAATATAAATACCCCCTAACAAACAATTAAATGCAACCTTGGGGCTAGGCCTAGTACTTCTTAGGCCTGAATTACTATAAAGTTTTTAAAAATCCTTCATTGATTGACAATAGGCCTAGGCAACTACTTCCTTATAAGTAGCCAATAAAGCTTCCAAGGTACATGTAAAGAAGTGTACTGAGAACAATTCCTCATCAGGGACTGTGCAGCCATTGTCAGATCAACTTTCGCGAAACTGGTACCATGCCACGAAGTCTAACCCATCTGGAAAATCGAAACCCATCATGTTCACAGTTCCTCATTTGATAATTGATATCATCTGCTACTGCAGTTACTATCATAATTTAATTAATAATTACTGCTCCTCCTCCCACAAATTATATTGACACCACTAAATATTCACCTCTCCTCTCCTTCTACACAGTAATCAGGTCAGGTAAATTCAGGTAAATATATAAGAGTTTTTTATTGGGTAGCAACGTAACAGGGTTTCCATGTGTATAGGCCCGGGTTCTTTTTTATTCATTTTCTTTTTTTATCATGGTTAAGGTTCAATATATTAGGGTTGATAAAAAATCAGGTTAATGGGCTAACAATACAGCTTTGAAAACACGGTGGAAGCCACAGGATATCATTCCCAGGTTTTGAACAACACATGACAATTATTTTAGAGCATTTGATTGGCTGATGCCCAAATTCCACTGTCAAATACCAGGCATTCTTAAAGTGAACCTAGTTACCACTTCTGACTCCTTGCCTACCGTATACTGTGATACTGGTGAGTGAATGCCAACAAAGTTGAAGCTAGCAACCTTACTTGGCCGGGCTGTTTTCCCACATTGAACCAGTACTTGCCCACCGTCCACTTCGGTTTCTGTCCTAGGAGCTCCAGTACACGCAATGTCGTCAAGGCCTGGATAACCAAGCAAATAGACATAGTTGACATGGGATCTCCACAGGAAAATACAGGCCAAAAATTCTACTCCATGATTTGCATTGAATAGGCCCGGGTGAACATTGAGTTTCTTCAGGGATGTAAAGGAAACCGGCCACCCATTGCTATGGTGGGTGGGGGAGGGGGGAAAGGGGTATATTTGCCACAAAATGCAGAAAAGTCGAATACGCAAGCATTTTCGTTATGCATCCTGTTTAGAATTCTGCAAAGGTAGGTATAGCACTTATTGCTGTATCTTTCCAGCCTAATCTAATTTCTTGTCCGCGTTTCGGATTCTGAGACACATGGCATTACGGGATCACCTCAGCATTGACATCGTATTGGTCTTTTCTCACTGGCTTCCAGTTAATGGTGTATCGTGGGCCATTTTGGTGACGAAATCTGGCTTTTGAATAGGAGGCCTCTAGCCGCCACCGGATGGATCAAGCTGATACTATGTGGGTTGTATGTGGGTATGTGGGTTACTTGTAATGAGTACATTGGCCCTATCCTTTCGGAGTTCAGGTCAAAAAGGGTCCTCTGAGGTGAACAGGGTAGTCTTGAAAACCTCGTGAACAGAGGAGTCCAGAATACTTTTGTTCAATCGGGCAATTCCATGAAAACAGGGACCAAACCCAACATGCACGCACAGCTAACTTTGAAGTTACATGGTGCGACAAAGACTGTAATGGGTTGATTGAAAGTTATCCGATTTCCTTTCATTTGAAGCTGTTTTCAGCTGGATTGGAATTCATTTGGTATCATTTTCCATTGAAAACCCCACCCCCAGATGTCCCCGAGTTGGGTTGAAAAAATGCTTGCAGTTCTAGTACCATATACACTCACTCATAATCCTTCAACTACAGGATTTTTGCTCTTTTTTCTGGTCCCCATCATGTTTTTTGTCTAATTTGAACAATTTGTCGCATCAGTTTGAGTGGACAACTGTAACGGAGTCACGTAACGTGAGTCACACTAATTACCTGATATTTTATGAATATTTCTTGATATTTCTTTTGCATATCTGCAATCGGTCCTCATTCACAATATGAACCTGACACTTTGGTACTTTGATTAGTTTCCTGTTATTATAATAAGACATGAAAATGAAAGATGGTATTTTTTGTGTCCTTTTCACGTAACGCGAGTCCCACTGTATTTTTAATTCACAATTAAAATGTGCTATGCAAACCAGTAAACTTGTCAAACTTGCAATTCCCACATATTAGTATTGCCAACATGTCTTGAATAAAGAACATTAGGTCATGTGAGTTCAAATGACTGAAATGTGCATAATCTTTCACACTGTGTACAGGCTATGAGTTGTAACGTTGAGATACATTGTCAATTTTGGCAAATTTTGAGGTCATTTGGAGGTCAGCTAGGTCATTTGAGGTCAAATTAGGAACAATGAACGTGATACGTTATGGTCAAATTTTTGTGTGGATATTTTGAAGGTTATGGAGGTCCTTCAGTAATTTGAGATCAAAATAGGAACAGTGTCCGATTCGAATGAAGGTTGGTAGGAGCGTATATTCAACTTTTTTGTTCTCCAATGTATTGGAGGCCTGTCATCCAAGTCATTCGAGATCGAATGAGGAACATTGTCCCATTGAATGAAACTTGGTTCATACAGTCAGCCGGTGGTTGTGAATACATAGAAGCTCATTGAAGGTCAACCAAGGTAATTTCTTTCAGCCACTGCAGGGGTTTCCAATTGCGCTTGTTATATTCCCACAGTTGATTTAAGGGAACCTGCCTGGGGGGCGCACCAACTTCTTTGAAGAGTCATCAACTGTCCAATTTTGTGATAGTTTTGTCAGATTTCCATGAACGTCAGTATAGTTCACACCCTCAAGTCCCAAAAAGTTTTTAAAACATAGATTTGTGGTCAACTGGAGGTCATTCAATGTGTCTAATTGCATAAGTTATTGCCGAAAGTGTAATTTTCAATGACGTGGTGGGTATGATCCCCCAAATGTTTAATTTTTTAAGATGGGTCACTGTGAGGTTGTCCAATGTATCTAATTTGCTTGATTTATGCAACTTTTTTTTTTAAGTTAATTGGATTTGATGAAACTTGTTGTTTGGTTCACAGTTGGTCCTAAGGCATTTCAAATTGTAGAATGATCACTAGGAGTCAAGTAATAGTCTAATTTGCATAGATTTAGGGCATCTTATAACGAATTCCCCAAAACTTTTACTTCCATCGTTAGACATGTACACCAATTTAAGCCTAATTGAATTGATTGGTCACTGATTAGTGCTCTATAGGTACATGGATGGCAGACTATATACCCTTCTTTGCCTTTATATTTTTGTGCTGATATCTGCCAACTGGCATTTGCTCTCATTGACCTCTAAGATCAGATTGGATGAAATCATCACCGTATTCCATTCCGCTTAAGTGCCTACTCCCTTAAAGCGCCCACCTCCAACTTTTTTTTTGTAATGCAGGCAGATCACCCCCAACACATGGGGGCAGAAATCGCACATTTATCGCGTCGAAATTGGAACACGATGTACGTAAACACACATTAAAAAATATCGCACAGGGTGGAGCAAACAAATGTGTGCCGTCTCTACACCTCGCCCTCCCCATATTATTATGTAAAAAATAATCGGTAAGAGTTTTAACTCTCGTAAGCGCCCCTCCTGAAACTTTGGCGAGTGACCCTGGGCGCTTAGCGAAGGAAACAGTACTAAATGCATACTAAAACAACCACTTAGCTAGCAGTGCATGACTATCGGTTCATGAACCATTGCTCTGTTCACTTCGGGGTCCTCCTATTTCATACGCAACATATGGGGTGTGATTGATAATTATACCACAGCCAAGATCAGGTGTAGAAGAAAAAACAGTCATTGCTGTCACATTATCATCCTGGCGGGCCATGATCCCTGTGATAAGAAACATTATATTTGCCTGTGTCAGTGTATCCATATATGTACATTTTTAATGAGCTAGCGTATTACCAGCAAAGGTGTGGCAGACAGCTGTACCAATCGCTGTTTATATCTGATATCATATCCTCACGTTGTCTAACAGACCTGATGCCTTGGCACGTCCCAGAGATGGTGATCAAGAGTGTATCCAAGTCGAGAATGGCAATCTCATTTCATATTGGAAGGATTCCTATGACCAAAGTTTGAAAAAATAACATAAATCATTCAAAGGTGACTTGATCTCTGAGAATTACACTTTGTTATTATATCACCACTTCGGGGATATTATGGTTTTGGCTTCGCAGTCTCCGCCGCCGCCGCGCCGCGTCCGCATCCGCCGCCGCCGCCGCCAGTTTCTGTACCGCAATAACTCCCAACGCTTTGTCCGTTTGAGCCGAACCTGGGCACACATGTCTCGCCTTAGTGAAATCTCGGATGAGTGCGAAAGTGGGCGTCGCCACGGAACGGGGTCCGTAATTTGCATATTTCCACGATCGGAAGATTTCCCGTTAGCGCAATAACTCCTTTTAATGCTTTATCCGATTGATTGAAAACTGGTACACTGCGCCCTAGTAAGCTCGGATGCGTTCGAAGTGGGCATCACTGTACTGCTGGGGGCCGCTAATTTGGATAATTTTCGCGAAATTTTCAAGTTGTCGCATTTGAACGAAACTTGGTGGGTAGGGATTATAGCTGATCCCGAAAAATGTGGAGGTCATTCAAGGTCATCAAAGTCAAATTTGTGAAATTATGCGATTTCCAAACTTTGTCGATTTTGAACGAAACTTGGTGGAAACGAATATAGTTGAATCCGAAAAATGTGGAGGTCATTGCAAGGTCATCGGGGTCAAACTGGCAAAATTTATGCGATTTCCAAACTTGTCAGATTTGACGAAACTTGGTGGATGGGGCTACAATTGTTCCTCACCAAAGTTAGAAGTCATTTAAAAGCCCATGTGTCAAATTGCATAATTTCAGTGCCTATCAACACCCATGGATTACACAAAACTTGGTGGATGAAGTTGATCTTGGTTTCTGACCAAAATGGGGGCTTTATGGGTGTTAGATTACTTCTCAAATGATTGCTCAAAAGTGGATATACACGTGGGCGGTTTACCGCCTACACAGTTCTAGTTTGTTTTTGAAATTATGCAGATAAGCACCCTAGTTATGTTGTACAGTCCCCGAATTCTTTACAATAGATTGGGTCACAGGAGGTTGTCCAGTGTCAATTCGCATCATTTGTATGCAAATTATTAAGTTTGTTAATTCCAGGGAAAACATATTGAGGGGGTTCACCCTTGATCTTGAGATTAACATTAAGAAGGGGTCCAGGAAGTCAAGTAGTGTACCCAGTTTGCATAATTCAGACAATTTTAATCATTTCCACGAATTTTGGTACTCCATTGGTAGACCTGGTCAACAATCAGCCTAAAATTGGTGGTAATTGGTCACTTACTAGTAACATTGTAATTGGTTACTATTAGTTGCCATTGTAATTGGTCAATATTAGGCCATCGTCATTGTGCAATTATAGTTTCTATTGTAAATTAGCCTAGGGGCTGGCAACTATATCCACCTCTGGCTATATGCTATTAGATTTTGATGCAACATTTTTATCTGCTAATTGTCAATTCGATCTCTCCTACCTTAAAGATAGGTTGGTTAAACATACTTAATGAACATGATTCTACTACGCATAATCAACTTACCAGATTGGCAACAATTGCACCCAATTTACAACAGTGGCAAACCCCGGCCAAGTTGAGAGGGCTCTATCTGGCCACACCATCCTCATTCTGAATTTGCCAGTCTTTGCGACTAGGCACATTTAGGTGCTGAATATATCTTTCACGGATATAACGTCTTTGTTTAATGTTGCGATTATGGGTAAGGTTATAGCTCGCGATTCAACAAAACCCTGCCGTTTTGTGGAAACAACCACTGATCATGGAAAAGGTGAAATAGCAGTTCACAACCAACTTTTCCTGCTGATAGTCACAAGAACAGAGGTTGGGGGATGGGGGGGGTGTTTTACCAGATTATGTGAGGAAATAATTAGGGGAGCTGAGGACCAGACAGGATCGTAACCGAGGGGTGAGTCACTTTCAATTATTGTATAACTCAATTTCTCACTCCGTCTGGGGTAAGAGAGGGTGCGTCATTCACGGGTACATGATACTTTGGTGAGCTACGATCCTACATGGGTCCAGCTGCGTGCCAGCACCACTTCACTGGTGAGTGTGATTGTATGAGTTGAGTCAGCTGGACCCCCTATCAAAACACCAGAGTGAGCCAATGTACTGTGTGTGAACGGGTACTTCATGCATTCTTCACATTACTTAAAATGGTTAAGGTCCATATGCTTTGTAATCTTTTGTGAGTGTGTTTAAAGAAGATCTTGGAGCCTGATCCACCTAGTCTGTATTAGATCCCTGTGGCTTATGAGGTTGTCAGATTGCTCTAAGGGATGGAAAGATAGGGGGGGGGGTTGGAATCCCGTGAACTATTGGATGGAGAAGGCCCGGTGGACTGTTACCCCAGATTATTAACAAGTGCCTCAGTGAAGAACATTAGGCTGCAGTTTGAAATTATAATTTATTGATAGGAAAATATGTTCAGGATAGCACGTGATTGCCATGGGTGAGTCAGTCCTGCCTGAAGGCAGTCATAGTTCGTAGTCATTGATAATCTAGTCATTGCCAATAGTTTGATCCTTTTGTCTTGACCCCTACCGTGAAAAACCTTGTTTCACTTATTTATTGCTTGAAAATATGAGGTCTTCTTTATGTTTTGATTTTGCAACTTAGATTTGAATGTTACGATCCATTTTGTGCAATAAACCATTTTGCATAAGTGCCACAGGCATTCCACTGACTGCGGAGGACCTCATAGGATAAGTAGTTCGTTCAGTCAGCAGAGGTAATATTCTAAATGTTATGATGTCCTTCATCTACAATGTTCGCCTTCATGGAAAACTGCAAATTTGTCTTCTACCTGTCCTGTGAGTGAAGTTTGTGCACCCCCTGTGACATATGGCAACCCCTCTTGCGCTTAACTACCATTCCCACTCTTTTGATGGGTATGTTAGCATATCTTTCACCAAGGCTGTGCAAAGCGAGGTTGGTCTACCTCAGGGTCACTCAGAGGCTCGCCCATCTTTTCTGCTTTGGCTGGCATCAGCAAGAGGTGGCAACAGGTTCTCCTCAAAGTGCACCCCAGATCCTCAACCAATAGGGATGTGGAAAATCATGACCGAACACTTCCCACCCGGACAATTTCCCCTCAACGGGATGTTTTTTTGTGGTCAGACGTAGGGTTAGGGTCTAAAAGTTATTGGGTCCAAGTTTGGGGGGGGAATTGTTCGGGAACGGGAAAATGCATATCGACCATATTTTTTCCCTTATATATACTTTAATATATAATATACTGTAGACACTAATTTTACTGCCAAAAAAAGCATAGCAAGCATAGCAACCACCAGACGGCAATTTGGAATCTCGACCTATTCAAGAATACCCCCACACCCCCCCCCTCCCCTTTAGACTCTCAATGGTGGGAGCTCAACAAATTTCCTTGAAGTGTGCCCCCCCCCCCCTTTGAACTCACTGTGCTTCCCCAGTACTGTGCCCTCCTCCCAACTGATAAGTTAGTGTCCCTCACCCCCCACTACGAATGTAATCTGAATATGGCACTGATACTCGTAGAATCTGTACATGTTCCCTGCTAAATCAAATTTAAAGATTAATGTCAAAGTTGGCCAAGAAGTTCATACTACAGATGCAGGATTGGCATGACAACCATGAGCCCGTAAAATGACAGATTCACCCAAGTACAAACACTGAGAGTGTCCAGGTAAGCGGCATTGGTCTGCAGAGCAAGACGACAGGTTCCATAGTGGCAAAAACATTCACTTCCTCAAAAAGCCACATGGGAACATTAGAATTTCTTTAACTATATGTGGTCCAAGTGGTCAAGTGCTACCTAATAAATTACAATCATGTATAACTGATATTGTGGGTTTAATTATTCACCAACTTTGGCTCAGTAGCCCTCATGACTTCATCTCCGCTTACCATCTGTTAACCAAGAATAACCAATATTTGTTGGCCTACATTTGGGCATTAAGTGTCAAACCCCTCTTTGATTCAAGTGGGCATCGCTGACCCAGGAAAGCCAAAAAAGCTATTGAGTGGGGTCGTATGTTTGTGTTCTGATTGGATGACACCAAGAACCAAGAACATTTCCAAGAAGCGGCCCCTGTGTATATCCCCCCCGCATAACTAAATGACAAGTGTCATCTCATTTGATTGAATTGGGAAAACAAAACATTGATGACCCGATGGAAAGTCCCAGAACGTGCCACTGAGGAGGTCCATCATGGGAATTCATGTTAGTTTCGAATCATTGTGTGCAGTCTGTTCTCAGTGAGGGCCGCATGTGGGGGGCTCATAATATGCAGGACTTTTGTCATCTCGTAGTTAAGTAACTGCAACTTCACCTTACGAAAATTATCGAGCTCTTGAAATCAAGTGGCCCTCAGCAGGATTAGCCGCACACTTGTTCCATATCTTTTTTTTCGTATTATAATTCAATGCATCATCCTTACCGTGTGTACTTTTTTTCCAGAAATTAACTTTACTCACGCAGCGCATGAATCTGGTGGATAGTTGAACCTTCTTTTTTCACTAGTGCACATAAAGCTTATTCTAACCTATTTTTGAGAGAGCCTTGCCTATAATTAATTCAAGCTAAATTTCACAGAGATTTATGAAAGACCATCATGCCCCCAACTCTCCTGGTCATTGTGACAATATTGAAGGTTATTCACATGTAAAAGTTTTCAAAAATCTCTCACAAAAGCGAGTTTCCATGCACCGCGGCGGGTGGCCGCTTGCAGCGGGGTGGTCACAGCGGGCTGTCATGTAAAATTGCTCCCCATACTTTCAATATACCCGGTTTCCATGCCGCGGGGCCGGGCAAGGCAGTCATTTTCCGTCTCCTCGAATCGGTCATGGTACGATTTTATCCTCCCGCCCACACGACCACCCGTCCGCCCGCGTGGTAATTTTCAAATCGATTCCCAGGGATTTCCCTGCAATCTTACTGGTTTTAGCCGATTGGTGCATTATAGAGAACATGTTTGTTCAAACAAATCATTTTCCGAACACACTCCATAATGTTTTCCAATCACACTTTGTATTGATATCTTGTACAATTTTTCTCTATTTTTATAAAAAAATAACCGGCCAGACAACCCTATTTGAAACACATATTTGATGTTTTAAATCATTGACGTGTCGATAATGCTATTAAAAAATCTCAAACCCTGTCGATTGTGGAGTTTTAATAATATTTCAGCATGCGCTATCGTTGCCCTTTGACATTTTATGATTCTTTAGGAATTAAACAAACCCGTTTCCATGTTTACACACTATACTGCTCCGGTGCTTGATAAATGAGAACAATAATAATAATACTAAATATAATAAATAAATACTAATAATAATACTGATCATAATAATAATAAGAATACAAATACACGATTCTTATATAGTGCATACATACTAAATTTGGGAAGCAGTGCATGATGTGGTTAAAATATTCGCGCCCTGCCCGCTCGCTTGCCCCCGTCCCCCCTCCCGCTTGCCCGTCCTCCTGCTTGCGCCCGTCCACTGCTTGCCCGTCCGCCCTCCCCCGTGCAATTGAACGGGTTACACCCCCCGTGCCCGCCCGCCTGCCAGCGTGCCCGCGTGCCATGGAACACAGCTTAACTTCATCGAGAACGCTGCCTGCAATAGCGAAGTATTCATTCGTGGTGTATGTGAATTTCCCCCCTGAAAATAGCACATGGGTCTGGGCAGCCCGGTAGGGCATAAGGTAACCGATTATAGTGAACGTAGAGACAGTTGGAACTGGGCCAATGAACGGAACCATGGGGAAATGTGCAACTCTAAAACCCCCTCCCTCCCCCTTCCTCTCTTACTCCCAGCTCGCTCCAAAGGTAGGGGAAATAATGGGAATGTTGGTTTACAAACACCATTTGGTCTCAATAAGGCCCCCCCCCCCCCCCCTGTAGCCCCCCCCCTGAGTAGTTGTGTAGGGGCCTAAATTTTATTCCCCTTTATTATCTTATTAGTATTCACTCTCTTGGCCACTGTGGTCCTTTAATGTGCCATTTGTGTAATTCTGGGTCCTGACCATGGGGCCCGTTTAATGTGGCCCGGATAGGAGCTGCCAGCTGACTGGGACCAGGGTTATTGGACATTGTCAAGGAATCTACCAAATTGGGGAGCAGTGGGCATACAGGATTTCATTGGCTGTCCTGGATGGTGTCCTCAGGAAATTTGGAATAGTTTTCATATATACTAGGGCATGGTGGAGGGATATGTTAGGTGGATGTAAACTTTATGGTTAACATATGTCCCCCTGCATTGTGCCTTCTAACATGCAAGTCCCACCAACTACATAAACAGGTCATAAATTTGCACCCCAGGGCAGTGGAGCCGAAACTGCCTGGTCCTACATATTATGGGAGATCCAGGTCAATACCATTAGCCATGAGGCCACTTCATTTGAATGGTCCTATCTAGTTCTCAATAACACAGTTCTCTTTGTGGACATGCTATCTATACACACACAATTGCTTGTATAGAACAATGGGACTCATCCTGGGTCCCAGATCCCTGGGGGAAGAGGGTCTCTGAAATATGTTGTAAATTTTGAGTAAGGGACTTGCATCGGGGGGGTCCCAGCAGTGGCAAATAGATTTTGTTTCAGGCTTTGAGGGGGGGGGGGGGATGCTGGTACAACCTTATCCAAGCGGAGTGCACCTTTGGTGGGCCGCGGAATGTTTGCCTGTACATTTAGGATTACCCTTCAGATGGCCGGAAAAGGCACTCGCTGGGTGTTTTGAGATGTTCTCAACTCGGTCTGGAATATGTATCTCAATGTCTGCAATTTTCATTTATTGATAACAAAATAATCATCTAATATAAATGTTAATACATATCCGATGAGTCGAGATGATCACAAGAA
This sequence comes from Sclerodactyla briareus, assembly GCA_026419785.1. Classification (NCBI taxonomy): domain Eukaryota; kingdom Metazoa; phylum Echinodermata; class Holothuroidea; order Dendrochirotida; family Sclerodactylidae; genus Sclerodactyla; species Sclerodactyla briareus. The sequence continues at coordinate 65,784 of JAODTK010001221.1, forward strand.
TCATACTACCACGCATCCTCTTTCATTCATTCCATACTTGCCCTTCATATCGCAAGTTAAATTTGTCCATCAGCCCAATCCATACACAAGGCCTCATGTCCTCCGAACTTGTCCCTAAATTTGAAATCATAATTCCCCGCACTGATTTGCTAACAAACACTGGAGACAAATCGTCGTCAATTGTCAGGGGCATCAATTTGTATTACATTTTTTGGGGAGGGCAAGATGTGGTTTAGTAAGCGTCGAAGCCAAGCGCCACCATCATTTGACGCTAGCATCGAAGAAAAAATGTTGTACACAAAACCCCCCGATCCAGGAAATGGCACTTCTTCTCGGGCCTTATGGCAGTGCGCAACCATCACTGAAATTGACAATGAATTTCCAAAAACAAAAGTTGGTCTTCAAACGATCGTCACACTTCAAACGCGCAAATTAGGCGACAGAAGTCAGTTCAACAAAAAGTCCAAAATGGGTCGCGTCCAAGCGGTCAGCGGTCGGGTGGACGACCACTAGTTAACCCATTCAAGATTTTTCATTAGACGATCATGTGTGAAAACTTCCATATCAATTCACTTTCTTGACTTCTCGTTAGGGAATCATGGCCTCAAATGAGAAACTCAATCCCCAAGGCTATAAAAAAAAACAAAAAAACTTAGACTCACTGCATTACTACCATACACAGAATGTGTCAGTCTGCCAACGAAACCTTGAAATAGTGTTTGTTGTGCATTTATTAATAGTTAGCCCTAACCTAAATCAATGTGACCAAGTGAAACCCATGGCTATTCCCCCAAAAGAGGCCCCTGGTTTTTTTGTTTTTTTCTATATTTAATCAGGACCGGGGCTTGATGTAATTTGGGGGGATGATAGGATACCACCCACTGGGCTCCCCCGCTTATCGTGGAACCCTGTTGCAACAATCAGCCTCCATAGTGTCAAAATCAAATAAAGATTCAAAAATTCATAAAATATGGTTTAAAATGGGCAGGTAGCATAAAATAGCTTAAAATTGAAGGGTAATCATAAAATCATACAATTTTTGATAAAAACTGATGTATTGTGCTTATAAATATCTTTCTCAATCCTTAATGTCTCGCCTGAAATGCATGTGTGTAGGCTGCATATGTACTCCACATAGTCCACAGTTGGGATACAACTTGTGCCTTCAATTGCCTCCTTGCATTGTCAATACATGCACATGTCATGTTCAGCCGCAAACAAAATGATGTACAAGTGAAGGGTCATCTGGGGATTTTAGAAATTGTGGTCGAAGATGCATCTAGGGGTCAGTTTTTGGCCATTTTTTGTGTGTCAATATGCCCAATGCTTTTTCTCCTGCAGATTAAGTGGATTTTGTTAACTATTGTTCAGTAGTGTCCTTAACTAGTCATACCTATAGGGTAGGGCCAATTATTTTCCGTGATGCATAAAAACGGAAAAAATCGGCGGCAACCATTGTAAACGCGAATTCAGAAATTCCAAAAAAACATTGTAAAACATCAACTTCGTCACTGAAAAAAGAGAAAAATATAGCTTCCTCACTGATTTTTTCAATTCAAAGACGACTGAAACATAACAAACCCGTAACATTATTGGATCCCTTCTAATGGCTTGAAAACAGCGGGTCACTCGTGGCACAATCTGAGTTGAACAGATCGAAACTCGCAAGCGAGTGGGCTTTGCACACCAATAGCTTCGGCTCGCAACACCGCTGGCCCTTCGTCCAACGATCAGCTGAATCCAACTTGTATAAGAGAGAGAGAACAATTTGGCTTAAAAGCAGTATCGTTTTCAAGTCGCTCGCTACAAAGCCTATTGCATTTGTTTGACAGCCGGCAGCCAATCATAGCGCTGTTTTAATATGCCGCAAACATGGAGCTGACAATAAAGCCAGCACTAGGCCCGATTATTTTAAGGATCGCCGAAGAGTTGCCTGGCCTCCGCAACAGCAATTACAAGTCACATTCTGGCAATGGCCATGAATTCCCACCGCTCTACAAGCCCGTATAATCTCTACCTTCACTTTTTCAGTGTTTTGTTCGCCGTAACGAAACACGTGTCATGGTCTACGTGCCAGACTGCCAGCGCCGCTGTACACAGTAGCAATATTGATAGCTCCTGAATGGATTCTTGTTACGCCCCGACGCCCCGGACGTTAAAAATGAAATATTTATAAACTGCGATATAAAAAATTTTTTCAACGCGAGCTACATGTCTAGAAAATTGACAATGCTAAGAGGAACGTTGTAGCTTTCGAACCATGCAAACTGCGCATCATTAACTTTCATATCCAGAGATATCGTAAATTGAAAAATGTTTGAAAAAAAGTTTCGATCCCGCGCTGCCTTGCTATTTCCTCCTGCGAGAGAATCTGTACACTGCATCACTTGCGATCCCGTACGGACGACACTTTGAGTGTGAAAAGACTAAGCGGGAAAATTTGATCTTGTGTCTCTTAGCAAGGCTGCTTAATAAAAACATGAAAATAGATTTACAATAGCTGTTAAATATATTTTATCTTTATACTTCACACATGCTCAACACTTTTTCCAGAATTGATAATCATGCATTACACCCATTCCACTATGTTTATTACTTGATACTGTACAATACAAGGCATGAATCTAGCAAAACATGAACTGCTATTTTGCAAACGGAATTTTGCCAATTTTTGGAAAATGGAGAAAATGGAATTTACCAATTTTAGAAAGTGGAATTTGTTGATTTAGAAAGTGAAAATAAGTGGGGCCCTACATAGGGTGTTAGAGGGATTTCAAAGAATCATTTAGGGTGGTTTTTTGACCCCAAAGGGTTATTTTTGGGGGTCAAACGGCCACAATGCTTCATTCTTATACATATTGAATGGGGGGTGTCAGGATATGGTGGTCAATGTCATCACTGACCTGTGGGGCATATGGGGTGTTCAGGGAACTTGGGGTCAAGGGTTCCTTTGGTGGTCACAATGGTCATTTGGGTCAACAGTCAAAATGATACTCCTATAGATGGATTTTTGGACTATTATGAATCGTCATGTCATCACTGACCAATGTACATGTGGGAGGTTCTAAAATTTGGGTATTGGTCATCTAGTTCTCACTTTGAACCCTTAATGGTTCTTTTGGGGTGAAAAGTCGAATAACTGAACTGCTTCTCTGCTAAGTGGGGATAGTCATGATATGTGCTCAGTTGGGCCATCACTGACCAGTGGTGCACACGGTTCCCGGACAACTCCCACCCGGCCAATTTTTATTCCCTGCCCGCTAATCTGACCACAAACAGTCCGTGGAGGGGGAATTGCCCCGGGTGGGAAATGTCCCGGTCACGGGTGCATGTGAGGTCCATGATGACCATTTTTGTGAAATCACAAAATCCTTGTGCTTTCACAATGAAGTTTGGCATTTTCTCAATAGTTTTGGCAGTCATATAATTGACTATTTGGTTACTAATTTCAATGCAAAGTTGTCGGCGGAAGAAGAGACATTTGATATCAAGCAATCAAGAGGCTTCTAGGTTGATGGTAGGTGATTTGACCGACAACATTTTTGTCACAATCAGTCCAATTAACATTTAATAGATGGATAATACGAGCTACAGCACCTTTGATGCTTCTTGTTTTTAGCTCAAAAACAGGGGTAAATATGCCTGGTACAATGATTTAGCAGTAAATACATTTACACACCATCAATTGTCCACCTAGAGTCTTGTCATGTTTATTAAGTGCCTTTTAAAAGTGTACCCCTATTGAAAAGCAAAATATTACTGATCATATTTCTATAGTAATTTGGACGGGAATGGGCTCTAAGCCTACTCATGTGTTTTAATCTTAACTTGATCAGGCAAACGCAAAGTTCCTGTGTTTATCATAGTTTCAAACTACTTGCTCCCTGTGTTTGACATGAGGGAAAGGCCATCTGAGGCAGGTGATTTGCAAATGTTAGCTGTTAGATCACTTAGCTATATCGATAGAGTTCAACTTCAAATTGGTGTGTTCGGAGCATAGCGTTGGTTGTGCTTTTTGATTTTCATAAACGTGCCACTTGGTAAACTACAGATGGCTGAATGAAACAATGGTTTTGAAAACTACTGCACCACAGGTGCTCTTGTTTATGACAGTATCCCATGCATATAGGGCTTATCGGGGTAGGCTTCTAAAGTCAGTCCAAAGCTTCATTAGTGAATAGTGACCTTATCTTCAATTCCAAATGCTTCCATTAATGTAAAGAAGCATGGAGGAAATGGAAATTCCATTCAATGTTTTTCTCAACAAACTCCACACCCAATGTTGGTTGGTGTGAGCATAACAATTGAAGTTTGGGAATAGGCCACTTCCTTTTTTCAGGAGATACAGACGGTTGAATTGCCAATATATGGGAAACGACCACTTACTGTGAATCTTGGATGGGAGAATTCCCTGGGTACAAGAGTGTCAACGGTGATACCACCAGTGCATACGAACTATTAGTAAAACCCCCCCCCCCCCGCCCCCAAAAAAGGAATTCAGAATTGGTGGCTCTAGTCTTTCTCTCGATGAACGATCACATGGTAAGGCAAGTTCAGCTTAAAGAGGCTGTGAAAGTACAGTTCAAGTCAGGATAAAAGGTTTTTTTTTTCCCCAACGTTTCGAAGTAGCTTTTATTGATGAAAGATTAATTCATTCTGAAGGTTGAAAGTGTTCCAAGCATTAAAAGTTTTTGATCCACCTACTCCTTAGCAAGCACAAAGATGATGCAGAGTGCTCCAGATGTATTTCCCTGATTCTGATATTGCAAAAGAACCATAAAAAAGAAGACAAAGATGAAGATGGTGGTCAGTGTGCATAGTACCCATATCTAACAAAGGTTGATCGTTGAACATTCAGAAATCCCATTTGCCTTCAAAGTTGGATGAAACACAAACCTCGCAGAAAAAGCAGCAGTATGATGGATACATGCAAGTACCTGTACTGATCAAGAAAGAGAAGAAAAGGGTTGTGATTCGTTTTTGCAGATCCTTTTTGTCTCGCTGAACTTTGTTAAGGGAGAGACATAGTGGTCACTTTGTTGGTCTGTCTCTGTATGTCGTCATCCGTCCGTCTGTTGGGTAGTCTGTCCGGCTGTCCGTATGTGCCGTTCGATATCTCCTGAACCGTGAAAGGCCATCATGCTGGGACCTTTTTGTGGAGGTGCTCGGTGAAGTGGTGCCGATGTGCATCCACTTTTTTGTCCCGAAATACCATACTCATTTGCATAAATTTTTGCCTATTCAAATAAAATTGGCCCAGAACTTTGTGGCCAAGGATTCTCTCTCTCGATCGGTAGATGCCTTGGTGATGCCGTTCGTAGTATATAGTAACTATGAAGAGTACACGAATCGATCAGATTCCTGGCATGATAATGCTAATTAAGTAGTGCTAATTGCAAATTTCTGTGATATTTTTGTAAGTTTGTTGGATTTTTTGACGACTTGGTGGTGATGGTTTAACTATAGTCCCAATGAATTTTTACAGTAGGAAACGTAGGGCCCATAGGTCATTTATTTTAAACTAATCGCATTTCCAATAGTCGAATTTGCATCATTATGCATATTTTAAGTTGGTTGAATCCCCATGAAACTGGTGATACCTGTGAGGCTGGTGGTTCACCATTGTGATATAATTGTTGACCTGCATGTGTGTGACCTCTGAACTCATTTGACCTCCTGTCGAGTGGTCATGTTGTTAAAGGTTGTTCTTGAATACATGTGCTTATTTAAGGAGTTAATAGACACTGGTTATTTTTGGATATGTGAAGACCTTGGTGTGCTTAATGGAGGAGACCAACTCCCGCTTCGTACGGACACTTCGGTAGTTACAATTGTCAAGTTTAATTTAATATTTTTTCCGCAATAACATTGGGCCTTTTCATTGGAATGCAATATGCTTCTAGGAGGTGGATGCATATATGGGAGTAAACATTTTTTATAAAAACGCCAGTCTGACGGTCATAAAGGTCAATTAGGGTCAAAAACTGATTTTTGTCTCTCTGAAACTTTGTTCAAGGCGAGAAAATAAGTGGCACTTTGTGGTGTGGCTCGGTCTGTCTGTCGTCTGTCCGTCTGTCGTCTGTCTGTCCGTATGTGCGGGTAGATATCTCCGAAAAAGTGGGAAGCATCATGCTATTGGGACTTCTTGTGGAGGTGAGCGGTGTGAAGAGTTGCCGCATGTTCATCCACTTTTCGTCCCAAAAGGACATCTCGTTGCATAACTTGGAATATTTAATGAAAAATTGGCCCCGGAAACAGGGTACAAGATATCTATTTGATCGGTGAGGCATGGTGATGCTGTTTCAGGGTATTAAACAACTACGAAGAGTACACAAATGATCAGATTCCTGGCATTGTATATGCTAATTAAGTAGTAGAATTTGCATACTTTGCGATATTTTTGAAGTTTGTTGGATTTTGACATAACTTGGTGGAGATGGTTATCTATAGTCCCAATGAATTTTTCAGTAGAGACGAGGGCCCCAGAGGTCATTTAATGTTTACTAATTGTCATTCAAAAGGTCACGTAGGGCGTCAAAAAAACAAAAAAAACAAAACAAACTGTTTCCTGGCCATAATCGGAGAATTGAATATCCGTGAAGGCTGGAAGGTTCACCATGGGATATAATTGTGGACCGGCATGGGTTGTACCTCTGAGCTCAATTTGAACTCTGGCGGGTGTGGTAATGTGGTTAAAGGTGAGTATTGAATACATGGCTTATTTAAGAGGTACGGGCAAAAAAAAAAATGAACACTGGGTATTTTTGGTATGTGATAGACCTTTGTGTGCTTCATGGAGGAAACCAACTAGCGCTTCGATCGGACGCATACGTTGGTAGTTACACGGGGTCAAAGTTTACTTAATAGCTTTTGCAATAACATTGGGGTGTTCATTGGAATGCAATATGCTTCTAGGAGGGGGCACTCACATGGAGAGTAACAATTTTTTTTAAAAACCGCCATGTCATTGAAGGTCCATCAAAGGTCAACTAGGGGTCAAAAACTGAGTTAGGACTTTTGGCAATAGCACTGGGTGTGTTCCACAGAATGCAAAATGCTTCTTGAGTGGAGGTATCACATGGAGAGTTCCAATTTTCATAAAAACTGCCACGTCATTAAAGGTCATTCAAGGTCACTGAAGGGTCAGAAACTGTTTTCTTGCCATAATCGGAGAATTGAATATCTGTGAAGGCTGGAGGGTGCACCATTGTGATCTAGTGTTGACCTCCTGTGGGTGACCTCGGACCTCAATTTTACCTGTCTGTTCGGGTGTCCATGTGTTAAGGTTTGAGTCCTTGAATAAATGGTGCTTAGTGAAGGATTTCGGGCAAAAAAAAAAATAGAAACTGGTTTTTTGTTAGTGATAGTAACCTTTGTGTGCTTATGGAGGCGAACCAACTCCCGCTTCGATCAGACACTTTACTTTGGTAGTTACAAGGGGTCAAAGTTTATTTAAAACTTTTCCGCCAATTAACATTGGGCGTGTTCATGGAAGCAAGATGCTTTAGGAGTGATTGCATAACATGGAGTGTAACCATTTTTATAAAAACCGCAATGTCATGGAAGGTCATCAAAGGCCAGGTAGGGGTAAAATGAAACTCTGATGTGGACATGGCAAGAGGACTATGCATCTGTACAGGAAGCCGTGTATGAAGGCATTATGCCACATGTCTTTTAAGGTGGTACTGGCTATAGCACTGAAGCCAGTTGGATCTCCCGTATTCTAGAACAGGGAGAAGAACTGCAGAAATAAATGAATAAAGGTTGCAATTTTTATTCACCAATGACATGGGGGCTTACGGTTTGACAGATAAGCATTGTTCTCACCAGGTGTTGTTTTCAAATCATAGCAATTTACACTAAGATGGTATAAGATTGACCATTCAAAATTGCAAACAGTGCATAAATAAGCATAAAATCTCCATGAATGAAAATGCAATTAAAGTTATTAAATTTAAAAAAAAAAAAAATTTTACCAAACTTCTGGGAGGGCCTGCTGAACAATTAACTGCATGGTCCGATGATAATGTCATGACGTCAAGGTAAAATGCAATGGGTTTTTTTCTCTCTCTGGTTAATGCTTGGATCCTTAGATGAATGAAATGCCTCGTTGATGTCCAGGACAGAGCCTGTAGATGTCTGGACTGGACAGATTACTCCTAAATGTCGATTTACATCTACGGGTAGGTTTAGAGTGGTTTGTTGAAGTAAACAGAATAATGAGGATGCCCTGGATGAATCGCAGGAGGCCATAAAGGGGATAAGATCATTCGCAGGCGGAAAGAAGTGTATATTCTTTTTTTAAGGAATCAACAAGTCAGTTCTTATGCTGATTCGAGTGTCCACTTCATGAAGTACATAAGCAGTCACCAAAAAAGAAAATAAGAAACACCAAGTGTCAGAGTCCTACAGAGCTTGATCTTTCAATTGATAAAGTCAGGACTTGCTATGCAGGAGTGGCCTTCTTAATGTTCCACAGCAAGTGAAACGGAATGGACTGCTCAAACTATAAAAATTTATAAATGAGTACTCTCTGGGAGAACTTCGAAAGAAAAGACATTTTCAAGGAAGGCAGTTCACGGTTGAGTGTTGAATCCACATGGAGTCCTTGAATTATTGCATCGTAGCGGCATTCACGATTTAACTGTCACCCAGGCCTCAGAACAGTACTAATTAATCCCACTTATAATTTGTATGAACAAGGGTTCAACTTCACTAGAAAGTTGGGCACGGTTCAAAGCAAGTTAGGGTGGACCAATATCACTTAGAGCTGTCTCGATACGTTGACCTAAGAATGACCCTAATGGGAACGTATTTCCCTATTTTAAGGTGTACCATACTTGCTGATCAAGTCTGTTCTGTGCCATAGCACATGTATCACACAGATGATATTCAGGGGCGGCCGCCAGTGGGAGGGGGGGCGGGGCAACCACTGCACCCCGGATGTCACTCCTCTTGAAGCTTTTAAATGAATGCAAAGGCGGGGGCTCAAAGTCAGGGTCAAGTTCAACGATTGTAACCTTAATGGAATGCAATCTATGTATCCCAATGCAACAACTGGTGAGAATACCATCACATCTTGTAGTGTGATATTTGAAGACAAACCTGATGAATGAATAATAGATTTCGCAACCCAGTATGACACTTGAATGAACTTGTTCCACCCAGGCAGTAGTGGGTCAGTGCGATAATTGATATGGGATCTGCACTTTTATTTTTCCTCGATTGATTTCACAGTAAGCAGTTGCCACACTACAGTATCTAGTTGAACAGTATGGGGCTCATTTGTTCATATTGGCATGGGGCCTGTAGTCTTTGGTTGGGGAGGAGAGGAGAGGTAAGGAGGGAGGTGGGGGGAGGGGAGGCGAGGGGAAGGGGGGGAGGGGGTCCAACAGGGCTGCAATGAGCCTGCAGTCGTAAGTGTGGGGAGGAGTCCCCATAGGGCATTCAAGCAAGTAAGAATTTTATACCAAGTGCATTGAGTTTGTTAGTCTTGTTCAGACGAGATTGTCCTCCTGCCCTCAAAGCCATGTGTCATACCTAAAATCTAATAGTGAATCCTCGAGCCCTAATCAGAATTCATCAGGAATCTTAATGATACATGGAGGCCCTCACGTCAATGTGTTCAGACGTTCTTGAATATTCAAACTTGGACTGACCACCGTCACAACAGTACAAGACTCCTGGGCATTGTTTCAATTATTAAATTGACGTCCGTATCCACTGTAGGTTAAGGCATGTGTTGCCATGATGCGCTCTCATTGGGCAGCCCGTGAGTGCCACAGCCAATAAGTACTCACATATAGGTTAAATGAATATGGTTCAAGTTTAATTAATAATATCTGCCACATACATGACCATGCTATGGGCGGCGTTTGATCAGCCCTAAGACGCGACTACTGATGACCTGACTATCAGCGAGAGTTCAACTAGACGTTCGGATTGAAACAGATCGATGAATAACTTCGGTGTAGGACAGTTTAGAAAGGAGCTATTGAGACTGAATTTTGTTGAAGGCGGCCCATAGAGATCAACCCGTCTTGGACAAGAGTTTGAGGAAATGAAGCCCGTTCGTGGTTGCTTGTGCCACATGCTCACAGTACTGTTCAGGGGAACAGGAGATTTCCCCCATAGCAATACGGACTTATTTGTCTGTTATTGCTATTTGTAACTGTCATCCACTATGGGAAAACGCAACCAATTCATCCCATGAGTTCCGGATGTTTATGTTGATAGTATGGGGGGGGGGGGGGAATCTGGTAAGTTTTGTTGGCAGGATTTGTGATTTTTGGCAGGGACGCTTCGAAAGATCGTTCTGCCCACCGTACCTCAAACGTCGAACTGGTGTTCGCTCATGACCTTCGACACATATCGGTATCTCATTATTAAACTGTAAACTCTCCAACCTGGCTTATAGGCAGATACTTGTGAGCTGTGTATCTAATGAAAGTGTGCACTCCAGAGAAGCCTATTATAAATTGGAGCAGGAATAACATTTTTTTTTCCGGCGGGACCACCATTTAGCCCGCCGTGAAGTTTCAGAGGATGAAAAACTCTGAATAATGCAACAGTGAAAACCCCAAGTTGTGAATTTGGTCATGTGTCTGTGGATTCAGGGGGGGGGGAATACTCTTTGGGTTTTTCTAGCATCAGATGGGTCCTCAGTCGTTAACTAACAAACCAAGACTTCACTGCTACCTACGAAGGATTTTGATCCCTCCCTATCCCTCCTGGATAAACGGTTCACTCTTAGTTTCTAGCAGAGGGGCACTGTCGGGTCTCAGATATTTCCTGGGGAAGAAATGTGTGGAACTTTCTTTCTGAAAAGCTGGTGTATCTATGGTTCATTGTGGGGAATGTGATGCTTACACATGGATCACATCATTGTTGTTGATGCACTCCTCCCCCCCCCCCCTTCCCTTCCACCATGGGTTCTACACACTGGGGCGTTTGTTCCTTGCCCCCTTGCTAGCACCCCTGCCAGCATTCAGTGTCACCCAAGAGCCCCGCTGTTCTGATCTACATCAAGTAATGTCCATTATCTCTATGAGCCCACTGTATGCCACTCACTGGCTATGAAGGGGCCAACCTTGAAAATTATGCAACATTTTCCTCCATGGCATTTGCACAGTCATCTGCTAACATGAAAGTTGGAACCACCTCCAATAAAACTAGATGAAGGAGTCTTCAACAGGCCATCCATGTTGGTAATAATATCCATTGAGAATCATGCTTTTAGTTACTTGGGCAGAAAAGAAGTTGGACATTGCCCAGATCACATCGAACCTATGTCAATGTAGTGTAGGTTGATATTCAGCAATGCTGCCTTGCAGTGTCCTCACATTTGTTGGCAGTGAGTGAAAAATGTCATTTTTGGTGACTGGAAATTTTGGTGATGAAGTCCCAGTGTGGTTGGTTTTAAATATGAAACACTTTTCAACTTCTCTCTCTGAATGCCAGTGCCACCCAAGTTGTGAGGCGCACTGGGTCAGAAATGTGTCTTGATTTTGATTCCTTGACTAGTCAGAGGAATCTATGCTGTCATGATAGTGTGTGTGTGTTATAGTTGTGTGTGTGCGTGTGTTGCCTGGCTTGTGAACATTAAAACTCGCCCTACCCTGGATGGATCAGATCATACTTGGTTATGCGGGTTCCCCATATTGAGTACACAACCCTATGTTTTAGGAATAGGTCAAAAGTCATCTGAGGTTCAACAGCAAGTCAAAGTTGGAAATCTTGGAACACGATAAGTCCAGGAATGTTTGGCCCAATCAAGCTTGAAAATTCGGTGCAGCTATCTTATGGGGAGTACAAGACCTAATAAATTTTGGAAAAAATTGGAAAAATTGGAAGAGTTGATATTTTGTTGTGATCACGGATAATTTGACCCCGCCTGGATTGATCAAGCTCATACTTGGTATGTGTAGCTCATACTGGTATGTGGGTTCCTCAAAGGAGTAAAGTAAATTAACCCTGTTGTTTGGGTTAGGTCAAAGGTAATATGAAGATGACAAACTTTAAGTGAAAGGTTCAGGAAGGCGTTGTAGTTGATGAAATCGTATTGTCTCTGGGGAACTGCAATAAGAGAACGAAGTTATGGTTTCGTAGAACCAACAAACCGCACAACATCTCCAAGAGACCGATACACGGTCCGTAGTACACGAGGCCGTATGTGTCACAGTGTGTGTGGCCATGGAGTAGTAAAAAGAGTTACTCCATGGTGTAACCAGAGATTGGGGGATTTAGTGAACATTGTGTGGCTGATATATTGGACAGTTAGAAATGTAGTGGTCTGTGGACACTCTTATTGGGGTCCCTGCTACACAGTCCTCTTGAGTTTTTATTGGTGATAAGACCTCCCCCCCACCCCGACCGTCCGTATGATGCACAATGAATGTGTGGACAGGAACTATTACACGTGTGACCCCGGTACTTAAGTATAGTACACTCCCACGCATTGTTGTTGACTATACGCGCCGTGGAGGGTAACTATTGGTTTAAAAATGGATTGGAACTCCACTACATGCCACTCGCACTATTTATTGGTGTCATTCACTTGCATGAATCACCCTGGAAGCAGCATCGTCAGGTAATGGGGTGATTGTTCGAATGATGAAGAGATGACAACATTAAGGGGTGGGCTCACTCTCTTAAAGGCCAATGGTCTGTAACAGCTTTGCTGTAAAACTAGCGCTAGGTTGAAAAGTGGGACGCGTTAAAACCCGTTACACCCCAATTTTGAAGGTTTCGCATGTTAAGTTATGAGATATTCTTTGAATTCGGTGAATGATTCTGTGGTTTTTATATGGATTCCATCCATAGTTTGTTTGTTACAATATTTCCAAAAGTACATGTTCACATTGACTTGTATTATAGGGGATTCTGCGCTTCCCCCATGATGTCACAAGGACAAATTTTGAATAGCGGACTGTGCCTTTCGGACATTCGAATTGGCTCTGAAATTCGGTCTGGAGGTATGGCTGCCATAATGTCACAAATAGAAAATACCAAAGTTGCAGTCAGACATACAGGCCATTGGCCTTCAAAGCGTATCAATTGTGAGTAATATTAGTGACTGAGAGGGTGGGTCAACAACACTCAACAATGTACATTTCATGACTAGCGTTGAATAGTGCCAGACCACTCTGTGTAGCCATTTGGGGAGGGAGTTGTAGAAAACCTGTATGCACTTCCAAAAAGTGTGTTGTAGCAATATTGTCATTGAGGCTCATTTCGCGATGCTTACACCAGCTGTTTGTCGAACGCTTGTCCATGACCCACTTGTGACAATGATTCGCCCTGTCTAGAGTATAGGGCTAACAGCATAGGGAGGGGGCATTACAGGCTGACGTACTCCCACCTGTCGCTTGGAGGCAGCTGATGGCTGTATTAGAATACCTATACTAAATATTGTTATCTGTTGGTTATAAAGTAAAATGGAGACGGATATTCAGGTCAGGCTCGCTGGTTGGAGGAAGGGGTGGAGAGGGGGGCATGGTTCTTTGGAATCAGTGACAGTCCATGGTTGTATGAGACAAAGGAGCCAGGGGTGGGTCATACGAGGAGTAGGAGTCGATTGCATGACAATTCTTAGAATTGTAAGAATAAATAAGTGCAGCATTAATTGACTTCAAAGAAAAATGTTAAACTGCGTGAACTCGATAGCCATAACACTCATTTTGCTCCCCGGTGTTTTGATGTCCATTGGCGCAGTACAATTGTATTGAGAATAACATACCAATCTCTCTAAATTGTGGAGTCGGGGTGATATTCAAAGTGGCCCTATTCATTAGAAAAGTGCAAGCAAGCCACTGCCCAATTTCTGATATGGGTGTTTAAACTTCCACTTCACAGACCCTACTGAGTGCCCCTATAACCACTATGATGCAAGGCTATATGCCTATATACCCCACCAGCACTTTTGCTGGAATCCTTTGACCCGCGCGATCTTGGTTATGTATTAACCCAAATGTACTAATTTAGCAGTGTTAGTAGAAGATGGGAGGCAAAAGCCCTGTCCTATATAGGGTCGTTACAGTATGTGTTTGGCCAGTGCCCTCGGATGTTTGTTTTGAAGTGGATCATGCTTAAAGCGAACACACAAAACAAGGACAGCTTTGAAGCGTGGGTTTGTGTGCTGCATTTCGTAGTGTTAATGATTGCCCTCATTTTGGGTTGGAGGCTTTGATGGCTAGGAGGCTTGAAATAGGATAGCTGATTGATGGCCAGTTATGGATTTTTACCACCCCAAGTTAGCAATATTATGCTATTGAGCGCAGTATATTCGGCTGTTGGTCAGATGCACATAACCATCTTGTAATGGAAGCTCAATGCACGACTGCATTACATGTGAGCATGCACGTGCATTAGTACATGATTTGCGGGAACCAGTGCTTGTATGAAACAATACATCATACATATATGTGCAAGCCACATCATGCTAACAAACGGAGTAGATAGGCATACACAAACGTGGAAGAAAGAAAAACCTCATATTGAACAGGGGCCAAATTGTGTGGTCATTTGATCGACAAAAAACCGAACGGAACTTGACAAGAAAATGGTTCCAGAAATTCAGTCCCAATTTTCACTGGGCTTGTAACAGTACAACAAAATCAGTGGGTAAGAAATGCAGGTGGGTTTTCACGTATAGCATCTGCTTCTATAAGAGTGGAATATGGTATGGGCATGCCCTAATAAGCCAGTTGGTTTAAGTGCGTATGCTCACACAGAACAGTTCGGGGGAATAAACAAGATTCGGTCAGATTCCCCCCATAGCAATATCGTTTACGGCTTATTTGTAAACTGTCACCACTATTCGCAAACGATCATCCCATGTTGGTGGTTGTCATTGTTGATAGTATGGGGAGAAAATTTTGTAATAGCAGGATTCATAAGTTCGGTATTAGTAGAGGAATTTCAAAAAGATCGTTTTGCAACACTGTCGTTCAAGTCAAACTGCGGTCATTCGCCTATGACCTTTGACACATATCATTATCATCTCATTAACTGTAAACTACGACTGGCTTATAGAGGGGCTCCTGTTTTCAGCTACGCAAATTCGGGCCTTATTTAACCTTTTTCTGATCACAAAACTGGAACACTTCTGATGCAGGTCTGGCTTCAAAAAATGGCGATTCTGACCACATTTTGGATATAAGAGAACTTGGAGCACAATAGACTAGGACACTGTTAGTGTGGTTATAAAAAGGTAGGTTACAGCGCTAACGGCTGTTCTGGAAGAACAATCCATGGCATGATGGCAATACGGTGGGAAAAAACCTGTTTTATTGGGGCATCTCTTGCAGTGCGGCACTAAGCAACACCGTAGTGCCATAAACGCATTCCAATGTAGTGAGAGAAAAAAGGTTCATTGTCACCATGCAGAGTGCGCGTGTCATAACACGTCATTCTTGACGGACAGTGGTTATTGTGGATCCGTCTGACCTGCTGTGATTTATGATACCTCGGAAATACTTGGTATTAAAACTGCTTCATGAATTGGGGGCTTAAATGATTTATGGGTTAGTTGGAGTTTAGGTTTGTTAACTTCTTTGTAGGTATCTTTTGCCTGCCATCACTCCGTTAGCCTAGAAAGGGTCGGAATAAGCCTAACTAAGAATAAAATAGTGTATGGCTAGAACGGGCGGAGGAGGTATAACAAGAAGGGAAGATGAATGAAGGCTGATACTAACACAAGTAGTTGGATTTGAAAGGAGAGGGATCTCCTATGCTGTTGAGCTATTGCGATGCCCAAGACATTCTATCTATCCATCTTTGGACCACCAAATGTGTCGTGCTTCGATGGATCTTGACACGCTTGGGTCACAACGTTCATTGACTGCTGGGTGACCTTCGACCCAATAAATATCAAGATCAAAGAGCTTGAAAGGGCACGATAGGCCATTATGTGAAAAAACGGCTAATGCTACTTACTCTGCAGATTAGGTCAGATAGCCTTACATACATGACCAGTGTAATCGTTGACTAGTGGGTACGGTAACTATGCTCCCGAGGAAGGAATTGAAGTGGAGGTATGTTAGTGAGTTAATTCCGTTTTTTTAATTTAAATTGTAGGAATTAATATGCAAATTGCAGTTTTTAGCCATTTGGGTTAAGGCTGGATGAGTTGATCTAAGTGAACATAATATTCAGTTACTGCTGGGTGACCTTTGACCATTAGAGGGTAATATTAAATGTGGTTCCTAAAAAGGTCCACATAGGCTGTTACTGCGACGATATGCACATCAGCGGTCTACCCGCTGTCATGTCCAGTTTAACGTGCTTACTGCTTCCTCTAAACGAGGTCCAAGAAGCTGTTCCTGCCAGAGATATACACGCGGGCGGTTTATCCGCCTGCACATGTCTTGTTGTATCTGTAACCTACAGAAGCTACAACCAGCTATATCGGCACAAATGAATGGTAGGGGAGGTCGGGTAATGTTTTGCAAACACTCATCAACATACAATGGATGCATGGCTCCTGTTACTATGGTTAAAGCCTGCCACAGCAATCCAGCGATAATGCTCCCATACTGGATTGACGCTGGTATTTGTAGCCCTGTAGTGAACAAAGAATCATGTGCAGCCAAACTCCCACATCTGCTGCGGAGCTGCCCTACTATAGCCTAGATGAAAAAAGATCCCCCACGCACCCATGCTGGAGGGTGATTACACTTACCTTTTCAAAAGGAAGAGCCCCTGGTTCATGGATCTCGCATCGGTCCAGGGGTTTATGTTGTAGGACAGGGGCACCGATTCACTTTCTCGACTTCTCTCTGGGCTCATGTTTTCGTGAACCCTGCCATCCAGGGTGCTCTACCGAGAATTTGTCTATGCAGCTTCATTGCACTTATAGGTGGAGACCGGTAAGGAAACTGAACTTTATGTTGTGATCGTGTTGCACATACAAATGCAAATTGCGGTTGTTCAGTTAATGCCGGGACATTTTGTATTTTGAACCAGTTACATGCATTTGCCTGTCGTTGCCTAGCTACATTAAAGCGGACAGTGACGGCTTGATACAACAGAAGTTATATAGTGGAGAATGGAGATTGTATCTATAGGTCCAAACCCCCCATTTCAATTGATTCCTATGTGTGGAGGGTTATTGGCCTTCACGTTGGGCCCAATGAGCAAAGAATTGGAGAGGATCCTAATTGCACAAAATGCATGATTCACACATCGAAAACACAGGAATTATAGGTTATGAATTCATGGTTTCATTATGTTGAATACGTCAACATTTTGCAGAAGTTAGTTGTCTTCTTCATTCAAAGTAACCATCAAACACCTACCAAATACTACAAAAAACAAAAAAACCAAACAATCCTTTACCATAGACTAATGCTTTTCGAGGTGAAGGTTGATGTTCGAATTTCAATAGGGGCAAACAAAGAATGCTGGCAGGGTTGTGTTTGAAAGTCTGACTCATTATTATTGCCTGATGGGATGCCTTTCGATCTTGTGCAATCCGCATGCTTCAAAAAATACGGCAAATTTCAAAGGGACTATAACTTCCCTAACGGAAGTCGTTGGATGACGCATTTTTTTAATCGTATATTATATGCGCCTTTATGAATCATCCTGGAGTTGTCCTTTAATAACCGTATTCATTCCGCTAATCACCCATCTCCCGTAAGCGCACACCCAACTTTTTCAAACTTTGAATATAAGCTGATATGCGCAGCCGAAAAAAAGCCTCTGTGAAAATATTTTTTGTGACATTGCTCGATTGATTGAAGTGCATACAGCCATACAACATAACACACAAAAAAACATGGTATTAAAGCCGAATCGTCGAGGCGCTCGCCATCGCCTCCGTGATAACGATGATATTGTCCTGTGACTCTCGTATAGGACCTACGGTTACTCATTAATGAATGGAGTGATTCAACATTGTTCACTGGATAACAATATTATGAATTAGTAGTTTTTAGAATGATTTTTAGGCACTTTCACAATCAAAGTCCAAGCCGTTGTCTTTGATCGTATCCATGCCAATCGAGGACTGGTGAGGGGCATGCCAGTAGTGTCCGTAAGCCTCTATTATCATAGCCCATTCGTAGTTTTAGTTTAGGCGTGTTATATTTGTTGCGCAGATGCATAGCAAATAAACTGGTATATTACGGCCGAATATATGAAATGAAAAATAATTCTTGTGAAGTTTTCTTTATCGGGAAGGGCGGGTGAAGAGGGACGGTTACACTGCTTGTGGAAATAGCAAGGCATTGTTTGTTTCAACTTATGCGATGTTTTGAATGTGTGTTTACGAACACAGTGTCAGGCCCGCAAAAATACACCCAGAACGGTTGTAAAGTTATACTCTCGTAAGCGCCAATCCAAATTTGCAAGCGCCCTGGGCGCTTAGGGAAGGAATACCGGGTAATTGGCTCCATGGGTAGATGTCCGCTCTATCAGTGACCTCTTTTTGACAGACGAGGAATACTATGGCATATTTTAAAACCCTGACCACAGAGGGAATCACAACAGCGGCCCCAAACTAGAATACCCCTCAGTCTACTACGCATGTATACTCCAACCCATATTGGCAACATTGTACTCTAACCACAATCTAGCAATCCTGGCAAATGTGAAGCACGCCTTGGCCACATACATCATCCTTCTAAATTTGCCAGTCTTCATGACAACAGCTTTCTGATACCATAGACTAACTTTTTTCAAGTTATACGCTGTTTTGTGTGAAGTTTGCGGGGCGGTTCTACTGAGAGAAGTACTGATCTCCCTGGCGTGGTGTGCGGCGGTTCCTCCAGATCCTTGATAAGTACAATTAGATGATTTTTGTCCGTATGACCAAATTCAGGAGAGGACTTAGCGATCACTTTGTTGTGTGTGTATGTGTGAGTGTATGTGTTATGTGTGTATCTATTTGCATAATTCATTCCAAATTTCAAAATTTGTTAGATTTTCATGAAGCTTGATGGATATGGTCCATCTTTAGTCCCCTAAATTTTCAACATTGACTTGAGTTACTGGGGGTTATTCTATGTGTATAATTTGCATCAGTGCAAGTTGTTGGATTCCATGAAACGTATTAGGTGTTGTCCACCTTTGGTCCATAGATTTAAAAGGAGAAAATAGTTAGATGGAAGTTGAGTATTGTGTCTAATTTGCATAATTTAAGCAATATTAAGCACATTTCGCAAAAATGATACTCCTTCGGTGGACTCGGTCAACAATCAGTCCTTATGAATTTGAAATTTTTCACTGATTGTAAGCTGTTTAAGGGTTAAAAGCTGATTTTAAAGCGACACATGGCATGCCTTGTAAATGTTTGCAAGGTGACTGATGGAAGAAGCAAAGAAAACTACTGATCGCCACAACAGGCAATACACTGGAGGCGATCGCCTTGCTATCAAGATCAACCGGGAGAGGAAGGCCCGGTGGGAGAAGAGCAAGGAGAAACGGAAAGGCTCATTTGATCAAATCTGGCCCGGGGGTGCTATTTGAAAGTATTCACAGATACAATTGCAAGGGTGGGGGGGGGGTTTGTCTTTTGGGGGTTTCGGGATTTTTGGGCTCAAGGTCCATCTGGGTTGGGGTGTTATTTTTTAGTCAACATAATTTTTATTTGCGATTTGTAAGAACTGCATTGTATGGTTTATGTTTATTTGTTATGGTATATTTACAGCAGGAATCTATGCAGTGATGGCAGTATGTCACAGGCATCTATCCATCTTCAGCCAAAAAAAAATACGTGTGAAAATGAAAAATAAATTGAGAGCATCTCAAATGTGGTGGGGGGGACATTCTTGTACATCCCATACCCCGGACAGGTTGTGTCGTTGTCAGAGGTGAGTCATACAATTATTTCTTGTGTACATTGATGACACCTCCTATACCCGGACAGGTTGTGTCGTTGTCAGAGGTGAGTCATACAATTATTTCTTGTACATTGATGGCCCCCCCAGTCACTCAGATGGCTTACAGATCCTTGAAATTTATCTACCAGTTGGTGAGCTTTCTCCTAATATTTTTCCACATAATTTGAGCAACTGACCACACCCCTGCGGTGACTTCGTGATGACCCATTTAGGTACAGTGATGCCCATGTGAGTCACTTTGGAATTGACAATGACCTGCCTCTGAGCCACTATGCCCAGGCTATAAGGGGTGCGGCGTGCAACTGAAAAGTGCATTACGAACAGAGGCGTTTCAATCATGGCTGACGGAAACAGAGAAGCTTTCAATGACTGCAATCAGGGGATAGCAATAATTTTTCTCGCCTTTCTACAGCCGTCGCTCCAGCCCCTTCTGGCCTCATTTAATGCAACTGCCTCCCCAGGGTTTATGACCATGAGGTGAGCCTTTGGACTATAGATGTGGTCGAGGCTTCCAGGAAACCAACACTGGCTGATGAATGGGAGACATTAATGATGAGGTTGCTTAAGAATTCACTGAGACTGGAGTTACCTTCACAGAGGTGTGGGCTTAACATTGTGGTTATTGAGGAATTAAAGGGCAGATCCAAGGGTCGAGTCACATACATTGAGTGAAAAGGACAAAAAAGTGGTACCATTCCAATTGCAGTTTTTGTGAAGAGGCTCCTCCTTATGGTACAGTATATAAGCTGTGCGTAGAGACTGCTGTATTACCAAGAAACCTTTCCATTCAGTAGCAACAGGCGGAGAAACAACAGCAAAGTTCGCAAGTTACTATGAAGCAGGGGTGGCCCAGGACCGGTCAAAGATTTTCAGGCTTCCTCAACAGGAAGGGCATGAAATGTTGAACAAATGAGACCCACAAGCTCGTGTATATATTATATACTTTTGGAGCCAACATATCTGGGATCATGTCAGGAAGTCCACACTTTGCATCTCGGCCCTCTTAGAAACAAAAATTATTCAAAGGGGAGGTACCCCTAGACCACTCCTCCAGGACGACAGTCACTATAACCCATCTTGCGCCTCCCCATCCCAATTCTAGATCTAGCTACATCCCTACCCTGAGACAGTTTGGAATGTCCCCTGATGCTTGTATCAACCTGGGCAGTTATTATGACCCCAGGGAGTAAGCCACTGTCATCATGGAAAACTTTGTACGTGTGTACTTGCAAGGGTGCAACCACTTGTGATGTTGAAACAGGGGCCCAAACAAGTGGGCAATAAAAAGCAATGTTGTTGTCTTAGCAAAAAACGTAATGTTCAGTCGGCTAACAGAATGTAGACACACTACAAATTAATAAGATTCAGGGAAACAGAGTTAGGGTAACACCCTAGGAGTCCGATTAGATTAGTGATGGTCTAAAAATTCTGTACACGATCAGCCTCTTATGGAGGTCGTCATGAGAGGTCATGGGCCTAGCCACTATTCTATGGTATCCCCTAGATGGGAGAAGTAGCAGTCTCCGTTTTTTTTTTCCACAAGTTATTGAAAATAATGGTGTCCATGTGCCCATGAAATGGAGTTTGGCATGGAATAATTCAGTAGTTGGAACATTTGTCTTGAAGTTTGTGTGAGTATCCACCCGGTAGCCTAGATTTACTGCCCCTCAACCCTGGTAACAAAATAAACCAACCTGCTATAAATAAACCTGAATTCTTCAAACTTTTCTACTCACTTATTTGACCACCATAAATTACACTACCATATGGTGGTCATCACCATAGAATAAAGCTTGGATGTACAATTGTACATTGCAAATGATCGAGTAGGGGAGTTTACTACCCACCGTATTCATCCTAAATAGCGCCCTCAGCTTCCGGGCACCACCCGAAAACTCGCAGAGTGGGTGCTGATGAGCCCCTATTAAACACAGTAGGCTAACGTTAGGCTAATGTTATTGTTATGCATGATCACATGTATTGACAATGGGCACAACAATGTTTTATCCTGCATTTTTCCTTCTAGGTTGTGTGAGTGCGGCTGGACGCGGCTTGTATACATGATATGTGGAGGACGCAAAGTCGGACTGTACTTGTATTTGGTTGATGGATTAACCGTATTGAGTAGATGTTTCCTATTGTTTTGGGAAGAGGTCATAGGTTATTTGGGATCAGCAGAGGCAAAGAAGTGAATTTTTTAAGCAGCTTCATCTCCGTGCCCGTTTGTCAAATTGTGGAATAATTTTAGGTAGATTAGTAGGAAGTGGAAATATAGTGATATTACCTGAATTAATCTGAAAGGGTCGAAAGTTCCAAAAGTGATCTCCTTTGGATATTTCATGAACGAAACAATAGGGGGATGTCCTAATGGAAAGTTTTGTTCATTAATATGCGAAATACATCTGTGACCTTTTTGACCTTGTGGACTTTTTGGACACAACTGGATTTGTCTCGCAGAAATGGAACCAAAAAGGCAATATCAATTTGTTGTACCACTCAAGTGATCAAATGAGAGTGCCCCCCCCCCCCAGTCGCCGCCTACCCGTCACCGGTGTCCGACACTGCTGAACAGTAAACACGTACAACCCAGCAGCTGCAGTATTAAATATTTGTGTACACGTTGTATGCAGCAAATGAAATAAGAAAACTGAACGTGTGCACGGTGCACTGTTCTTTCCGTTTTCTTTCACAGCTTAACTGAACGTGGTTCGGTTTATTCCTGCGATTTTATTCGTAAATGCTGATGTATGATGTACCTTTCTATTGTGCTCATAATTCAAGTTATTGAGGTTTTAGTGAAAGGTCATGAAAGCACACTCCTCTAAAAGGGCTCTGACTTGAGACCAGAAGATCCGGTGACTCGCCATTTAATGTATTGAAATAGGTTTGTCGACCTCAACCTATTGACCTTTGCACGAAGGTAGAAATGTCAAAGGTCAAATTCTCTAAAGAAAAGTGCCACCATTTTAAGAGAAAATGGATGTGGAAATGAATTAGCCACCACACCTTTGATATCTGATGACACGGATGAAGTTTGTGATTTAAACCAATCCCAGCACTTTCTAACCTCCCTATCTCCCATTCTCGAGTTGATGTCCTAATGTTAGTAGACCTAAATAGAACCTCCAAGCACCAACCTCCAGATTTCTTGAATTTCTGAAGGTTTACCGTTCATTTAACACCATGAAAATTGTAAAACTCTTTGGCGTCATTTGAGGTCATTTCATTTATGCTGTTTAAATGTTCATATCAGTCAAACGCTGATGCTATGGAATGATCACGCCTGCTTAATATACCATTCCACCCCCCCAAAAAGCAAGGACTCACTACGCAGCGTTGTGTTCTTGTTGACTAATTTGACAAAGCTGTATCACCTGAATTTCACTGACCAGTCCAACATCGTCTCCGTACATTTGTGTAATAATCATTATTTGCAATGATCAATTTTTTTTTTCGGGGGAACTTCTCCTTATTTTCAACGGTATCCTTATAGCTGTCTACCTAAAATGAATTAATGGTGTTCTCAGGAAAAAATGGCAGGCTCAAAGCCACCTGTTCCTTAACTAAATAACCACAACCTGTAATTGATTGAAAGTAACCATTGTTTTGCTTCCATAGCCAGGAAGGACCTTTTATGGTCAGGCAGGGGTGTGTATTGAATCATATTGCCTGAATCATATTCGAAAAGCCCCCTACCCTCCCCCAACAGAAAAGACGGACAGATTTATCTGTATTGGGTGTGTAGAGAAATTGCCAGTATAGGATCCATCTGGGGGATTGTTTCAGCTCAAATTTTCCCAGTATGCTGCAAATCTTAGTGGTGACGCCCGCTTAAAGGGAAATTCCAGCCAAAAATATTCAAATGTCATATGATTGGCCTTAAAATTCATGCCAATCAAACTTTGTTTCATGTTCATAGCATGTTCCGTTATGAAGTTATGAATTTTCGAAGATTAACAAATAATCACTGCTAATTTGGCAATTTGCAAATTGGCAACATTTGATTAAGTCATATCTAATCTAACCATTTGAGAGAAATTTAAAAATAAGGTCTTTTCCCCTTATGATTGGTAGATAAGACGTCACATAAAGGTTGCCAGTTTGCCGAAATCAGCAAATTATATGGAAATTTGAGAAGCCATAACTTTTCAACCGAACCAGCTATGAACCTGGAACAAAGTGATATTTGAATGATTTTTTATTCTCTTCAACTTAAGAAGAGTAATAATTTTGGCTGGAATTTCCCTTTAATAGACAACTTAATATGCACTTGTATGTAGTCTGATGGATATCACCAGCAATTTTGCATCCCCCCCCACCCCCTGTTATTGATTACAGCCATTATTTGATTTTTTTCTTCATTCAACGTTCTTCATGGTTAGGATCTGCTATGGTTAGACTTGGCTAGCTGGTAAAATCTGGCTTTGTCTCCCGTATTTTGAACTGTTGAGTAGGGATCAGCTCAGATGACCAATCTTGATTGAAGCTGCTCATACAGTGGCTATAACTATAGTGTTAGAGTGGCAATGTGTCTGTTAGCTCAGGCATTTGATTGACCATTGGTTTGGCTTGACCACTGGATTTGGACAGGTGCACCCCTCCCTTTCATGAGATCCTGCATTAGCAGTCATTATTGACGTCAATGATGTTCTGTAACCACTGTTCTCTTTTAGTGGCATTTGTCAAGACTAGAGCCCTAGGTCAAAGGCTGAAGGTCCTTTGTCTTGACCACAAGAATGCTTTGATGGATGGCCTGGATTCCTGGCCAGGGTCAGGACCACATGAACAATAGCAGTAGCTCAGGGGTGTGGTGCTGAATAATTAGTTTCATTCAACATGAGAGTGGACCATAAGAACACATTGATCCTGTAGTTTGGTGCCTGAATAGTCCCCAAGAAGTGAGAATGTTTCTACCAGTTCAAAGCAGCATGGGCATAATATAAGCTTTGTTGGCAGAGGTTTGTCACTGTGTGATGCAGGAAGCTGCTGGAGGGGGTGGGGGGCTGTTCACGGGGAAGGGGTTAGGTGGTGGCAACTGTCTAGTTCCCAGATCAACAGGTTTTCACATTCAACAACAATTTTGGTTTTCTTCGGACTATTCAATTTAGGTCATGGACATATATTATATAGATGATATATATTAAGGTTTGCATTTCCTATCGCTTCTTTTTGAAGGGATGGCTGAGAATTTCTTTATTTCGGGCCATTCAAGAAGAACAGGTTGCAATTAGAATGTTTCTAGTATGTGCAATAAATTGTACCACTTTGGCATGTAAGGGCTACCCCTGCCTGACAGACAGATAATAATGGCAGGATGTATATATATGTGACTACATTGACACAACCAGTGACATCGCCAGCTATGAAAGTTTCGAGGAGGGGGACTCCAGTCTGTTTCCCCCTCCACTCTGAGAATTTTTCTTTCCTAATGGAGGGCTGTCATGGATCAATATATCTATAGTGAAGCAAATACAGATAAGGTGAATTTTAGTTGACTCCCATTAGAGGCTTCTCCTATACTAAATATCCAACACATTAATATTACAACATGTTTTTTTGAATACCACGTATGCACAGAGGTCATGATTTCTCTGCCAATTACAAGTTGCTTGGGCAATCAACCTTTCTTTTTCCCTCTAAATTAGGGCAAACCAAAAAAGAATTCATGCCTTGCAAACAATAATTTTACCAGTATATATTATTTATCTATTGTGGTTTCAATAATTACAAATGGCAAAATACTGACTTGAATAGTATAATTCTTTTAGTTTAATTTTGAATTCCAATACATCAGTGTTGAGAATCTTCAGTTTTGCTGACTTGCCTATGCTCCACTCCAGCAGATTTGTTCAAATGAACAAAGGCGGACATATCCAAACCCAACACCCCAAGTTGGCGCATGGTCTGCATGTTGCCTTGTTATATTTATGATATTTCAATTTACTTCTGGAAAATTTGAGGAACCTATGACACCACAGGGGAACAATGCAAAGGCCACTCATTGACCCTATACAGTATATACTTCTTGTTTGTGACATGATACCAGGAAGACGAAAGAAGGTTTTTACTTCAAGATTCTTGTTGGACTATTTCGTGAACGATGTTGTAGGTATTTTGGATACCATCTATAGTTTGTCTGGTACACGGTTTTAAAAGCCCTGGGGTTCCCTTTGTGATGTCCTGGGGCCAATTTTGTAATAGCTGGTTGTGCCTTATCGGTACACTCGCATCGGCTGGAATTTGTCTGGGGTTTCAGCTGTTATGAGGAATAAATAAAAAAGTACCAAAAGAAGTCCAATTATATTTACACAAACATTGGCCTTTAGAAACATAACTGCCATGATTGATTGATCGCAGTCTAATCCAAAAACAAAAAGAAATCAAGACAGTTCTTCCCAATTTCGGACAATTTATGCTTGTGAACACAATAACAAGATCATCCACAAACATGCCCCAAAATTCCAGGAATTCATGCTGTCTCACTACTTGACACAAGGTTCCAGGTGGCAATTATGATCGGAGCGATGTCACGTTCGAACTGGCTGTACTCATGTAAGCCTTGTTTTATATGACGCTGGCCCTTGGCCGGCTGGACACGCGTTGCGCGTGGATGAGGCTGATTAACGGCCTTTAAATATGTGCGTTGGTTGTATGGGAAGATCAATGTTCCGTTGCCATGCCCAGAGGGAGAGTTGGCCATTGCATGCTTCATAATGAGGTGGGCAGTGAGTATCGTTGTTCGCATAGTCCAGGACCCGCGGTAATTACATTGTGATGGGTCGTTTCATATGCTGACTTGCGGGGTAGCAGCTTAATAAGAGAGGAGTTAGGGGAGGATGCTGTGGGCACACAAGGAAATACAGCCTGAAGATGGTGCCTGCGTGTCGTTTGAGGAACATACCGGAAAGAACCCCCCACCCCTACCCTCAAGAGTGATCGGGGGGGGGGGGTGAAAAGAATTTCATGGAGGGTTGTCTCCGGCCGCCAAAAAAGTTGATTAGTAGCCCCAAGTAGGTGAGAAACAAATGGTAGTGAACAGTGGGTACGTAAGAGGGGGGGAGTTGGGGGGTTGGAGTTGGGGTCAGAACCCCCCCTTGACCTTGTGACCACTCAATTTTCAACACAAAAACAACGGAGGGGGGGGGGGGGAGGTGGGGGGGTTGGAGTGGGGTTCAGAACCACCCTTGACCCTTGTGACCACTCAATTTTCAACACAAAAAGAACTGTATTAACTCTCAGTAGATGGTTTACAGATATTGGTAATCAAATGGTGCAGCCACATGTGTCACTGTCTGGGCCCATAAATTGCATTTATTTGCCAATAGGGAGGGTGGTGGGGCTGGCGATGAACGCAGGCCACACTTCCCTTGGGTCTGAACTGCAGCCCATCAGACGAACCTCTAGGTACACTACTGGTCAGTGAACACCAGAGAGTTACGGTAGCTCTGCAACAACCAAACCATCGATGATGTTGTACTCCCATCCTACCAGTCATAATTGGGGATTGTGAGGAGCCTAGAATATGATCTGTGCTAAAATGGCGTATTTTACATCTCACTCAGGATTGTTCAAGTGTGTGCCCACAATTCCCATGATCGGAAGGGCGCAAGAGCACTTCGGTTGTGAAAAATGTGCAGTATAGGCAATATACTCTTCACAATTCAATCCGATTGGTCGGAACTTGGTACCCATGTCTGCTCTGTGGAATCTCTGATGAGATTCAGAAAGTGGGCATTGCTACATGTCCCCTGCTCTCTATTTTGAGGGTTTTACATGAAAATACAGAGTTTGTCCGATTTACACGGAACTGAAATTTGATCCCCCCAAAAACTTGACAGTGATTTCTTCTGCTTCTGCTTGGTACTCGTTAAAACCTCTTTCGGGTATCACAACGAGGATGTTGAACATCACGCAGCAATAGTAACTGTGTGTGGGCAGGCTGGCCCTAAACTGAGGCTTTCCTTACTGGGTAGGTGTAACATCTGGATCATTCAGTATGTCATAGTTTGGGGTAGAACTGCCGGAAGGAGTGTATTAGTGGGATTTTGATTAGTGGCACAGGCTACCAATTCTCAGTTCATCCGGAACTGCCACCAGAGGTCAAATTTGTATTTTTTTTAGATTTGCAACTTATCAGATTTAAACAAAAGTTGTCAGATTTGAACAAAATTTGTGGATGTGGACTGTTGTTGGTTCTAAACAAACATGAAAGTTCATTCAGGTCCAAACTTGCATAATTATGCGATTCTTTAACTTTGTCGTATTTTAACGAAACTTGGAGGATTGTGGACTACAGTTGGTCACGAACAACAGGTAAGTCACTCGAGGTTGAATGGAACATTGTGTAATGTGTTCTCTCCAAATGAGGTCCACAATGGTAAGCTCTGTGGATATATGCACATGGACTGTTTACCCGGTGCCTGCACATGTCGAGTCTTGGCTTTGCCACCCATGAAATCTACGAGGCTCAGTTTGCATCGATTTATGTTATCGCTAACATTCAGATAACGTGAGGTCAGCTAGATCAATAAGGTGCCGCCAGCGTTGGCCTGGCCAATCGGCTATGCCTTTGTCTCTACATTAATTAGAGCAGCTGTGTAATGTGGCCTGTGACAAATCAATATCACACTGGATGATCCTCCTTGTGGCAAGTAAACAGTAGCAGTGCACAAAGGTTGTATCTTATATTGAGGCATTAATAGCAGCTATTATTATAACATTGTTGTAATGTTTGTGGTGGTGTGTCCATTTTCCTGATGAATTCTGAGCGTGCTACATTATTCAAACTTGGAAGAGGGTATACATGCTTCCATGATTGTGGGATGCCTGAATAAATATCCGGTACGTACACACACACTAATATATAACTACCAATAGTGGAGTATAATGCGGTGTATAAATATCCATGCTTGGTGGGGTCGCAAACAAGCCATGGTGTAAGGTGGGCTTTGAAGGATTCTGAATTGACGATGGCTATGGAGTAATGGTGGTTCCACGCCAGTGGACAGCCATTATTATGTGGCATGGAGTCCTTTAAGAAGTTGTCTTGGAGGGACAATTGGTAGTGGTTTAAGTGCAGTCATGCTTAGCTAGTTGGAGGGATGGTTGTCTGTCGGAGCGTGAATGGGTTTTGGTCGAGTGTCATGCACCATTAGGCACTCTCCCTTTTGAAGAATGTTGCAGGCGCGTCATGCCTCGGTGCATAAGAACCGTTGTCTCTGTCAGGGAGTGATAATGGAAGGTCATAATCAGTATTGTATCCCAAGTGGGGTTTGCTTTCTAATGATGGTATCGGCAATCATGTTGTTTTTGCCACAGTTGGACAACTGCTCTGTTTATAGTTCATGAGGGGACAACGTGAATATTAAATAAGCTATAGGTTCTAAAATCCGCATCACTAGCAAACCGTTACAAGTTGAACGTTCAACATGGGACAAGAGCACTTTGTGTTCATATTATTCTTGTGCGGCAACCTATGGAACATTTTTTTCCTAACTCTACAAATTTGACCCAAGACTTCTGTTAACTATCTGAATTCTTCTGAATCGGGATCCACCCCCCCCCCCCCCTCTCATGAATACCCCAACTATTTTCCAAGGTGTGGAAGTGCTGGTGGAACAGTGAACAACTAGAACGAGCAAAACGTAGGCTAACGTTAAAAGTGGTCCCATGTTCGGCTTTGTTCAATGGTGCAAAGGTCATGGTCAGTAGTGGAATTATGTTGGGAGAGCTTTGTTTACTCGCTAACGAATGCATGAGCCACATCGTTTAATGGCAATGGTATGTGATTTTGGTGGCGGAAATTACCTGGGAGGGGTGGTCAGTTGGTTGCCAGTCGCCAATCTTCTGTTTTCCGTCAGATTAGGAGTAGGAAATATGACTTAGCATATGGTGTACAGGTAAGTATTCTCCTCAGTTAATTCCCCTACCAATTAGTTAGGGGAATTTAACCCTAACATAAGGTCAAACATCCACGTCCCGTAAGTTAGCTAGGACCTTCTTCAATGTAATAACTCTATACAACAAAGGCATTCATTAAACCCCCAGAATCTTACAGTGCTGGATAAAAATCTTATAGTGTTCGATAAAAATCTTACGGTGTGGATGAAAATCTTAGTGTTGGGATATAATCAACTGGTTGGCATGTTGATTCCCGAGATAATGTACCAGGGAAACAAGGGGACTGTGTGTAGCACTGTTGATGATGGAAGATATAGAACCTAGTCAGGACCTGATTGATGGAACAAAATGCTGCATCAAATACTGAATAAATCCCTAGCCATGGTAGCTGCCCTGCATGTCATGATGCCATCAGAGATCACTAAAGGGGTGGGAATCGTCCACCTGGGACTAGCTACCCTGGAATAAGCCCCTATCCTCCCCCTTCCTCCCCTTACACCAATGGCTGGTGTCAGTCTCCCGCTTACCTGGCATGGATATGGGATACCATCAGCATGTTCTGTGGCCCCCATCCCCCTGGCCTCCCCTCCCCAGACACTCCCTTTACGGCACCATCTCTAGATCCTGTCTTTGGATCCATCCACACCTCTCCTGAAACCTACCAGTACCCCTCTTTTATTCTAATCCTCTCAGCAATTTGTCTCTCGTTGCTTCGGACAAGTCCACCTATGCAGGGAACAGTCTTGGCTCACAAAACAGTCAACTGTCAATTCCTCTTCTCACTATTGCACATGTTTGACCGCTGCATCTCATAATCTGTGTGTTTTGCATACCTAGCGGTCCATCCGTTGGCGCGGACATCCTGCCCCGAACAGTGCATACATAATGAAGGGCTCACATTACCTGCGCCAGCATAGCAGCGTGGAGGCCGTGGGTCTGTTAAATGGATGTGCCAGAGCATTCACGTTTCCTGAGCTTGTGTGCTGGAAAGGAAGGTAGAACTGACCTCTCTCATCCTATGACAAAAAGTCATTAAATGAAAACTGACCACTGGTCATTGACAGGCTCAAAGAACTGACCATTATTAATAATACTGCAGGCGGCTGTTGGCCACTGGAAAATTACTTAATTTTGTAGATAAATGCCCGAGGGATTAGTCCAATTGGGTTCACAAAATAGGTTAGGCAGGTTGGGGAAGAATGCTGTCAGCAACTGTGAGGCTAGCGGGAGGGTTTTATATAAAGGTCCCCTTTGTTCCTTCACAGGCTTTATAAGTAGGTTATGGCTGGGCTCTGTTTGTTTATGTCAATGGAGAAAGCTGTCAGTGCTTAGAACATTAGAAGGGGAGGTCAGTGAAGAGAGGAAGATGGATGAAACATCAGGGGATGTGGCTCCGTGGCTGCTGGTCGGTGGATGGGCAGCTGTCATATTAGAATGTTCTGCATACTGACGTGACATAGAGGCATGCCAATCGCTTTGTTGGGGCAGCTGGGTGGCCAAGCTGTTGTGTAGTAGTAGTAGGCACTAGAGGATTGGCGGTGATTAGTATGTAATCTGGCGTCATACAGCAATGGCCCCAGCCCACATCACACAGAAAATTTGTCCATGGGATGGGGGAGGGGGAGGGAATGGAAGTTTAAGATCAAGAAATTTTTTTTGCAAACTGCCAGTGGGTGCACCACTGTAGGGGGATTGATCACTGGTGTTTGCGGTGTGGTGGTAGTCGATCAGGGGGGGGGGGGGGGGGGAGGGCAGGGGTGGTCATGGGTACAGTGGCGCACATCCATGGGGGGGCGGCAGATTGTGATGGGCCCTTGCCTTGAACCAGGCATTACTGTGTCAAGGAAGCATCGCCAGAGAGTGGGGGTTAATGTCTCCCATTCCCAGCGGGATGTGCGCCCACGCTCGGTATGACAAATTTTCATGGGGGTGGGTATTTCAAGCAACATGGCGTGCTAAGGTGTGTATGTCTACGAGTGAAATTGGCATTACTCAAAAAGAGGATGGGGGTGATACCTTCCCACTTACTGCCTAATATCAATTAATCTGGGTTTTGAGATGGTCAAGTTTGCTTCTACAGGTAAAAATTTTCCCATTCAAAACAATGTATGTCACTCTCACTGACTTAGAGTGGATGAAGAGGTCTTTAGGTGGGGTCTCGTTGGTTGCAGTAGGCCTCAGAACAACCAAATTGACGCTTCAAATGGTTCCATGGGTTCCGGGGAGGGAAGGAAAATCTATGATTACAGAGGACTGAACTTACGAAGACAGGTGAAAAGTAGAAAAAACCTAAACTGTATGATATAATGAGCTCCTAATACCCTAATAGAAAGTGAAGTGTGTAGGATAACAGAATGAAAAAAAAAACAGTCAGAGTCAAAATTTATTGGTCTCCCCTTGAACTTCGCTAACACAATGGTGTCTGTTGTCGTAAAGTAAAGAAGTGCCCAATCTCATGCTGGGACCGGTGACCTATCTACCCCTATTTCTATGGATGTAGACAGCATCAACTGAAGGCAATGTTGGGTGTTGAAGAATCGCATTTGTTGTGGTACGGACTCTCCTCCTCATGAATGACAAGGAATGCCGTCCCGGCAGTCAACCAAAGCACTGGTGAGCACGTATCTGAACATTGACGGCACTTTATTACGGTGTACTGCTCGCCATAATAAGTCTAATACCCTATTGATTCTTCATGTGTCCGGTCTACGCCCTAAATACGTACGCCTGTGTTATAATACTTTGTTCCTTGTTCACCGTTAGCGAATTGTTCGTGACGTATATTACAGTATGGGAAACGT
The DNA here is from genome assembly GCA_026419785.1 of Sclerodactyla briareus. Taxonomy (NCBI): domain Eukaryota; kingdom Metazoa; phylum Echinodermata; class Holothuroidea; order Dendrochirotida; family Sclerodactylidae; genus Sclerodactyla; species Sclerodactyla briareus. Next base: position 98,329 of record JAODTK010001221.1, read on the forward strand.
ACATCGGGTATGTTTTAAACACATCTCTAACATACACCTAACGTGTAACCCATAATTTCCCGTACGTTAAAATTTTTGGGCATTGCCAAACAATTTTTTGGGGGTCTCTGCGTACTGTAACCTTAAAAAAGGCGTTACTCACCGATTCTATGACTACACCCAGCTTCCTGTAGCTGGTCAGCGTTGAGCGGTGTGGGCGGAAAAATTCATAAGTTACTTAAAAAAGCACACAACTTGGAGACAAGTTGTCGACTCTAATTTGTCTATTAGTACAATTCTTGCCGATGATCCAAAAATGTGTAAAAATTTGCAAGAGGAGATTCGCCTGATTGTGAGCCATTGCCTCCCTCTCTTACCTCCTGGGTGCCCATGCAAAACAGTTCTGGGAAAATATATATTCCACCATTAGACCATGAACTGGTATAAAGAAACACTCTAATGGGCCAGTTCACAGTAGCATTAGTTTAATACCCCAATTTCACACATTAAAAGTGAAGGCAGGTTGTACAATTTTCACACTTAAAATGTTTATCTTTGAAAGGCAAGTTGTTGTCCAATTTTCACACATACAAGTTTGAAGACAGTGTTGTCGAACATCAATCACCCCTTCTTCACCCCCCCCACTCTCGCCCGCCAACAAGTCCTCCACCACTGGGCTCTTCTCTCCCCTGGCCTCTCTCTTCTTTTTTCTCCCCAACCCCCTCACTCCTCCCCTCAGAATTGAACCTCAGTTGAAAATTCCTTTGGTGCAGCCTTGGCTCCTGTGCACTTAGGCCCTGAACATTGCCAGAACCGTCCTGTTAGGCATGTAGGTGGTAAATTTTCTAACAGTCTTCAGCCAATCTAGCACCCTTTAACGGTGGCTGGATTGAGATGTACAAGTGGGTAACCTTCAACACTGGGGCTGACCTGTTTAACACAATGTGCGTAGCCCTGGCTCTGTTGGACAGCGGTGGTAACATGGTAGGCAGTCAGTACGGTGGAGTAGCGGAAGCCGCTCCAGGTTGAATGGAAGAGAGGGTGACCCTATGAGTGACAATCGCCCCTGATTAATTAACAATAACAGTCAAGGTCCCCATCTAGTTATTATTAGGTTATGGCCAGCTCCTGAGCACCTGGGCACACTTTACGGCACAAGTCACGGAACGTCCAGGGGTGCATTTTGGGTACCTCACTCACTCAACCTCTTGGGTTTTCAGACCTAATTAATGATAGCATGGTAATCTACTGTAGTAATAATCATAGCATTCTTTCAATTGTCTTTTGGAGCTTGTAATTAAATAATTCATTCAATTCATTAATTCGATCTTTACTTCATAGTAACATATGAAACAGTACATTACATAAATAAATTTGTACAATAGCAAGAAGTGAGAGAAGTGAACTGAAAAAAAACACTGGTAAGCTTGTGAAAGGCCACTCTCTGTCTCGGAGTAAGGAAATACATGGTATAAACTATACAAAAACCTGATCATCCCAATAAAAACCCTCCCCCTTCCCAATACAGGAAACCTAATAAATGATCATGTCAGTACATCAACTCTGCAAGTACACAACATGTTTACACCTATTCAAGTTAACCATTACAAAAATGAGCATTAGATAGTGAACATATCCAAGTCTGGAAATTCACTCATGCTCACTTTGAAAGCATATACCATTTTACTTCAATTTCAAAATGGGAAATATTGATTAATATCTCCGAATCCGCATTTAATACCCAAATTTTCAAAGCATTGGCAAACAGTTTGTATTTAGGTTGTATTTCATCCCTGGAGATCCTCAGTCCATTCTGAACACCTCCTTGTACCAAGTTTTTATCCTATGAAGGCACATTTGAAGGATCAATCTACTACGCATTCTCAACTTATCCATATCATTGCAACATGTACCCATTAACCACCATCTAGCAACCCTGGCCAATTTGAAGAGCTCCTCCGGCCACACCATCCTCCTTCCAAATTTGCCAGTCTTTGCGACTGACACATTGTAGGCTGGATTTCCTCCTTTCCCAAACTCCTTTCAAAAACATTAAAATTCTATAGGAATATTAATCCAGGGCTAAATGTGCAAGTCCTTCGACTGAAATTCAGAAGGGGGATGGTGTGGCCAGATGGAGCCTTCAAATTTGCCAGGCAATGTTGCAATAAGTATTCATAGCTCGCAGATTCACAACACGGTGCCGGTTTATGGATTTGCTGCCTTCAAATTGCTGTCATGGATCAATATCTAAAGAACACAATGACCCAGATACCTATAAATGAACTACCCCGGTAAGCCAGAGGTCCAATCGGGGATTACACGCCACCACACTGAAGTGCGATTCTACTGGGATACCAAAAAGGTCATGATTTCTCTCTGCCAAAAAAGAATGTTGAAATATTGTGTCAATCGAACACTTTTCCGGAATTACAGCAAATCATAACGCCTACCAAAAAATCATCTTACTGATATGTTCTAACGTAATAGTGAACTCCAAGCCAATTATTAATTAAATTGAAATATTTCTTGTATCTTTCATCCAATTTTAGGCTATCAGATTTTTTTAACATGTGCGTCGGTCATACTGTACCCAAGCCTGCAGTGCACTGCAGTAATTATGTGCCGTTTAGCTATCATTCTATAGAAAAATTGAACTTTTCAGTATTTTATCGAGTTGTTATAGGTGCCCTGGAGATTCTATAAAAACTTTAGGGATTTCCCCAAAATTATGGTCACATCTCAAAAATATCATTTGAATATCTCTTTCGTTGCTCAAGTACACTAAATAACAACTTTACGCTGTCAGCTATCGAAAAACTGGGTACCCAGTTTTTGTTGAGGAAGCGCTCCATGAAGCCTTTATTATGTCCTCTCTTTCCAGATGAAGGTACCGTACGTAGTAATACTGGTAGAGGAAAGACATTGAAAACTACAATTGAAAAAAAAAAAACTGTTGAAATGATGGTGTTAGGTAAAGGTTAGTGGATACTCTGTGGACGAAACAAAACACATTGGCGTACAGGCTGCCAATTTTTTGAGAAGTCCCGACTGATCACCATTCGCAAATAGAAACGATTGAGTGCTGTAATTTCGAATTGGAAGTCCTTCTTGTAGAGTGCTACCGAAACCAGCATTAATTTTCAATGTTATTGATGCTCATTTTCTTAATATTTTTTAATAACGGCTGGAGGGACGGTTTGGGGAAACCATCCAAAAGAATTTTGTTTCCACTGTAGTTATCATTCCTCCCAGGAAATAATTAGACTGGGTTCTCCCTAAGGACAGATTTCATTTTGTATTCAGGATTATTCATAAGAGTAGTTTATCCTCAAAAAGAAAAGGAATGAAATATTGAACTGGCTCTCTATAACTCAGGTTATAATTCTGTAGAGTTCCTGATCATTTCCTGTGGTTCCCCAAGACTTACCCCTGGTTCCTACTCTCTAGAACCAGTGGTTTCCGACCTTTTTCTACCCATTCCCACTTGGCCTTTCGCGTGAAGCCGTTCACCTGATGAAATACCTTATAATGGAGGTTGAATAGGGGGGAGATGAGGGGGGAGGGGAAAGGGTTTTTAAAACTTGTATTGATTGTGTTTGTAAACAACTCGAAAAACCGGCAAAAATTTACCTTGTATTACAGGCCTCCCCTGAAACCTTGAAATTTTCCCCGGGGGAAAATTCCCACTGGTTGGGAACTACTGCTCTAGACTACCCAGTGTTCCTAAGACATAACCCCCTGGTCCCCCAAAAACCTATGAAAAGGCTGGATTTGATGCTTCTTTAACGTGACCTGGTGGTGATGGGTCATAGTAAAGAGTGCTTGAAGCACTGAGGCAACAATAAAGGCTTCCGGCTACTATATGATTTGTTTTGGAGGGTTCTCTATAGTTAGTGGTATGTTACTAGGCAGGCATTGTGACAGGCATGTGCATTGAAGGTCAGTGATGCATAAACTCAATGCTGAGGTGGCTAGGCTGGACTGTCTATGGCTGTTGGGTAAAGAAGTACTATATACTACACCCACGTCCCGCTCCATGTTGTTGAGCCACTCAGAAGGATTCGGAATAGGTGGTTTTAAAAGCCAGTGTGCACAGAGACTGCACATTAGTGTGATAAATTGAAACTACAATTGATTGCCCTATGCTGTGCGGGGCTGATGAACCAATTGACATATCTAGGAATGTATAGGGTGGTATTACTGCAACCAATTTTGACTTGGAATTGCTTCCGATATGCAGTTGGATAAACACATGCCTAACAAACAGGATAGATTGTTACGTCTTCAATGGTTGTAGTGGAACTAATCAGGGGAATGAGATAAATGTTACTTAGTTCTTCTGTGTAAAGTACAGTTGACCTTCTATATTCACAATGGTTGGAATTCAATTTCTTGTTGGGTTGTGGCATCACATCACAGGGGAGTCAAATTTAATTGTTTTGGATAATTGCCCATAAATTGGCCCTCATTGTTTTTCTAGTCCTGGTTTCTCCAGATTATACTTGAATATTTGTCAGGTAGGTACAGAACATTCGGTGAATTTGTTTATCGACTGCTGTCTGTGTGCACACGCCGCGATCTGCATGATTGTCCGCCTGTTGTAGAATACAATGATCAAGAAGGACTGTATTGTACCACTTGGAAGGCTCTCAGAGCAACAATTGGATCACTGATTAGTATCAGGGTTGCTGTTTGGCGGAGTCAATGCCAAAAAGAAGAATTTTGGCGTTTTTTTCCATTTGGAATTTTCCCTGGAATTTTTTTTAATTTGCGTTTTTTTTTTTCATTGGTGTCAAATTTTGACGTTTTCAGCGGTGTGTGACCAATGAAAACCTGGCAAACCTGCCCAGTATTCAGGTTTTCCAACTTGGATCGTGCTAGGGAACACACACATGCGGTTTGTGTGTGTGATACATGTGCTTTCTAACTAAAAAAAATGGCGCGGACTTCATCTAAGGGTTTGGGTCTGAGTTGATGACACTTCTGAGGGCCTAAAAATTGGAAATTAAAAAAAGAAATTTTACCAGAAATATTAGTAATTTTTCAACATTTGCCTCAGAGGAGACAAGAAATGGTTGATTATGCATGTACCATGAATAATTCCTATTTGGCAGGGCATTCATTCCTTAGTGGTATTCAAATGAATATAGTATAATAGTGTACTGGCTAGTGTAATGCTTGGTAAGTAGTGAAGAGCCTCTGACAAGGGGTCAACTATAGTTCATGTTAATGGTGATTGGCTTTACTTCAGATTTGAACCATGACATCCTTCAAAGCTCCTAATTAATCATCAAGCACGTAATGTACAATAGATAGAACAGTGCTGTTTTCCAAATTGAAGGGATCCTTTTTGACCACTCCAAAGCCAGAACCAAAATATAGTTCTTTTGTCTCCTTCGAGTCTGTAAACCATGACCAACCTGGAAATTACTTCAATATTTGCAAGATGCGGGAAGAAGGTGGGGGAGGGAAAATGCAAATATCAGGAGGAAGCTTTTTTCACAGTTTTTTTTCACATTGCAACTCAAGTGTTGGCACTGTATCGTGGTAGTTCATGTGGATTCCTTTTTCATCTCTGGATTTAATTTTGTTTTCTGTTTAACTGTTGGGAAGTGGGATCCTGTTAAATTCAGAATAAGTAAGCACAGAAAAAAAAACAATGCTTTTGGGGAATAACACACTTGTCATAAAATTGGTAGTATATAACTATAATTTTTCGAGGTTGTCATTGAAAACTTGGACTATATTTGAACATATTGTTCATCACATTGAACCATGGGATATTTTGCTATGAGGCACTGGTGCAATGTATAAATAATATAATTCGGCCACTCCTGCAGATTTGGCCATATGCCCAGACTTGACCTCTGACATATTTATATGCGTAGAAAAAAATGTGTTCAGAGTCTCTAATCAATACCTGCTGCGTCCCCAAATGTGTTCTTAGTGCCAGACTTCAGTCACATACAAGAATGAATCATTATTTCCATTTCCTCCCCCCTGAAAATGACTTAATATGCATAGGTTTAAGCAATATTGAATATGTTGCATTATAGAATAAACACATCCTGTGTGTGCCCAGTAGGCATGGGGGATTATGAATGGAATTAGGTTACTGGTGCAAAACACTCTTCAACCAGGTCAAAATTAACATGGCACATATATACATTTCCTGATGTCATTTTGGTCAAACAATATTAATCCAGTGGATTTCTGGCTGGGCTGCTGTTGACCGCCAAATTGGTCAAATAATAGGCCAGTGGCATTGTGTAATAAAGCGGTTAATAATCTGTGTGTGAGGGAGTATATCTGTTTTGTACAAACTTGCATGAGGCCCCGCCCCCAATAGCCCTGAGAATATTTCATTGGTTCAACTTTTCACAAATTTCAATTTTTTTAGAAGGATTTGCAGATGACTCACCTTTGTTTCACTTCATTCTAATTGTCAGTCACTAATGTGAGGCTAATTGGGGCGTTTCATCGTAATTTCCCATCAACTGAGTGATGTGTGTTGCGAGGTGTGCCTTGACAGTTGTCAAAGTGACTGTTATGAGTCAATTTACACATGAATAGTGTGACACACCATGTTTTGAGGGAGTGGTGAGTTGGACATAGCCTGTGTGCCATGCTGAGGGCTCAACCACTTGTTGAACGTTGATGGGGGAGGGGTGGCAATGAAAGTTACGAGAGGGGGCTTTAGAGCAGTAAAGAGCGAACATTCCCATGAGAAAAGTGAAATGAGGCATGAACACGTCCAGATCTCCACCGTCCCTGCTCCCCAACAACCCATCCCATAGTTCCGCCCATTGTCTATACCATGGTTTTTTTTGCTTAATACCGAGTCATTCCTCACCACTCACACTTGTGTGTCCATATGACTTCATAATTGAATTTTAATAGTGATTCGAAACATGTGACTGGCAGTTTGTGTTAACATTGTCTGGAGACCATTGATTTCTATGTTCCTGAAGGCCCTTGTAGGCCAGACACCTCAATCTGTGATAGGATCCCCTGATCAATTGGGTGGGGGTCGTAAAACCTTTTGTAGGTATGCTTTATAGAACATTACTTTATGATAGGGTGACATCAGGGTGGCATGTTGCGAGAGATGAATGTCTAATTCCCACCCCCCTAACACATATTTGATGAATCATCCTTTTCGATCATTCCCCACTTCGGGTATATTATGGTTTTACCTTCACTGCTGCTGGCACTACGTGCGCCATCAGAAAATTTTTTTTGTGTTTCCGTAATTGCGTAATAACTTTACAACCCGTTTCACTGATTGTTTTGAAACTTACACAAAGGAATGTTGAAGGGTTTTGAAAATGGGCTGAGCCTGACGCCATATCGTGTGACCGCTCTCTCAATTTTCAATGTTTTATCGCAGATGTAAGCATTTCAGAACAAGATGATCATTTCGAGACAAACTCTGCGTAGAGCAACATGGAAGTTGAAAGTGCCAGTATGTGTGTATAAGGTATCAATGCAAGGAGTGCAGTTGCCTTCCAGCACGGGTCAGGCGGCTGATGCTGTAAGTCGGTTGACTGCTTGCACTAGGCGTAGCAAAAGTTACAAAAAAATGATGTATTGTTCATCTCTCCAGACTACACGGCAATGTCAATCCAGTATGGGAGCATCATCACTGGATTGTCGGGGCTCGGGATTACAACTTGTGTGTCAACCCGCAGGCGATGGCCAGTTTTCACATCAACCTCCCCCCCCCCCCCTTCTACTATTGGGACAGATTGCTGCTATTGGAGTTTGGACAGAAGTTTACTGCTTAGGATTGTCCCCCCCTCCTCCCCCACTTCCCTAACACAATTAAAAAAAAAAAAATGTGTGGTTGCATGTAGACATTAATATCGATATTCGTCGGCTATGAAAAAATGAAACATCCTATTAAACACTGTGCCTAACTGCTATAATCTGTATGTGTTAGCGCAGTTTGCACCGCAACCCTAGAGCATTTCAAGGTAATCCCAAGAGGGGGCAAGTTGGAAAGGTGACACAACCCCTACCTCATAACACCCAGTTCTCGCAAAGTATTAAAACCTTGTCCACCACACCAATTCAAACCCCATTCCCCCCCGCCAGCAGAGCAGCCCTGCATTCAGCCAGTGCCGCCTCCCGCAGGCGCTATTGATATCAGTAAGTATAGTTCATAATACCTGCTGTCATGGCTTATATGGACTTGAGTTTTGTTGTCATGTGTTTGTGTTAAATACATGTTTTGTACCATATCTCTCTCTTCCCTCTTTCCTCCCCCCCCCTCTTCCCTCCCCCCCTCCCCCCTCCTTACCCCATTGCCTCGACCCACATCCTTCACAAATAACCATTCTCCTTGTCAACCTCTCCCTCAAACCAACCTGTCCTTCACTTGAGCGATTCACTTATATAAAGCCCCAACATGTGAGGAGGAAATCTGTCAACAAGTCTCCCCAGCAATTGTTTCCTGTGTGGGATCGTTAGAGACCTTCACATGTTAGCTCTTTGAATTTATGCCACACAGTGTTGTGACCATAACGCTACCGAAACTGTTCGTGACTTGACTATCTGCGCAAAGGTCGCTTAGGATCATCTGTTACGGTAGTTCCTACGTCGCCCCCCCCTATTCTTCTTTCGCAAGATCGCTCGTCAGGTACTGAACATTAATGCCCCGCCCAGTTATCAGTACCATTGGTCAGTGGTAGTACTGCGCACCATTCCCCAGATCATCCAGTCTGTTTTGTAGAGGTAGAAGCCCCTTAGCTGATTCAAATGAATGGCTGAAATTGACCCCCTAGAAACACCCTAAATTCACGAACACCACATTATTACCGTTAGTTACGGTTACCCGGAACTTTGTTGGTCAAAAAGAGGGTAGTTTAGAAAGAAATGAACAAAACTAATGAGGGACCCAGATGTTGTTTTACTGTGGAAACTATCAGAAATGTACACCTTTTATAGCTTTGTCAGGGCTTTTCCTGATGATCTGGGGGGGGGGGAGGATGGTGGGGGCTAATTTTCTTTTCAAAAGCTTATGGTGACACTCTGTTTAGATGGTCACATTCATAGTAAGCCCACTCCCCAGCTATATTACTCATATAATGGTGTCTGTTGATCACTATTTACTTCCTTCTTTCAGGACCACAATCTTGTGTGAGTGGAGTGCATGGTTGACAGCATGATATGATTTAGTGACATATATACATTGGCACAATAGGATATATCTCACTAAAACTACTTTCTTCAGTCATATCATTCCTCGCAAATACCCCATGGAGTTTTTTTCCTCTCTCTTCGCTCCTGCAGTAACAGATGTTCGCCATGGTTTGATGACTACTGCTGGATTTGAATGGCTGACGAGGAAACTGTACGATTATCCAGTACGCCAAGTTCCCGATCCAGCCTATCAAGTGGTGGCCCGCAGAGACGTCGTGCAGCCGCTACCGCCGACTATTGACCTCACAAACAGGCCGCTCACCCCCAACGGCCAGCAGAGGAAGTTGTCATCATCATCATCATCCATTTCCAGTGGATCTGGCTTCCAGTGCAAACTCTGTAGCCTGGTGGCTTCTTCCCAGAGTGCATTGGATGAACATATGAATATTCATACTGGGAGCCGCCCCTACCAATGCCTGGAGTGCGGTTTCAGTTGTTCTCTTCAGGGCACCTTGACACAGCACCGTCGCAGTCCACAGAGTAGAGATAGCAGCTCTCTGCTCATAGCGCTCGCCGTCGATGTGAAGAGATGCTAATCACCAAGGGATCAGCCCCTTCACTATACCCAGAGGTCCCGCGGACACTAGCTATCTCTAGCGCAGCGCCCCGATGCTCCACTCTGAGGAACTCATCCCGGTTCCCGCAGTGCCTGGGCCCGTTGGGGTTTTCCCTGATCAGAGCCGGTTATTCCAGTGCAGCGCTGCACGCACATTTCTCCAACAAAGACTCACCTAAATGAGCACATGAATATTCATTCAGGCACGAAAAGCCTTACAAGTGCCTGGTGTGTGGCTTTAGCAGTGCCTTTCGCAGTAGCCTCATGCGTCACCTCATTGTGCCACGGGTACATCCAAGCAGTTCAAGTGTGATCAGTGCCACTATCAGACCCCCTACAAGTGTAACCTGCAGGCACATCGTCGAAAGCGCCACAACTCTGTTGAGAACTCGGAAGTTCCGGAGACTAGTACCAACACTACCCAGCTGCCTGTCGAGGTCGCCAAAGTCCACACCCCTAACTCCAACCATTCGGATGACAGTCCGAGCGGGATGGGTGTTTACCCCTCCTCGGACATGTCCTCAGTTGGCTTCCCTTACAGCCAAGCTAACCAGGGCGCTGTGATGGGGGGGATCAGTGACCGTGACAGTCTCCCCAATGGTCCAATGAGGAGCAGCAGGGTCAGGAAGCTCAGGAAAACGTCTACCTCAGGGACAGTTGATGCCAACATAGCTGTAAAGAAAACGGCTACTCCTCTGCACCGGAGGGGCCATTACTGGTGTCTGCTGACGAAACCTCATCACCAGCGACCAAACATGGCAGTAACGGAGGCAGCCCTGTTTGTGGGTCGGGTCCCGTCAGGAACATGGTGGCTACGTTGCTGAACATCACTCTCAGGCTTCCTTCTCCCCACCAACATCAACGGAGAATGGCGATGGGGTCGCCCCTGACTCTGCAGGATCGGCGATGCTTGCGATGGGCGAACCAACTCCTACCTCTGCCTCGCCGATCGCCTCTCTCGCCAGATGGCAACCAGTCACTCGCCCCTGACTACAGAGAGCATTCCGGCCACCACCATGTGGCCTTCCAGTGCCGGGTTCCCAATCTTCATCAAGAAAAAGAAGGAGGGTGCCAAGAAGCGGAAACGCCCACCCCTTCCGAAGCGTGACCTGATGATGTCTCCCGAGCAGGAGATGTGGGTTGACACCCGCTCTGACAGTGGACGGATGATCGGGGACAGTCATCGACCATACTTCATCAATCTCCCTGGCGGCCCTACCAGCTGAAACCAGAAGAAGATCACGTCGCATATCCAGACCAGAATGGGGTTGACCTCTCAGCAAGCATCCCGAGAGACGATGATCGGGCAGGGACTCGTGCTGAACAACCACAATTCGCCATCCGGGTGGCCCGTCACACAAGCCGCCACAAGCACTCGGAAGAGCCCCCGAAGACAAAGAACGCGGATTCCGTATCATTGTACCCCACCAAGCTGGGGTGCAGATGGGGGGTAAGGTCACCATCAGGTTTCTACGGGTACCCAGACAGATCAGTCTCTTCCTACCAAGGCTGATGGTAAGTTGGGTGATAGCATACCTCCTCAGGCTTCGAAGTGTCCCATTGTGAGACATACTTCACAGACCAGGTGATGTTCACTCTGCACATAGTTGCCATTGCTGGCCGAATCCCTCCGTTCCAATGTGGCATTTGCGGGTACATGTGCGGCGACAAGATTGAGTTCACTTGCCACATCACTCGTAGCAAGCATTTGAGGTAGTCGGTTCTCAGGTGACCAGGGGAGGGGGCAAACCTCATTAGGGTTTGCCAGGTTTCCTCTGAACAAATTCAGGGCTAAATAGTAGAACTTATATTGAAGAAAGAAAAACATGAGATAATTTCGAAAAAAAATTATTTTGTAGCATATGTAATTCTGCAGGAATAAAGAATACCTGTCTTTGTAAGTACAGTCTAAATCTAAGATAGTTGTTGGCATATTTAATGTTTCAATCTACGTTCTGTTCTTTCTTCATTTTTCTATCAGAGCGAAAGTTCCTGACTGTGCTAACATATTAGTTTCCTCAGGATGGCAGGTTCACAACTTTTTGTTTAGCCGTTACTTTCAATATATATATATCATATATATATATATATATATATATATATATAAAGGTAGCCCCAACTACATGAGTACAAAGTATCTATATGTGTCTATGTGTGTTTAGTGAAAAGTCCCCCAATTTACGGCTATGGTTTTTAATTGGCCAATTCCCTCAACTTGAATTAGATCTACCATAACTTTTTGAGTTATGCTTCCTTCTGATCCTAACACTTGTATGTTTTGTCTGTAATTTGTAGGAATGTTGCCTGGCTTTGTCTGTAGTGGAATTGTGGTTGTTTCAGACTCTCTGCTAATTGCGGACGACTCTAATGTCCCAGGCATGATCAGTAAATGTGAGGGTCAAACCAGAGCGACACACATGCGAGTCAATTCCCCAAAGGATCAGTTAGGGCGGGGTGTGCCAATTAAACATGGATCATGTAGAAAATTGCAGATAGGGGGGGGGGGGGGAAAGAACAATGGAAAGTGCATATATGGGTCCAGTCATATTGAGGCAACATGATCTATCATCAACAAAGATCTGGGTCTGACCAAAGTTGACTTTGCAGTAAAAGTACATTGAAGTTGGCTGACCTGCATCAATGGTGAAATCATAGTCTGATGAAGTGTCATCACATTCTGTTGTTTCATGTTGTGGTGCTGTTCGTCATACGGGATGTGTAATTTATCGGTGATGTACCAATTAGAGGTGGATCCATAGGGCACACCAACACTGTCACGGAGTTTTTGACACCTAGCCTTCTACATTAAATACGGCTGCTTGTACCTGTGTGTCAAACCATTGACATGAAACAATAGATGGAATCACAGTAGGGAACAATAGCATCTATTGAGGAGGTTGTTGCATAACACAGGGAAGGGACAAGGATCCAAGTAAAATACAAGTCATAGTGTGAATGTAGAATGAGTGGGACCTGGGTACACAAGATAGGGCGAGATCAATCATAGTTGTAGGAAATAGCAGACTGAATGTACCCAAACGGGATAAACCCAGTGATCAACTGTCCGGGACTCCTGGCAAAAACCACAATTCACCATCGTGAGCACTTGAGCAACCATGGGATTAGATTCAGTGCTATTAAGGATTGTTATAATCTTTGTTCCTCCTACTAGCTCATTCAGTACATACCGCAACAGATTTCTTGTATTTTAACATAACTCCATTACCATGGGGCCGGGTGCCCATCACATCCTTTCTCTTATTCTGAAGGTCAAGTGTCCATAAAAGTGCGATTATTCAGCGCTACGCCTTCAGTCAATGTTTTTTCTTTTTAGACAGAACTTTAACTGCAATGAAAGCCACGATTGAATATCAAATTGGTAAAATGCAGAGTGCCAGGGCTAGAGGGACCGTACGGCGGCGCCGTCACCACCTTGGTGCGTTGGGGTGCCGTGTTGGACCGCGCAGAACAACTACTCAATTGCATGTCTAATATGCCCAATTGGAGGAGTGAACAAGTGTTCACCAAACGGGCATTCACTTGAGATGTTTCATAATACCAGTATACTACCAAATTCTCGAGGGAAAAATGTCCCACGTATATGAGATCTGGATCACCTATAATTTACACTCCAAGATCTATTCTGGCAGTCCCTAATATAGGGTAAAGACAGTCAGAGACTAATTAGAGAAATAGTTGCAAAAACCAGATTTCCAGAAAAAAATCTAAAGCTCAATATTTTAGCACCAACTTTAGAGAAGATTCCTAAGGTCAATGCAATCATTGTCATATCATCAAAATGTGAAGGCTGTTACGCCAATTCCAGGAAATCTGAGTTGCGTCAGTCCAAATTGTCTGAAAAAGCAGCTTTTTACCACCAGCATTTGTCTAGTCAATTATGCATCAGCCCGCAGTTCAATGCTTTCCCATCTGCACAAAATCATACACTAAAAAAAGTATGCTAATTAATAGTATGAATAATTGTTGATTCTCGGAATTATCATTATTAGTACACAGAAGAGAGAGCTCATTTTCTCCCTTCTCTCCCTTGGCGGAAACATTCAGTGGCGCTATGTGATGGTTGGCTATTATTAATTCTGAGGCATATCCACCATTTGCACTATAGTGTGTGCTGATGCTGACTCTGTATTCCAGCATTTCATGTGACCCCAACCACTATGCGGACTATCTAGCCCAGTGTAATCATGTAGCGCAGGCATCATCCGACGCCACTGCGCAAGCCCACACAAAACACAAACTGAATACTAGCAGTGACCAATTTGCTGATACACTTCCAACTAACATAGAGGCTCCCTCGGCAGTGATGAAACGATGATATGTGATACACCGGTTTCCCCACAAGCCCTCCTGCATCGGCCATTAAGGTCTTGGATTCACGTTGCAGGTCCCTCACCTTAGTCCAGCTTGGGGGTACATTAAAACAACAAATTTATGAGCGCTGCTAGCTGTGCGAAAATTATGAAGCCTTGGTGGTACATAAGCCTGCATGCTGCTGCCTGTGGTTGTGTGTGTGCTTCCGATGCTTCAGTGTGTGTGTGTGGGTGTGTGTGTAACCCCCAACCCAGAAGCTGACCTATGTGAATCATTGGAGCATGGATATTTCCCTCTGCCTAGCAGCACAGTGGCTCTATAATGTTGTATTGGCAGCATAGGCAGGGTTAGTAGTATGTAGTTTAAGGGTTTATAGCTTACAGTGTTGGGGTTGCATAGGGGGATTTGGTGTATTTGGTCATTGTGGTGTATAGGTAAACACCCACTTGGAGATATAGCATCATGGTTGTATCTGACATGGATATTGACATTCGTTACACACCTGGGGGGGGGGGGCAGGAGTGGGAGAGGGGGGTAGAGGGGGTGATAAACAAACCGTGTTCAAAACTTCTATGACTCAAGAGATGGTAGTGGCATTTAGGCTATTTCAGTCTTTTCCAAAATTACAAATGGGCAGATATGGTGCGACGGGAGAAATGGGGGATGTGTTTCGCACCCAGTTCACTCGGCCTCACATTCGGTGCTTCAGTTTCTCCACCACGAGCATGATAATTCTAGCACTCTGCTTTTCCTGGTATTAACCATGTAACTCCTACCCTGGAGTTGTATTTCACTGCGGAATTGACCTTAAGAAATTACCTGTGGAGGGTTTGGGCTTCTGGGGGCAATGTTGTCTGTGTTAATGCTGACTTACTATTAGTCTGGCTAGTCACTAAAACTATTGTTTTTAATACGTAATTTGCCTGTGTGTTGTTTAGTATGTAGGTATGCCTGTGTGTATCTATGTATGGTGTCCGAGGAGAGCGTAGATCGTCTTTCCATTGTCTTTTTGTATTATCGATATCCATTTAAACCAACAACTACCTCATCAGGCCCTAGTGATCAATCTAGTTATACTATCACCAATGCTTCATATGTGGGGGCAGAACAAAACAGTTTTGCTCCTGCTCCTGCCAAAAGACCAAGTTCAGGGACATATTTAGCATGTATGGTTCAGGGAGGTCATCAAAGGGAAATCAAGTACATAATTTGTAATATTAATCTTTATTCAGAGAAGTTCAGATTGAAAATTTTATAATTCTTTTTTTTTTTTGAATGTCGATTGGTTTCCCTCGTTTTTGTTTTTAAATCTGTGGAAGAAGCCGCACAATCCAAGTTGGCAACTAATAACTGACCTGGTTTTTTACCCGGTCAATCTCAAAATACGCTGGGACATGTTCATTATAGGGGGAGTTGGTTTCGGCTGTCACTCATTGCAGATGTTTTTGTATCCGATGATCTTTTCAATAAGAGTTATACATAGCACGGTTTTCCTCTGTGCAGAGCAAGTTCTCAGAAATATTTGTGTCGCTAATCTGACTAATGCTACCCTGGGACCCTTAATGATGGGCAAATTTGTTATGATAAGCTGAAATAAACATACTTCCTGCTGATTTGGCAAGGGCAACCACTTGGTTGCAGCCAGAGAGCACAATGCTTCATGTGGACAAGAAATAAGCCTTCAGGAATGGTGCGCGGGGGGGGGGGGGGGGTATGTATGTTTGGCACCTGGTCTCCTGGAGCTGCCCCATTGGTATTTCTCTGTTGTTGTGATTTAATGACCATGGCAGTGAAACATCTAAAAAACTGGACAAGCCATGTATACTCCAGTTGTAAATAGTGCTTGCCGCAATTAGATGCCACCCCCACCCACGCCATGTCACCCCTCCCACCTCAGCAATGTCAATGTCACTTGACTGTCACAATGACTTGATGTGTCACATTGTCCATTTTGTCCGTTGATGTCAATGTCACACTAGATGGACATACAGCTACCACCAGCCACCCTGATTCAATGAGGGTTGATCCAGCCATTGTGATTGTGTGACATTGATCCAGCCACAGTGATTGTGTGACATTTATCCAGTCAGTGATCCAGCCACAGTGATTGTGTGACATTGATCACGTTGTAGTGGATCCAGCCACAGTGATTGTGTGACATTTATCCAGTCACAGTGATCCAGCCACAGTGAATGTGTGACATTGATCCAGCCACAGTGATTGTGTGACATTTATCCAGTCAGTGATCCAGCCACAGTGAATGTGTGACAGTGATCCAGCCACAGTTATTGATCCAAACTGTTGAACTCTTACAAATTGAGGTGATTCCCTCCAGAACGAAAGTTGTCCCCAACTCTGGGTGGGTCAATGAATTGGAAAGGGACACGATCGGTGAGGTGAAACCAAGCCAGATTGAAAAAGAGCTGATGAATTGTCCTCTATTAACTAATATGTCTCCAACGACATAAGAGGTACAATTATCTCAATAGTTGTTCAATTTGTTGCAGTTGCCACAGCAAATGCTACACAAGGGGGATGTTTCAGCTATTGCCTTTATCACGCAGCTCAAAACCATTGCTGTTCCACCATTAAGTATGCAAGTCGACAGAGTGCTACAGAGGACTATACACTACTAGTGTGCACCATACAAATGTGTTGTTTATAGGTTTAATATGTATGGTTATACAATCCAGAGTATCTCACCCCTGGAGGGGCATTATTCATGTACTATGGGGTCAAGTCCCACCTTCATTGTTACCTTTGAGTCAAAAAAACCACAAACGACCCACTTCCCTGCTGTCACCCCAGATTCCACATGACTACTGATATCCATTGAGCATTATCACCATCTATGGAGGGGTATGGAATACTGCAGTCTGCAGGGACCATGCTATTATCTATTATAGGGAGAAGGAGCCTAATAATGCCTATCAGAATTTTGGAAAGCATGCTACCCTCAAAGTGGGTGGTGGCACTGTGTAGAGTCGACTATTAGATCATACTGACATTGAAACTTCAATTTGAGCCTAATGCCGGTGATTGGTATGTAGGTATTATAATATATCAAAGGCACCTGGGAGAGAGAGCAGTCAGTCTTGGATCAGCTTTTTTTCTACTTTCAGAAACTGTAAAATAGTTTGCGTGCACTAAATGGAATTGGGCGAGCACAGAAAATGGCACATGGCTAGAAACGTTTCTTGTATAATCTGTGTGTCTTTTTAATTCAGAAGTCTAGAGCCAGTCATTTCAATTATCGAACTATGATATTTCACTTAAAATGCTTACATTAATGACACTTATATATCCATGAGTAATTTTCACCACTGATGCTTTATGTCTATTCAGGGATTTTTTTCTTCAGCAATGTAAACCACTAACAAAGTGCCAAGGGTGGCCCCCTCCATTGCCTCCGAGAGACATGAATTGGTTGTTTGGAGCAAAAAAGTTTTTGACCACAGTTCGTTTTCACTGAGCTCCTTGGCTGACTATGGCCTCTCCACCGCTTTAGGTGGGTATTATGGGTTTGTCGGACGGAGACCGCCTCTCATTTCCAACGAGCAATCTGGCCGACTACGGCCCTCTCCATCCCTCTGTAATGGGAATCATCAACAGATTGAAAAATGACTTGTGTGTTTGTCACGTCTCCTTGGTGCACGCCATTCTCCAGTCAATTCACCTATCCGAACATGAAACAAGTCTAAAATTTATATTAATGGCTGTCACTCAGGTGATCCTGGGACCTAAATTGTCAGTGAACAAATACAAAGTTTGACTTGTGCAGTAGTGGCGTCACAAGTTGAAGGGCGGGGGGGGGGAGTGGTTGGGGGTCAGAACCCCTTTGGCCAGTGTGACTAAATACATTTTCAGCCAAAAACACCATTTTGTAAGGGTAAGTGGTGTTTCCTAAGCTTTGTCAGATTAAATTTGCAGGATAGTTAGAGCAGCACATGTCTAGGGGCCAAAAATAGCATTCATTTGCCATAGGGAGGCGGAGGATATAAATGGGGCACACTTCCCTTGGGTCGTGACCTCATACCCCCCCTTCCCCCCCCCACGAAGCACTAACAGTACGACACTGTTTGGTGTCAGTTCACAGAAGTGTTATGACGTACCTCCTCGGACAATGACATACACATGTCAAGGATATAGGGGTGTATGTCATACAATTGAGGTGTTCCAAACAGAGGCCAGGCTGAGATTGTAGATAGACTGAGATGTTCTGTATCTAATATCATTTAACCAATATCTGGGGAAGGTGAGAGTTCATTATGTATCCAATTCAATATTTGAACCAAGGGAATGTGGTATTTAGGCCAATCAGATTAGGTTGTTGAGCTTATTTTGCAGATTGCATCACTTGCTGGGACAGGTCATATTGTGTGATAGCGAAAGTTGAACCGAATTTGACTCAGGAAAATGTAGACACCTCATTGTTATGGTCACATTTGCTACCTTGTGCTATTGTGCCATGTTTGAAGTTATTAACGCCTACCTGAAGAAATTTCAGCTTTTGGGTTGTGTCATGTCGCATTGTTAGACTAGGGTTGGTAATAGCATGTTGCCAGTTGTTGTCAAAGGTTTATATCATGTTGATTGTGAGGTTGGCTCAGGTTATATCATGGTGCAATTGTTGGAGGCTCGGGCTATATCATGTTGCATTGTTAGGCTGGGGTTATATCATGTTGCATTGTTAGGCTGGGGTTATATCATGTTGCATTGTTAGGCTGGGGTTATATCATGTTGCATTGTTAGCTACAGATGTTCATGTTCCTTCTTAAGGCTAGTGTTCGGGAGATATCAATGCTGGATCCCTCCCCCCCCCAAAAAAAAAACGTGGCAGGAATGGAAAATTAGTCCATATTGCCCCCAAAAATTCATCCCAATAAATGAGATGAGCTCCGAGATTGAACATTCACCTCTTGTATCAACTTACATTGATGGTACCACAATTGGAACCTAATGGAACATCCTCCCTAAATGAAGTCGACGTCCATTTCCATGTTAGTTGCAAAGTAATATTTATCATTCTGCGTCATTACATTTGCTCTCTTCTAAAATCTTTGACCTTCACAAAACTGTGATTTTAACATCTAGGCCACATCCTGCATTGGCTGGTACCTGTGGAATCTTGGTCCAATTTTGCCACTACGCCTCCGCTGTTGTTATACACAAGATACGGGAAAACACAGGTCACCTCACAAATTATTTCTTGCTCCTCCAAAAAATTCCTCAATGGAAATCAGGATCACAAATTTTGTAACGGTAAGATTGTCATCTGATCTTTTAGATAGTCCAGCAGCTAACTCTCCACCTGGTACTAGGGTCGACTTTTGTGAATAAAACATCTGGCCATCTTGTTTCTCCATCCATTGTTTTGGTATATTTCAGTCTGAAAATCTGTGACGCATGTCTCACTGATCAGTAGCCGTGCTCGATTTTTATGAAAAATGAACTATCAATGCTATAACGAACCCAGGGTTGTTGAGTCTTCTTTTACTAAATTATACCTTCTGTTTTGGGCATATTTGTTTCTGTTTTTAATTGTTTTACCGAGTGCGATTCCCCTGGATGGGCCAAGACATTACTTACCTCTTCATGTCAATCAGGACACACTTTCGGTTCAACAATAGTCATATTTCCTTTTTGTACAGTGAGAATTTTTGGAAGATGGTATTTTCAGCACTTTTCTCTTCTTTTTCTTCAAATATCTACAAATTTCTATCAGGTTCAAATTAATGAACGGGAAAAGAATTGGAGTATCTTGTCAATATTCTATTCAACTGGTTTTTTAATCTATACTACCTCTTAATGAGAAAATTTGTACTGTGTTCCTTTTGGTTTGTGAGGACTGGGCTGCCAGCACCCTTCTGGCACCGAGTGCAAAATGATAGAGTAGGAGACCTCAAAACCTCAGGCAACAAACTGTGCTTTGGGTATTGCCTCCGGATTTGGGAATTCAATAAAACTGCTTGCTCAAGTTGGTTGCTTCTGTGTCCTGTGAACAGTCATTGTATCTTTGGATCGATCACAGGACTTCGATGCTATCTAGTTATTCCCAGTACATCATGCATAGTCCTGTTTTATCGTCTGAGTAGCCATATTGGCTTTTCCGTGAACGCTGTTCCTTATTCGTTCTCCGGTTTTTGAGGATACTCATGTTGTAAATCACTAGAAGTTGAGTGTCTGTTTGAAGAAGTAAAATATCTTGTGACTCAGGGATTTTTTGTGTGTAATATAATTTGTAGAAGTTTTCTGTTGAGAGAGAAAAATCCTTCCATTTTCAAAATCCTATTATTGACTGTGGTTGTATGCATAAGAGAAAGGTTACAAAACTTGTTGGCATGAACAGAGAGTTATATAATTTTGTCAATGTCTTGATGGATCCAACTCTTGCGAGTCCAAATTGTGAATTTGTGTCTTTGTTATTAAACTTCATTATTTTTCTTTTCCTTTGTTTCCCTCTTTTTACCCTTTCTTTTTATAATATTTTAACAATAATTATTATTCATCATGGCAGTAGCTTTTGAGGGGGGGGGCTTTGTGAGTTGGAGCTCCTGTCTGCATGTAGAAATGTATGTAAATATAATCTGTAGTTTTAGTGAAATGGGTAAAATGTTGAAATATTTTCACAATATTTGAGTTGCTTTTGGAATTGTCTGGATACATCTCTACCAATTGCCTGGCAAGGAGGTTGTTCCCCTCAGAATGCATGATGAACATACTGGGCATTAGTAACACAGTATTTTGGATGTCAGTCAAGGTCACACAAAATGGTTATTGTATGTTTGGTTGCGACTCGTCGTAAAACACATCCTCATAAAAATCACTGCCACGTCCATCTGTCATTTTCCTATTAAAGGTATCGTCATGCGTATATGCAGAGATATCGAATCGGATTCGTCTGTGAGAAAATGAGTTGAAGGCAATTTTGTGGTAGCGTAAAGAACCGGTATGCTAAATATAAATTTACCCAAAAGGGACTTGCCGCTGCCAGTTCGGACCCTTGATCCTACAGCAGTAATTGAATGCTGTAAAAGAAATTGATATGTCAACATTTTCGTTTTACGCCTTTCTTACAATCCAATGTCTAAATATCAGTCACAACACCGCTATTGTAAATATTTAAAATAAAAAATCTCTTCTGGGTAATATTGCTGGATTCGCACCATCTGAATGCTTCTTGTTTCTCCCCTCTCAGCCAAACTGGAATTGTGATTGGAATGCTAGTATCCAATCAGTTGGCATTATTCACCAGTGCTCTGAGAGATTAATCGCTTGATAAGAATCGGGAATTTCTAATCTTGAATTCTTCATATACCCCATTTAAGGGAAAAAAACTGGTAGCCAATCAGGTTTGTGTAACAGAAGACTCCGTGATGGCACTAATTTGCATAAGGGAGCATCCCCTACAATTTTGACCATTTAAATAAGTCCTCTCTCTCTGGGAGCAAACGACCGGAAAAGCACTGGCAACGACATTGCAAAACAATGGAAAATAGTCCCAGTTCAATTTGATACTATAGCACCGTCCGTTTTTCGATGGACGTTGAGAGAAGACAATACCACTTCAAAGCTTCATTCCGCCTTTGCTATATTCAAGAAAATGAGCATCATTGATACTGAGAGTGAATGCCATCGTTTGATAGCTCGTTTACAAGAACTCCAGTAAAAAAATACAGCACTCAAAAATGAGTTCTGGTTAGAGAAAATGGTGATCAGTTTGCAAATTTCAAAAAAAGCCGCCCGTCAGTAACAAATATATTTGTTTCACCACAGGGACCTATTCCACCAAATTACGAATTTCAACCTATTGCTATCGTTTCAACGGATTTTTTTTCTTCAATTGTAGTTTTCATATCAGTCAACACAATAGATTACTACAGTCTGAGTAGCTTTGTGGCTGGAAGGAGGACATGGAAATAAACTGAATGGGACTGAATAGAGCAATGCAGTAAGTATGTAAGGGGTAGTCCCTGAGCCCTACTGTTGTGTTTGATATCTCGCAGAGCAATTTCTCCCTCTGTGACCGCTCACCTTGACAGAGTTCCATAAAACTGTGTTTTTTTAGGTCACGAATAGCATGGCACCGTCTGCCCCACAGGCGAGGGGTATGCGTACCTCCATCGTAGAAGAAACTACCCAACAAGATCCGGGGACGCCCTCTTAGAATGAGAAGAGCAAAAAGGAAACTTTTCAACATTTGGATGGTAAATTTCTTACTTGAGTGATGACCTTCATGCAAAGTCTGTGGAACCTGACCACCTCACCTCTCTGTTGGCGGTTCTTTTTCGGGATGAGCCAATTAAGGGCTGAGAAAAATCTCTGCGGGGTGCACCACACACTTGCAAAACAATCCGTGGAAGTTTTCACTCTTGAATGAGAGCTACCCCCCTGGACAGAAAGTTGTTGCCTGTTGGTGTATTTTATGGCTGGCAAACAGCTGCTCAGTGTACATTCAGCAATCTCAGCAGGATCAGGTCTGGCTAAACTTGCACATGTTTTATTGTACCTGAAGAACATTCCCAAATAGCCCTCTCGATATGAAATTCCTGTTGACATAACGCTGAAAGGAAATTAACCCGATGGTGCCTAATGAAGACATTGCTTTTAAAATCATCTAGCAAGACTCCCAACCTAATGACTAATTTTTGGGAACTCCTCCAAACATTTATTGCAGTTGTGTGTTTGAAATAGATGAATAAGCCACAACAATTTGCACTCTACTTTGGGGATTGTACTCGTTGTCTACATTGCCAATATTGCCTCAGGTCCCTTATAGTGTGCTGGCAATCACATCAAAATCTATTGTCCATCTGGTGGTCAATTGATCAAGTTGGGGTTGCAGAGGGGTATTGAACAAATGACAGTGTTTCCTCCTTCTGTGAAACGTGTTTCACAGAAGAAAAAGGACGCCTTACTTCGAGGCAGAAATCATTTGGAATCCGTTCTCTTCGCCAGTCCATGCTCCCCAGTAATCACACAGGTGTTCTGACCCCCAGAGGCAACCTTCAAAAGACAATACTTTGGTCTTCGCCTAATCGGGAAATTACCTCATCTGGCCAAGGTCTATCCAAACATACCAATAGCTTTCTACCTCATTAGCCCAAGGATGAAGAAACACCGTTGCACTCTACCTCAGTCATATCTAGGCAGCTCTCGGATGTAATGACCCACTATTGGACCCTCTGGCGATGTGCGTCATTGTTCAGTCATTTACCGGACATTCGTGCCTCGGGGGTACTGGCACTCTCCACCAATTGTCAGAGTGTAGGTGCGTCAGTGGCATTCACTGGAGGACAGTCATTTCAACCAATGGTATGTCAGATTCCCAGCGTGCGGTGCTTGTTTTCCTTGGGTCTGTCCCATTTCCTGGGGTTGTGTGACATGGGTGACAGATATTGACTGTCCTGACCTGAGGGGCCCCCGATGGTCGGTCATACAAATGATGGCTGCATACATAATATACGGACCTCTGATCTTCTGCAGGTCAAAACAAGGAAATGTTTTTTTTATATTTAACATTGCTCCACCAGAACGGTAATGACCCGAGCCCACAGCATCTAGAAGAATACACGTGTGGAGCAGTAATTTGAGTGGCATACAGAACATGCATTGTAATATATTCCAAGATGAAAGTTTGACCAGTTACAGGTGATCCTGTGAATTGCACCTTTACCACTACCTGCCTTATAATCTGTCTCTTCTGTCTCCTAGCAACTTCCTGGAAGTATGTATGATGGACTTGTGTAGCAATCAGAATCAGAATCTTTGTATAGCTTCTAATCTAAGATTTTATCCAGAAAGGGTTGAGAATGTCAAGGCCGTTTGTGTAGCATGATCTTCTATAGATGAAGGCGGAAGGTTTCGCAGAGTTGGTTTGTTTCTTAACATTCGCCCATCGGAAACAACTCTCTTGTGTGATGTCGGCCACAGAATTATAAGATATAGAAGTAGATGCTCAGATGGTCACCAAGACAAAATACAACATAAGAATGTTTAGGCAATTCACAGATGCCACTGGGCCCCAATACAGATCTGTGTAGCATAATGTCTACATTACAGCTGGCACTTAACCCACAGCCGCCATTGTTGACGTCTAATTTCGAACCATTTATTGTACATCATGACCTTTTTATCCAATCATGTGTGTTGTTATCCTGGTGCTGGTAGTATAACCCATTGATTGACAAATTTTGCCCAATTATTTTGCTACCTTTCTTTTCCTCATTTCTATCATTCTTCATCTACCTCAGATATAATGGGACATGTTGTAATGGACATGTCAGGTGTTCTTAATAAATATAAGGGTTTCAAACCTAGTACCAGTCATCTTGCTTTCCTCATTCTATTAACATCTGTTTGGGAATTGAAATGGTTACATTTCACTATAGGTTTTACCCTGTTGGTGATTGTGAGGAAGGCACCCCAGAAGGAAGAAACTGAGACAGGTTAGCAGAGGTCAATCAGCTCAATTGTACAGCCCTGGACGATAAGTGGGAGTTTTTTTTTTCTCTGCGCTCTGTTGGGCCTGCAGTTGTCTCATCACCACTGTAGTGGGTGGGCACCTTGTGAATAGTAAAGAGCACTCTAACAATAGGATGAGAGGAGGGAGGGGTGGGAAACAATAACATCTGTATCATCATTACGGACCCCAAAACAGTCACTTTGATGGATGTGACCAAACGGACCCAATGGTTCATTGAACTGACATCAAAGGTCATTGGAGAGACACAATAGGCCACTGTATATACGAAAGTGCCATTTAGCTCCCCCAAACAGTCATTCTTTGTTGATGGATGGATGTTCAAACTTGGACATAATGTTCATGACCCAGGAAATATGTTTGATATTATGGTTTGGCCTTCGCCGTTACCGCCGCATCCGGTGAAGGCAAAAACAATAATATCCCCGAAGTGGGGATATAATAACTTTTTATTGACTGCCAAGACATCTTTGCCATACAAAAATCGAGGTCCAGGTCAGAGGAACATAGGAAATCATTTTTTTTGCAACTGCCTTCATGTTCATTATCTTGAACATTTACACATGATTATATCCCCACTGTATATTATAGTTTTGCATTCGCCGTAACCGCCACGTCCACTACGGAAGATTTTTCATGTAAGCGCAATAAGTCTTTAACGCTTTATTAGCTGACATGATGCGTCATGGCGTCTGTGTCCATCTCTACGCCGACGACTCGCAGCTGTATCTGCCTTACAAGGTCACTGATCGCGCCAATGCTGAACGTCCTCTTGTCTCCCAAATACAGTCCTGTTCCTGGCGGTAAGAACTTGAATGACAAGGCATAACTTAAAGCAAAAGGAAGCACATTAAATTATGTCCATTTGACCTCCAGTAACAACAGTCCACACCGAGATATCATTTGGGCGGACATGTGTACCACTTTTTCCGATCATCGGATAAAGCTTTACAGAGTTATGGCGCTAACGCCAAAGTTTTCCGAGCGGCGGCTACCCACCCAAACCAGAATTCCCCGGACACTACTTGTGTCGCGGGATATAATGAAGACATAACAAATTTTGCATGTTACGTCTGAATGCTACAGCACTAACTGGTTCAATCTCTCAAAATCGGCGATGTTAACTGTAAATGTGTCAAGTCATGCGGTAATATTGTTTTGTTTTTTGACAATACTCTATCAATAAGCAGGATGTAGCCTAGGCCGGCACCTCCGAGGCCGAGGCCCGGCTAAGCGTTTCACCTGTACACTGTGGTTGGTGGCCTCGGCAAAAAACCAGGTCCGAGGCCGGGACGAGGGCCGCAAAATCGGCCTCGAGCCG
This sequence comes from Sclerodactyla briareus, assembly GCA_026419785.1. NCBI lineage: Eukaryota > Metazoa > Echinodermata > Holothuroidea > Dendrochirotida > Sclerodactylidae > Sclerodactyla > Sclerodactyla briareus. The sequence goes on from JAODTK010001221.1 coordinate 124,207, forward strand.
GCCTCGACTACACACTGTCAATAAGTTCAAATTAGTGTCATTTGTAGAAGTGCATATGTCTACCTCAAAATATTACAGCTCTTCGGCAAAATGCTGACACGTCTGAGACGGAAAACCTGGTCCATGCTTTTGCATCCTCTAGGATCGTCTCAATCATACTATTTTATATGAAATCCCACTCAATGCTCTTGCTCCCCTGCAGTGGTGTACGCTACATTCAGGCAGCAACAGGCTCATAAAAAAAAAGTAGGAGAAAAAAGTATTTGAAATTTGCCAAAAGTAGGAGGAAATTAGGATTTTAAATCAGAAAAGTAGATATTCTCACAAGTAGTTTCTGTCAATACTCACTTAACCGGGATTTTCTATTGGTCATTTCATTAAACCTCTGCAATATGACCTGGATAGAGGGAAGTCAACATAGCAAGAGCTGTTGCAAAGTAGTTCATGACTTTCCTGCATTTCCTTTCTCGCCAATGTCGTTCTTATCTCTCTGACAAGACGCACAGATTTTGAACACAGTGGTGTCCTCCTCGATCCTGCAGTAAGTGATTTCTGCTCAATCACTGTGCCTATGAGGTAATGTGATGGTGCCTGTCATTCTACCATCTAATCTAGTATTCAACTTGTTAGCAATTGCCCTTTGATGGATGTTACCAACTTGGAATCAATTTTCACGGACCCCTGGGATATTTCTGCTCTGGAAGTTCAGGTCAAATGTTACCTGAAGGGCCATAGGCATGATGTGATGTAAGATATCAAATATCTTTTCAGCCATTTTCAGTGGATTGGATTTTTCTGAAACTTTGTCATGAAGTTCCTGGGTGGTGCTTCCTTCAGCTCGTTTACAGATTCAGGATGTGATGTCATATAATATCATCAAAACAGTAACATCGGTTAAAAAGAAGTAGTATGGGCCGGCCCCTAAACAGTCAACCCATTATGGAAGTTGACAAACTGGGAACAATGTTGGTCATTGACCCCTGAAACATATTTGATCCAACATTAAGGCAAGTTCACAGGCAACAAGTGGGCACAATCAGCCATTGTGTGAAAGAGAGAGTATTAGGGACAATTTGTTGATATTACACTTGCAAGCCTGAATGTTGTAGAAGAAGGAAAACAGGAGGAAGGCCAAAGCATTCAAAGGTAAGAAATTTATTAAAGTAAAGAGGAATGGACATCGACACAGCATGTGAGCTGCTTTGATACAGACAATATAGTTGAATATGCCCCAGGGGTCAATGAACACTATGACTGGTTGGAACCATTCTTTGCACCAGATGTTCTGTTTTACTCAATGATTATACCGACACGCATCCAAAAATCTGTGAACCACAGAAAAAAAACACCTGCATTTGGAGTAAACTGCCTTTGTGCACATTGGTCATTCTTCGAATATATTTGTACTTTGTGTAAAACGTTGCAAACAAGAGCACCTATGATGCTGAGCCCAACCCATACAAAATGTGTGAAATATTTCATTGCAGACCAATGCGCAGCTAGGGTTGAATGGTCGATAACATCCAATTAATTTTCACAAGACTCCACACATGCCTGAATTAACTTGAATGTTTTTCATTTCATTTCTACACACGAGAGCACCAGTGGTGCAGCAGCTCAAACCACCCAATTGTACCAAATTTTCATGCAATAGATCATGTGCGGGTGAGAGATGATGTTTGCAATGTTTCACACAAAAGCTAATTTGACTGTCCTATTCAATTGGATTCTTATAAACATCATGTGAAAAGAGGCACACTCTAGAAACATGGACAAAATTCAAGGACTTGTATTCTTTCAGACGATGCATTTGGCAATTCACACGAAGACTGTTTGTGTCCATTTAATGACCAGCAGTCATGAACACTTGTTCATCCAAGAATGACCATCTGATGGCCAAAAATTCAATTCACATAATCGCCTATTGTTATCTCTTAACTTTACAATGCCATGTTTACCCGCAATCATGACAAACTTGTGTCCACATTTTGTTAACATCATCGAAGGAAATGAAATAATTGGGTAGTCAGAAAGGCATTTCACTTAATGGCCCATTGTCCCCATGCCCCATCATTAATTAATTGTACCTATGTTTGGTCACATAACAACACACAGAATGACTATGAATTGAGACATACGCAATTCCAACCAAATGGCCTATTGTTCCCCTTACTGACCTCTAAGCTGATCTCACATGGTCAACATCCAGATTCATCCATTCACATAATGAACAATTTGGCCTGAAAAGGCTCATTTCACCACAATGACCCTTGGTGCTCCTTCAATGACTTTGACCTTATATGGGTCTAAAGATGCCCGCAGGAGTCATGAACATTGTGTCCACATTTGTCAGCATCAATCAAAGAATGGCCAGAGAATTTGGCAATTTTCCAACATCACACGATGGCTTTGTGCCCCTGCATGCCTTTTAACAATTCACATAGACAAAGATGCCCCAAGAGTCTCAATGAACCCTGTGACTATTTGGAGGCCCATAAAGCTTCTTTTCAACCAGATTTACTTTGTAACAATGACTTAATGACGGCCAGCATCAACCCATGTGTCCAAGCTGAAAACACCACCCCACGCAAGGACATGTGTTGACATTCTAATGGACTTTGAGGCGAAGATACATTTTTGGATGTGTGTATGGGAATAGATAGACAGATCGATTGTATGGCCAGAGGATAAGAGAGGGATGGTAGATGTTGATTAAATGGATGGGCTGCATGAATAGATGATTGGGATGGGTTGGATAGAGGATATGGTTGGGATGATGGATGGATGAGATTGCTGGACGGATGCATCGATGGATAGGATGGATAAGATGGATAGAAGACATGGATGGATGGAATGGGGCTGGGAAATAGATGCTGTATGGGATGGATAGATTGGCTGGATGGATGGATAGAATTGATGAGATTGGATAATGGATGGGATGGGTGGGACGGGTTGGATAGATTCGCATTGATAGAGGAAATGGTGAGATTAATGGGGTGGCTAGATGACTGGATGGGATGATAGATGGATGGATGGATAGATGGGATGGATAGATGGATGATAGATTGATGGATAGGAAGAATTGTCATGCGGATCACAATGGTTCAAACAAAATAACTGGATTTTTAATAACATGCATTGATCCCTAGATGGATTGATTATAGATAGAATGACTCATATTAACCTGGCATAGGCTTACTGGTTTGAGTCTAAAATGCATCCTCTCCCTAAAAACAGCAATTGGGTGTTCTTCTAGAACATTTACCAAATACCTCCACATTTGGTCAAGATGCCCCAAGATTCAATGAACATTGTGTCCACAGTTGGTCAGCATCCATCAACGCACGCCAGGAGAAAGGCAATTTCAAACAGAGGCCCTTATTGTGCCCCTTCAATGAACCTTTTAACTTCACATAGACAAAAGATGCTTCAGAGGTCTCAATGAACCCTGTGACTATTTGAAGCCATGAGCTTCTTTTTTCATCAAATGTTACTGTTGTAACTCCAATGACTTAACGACACAACATCACACCATGTGACCAATCTGAAAACCCACCACGCAAGTACATTATGACATTTCTAATTGCACTTTCTTAGGCGAAGATCATTTTGGAGTGAATGGGAGGGATAGACTGGATGGAATGGACAGATGGATGAGATGGATGAATTAATGGAATGGATGATGTGATATGGATGGGCTGCATGGATTGAATAGATGAATGGGATGGGTTGGATAGACCGTATGGAATTAGGATATGGTGGATGATGGGGGATAGATGGCTGGATTGGATGGAGAGCTGGGATGGATAGCTTGATGGGTTGGATAGAAGAAATTGATGGGATGAATGGGGTGGTAGATGCTGATAGGAGGGATAGATGCTGGATGGGATGGATAGATCTGGATGGGTTGATAGCTGGAGAGATGATAGTTGGGATTGATGGGTGGCTGGGTTGGATAGATCGCATGGCTATAGGAAATGGAGGAAGATGATGGGTGGATGATTACTGGATGGGCTGGATAGATGGATGGGAGGATAGATTGGATGGATATATGGGATGGATGATTGATTGGATAGGAAAATGTCATGCGGATCACAATGGTTCAACCAGAATATCTGGGTTAGAACTAAAAATGCATTGATCCCCAGATGGATAGAGTAAGATAGAATGACATGCAGATTCACCGGCATATGCTTTAAGTCTGGTTTGAGCTAAAATGCTCTCTCCTACAAACAGCAAATTGGGTGTTCTTGTCTAGAACATTTACCAAATAAACTCCCACAGTTTGGTCAAAGATTCCCCAAGAGTCAATGAACATTGTGTCCACATTTGGTCAGCATCCAATCAAAGAACGGCCAGAGAAAGGCACATTTCACACGATGGCCTATTGTGCCCCTTCAATTACCTTTAACATTCACATAGATAAGAGCCTCCCGAGGTCTCAATGACCCTGTGACTATTTGAAGGCCATAGAGCTTCTTTTCACCAGATGTTACTGTAGTAACTCCAATGACTTAACTACGCAAACATCACACCATGTACCAAAGCGAAAACCCACCACGCAAGGAAATTATACATTCTAATGCACGTGAAGGCGAAATACAATTGGGATGGGATGGATGGTAATGGAGGAATTGACAAGATGATGAGATGGATGAATAGATGGAATGGGGGATAGATGTGATAAATGGATGGCTGCATGGATTAATATATATAATTGGATGGGTTGGATAGACCGTAATGATAGATGCTATGGTTGGGATGATGGTGATGATATATGGCTGCTTGGATGGAAGATGTGAGGATTAGATGGATGGGTGGATAGAAGAAATGGTTGGATGAATGGGGTGGATAGAGCTTGATAAAGGATTGGCTAGATGCTGGAGGGGATGGATGATTTGGATGAAGATGGATAGATGGATATTGGATGTGTGGATGAGTTTTGGATAATTGTATGGATAGATGTAAATGGATGGGAAGAATGGGATGAGATGGATGCCTGATGAGATGGAATGGATGGGATGAGATGGACAGATTGGATGGATAGATGGATTGATGGATAGGAAGAATGTCCCCTGATCACAATATTCAACCAGATTAGACTGGTTTTGACCTAAAATGCATTATCGCCCCCGATGGATGGATTAGATGAATGCCGCAGATTAACTGGCATAGCTTAGCTATTGAGCTAAAATGCCATCTGCAATTGGGTGTTTCTTCTCTAACATTAACCAAATAACTCCACATTTGGGTCTCTTTGCAATTACATTTTTGGTACATGCATCAGTAACGGTTTGAGATACAGTTTCCCATTAGCAGTCCAGAATAGAGGTCTGAATGCATCTTTGACTGGACAGTAAATTCAGGGAAGGACTTCCATTTCCATCGTAGATACGTGCTGGCAGTTCCTCACGCTCCTTCCAATCTTGTGTGATTTTTTTTTTGAGCGAACTTTTGAAAAAAAGTATGAGAAAGTAGGCGAGTAAGTAGGATTGTCGAGAAAAATGTAGGAGAATAGGAGGCACTGGCACAAATAGGAGAGTTTGAAAAATAGGAGCCTGTTGCATGCCCTGTAACGTGCTTCCTACCTACCATCATATTCACTACAAAATTGCTCTGTTTGTTACTGTCCACTCTATGGGTTCCGGCGACCAAACTAAGTTTGAGGATCGTTGTTTTTTCCGCTCGCTCCATTCTTTTGGAACCAACTAACTACCTTCACATGCCAAATTCTACTAGCCTATCAGCTTTCTTCTAAAGCCCTCCAGCTATGGCTGGTTGAGCTATTGTGATGCCCATGATTTCATTCCACTATCTATCTATCTAATTAACTATCTAATTCGAGCCTATCCTCTGGGCCACTACTGTCATTCTGTTCTGGCAGACGAAAGGAACGCGTGGGCCACGCCTATCTAACTGAAATATGCCATATCCCAGATCCCCGCGGCTAGTAGGGTGGGTTAACTGCAAACCTCAGTGGTGAAAGTAAGTACATTTTGCGCAATAAATTGAATGTGTGGTGGTCCCGTGAAGACTTCAATACAACAGGTTAACGTGTCCACTGTGTGGATTGTCCAAGCAATCTGTCATCACGATCACAATGGCATAACCATCTTTAATTCCGAGGGCAGACAAGGTTTTTTCTTTCTGGAATTGGGGCAGAATAAGCTGCATTTAGGGGATTTAGTGGAGGGCATAAGCTTCTGAAAAGTGCTACTGCATGAAAACAACCAGTTGAGTAGAGGAGAATGAAATGGACCGGCCTTGCTGTCACCCCAAACCATGGGGGTACATGGGAACATTTTGGGACAATTACTACTGACCAGCCACAGTTGTTAGTCGTCAGTTCAAGCAGATATTTTCGTGAGGAAGGTCCAACTTCCAAACCCTATACACACTGAGGTTGAGTAAGCCTGTAGTGTCCATTGTCTGTTCTAAGAGGCTACTAAAGGCAGAGAGTTACGAACTGAACAGTATTTGTGATATGTATGCTTATGAAACAACACCTATTTATTCAAGGTCACTCCAACAAAGCTGGAGAGTTACATACTATCTGGTGTATTCAATAGTAAGTGCTGATATGTATGCTAATGAACATCTTCAAATCGTTCAAGGTCACTCTGACACAGATGGAGAGTCACATACTGTCCGGTGTATCCAGTATGTATGTGCTGATATGTATGCCATTGAACATTACCTACTCATTCAAGGTCACTCTGACACAGATGGAGAGTCACATACGTCCGGTGTATCCAGTATGTATGTGCTGATATGTATGCCATATAACATCATCTAAACCATTCAAGGACTCTCTGACACAGCTGGAGAGTCACATACTGTCCGGTGTATCCAGTATGTATGAACTGATATGTATGCCATTGATCATCATCTAAATCATTCAAGGACACTCTGACACAGCTGGAGAGTCACATACTGTCCGGTGTATCCAGTATGTATGTGCTGATATGTATGCCATTGAACATTACCTACTCATTCAAGGACACTCTGACACAGATGGAGAGTCACATACTGTCCGGTGTATCCAATATGTATGTGCTGATATGTATGCCATATAACATCATCTAAATCATTCAAGGACTCTCTGACACAGCTGGAGAGTCACATACTGTCCGGTGTATCCATATGTATGTGCTGATATGTATGCCATTGATCATCATCTAAATCATTCAAGGACACTCTGACACAGCTGGAGAGTCACATACTGTCCGGTGTATCCAGTATGTATGTGCTGATATGTATGCCATTGAACATTACCTACTCATTCAAGGTCACTCTGACACAGATGGAGAGTCACTGTCCGGTGTATCCAGTATGTATGTGCTGATATGTATGCCATTGAACATTACCTACTCATTCAAGGTCACTCTGACACAGATGGAGAGTCACATACGTCCGGTGTATCCAGTATGTATGTGCTGATATGTATGCCATATAACATCATCTAAACCATTCAAGGACTCTCTGACACAGCTGGAGAGTCACATACTGTCGGTGTATCCAGTATGTATGAACTGATATGTATGCCATTGATCATCATCTAAATCATTCAAGGACACTCTGACACAGCTGGAGAGTCACATACTGTCCGGTGTTCCAGTATGTATGTGCTTATATGTATGCCATTGAACATTACCTACTCATCAGGACACCTGCCACAGATGGAGAGTCACATACTTGTCGCGGTTATCCATATGTATTGCTGATATTTATGCCATATAACACCTCAATCATTCAAGGAGACTCTTTGACACAGCTTGGAGAGTCACATACTGTCCCGGTGTACCAGTATGTTGTGCTGATAGTATGCCATTGAATCATCATCTGAATCATTCCGGACAGCTCGGCCCACAGCTGGAGAGTCCATACTGTCCGGTGTATCCAGTACCGTTATTCATTCCGGCTAGCGCCAGGCGCTTGCAAAGTTTCCAGGATGGGCGCTTGCGAGAGTATAACTTTAATTGTTGTGTATTCGTTTTGTGGGGTGTACTTTTGCAGACGGACAACTGTGGTACGAAAACACAACATTCAAACTCGCACAGTTGAGAAAACAATTTCTTGCTACGTTCCCCCCCCCCATCCCCAACCCGCCCTTCCCGATCAATAAAACTTACAAACCGATGCGTGTCCATTCCGCGTGACATCACTGTTCAAGTGCTATTGCATCTATGCAGACGATATAACACGCACAAACGAACGAATGGACTATGGTAATAGGCCTACGGGCGTGGACACAACGCATAACCAACCTCCCAACCATTGCCTCGATCGGTATGAATACCTCGCAATACATTTCCGAAATTTGATTGTGAAAGTGTCCTAAAATCATTGCTAAAACTATTAATTAAAATCTCGAATCCAGTGAAATTAATTGAATAACTCCATTCATTCAAGGAATTGAGTACTGTAGGTCTATGAGAGTCACAGGCCACACCGTCTTACCTGAGCGCGATGGCGAGCGCTCGAGCGATTTTCGGTTTTTATAAACCATGTTGTTTGTGATGGGGGTATGGCTGTATGTCTTTGAAACTAATCGAGCGATAGTGCTACTGCTGGCATAAAAACAGAAATATTTTCAGCTTCTCCCGCCATATCAACTTAATTCACAAGAGCTTGCAAAGAAGTTGGGTGGGCGCTCACGCTGGGAATGGGCGCTTGTTCGGAATGAATACTGTATGTATGTGTCTGATATGTATGCCATTGAACATCTAAATCATTCAAGGACACTCTGGCCCAGCTGGAGAGTCACATACTGTCCGCTGCTGTCCGTTGTATCCAGTCGGTATTCCAGTGGAACATCAACTAAATCATTTAAGGACTCTTTGACACAGCTGGAGAGTCACATACTGTCCGTTATCCAGTATGTATGTGGCTGATTTATGCCATTTGAACAATCACCTACTCATTATTCAAGGACCCTCTGGCAAAGCTGGGGAGTACATGTCTGATGTATTCATTATATAAGTGTTGATATGTATGCCAGAGAGCATCAGGTGATCATAAAAGTCACGCTGACACAGCAGCTGGATCATCATGAACCCTCTCACATCATGAGAGTAAGAAGGTGGTTGGGAAATTTATTGTCAGGATAATAGTTAAAATTAAAGAAATTGAGGAAACAAAAACAGCAACATAATAAATGATAGGGCACTAGATTTATTCAAAAACCGGTAACATAAAATAACCAGCTAAAGAATGAGACTGAAAGGTCCCACTCAGAATCCTTGAAAGATCTTGAAAACCTTTGTTAAAATTTGCCTGAGTTTATGTCATTATCGGAACTAATAACTTGGAAAACTGACCAAGACGACATTAGAATATGGGAGGAAAGTGGAACAGCTTGAGCTGATCCCGACATAGTACGCAGTATACATCAAAAAGAGTTTAAAACTCTTTCAAACCTCTTTCAGCTGTCAAATTAATAAAGGCTATAAAAAAAAAAGAAACAATACAAGGAGAACAGAAAATACATTACAAGTCACGGCAACATAACCTGGAGAAAAGGAAGCTTTTCACATGTGCCAAAGTAATGAGTTTCGTATGAAAATACTAATTGGGGTAATAAAACTACCCACAATTCTCATAAAAAATAATAGCGTTGTAACTATAATTACGATTTGCACGTGAAGTAAAATCGAGCGCCATGGTCAATTTTCTTGGAAGAAATAGTACAGTACTGGAGGTCTTTCTTGTTCTGTTTCAGGCTACTACTTGGAAGAGGGGTGGCATCTCCATCCTTTTTTTTTGGGGGGAGCAGGGCACAGTTAAAACAAAGGCACTCCGATAAATGAGAAGCTGGGGTTGAAGGAATTTTGGAAATTGATGGTCCTAGATGTAATCTGGTGTTACATTCTTTATCTTTAGCAGTAAAAATAATAACAAAAATAAATGTACATTCTTCTTCAAATCAACCACTTATTTGTATGTTTGGCCGAGCAGACTCAGCAGGGATCATTCAAGAGCTCTCAAAATTCAGAGAGGTTAAAGTCTGAACATCTTGTTAACCGACATTAGGCCCAGAATGCCTGGTTCAATGCAGGTTTAACTTTGGTATGATGCAGCGCTCTATGGGGAGTACACAAACTCTAATGGTTTTTGGTGTGGGACCCAGGGGGTAGTTTTGGGGGATTTTGGCCCCCTGTAGCTTTTTTAGCAGGGTAACTTGATCACAGCTGGAAATGGATGAGGCTCGAGGCGCATACCACCACATGTGGGTTCCCATGATGAGTACTGATCCATATTTTTGGGGGGTCTGTTAAAGGTGTCATCTGAGTGTTGAGGAGAGGCAAAATCTGAAAATTTTCTAACAATAAGTTCAGAATTTCCTGGTCTCCATCGAGTTGAAATTTCGTAGGCAGCTTTCTTATGGGATATAGGAACCCTATTGTTTTTGGTGTAGACCGGAGTCAGTTTAGGGGAAAAATGAAAATTGTAAAACATTTCAGTCAGCTTGTTACAATGCATATTTTCAAATGATCACTGAGCTTTAAATATTGGCTTTCTTCTCCTAGTGATACATATTCTCATTGTTTTGAGCTCAGATCTGAGGCTATCTGAGGCTAAAAGGGGTCAAAGTCTACAAATCTTGTTAACACAATAAATCCAGAATGCCCTGGTTGATCAGGTTGAATTTGGTGTGCAGCTCTCCTACATGAACTTTGTTTTTACTTTGTGCAGAACGGGGCCAGTTTGGAGGGGAGGGGGATGGGGATATTGTGAAAAATTTGCTTTTTGGCTATTTGGATGCGTTCATACTTGGAATGTGAATTCCCCATAGGAATACTACATGATCCCTAATGTGAAATTGTGAATGTGCATTGAGACCATGCCTTCGCTTGATCTGGTCGAATCAGTCAGGAGTAGTCACTAAAAACAAATTTACTAGGCAAGAATCACAAGGAATATATTGTACTCTATACTCATGTATCGTGTATATGTGAACCAAATGGCTTGCCTATTTTTGGTTTTTAACATTTTTAACAATTATCTGTTGATTCTTGGTAAGGAAGTGATGGAAAATTTGTGACATGAAATATGTGGAGAATAGGTTGTTTTCATTCTTTATACTGATGAAATTTCATCTAGAATCAGCCAGGTATTTGTACGAACACATGTGATCGAGCAACTTTCCATTAACAGACAATAACCATGGAATCGAACTTGACTTTGATCAAATTGTGTACCCATGAAAAGGCATGGTGTCAATTTTGGAAAGTGTGTTACATGGTAAGAATCAGTATGCCATTCCCAAATAAAAGCCAGCACATGAAACTCAATCCAATAGTAAGACCACAGCAGGAAAACCCAGAAGTGGGAGCGTAAATGTAAAAAAAACCATGCATTTTTTTCAATACTTTTATGGCCGCATGGTGTCCATGTGGTGTCCACGTGGTGCCACCTCTCAAATGTTACAGGGTAAAGGAGACGTAATTTGTTAACATACCACTTACCTCACAACCCAAAGATCTTAAGGTGAGGCCTAGGCACCGAGGATCATTGGGGTTTCCAGCCCGGACTATGTGGTAAAAAGAAAGAAATATTGGGGGGGTGGTGCAGGGATGCCAATGGGTAGTAAAGAATGTGAAGTAGATACATAGGTAAAATTACCACAGTAAAGTATGGAAAAAAAAAATAAAATAGAATAAATAATGATTTGTGGTAATCAGTAGTTAAATCGACTTATTCCTCATTTTCTCTAATTTTTTTCTAAGGAATGATTTCAGGGGGATACAGTGATCCTATTGGATCAATAACACCAATTTATATTTTGGTGGGATGTTCCCATTAATGCCCAACCTCATGGAATGACCCTGTGTCACTCTCCTTCACATATGTGCGGCAGTTTCATGATTTTTCTTCTTTTGAGGCATCTTCATGTAGAAACTCTGATCGGCTAATCAGTGAACAATCGGGGGCTTTGAACCTGGACATCACAGTATTGCGGCCGCCTTGCCAGAACATCTCTTTCAGGAACTCTGCAGTCAAGGACCTAATTTGAAATGGAATAGAATAAAAAAAAGTTCAGCAGTATGTTCTAACTTCAGACGGGCAAACAAGAATAAGCACCCATACAATGTCAACTATGTATGTTAAAAATGAGTAACTAATAGTGGCTGAAGGCAGTACTTTAAGAGGTATATATATCCACTTTTCCAGAAATGATACATAATAAAGGCCATGGTCATGTAACATATCTGCTTTGAATAAGCACAGGTGAAAAGAAGACATATCAAAACCCCACACTTTGGAGAGTCTAGCATGTTGCTTTATTGAGATATTTCAAATCACTTCAGAGAAATTTGAGGAATCTATGACATCACAGGAGTAACGATGCAAAGGCTGCCCAGGTACCATAGACAGGAAGTGCTGCATTCGTGCGCCATATAACATAAAGACGAACAAGGCGATCGCCCCCAGTGTCTCGCCTGGTTGCGCGATCAGTGTTTTACTTTATTAGTCACCCTGACCAACCATTTACAAAAATGCATTCCATTTGTCGCTTGAAGATTTTGGTATTACCATTCAACAGAAACAGCCTACAAATCAGTGACCAATTTCAAATTCGAAAGGACTGATTATTGACTTTTTGTGGAAATTGACTGAAATTGCCTAAATTAAATAAATGCAAATTCAAAGTTTCACGAAAATCCAGCAAACATAAATTATGCAAATTAGACACGTTGAATGACCTCCAGTGACCCTGGATCCATGATAGGAATTTTTTTAACTCAAGGTTAACCATACCCACCATGTTTCATGAAAATCCAAAGAACTTTTGAATTCGCACAAATCATGCAAATTCATCATGCAAAAAGACGACTTAATTACAATATTTTACGCTGAAAATCTAATCAGTTCATCTACTTTATCTCCCGCATCTATGTGCCAAACCAAGTCACCATAGCACCTACAGTTCATCCGTAATCTTGCTACGAGCCTAAAACGATAACTAACATTAAATAGCTAATTACGTCACTTAATTATGACTTTTGTGCCCAAAATCTAAACAGATCGTGTTCACCTAACCCCGATGCTACCCTGGAGATTTCGTCGCAATTGTACCTACCATTCGAAGGATATCCCGCTAACGAGAAAGTTTGACACACACATCCACCACACCATAGTGACCACTAAGTCTCCTCCTGAATTTCATTCAGGCAAGACAAAAAAGGTATTCACAAAGAAATATATGAGAATATTCTTCAAAGTTCCATTCCTGTTCCTCTGCAGCCACGGAAGCACCCATACTAATCTAGTGTATGAAGCTACCCATACTAATCTATTGTATGAAGCTACCCATACTAATCTATTGTATGAAGCTACCCATACTAATCTATTGTATTGACTGCAATTGAAAAGAAATCTGTTAAAGCGATAGTATTAGGTCAAAAATCATAATTTTGTGGATTAGGCAAAACTAATGTACTTGCTACGGCCAGCCGGCTTTTTTTAATATTTGCAAACTGATCACCATTTTCTCCAAAATAGAAATGATTTGAGTGCTCTAATTTTGACTGAAGTCCTTTTTGTAGAGGAGGTATCGAATAGTGGCAATTTTTGGAAAGTACCAAAAGTCCAGACATATTTACATGATTTGGCCTTTGAAGAGACATCATAGTATCACAACACAAGGTGGAGTACCTCCACCTCATGGGGCATATATGAGTACAGCCACTGAGGAGTCGGTGAATGACGACCACCATCCTACTTCACGTGATCGTTTTAGATCTCGGAAGTCTGAAAACGGTCATTGTGTGATTCAGTCGATACGTTTGCGGGACTGCTTGGAACCTCATCTGGATTTCAACTGCTGTGTCCATGTTATTCCCAGCATTTGTTTAGTCCTGGTACATTGACCTAGGTGCAAATTCACACGCAGTAGCATGCATTTATTCCATGTGACATATTCTCTCCTCGTTAACACTGTTAATTTAAGTGCGACTGCGAATGGTAACCTAACAATAATAGTTTCTATCTGCATATGAGCATTTGTGTTTTGTTTTCTATGAATTGAAACTCCTCTGGATTTGGGGGGGGGGACTTCCCAGTTCTCCTCAAATTATGTGAAACATTTGATGATTCTGCCACAAAAATCACACATGCAACAAATTTAGGGTCTTTACTATTCCTATTGCTAAACCAGACTGCCCAACCAAACCCATCCCCTGCCCTTCCTCCATATCTGCCCTTAATCCCGCCCCCCCACCTCCTCCCCCTCCTCCACATGATCGCTGCCCTCGGGTGACTTACACTTCAGTCAAACTGAAAAGACACACAAAAATTCACACATAAACGGATATAAATATAGCACTGGGTGTGCCATTCGACTTAACCTCGAAGAATTTAATATAACAAGGAATCAATCTGAAATCGGGATTCAGATTCATTGCTTGCCAGATATAATGGCAAGAATTTGAATCGAATCTGACTCACTTTCAAGGGTTCACAACAAATATGCTATCACTATTACTACGGTCCACTCAACTGCAAACTGCCTTCAGAATGTTTAGAGAGATAGTATGAAGCACAAAGTCACTTCTATTAAGCAGAAAACTTGGATCAAGATTGGTTTTTTTGTGTCAAACATGGGAAGAAATGAACAATTCAGATCAATGAAATAATCTACGACACATCTTTGTATTATCACATGACAGAACGTGCCGAGTTTCAGGGAACTGAACGATGATACATCTGGCTTGAATCAGAGATGATAAAAACCTATTAGACCGTCAAATCTTCTCCAACCAATGAATAAACTTATAACAGAATACATTATTGACAGGACAATGTGCTAGGGGTGTTCAGCAAAGGAAGAGTCCAGAACACACATCGTATTGAATCGTTAATATGAAGAATGACTTCTTGGAGAGAATATGCAGTTTGCGCGGCCTTCTTCTGGAGAATAATGTATTTCCATTATTCATATGAGGTGTTATAACCTATTCTCGCCATATTTGTTTTGGCAATATGGAGGAAAAGGAAAAAATGTGCAAAATTACCCACACTATATTACCAAAATAACTCTCCAAATTGGTGTATGGAATATGATCCTCACTTTCACCACTTCCCACCATGGTTGCTCAGCTGCAATTAGTTTGTTAGGAGTGCTTCATTGTTAATTATCGTGGCAAGTACCACATCAGTGCCGAACCATCTTCAAGTGTTCCACATAAGGTGAGGAGTTTTGCGTATGATGAAGTTTTGCTCATGATCGGAGGGGCATGATGGGGGGGGGGTGTATTTGGGGGCAAATTTGATGTGAGGTGGGGGTGTGTAGAGAAGGAGATGAACCTCTTTTAAAATGTAAATTTGTTGGCAATCTGATGCAAAATGGGCAACTGTGAATAATGGCTTTGTGTACATGTGATCCCCATTTATTTTTTTTTAGAAAACATTTCAGTGAGGGAGCTTTACGGTGGAATGAAGAAGCTTGAAAGATAGAACCATGTTTTGTCAATACCATAGAGAGGATAGACAAAAACCAACTGATTTGTGAGACCAAATTGATTTTTATTGTCAGTGAGGTTGTTCCCTATTTTTTTTTTGTTCTTTGTGGGGGATGTGGGGACATGCTGAGATGGGGGTGGAAGATGGTAACATTCTGATTCGAATGTACTATGCAGTGGCATTACCAAAGGGGGAGAGGGGGTCAGTGTGGGGCAGCCGCCCTCTATATAACCCAAATATCAAATGAAGGTACGCCGGATTTGTTTCTCAGGAGGGGGAGGGGGTGTGTGAAAAATGGATCGGCCTAAAAAAGATCGAAAAAAGAAAAATTACAGAGGTAGAATGTGAAAAAATGAATGTAGAATGAAGGCTAGGCAAGTTTGTCTAGCCAATCTGGGCCCAGGAAGTAGTAAACAGATGCCCTTCTGGCCACATACACACCTCAACTTTGCCCAGCTGCAATCAGCTCCAGGGAGATATCAAAGTGATGGTTCAGGGGGGGTTGGACATTCAGTCGCTTGACCACCCCTACAAATAACCCTATATGACACCACTGGTACTCTTTGCAACAAGCATCAGCATGTGTTTTGGTTCTCTAAGCTAGGAGGGCTGAATGACTATGAGGGCATACTCATAGGAGCCCCCATCACCCCCCCCCCCCTCCCCCCCCCCACCAGTCCCTTGCCTCAGGCCGTCTCCAATTTCTTAGGATGCTCATGTTTATTTGGTATATATTTTTGGATACAAACTACTATGACATAAAGCGCTGAACATCTATGAACAAACCCAGTTTGCTACCGGACGATATGATAATCATGAATTAGCTAATGACAGTCAATCACTTCCTGTTTTTGAAGCAAATTGTTTCCCTGGAATCCAAGCTCTGAACAACTCTTAAATAAGCTCCTCCCCGACCAGAACATTTATTACTTCAAACTAGTATTACAGCAGTCACATCCAGCGTATAAAGGGGGGGGGCAGTAGGGGTGGGCACATTTTAAGGCTGCAGGACCCAACCAGCAAGCACACAGAATGTGGGAGGGACCTTCGGCGCCCCAGTTGAGACAAGTCTGCGCTGGGGCCAGGCACATTCCAAGATACAGGAACCAACTATGGGCATCAGCCTTCCACTTGGGAGACTGGATTAAAATCCCTAGTCGGGTATACTGAAGACTTTGAAAATGGTACTTGTTGCCTGGCCACTCAGCACAAGGGATTGGAGCAGGGACAACAGCAGTAGCAGGTTGCCGTCTGCGTGTGACTGCCCCTACCCCCACATTAAAGTCTGTCAAAGAGGCATTGCCTTATTCCATGTACCTGTCGAAGGATTCACAGCTAAAAACAGTGTGCAGGGGTCCAGGTCCGTATCCTCGCTGGGCCACTGGATAGGTTCGAGCTTGTACTCAGCAAGTATGCCATAGACCAGTGTTGTAGTCGAGGCCGCTGCATCCGCAGGCCATGGCCGACGCCGCACCCTCGAGGCCGAGGCCACACCTCCGCGGCCGAGGCCGGGCAGTGATATTATAGCATGAAATTTTAAATTACCGGTGTTTAAATACATGAATGATTTTGTTTTGTCTTCCCCATGGCTAGTCATTATGATTAATATATGGAGACAAAAAGGTTCAGAGTCCCAACTGAAGAAAGAGGATTGAACAAACCCAAGTTGATATGCAACACCTTTTATTCTTGAAGTCGTACTCGGAATGAAAAAATATGAAAGCAGTTGTAAAAATGTTAACGCTTGTGAGATTTGCTATGAAGGTTATACTTCTCACAAAGTTACCACCACCCAATGCAGATGAACACCAGTTACATAGTAGGCTTTTGCTACCACAGGGTTTCTACAATTGAGGGTGTTGTTTTAACAGTGTAGGGAAAACGGTACACAGTATTAATGTTTTCTCACGGCCCTATCAAGGCTACCTCACCATTCACCTCAGATATTTAGTATTGCTAAGAACAAGGTTTGAGGAAAGGCATTACATTACAGTAGCACAAAGCTCAAAACAAAACCAAAAAGCCAAGAGGATAGTGATTCCTTGACTCCTTGAGTTTGGTGACCGAGATGACCTTCTACTGACCGCAAAACAATAGGGATCGTGTACTCATTATGGGAACCTTGATCCACCAAGGTGGGGTCGAGTTATCGTGTTACAAATCAGGCGTCACAACACACACCCACACATACACACACACAAAACTGTCATGACGCATAGATTCCTTTGACTCAGTCAAGGAAAACTCAAGAGATTTGGTGTGATTTTTTAGTGTACAGACTACGACGACAGTTGGTCATTAGGCTAATTTGACAGATAATACTAATATGTTTAAATAATCTTTTTAAATCCAAAATTGGCAAAATTCAAGCATTGTTGGACGTCCGTAATTTTAGGCCTAGTACTGTGCCAAAGTCCGGCAAAAGATGCATGTATTTAATAATTAAAATCCTTCCCCAATCTTCAGCACAGACTACATTCTTTGTAATTAGTAGTCCAGGATCAGGCACAGTTTTAATTCCCATGGAGACTAGAATTTCACCTCGCAATCGACATCCGAGGGCTCTAAAAAAACGATCATCTCTCATCATCTTGCATACCTAAAAAAACCTACAACCCCCGCCAAAAATTGCGGGCACAAATCCTCCGAAATCCGTATTTTGTAGCTGGGACGGTAAAGTTGTTGGCCGGAGGCCATGCAACCGCCCTCCCCTCCCTCCCCCCCCCCTTTCAATGTTTGGGGAATGTTCTTAGGATGAATACCTAATAACATTCATATTGCAATTGGGGGTGTGGGGCTCTGCAGTACGTGTAGTTTTGTTCCAACTACTTTCGCAGGAATTTTTAGGCCTGTACCTTCAGGCGTGTGCACCCCATGATGATGTTCACATGTGTGCTGCACAGGTGGAGGTATTCCCTGATTTGTACACAAAGGCTAGTAATATGCGTAAGTCTGCACTGTGCAGTGCATGTACATTCAGCATTCAGCACTGTAAGTTAGTCTGTGGCCAGTTAGTGCAGCGTCAGTACATGCTAACTATCGCAGTCTTTTGGGTGATACCGAGTATGCTATGTTAGTTCAAGTTGTCGCTGTACTTTAAAAACAAAAGTACACTCCTTTGTGCATGGATTTTTTTTTTAATAGCCAAAAAAAAATTGTCCGGCCTCATCCCAAAACCCAAGCCGGAAGCTACGAGGCCGAGGCCGCAGCAGCAACGCCTCGGAGGGAGGCCGAGGCAGGCAAAAACTGGCCTCGCGCCTCGGCCTCGAGACCCTCATCACGCTGCCATATACATTTGGATAAGTGGGGTGCTTAGAAAATTAGTGAGCGTTAAGAGACCTCTCCAGGATCCGCCCGCTGGCCATGTGCCACTGGTTGTCAGAGATGCCTAACATGACACTGGAAGCACCAGTCTTTTCCCTGGTGAGTATAGACCTACTGACCTCAAAATTTAACAAAACCCAAAACACTTTTATTATGGTTTATTTTGGTGTGAACAAGACCAACCAATGGATAACAGGTTTCGTGACTCTATTCCTCTGAGCCAATGACACTATTGTGTAAGTTCCACCGAGGCGTAGATGAAGCTCTCAGAGACAAGCGAACATAACATACTAGTCTTTGCACTACCTATTTTACAGTTGGGTAATTCTTACAACAGGCCGTACAGAAACTTTGCTATAACAATAACAGGTAGGATGTTTGGTTGTGCGGGTGAACATTATTGTGACGTTGCAATCCAGGGAATTGACGACTATCGGGTTCCCAGGGATGACAGGGACCATATATACTGTTGCTACTTCATGGATCAATGATTAGCATTTACATGCAGTTACATACATCCATTACCCCAACCTACTTTCAATGGCCAGGGTTTGAAGGAAATGCATGAATGGTGTAGGTGTAGGGGTGAATGCTAGCACATATTCTCACGCCCACCATGAAAAATCTTCAACAAAAGAACTCATCCTGACAATCTTATAGTGTAAATAAAGACCCAGAAAATTAACAGTCCATGCACTTTCATGTTTTGATAGATTGTTGACCCCTGCCTAATTTTTCCGTCGATCTCACAATGCACCAACTATACCCCAGATAGTGTGAGTCATCGTAAAAGGTGGGTCATACAAATTGACTATAGTATGACATTTCAGTGCACTTACACCAGTGTTACCCTCAACCTGGGATCCATTATTTTTTGGAGGGGGGGGGGGGTTCTGCGAGGATGAAGGATCTGTGGAGGGTCCGCAACAGCCCAAGAAGGTTTCGTGAAAATGAACAAGACGTTCCGTTAAATTCCGCTCTCCTGTGCGCTGCGGGGGACTGCAGGGGACTGCCGAGGTCGTAACGCCATATATGTCCATGAAAATGTACTATAGGACAGCTTCCAACCAACAGCACACATGTGCAGGGGCGTTGATCAATCTTGGAAAGGTGAATTTCCACTGAAGAATTTTTTAGAGCATTTAAGTTTGTTTCATCAAAATACAAGACGATCGCCCCCAGTGTCTCGCTCGTTGCATGATCAGGGGTTTCTTTCATTAGTCACTATGCAAAGAATTAAGACATTCCATGTGCCGCTTTCAGATTTTGGTATTGATTTCAGCATTCAACAGAAACAGCTTACTAATCAGTGAACAATTGACAAATTCATAAGCAATGAATCTTGACCATTTCTACCATAGAGTAAAAGTTTTGTGGAAATGGGATTTGCCTAAATTATGCAAATCAGACACAATACTCTACTTCATGACTATTAGCTCAGGAATAGTGACCACACTTAATATGTTCCAGGATCCAACAAACCCGAACATTTGCATGAATAAGCAAATTAAACACACGCGAATAACCTCTAGTGGCTCGCGTCACTTTTAAACAAATGTGGGACTAAAAGTAGACCGCACCCATCAAGCTTCAAGAAAAAACAACCCCTTGCAATTTGGAACATTAACTATGCCAAATCGCCACACTGAATGACCTCCATTGACTTCCATCTATGTTGTCTAAAAATGTTGGAGAGTAAAGGTAAGCCATACCCACCAAGTTTCATGAAAATCCGGCAAACTTCTTGGCTAAAAAGCTTCGGACTAAGGTAGATCATATTCACCAAGTTTCCTTGGAATCGAATTAATTTTGCATTAATATGCCCATTAGATGATTAATTACAAGTTTTACACTGAAAATCTGATCAGTGTCACCTACTGTATATCCATGCACTTATGTGGCCAAACCAAGTCCCTGTAGCACCTCTGTCCATCCATATTCTTGCTAACAAGCCTTAAACATAGATACATAAATAGGCTAATTAGAAAATTCCTGCCGAACGAGAAAGGTGACACATACACACAAGTGATCGCTAAGTCTTCCTTATTGTCCAGGCGAGACAATAAAGCATTTTGGAAAGCGAAGTATCATAGACTGATAAATACAGTGTTATGTGGGGAACAAAATTTGGAGACCTGGAGACAGGAACGATTTACCTTACATGATCTCGTTATCCGGAACCATGTAAGTGAAACCAAGACTCACCCATCGCAACTGCGAGTACAGCCACCTTGGGTAAACTGCGGTGACCGCTGGAATTTGAACCTGGAGTTTTGCTTGCAAAGCGTCACTGTACCCCTCTCCATTTTCCTGATTGTGTACGGTTAAACTCATACCCAACTCTTGAGCTTACATATATTTGCATGACAATGCGTACAGAGACACAATAATCAGTGCTGAACCAATGAAAACCACTGTTATTATTCTCATTTTTCTGCAGAAAAATGGAAATGTTTGAGTCAAGACAAATACCACCAATTTTGGGGTACTACTCTCAGAGCTGAAGTAGAGGCATCGCGAGGTCTGGCCTTAGATAAAAAGCCTCATATTAGAGGGATACCCTCCTCAAAGAAGTTGTGCGCCCCCAAGTGGTTCTTGCAGTGAATGTGTGGGACAAAATTTGGAATTTCATCCATATTTTATCCAAATTGAATATTCTGACACTGATTTTACTGTGAAAGATAGCTTTGTGGCACCCGTTTACATCTGAGAATCTTATCATCTGAAAAAAGAATCGAAAGGACGAATTACACTTACTGAAAAGTCCTCAAGAATGCCCTTTGTTTATTTACTGCCCCCGCCCAAATGAAAAGACACCATCACTTTCAACAGTAACGCTTTCCTGTCAACCGGTGACTCCCATACACGGATAACCTGCCCTCCAGTTCCTAATTGGTCGGCCAAATACCGACCCCGCCTGGTGGGGTTCTTTAGAGATGGTCAGGGTCGATGGTCATCTTCCACTTGTCAGCCCCAAATCTCATCCTTTCAAGTTCTCTGTCCAAGCTCGCTGCTGTTGCTGATTCCACAGCAGAGCTCAGCTTGCAAAGTGTGGAGTCGTCCGCATATGAGTTCAGAGAGTTACACAATCATCCCCAAGATCGTCAATGTAGACAGAAAATAGCAATGGGCCCAGGTATCGATCCTGGGGTAGGCATTCATTCAAGGCTGGAAGGTTTTATGAGGGCAGGCCATTTTTTCACTTTTTTCAGGGCACGTCTGGAAACGTCGGGCCCTCAAGGCGGAGGCCAAAAAGAGAAAATGTATTAGTTCAATATGCTATTTTGGGTGGGCAATGGAGGCCAAATGGCCTTGAAAGAAGTGCAATTTTTTGGGGCACTAAGGCCATATCCCAAAATCCTACGGCCCGCTCGTGGCCTCCAGTTAATTCCAGCCCTGATTCATTACCTTCTTTTTTAAGCTTGACTAGAAAGGACCACTTTGATGGACTGTGATACATATGGTGATCTCCATTCATACAAAACAACCAGAGGATGTTTAATCAGTTACGAACTACACAAACGCCTACCACTTCCCATGTGGCCTTCACCAGAATCGCACGCTGGGGAGTCATCCATGACGAAAGAGGGCCTTCTGTAGCTGGTTGGTCGCATCGTCTACAGGATGAAGTGTACCAGGCAAGTTAATTTTTCAGGTAATTTCTCGGTAATCTAGCTCCTCGAACTCCTGGACCAACTCTCAAAGCTGCAGGAATGTTTCCGGAACGTCCTGAGATTTGGTCTCCACAATGAAGCTGTCAACAAAATGGAGAAAGAGACTTGCTATTTTCCTCTCACCTTGATATAATCACAATAGCTGAGACACACACTGACCATTTAGGAAAATTGACGCACATGTGGGTGACTATGGATGCGACAATGACCCACACATGAATGACCATGCCCAGGGTATGGAGGAGGTGTCTTGCAATTGACAAGTGCATACATATATGCCTAAAGTGCTTAGATGTAAAATAGTGATACTTAGCAGAGGACCAGTTACATCCATTCATGATTAAAAAATGTGACTTTTCCTTAGAATTCACAGAAAATTTACTCACTTTACAAGGTTCTTTGAAAGCTTCCAGGTTGCTGGTGTTATGAATTTGTGATTTATTGCAAGTCATACCTCCAGTGTTCTCCTATGAAGGTACCTGTTGATGCAGTCAAAGGCAACTGACCGTATTGTTGAAGAATAATAATGTAGGCGATATTTCTGAATTAATGAACTTTCCTACAGATCGGGGACATTTTCAAAAACACTCTTCAAATTTCATCACGGTGAGCACATTGTAATTGGGATTTTATGGTCACCTTGACCTTCGACCAAAAATTCAGAGCACCTGGTAGGTCACCCGTTCGCTATTATCCATAACATACTATTGAAGGGAAGAACAACAAAACACATTGGGAGAGACATGATCCTCGGTCTTCTTCAATATGAGCACTTGGTGAGTAAAATGGCTGGCAGGATTGAGAAAGAGCACTCATTGGCTGATGGAACGATACAAAGATTCATGAACGATTCCATAGATGCGAACATCGTACGTGCAGTGTGAATGTAAAAATCATTTTGCGAGGGAGGTAGTATTTTTGGAAGAGACAAACCTATATGATATTATGAGGGAGCTATTCCATGGGATTTGATTTGACTTATTTAGGGGATAAATACGAGGGTGCTGAGGTTGTTTGTTGCATTTAAGACCAATGATGACGTCATCGTGGAGGCTTAAGACCCCGCGATCCGGGGATTTTGCCTCTATGATGACGACTTCATTCAAAAATACAACTCGAAAAAGTAAAGAATAACCCCAAAAAATGACTTTTACGTCCATTTTCTGTTGTTCAATAAACATTGTACTAAATCGGGTCAGTGACATCATGATGGCGAATCACATAGTCAGAGTAACATGAAACGAATCAGAGGCTAGAGTGTCTAGGCATAGTTACACAACATAATCCACTGCATGCAGTTTCTACGCTGTTTATGCTTGTGCTAAACTTCGAACTGAACTATGTACTCAACTTTATCAAGACACTTGAACACGATGTGCAGCTTGACCACAATTTAGAAGACACCGATCTATGTTACACCAAAATGCAGTTAGATAATCTCTCAGTTGGATATCCAAGACATACAGGTAGCCTCTGCTGGATAAAGGTGATGTATTTTTCATGATTTCTGATGTTACTCATCCCGAAACTGACAAGTTGTGTAGCCTAGCTTTTTGTAACGTTGAGATTTACATGTATCGTTCATGCAGGCCGGTGACCCGGCAACATTAGTTGTATTTCAAAGGCTACATGACACAGTTGAGAGATGTTTGCCATGCTGCGACCTATTGTTTCATTATACGGGTTAATAACTTTGAGTTAGCTGCATAATATTATGTTTTCGCCTGGAGAGATGGGCGTCGCCTAGCCTTAGTGTTGTATTTTGTGAGCCAGACTAGCTGGCGCTGGGTTGTGTGCTTGCAATTCAAGCAGCTCTATATATATGTGCTGCATGCAGGCACTGTACACATACACAGTAGTGTCAGTGTGCACGCTGGCTATGTAGACTGTACTGTATTATTGGAATGATTTTGTGACACCAATGTGTCACCATAGCAACTATTCAAAACAAAAGCTACAGAATTCACTTTATGAGCTGGCTGGTACATAGTGAAGTACAGTTACTATGCTTCTCACCAGCTGAACAATCAGATTCCAGATAGTCGTAAACTCTCCTCAGGCCAAAATATGCAAAGCACTCTACCCTCGATTTGAATCAATACTGGTCTCGATCAACTCTTTGCAATCCTATGCAGGAAACCAATTGAGTTATTTCATGAATATGGGATTGACGCCACATTGGGTACCTACGGGGGTTTGACCTACGCACTACGCAGTGGTCGCTTCCATGTTTTCCATGATTGATTCATTCGCCGGAGGTGAAAGGAATCTACCTATCAGTCACGCAGAGTGTAAGTGTGTGAGAGCGTGTGTATGTTACACTCTTTGGGAGCAAGATATCTGAGTTCAAGTTAGACATGTAGGCTACAGCTATAGAGAGAATAGAGAGAAGAACCCTATTATTTTGGGGTCAATAACTGTGCGATGGAATGATGCAGAGAGCTCATACTTGGCTTGGGGTTGCCATTTGAAGCAGATGATCCTTACCAGTTTCTGGTCAGAACCAAAGGACCAAAAGTCAATAGAGGACAAAGTCTGGTAAAGTTCTTGCGAGCAAAAAACATTAACTGCCAATAATGGCGAGTAGAGAGGCTCATATTGGGCAAGAGGTTGCCGCTTTGTGAAGGGATGATCCTAATTGTTCTGGTTAGGCCCAAGGTCACACAAGGTCAGCAGAGGTCAAAGTCTGAAAGTCCTATAATGTTAAGAGCTCATACTTGACAAAAGGGTGCAATTGTAATATAAGATCTCTGTCGTTTGGGGTCAGGTCGAGAGTCACATGGTGCGGTCCCTTGCGAAGTGGTGATGGTAATTACCAGGTAGAGTGAACACAAACGTTTGTTTTTTTTGCTTTTTCCAACGATCATGTGAGGCAGTCACAAACTCCCTTGGTTTTTATCCACTCCACCTGGTATATAGGTTTTACACTAGGTTCAAAAGAATGCACAACAGTCACATATAATGGATGATCCGAGAAAAAATCTTTCATTTGGTCAGTGGCCACAGCAAGAAATCACTGGCCCTAGGGGTCTTGTTATTTTTGTGTGACCGAATTGTCACCATTCGTGGCAGCAGTTGTGTTGTTACCACACTTTCCATGTTTGGCACAAGATTTATTCAAAAACAGCTGTGGAATGTCCAATGACAGTAAAAACATTAGTCTCTGTGCTCAATTTGGCTTGGTCACTCAGATCATGGGGGGGAGGGAAGATAAGCTCCCAATCCTTCCTGTGCATATGTCACTGTATATACTAATGATAAAAAGATAGACTTCAAACTCCACAAAAAAAACAAAAACAAAATAATAATAACAACAAAATAAGCAAACAAATTTGATGCCAGCAAATCTTTTCAACGTGCAATGTACGTAAATTTTGGGTGGTATTTTATAGTCACTATTTATGAACCGTCATGAATGTTGATTGTGGAAACAGATCACTGGTGCATGTCCCAACCATGGAACTGAAGAGAATATTGTCAGGGGTAGAACTACTGGCATAGGCTAGGTTCAACAGCAATACTGATCCTGTCATCGGGGAGAGGGAACAGTACTTGGTAGATAGGATGCAGTATGGAACAGATCATTGGAGCATGTACCAGCAATAAATAGAAAGAGAATATTGTCAGAGGTGGAATACGTTGGCAAAGGTAAGTTCAGCATACTACTGCTCCTATCATTGAGAGGGAGCGGCAGTCATTGTTAGCTATGAATGCAGGATGGGAACACGAGATCATTGTAGCGTGTACCAGCGATAAATCTGAAGAGAAATATTGTCAGGGGTGGAACATGCTGGCAAGGGTAGGGTTCAGCATACTGCTCCTCAGGCTACTATCGGGGTGAGGCGGGGGGGGGGGGGGGGGGGGAGGGGGGGAAGGCAGTCTTGTTAGATATCAATCGCAATGCATCAATGCTCAATAGATCATCAGGGCATGTTCCAACAATGAATCGTCAGGGATAGCTAGGAACGCTGGGTGTAAGTGAGTTCAGGCAAGCTACTGGGCATGCATCCATTAGACCTTATCGCAGATATTGTCACGCACTGCATCAGGCAAGGATGGTGTCCTGCTGCGAAATAATTCAATGTGAAAAATCATTTCAAGGACTGCTTTGTTACGGAATATCATTCTCCCTAAAATTGACATATGTTGTAGACATAAGGATCCTACTCTCTGTGAACTTTCAACTTATTTACCATGCAATTTTAGCACAGAAATATTTGATAACGTTTAAGTGCCTTGAGTAATCAATAATGCGGCGTAGGCTTATCGGAGACACTTCTGTTGCTTGAGTAACAAAGCCACAGTTGGGCGTGAACAGATGTGATATCGGTTATTGCGCCCAACGTCTGGATGGAGTTGCTCGAAAACGCACTCTATGTATTTGCAACTGTGGTCTACTGACAGAAACTCTGGCTGTTTTTTTTCCCCAACCAGACACAATGCCTAGAACCCAGGTCTGCCACTTGATGAAGACTGATGCTATCAACTTTGTAATCATAGAGTGTCGTAGGTGCCACAAGTTGGTTCGTGCTAGTGTAACACACATTAATATTGCAGACAGGCAGTTTGCTTACTCCATACAAGCTGTGGGATCATCAGATGGGTCCCGGTATGAACATTCGTACTACGGCTTGGCAGGTCCCCCACAAGTGTTGAAACTAAGCACCAATGTGTTGTTGCTCAAACCACACAAATGTACCAATAAGAATATACATTTTATGTGATAAATGTGCAAGATCTTGAGGCCAATAAGGCAGTTTTCAAATGATGGGCTTATTGTGGCACTGTAACAACTTTTGACCTTGATCTTCATATGGCCAAAGATGTCTTAGGCAGTCATTTATCATGATGGACCCAAGGGCCCAAACTGGCCTTGTGTCCTAAATCCTGGGCACCCTAAGGTACAGCATTAACCATCATTATGACTGCACCATCATCACTGTGCAACAGAATTGCTGGAGATGCAAGATTTTGCCAGTATTTCATATAATGGCCCGAGGGCCCACTGGTCCCTGGGCCCAAAGTTCCTGAACACCCCCCATGCCTCTACCAAGGACAACTACATTCCCCTCGCGGTGATCACTTCATTGAAGCTTATGGGAGGATATACTGTATGGCATTTCAACATCATTGTTTGAATTTTTTTAACAATGGGCCCTTGGTCCCAAAATTCCTGACACCCCAAAGGTACAGCTGTTGGCCCATTACTATGACCGAACATCTGTGCACCAAAATTTGTAGAAACCTTTTGAAAATGTTACACAAAATGGCCTATAGTGCCCCTTTAATTACCTTTGACCTTGACCTCCACAACGTCAAACATGTCCCATGGGTCAATGAACATCCAATGAACGTCCAAGTTTGGTCGAACATCCTTACAGATGACGGTTTGGGGCCAAAAGGAAATTGTTGACATACTTGGATGGATGGATAGATAGATTTAGAATAGATGATTAGTAGATAGATAGATGATAGATAGATATTCACTTTTTTATGTCATTTGTATTGTTGCAGTGGCGTACCCACGGTCCCCGAGGAGGTGGTCTGGTCAGAACCCGACCCCCCAGTTTCAGTAAAGGTTTTTGGCGACAGTTATGTAGTCAAATATTGCAGCAGCATATGCTAGGGCCCATAAGTTTCACTTCTTTGCTATTTCTAGGAGGGTGAAGCCATTATGAGCGGCACTTCCCTCGGTCCGACCCCCTCGAATCCCCTCCCCCCTACAGCGAATCTTCTCGGTTATGAGCCTGTATTTAAATACATCAAATAGCCCTTGAAGGTCGTTTGGGTCGTGAATGACCGTGACGGCGTAAGGACAGCATTGTGTGATAGCAGCGGTGCATGGGGCCATGTACGGCTTTTTCCCTTGGGCAGTGGACCTGGTCACTCCTTTTCTGCCCCACACAAGGCAATACCCTGGATTTGTGACTAAGACTGTGAAACAACTTGCATTTGACAGGGCAGGCAGGCACAAGGTCGTCACTGGACTAGCTTTACAGGTCATAATTTAATCAATGTTCTCATGCTCCCAAAAAGGTTGTTCTTTTTTTGGGTTATCATAATCACAACCATTTATCAAGGGGGTAATACGTGTATAAGGTGCTAACTACCCAAACTGAACACACAATTCCAGGGGGCCACTCGGCATTCACAAGAGCAGTATAATGCGTGATTCACAGGCTCCCTAGGTATAAAAGTTCGAGCCTAAAATTTAGTGTAATTGGCAAAAAATGTCATTTTCGGCAGACCTTTTTTCAACCTCGAGGATGGGATCCATTTGGGTAATTTGCTTAGGGCAGTGGTTGGTTGTTCTGTTGGAATATCTAACTCGGGGCAATAGGAGGGGGGAGGGGAGCCACAACTGGCATGTGCCCCTCCTATTGACAGTAGAAAAAACATTGCTACATACAAGGCAATCGCCAAAAAGTGTCTCACTGGTTGCCTGCGATCGGTGGTTTCCTATTATTCCTACCCTCCACACTATACACAACCAACTAGTTAATGCAGACCATAGTCAGTCGAGTATGGAACAGCACATATGTTTCACATATAAACAGCATCAAAATTCCCAAAACTAACTGACCAATACAGTTGATATATTACAAAGTCCCTTAAGTGCTTTTTTTTCCTTCATGCCACCCACCCCCCACTCTCCTGTACCATACATACCCAAATTGAAATCAATAGGGTTAGTTTTTATCAACTCAGTCAACTCACTTCTTTTGACCCAAAATCCAACTGGAAATGTTACTAAACCCATTAGCAGCTGGCTTCTTTGCTTTTTAAATCATTTCCGTCATAATTCATGGCCTTTCAGTTGCCGCAGCAGGACATGCCTCCCCCCCCCCTGCCAGGCAGCAAACACCCTCCCAGGCTCCCAACCACACCAACAACCTATCCCCACGCAGCAGTCAAGGAGGTCTCAAAATATACCTTTAGGAAACCTCCAAATTTTTGTCCCCAGTCCCAAGCAAGAAAAGAGGGGAAAAAAATGTACCGTGGTTTGATGTCTAATCAACTAATCAAATTGGTTGGGTACGAGGCACAATTGTCACGGAGCTATGGGTTTATCATTCCCAGTGCTTTATTCTAACACGAAGATATTATACGATGGGATTCAATCAAAGTTATGAACATAAAACCACATCAGAGCAAGAAAATTTAATGGACCATAACCCACTGCGTGTGGAGAAGAAATTCTTACCAGTTGGGAAATGGAATAAATTATGCACATCAGGACATACAATGAGCTATAACAGCAGAAAATTGTCACAGGAGCTATAGTATAGTGTACTCGTTCCTCAGTGCTTTATACGAACAGAAGCTTTATATGGTGGAATTCAAATTCTGACATCAAAAACTCAAAAGCCAGAAAAATGTTAACGGGACCATACCTACTGAGTTTGTTGGAAATTGGAATAAGTATGCAAAGTAGGCACATACAACAGTCATCTACGGTCATTCAGGTCCTATATGCCAAAATACATCACTGTAGCACAGACAGTTCTTGCGGTAATTTTGCTAACGAGCTTCAACAAACCATTACATAAAATGAGCTAATTCCCGACTTTCATTAATGGCTTTGCTGCCCAAAATCTAATCAGATCAGTGTTCAACCACACACAGTTGCTACACACAAAAGTTTGTCCTAATCGGCCTCACGGGTTTCGTAGAATCCTCGCCTAAACGAGAAAGTGTGACACACACAAACCACACGCCATAGTGCCCAGGTATCTTCCTGAATTTCTTCAGGCGAGACCAAAAAATGCTTGGAAAATTGAGTCACACATAGTATTACTATACTTTTTGGAGTTGGATTATCTTGAGAGCTGAAATTGTCCGAAGGACACCCCTGTCCAAGGACACACCGTGCCCCTAGTGGGGGGGTGATTCAAGTCCCTTGCCATATAGGGGGGCGGGGCACAACTGGCAGTGCACCTCCTATGACAGTAAAAAAAAACATTAAAATAGTACATAAAATGCTTGGAAACTTGAGTCACACATGTTATACTTCTATTTGTTGTGGCCTTCTCTTGAAGAGCTGAAAATTGTCACAAAGGACACCCCTGCTCTAGGGCGGTGGTCAATTCCCTTACCATATTGAACATTGGATAAGGCCCAGGCAGCATCCGTTCGTGATTTGACCCAGAAATTTTTTTCACCTCATATTCACATTATGACCAGCGACTATAAGAGGGCAAATGCGCTTGATGTCAGAGTTCTCTTAAAAGCCGACAAACTGGCAGTCTTGGATACAGCAGAGGTGATTTCGCGTGGGAATGGAAAACTGTATCTATAGGTCAAACCCCAAGTCATGCGATGTTATATGTGGAGTTATGACTTCAAATTTGGTCCATTATGAGAAATTGGGGTAAGAATCGCAATGGGGCAATAACGTTGACGTCACACATGGACTAACCCGGGAATTTATGTCAGGTATTTTCTTTGTTCAAGTCGTTTGAATAAGTCAACATTTAGCAGGAGTTTCTGTTGTCTTCTTTCACCAAAGTAAACCATCAACACTAATACCCAAACCAATCACCAGCGATCCTCTCCCATCGACAAGGATTCTCGATATTGTGATAATTTAATGTTTCAATTTCAATAAAAAAAAAAGAAGTGTTTGAGGGTGTGCGAGAATGACATAATTTATCATTGCATGATGAGAAGCTTTTCGATCTTGCGTAATACAGATGCTTCACAATACACAAACTTCAAGGACTATAACTCTGTAACAGAAAAGCAGGAAATTCGGTTTGGGACTGACGAATTCAGTTTTTAACCAGCGATTATATTAGCCCCTCTATGATTCATTTGGCAGTTGTGGCTTCAAATGAGGATGTCAGTGACCGAGCCAGGCTGAAGGCTATTACAAGTTCCAATGTGAGGTCTCTGAGTTATCCTATCAATCAAGATGACAGTAACATCAGGGACATAGCCCCCTACCACTCATCAAGTAATCTCACCCTCCCCTGCCTCAATACGTGAGGCTGTCACGTAAGTAAACAGTGCCATTTGCCCCAAGCGCAATGTTCCTTTATTTCCCTTTTCGTTACCGAGCACAATTAGACTAATTCCCTCTGCGCAGAAGGCTGATGCTGATTTTTTTGTTTCGTTGTTTACGTAGATCATTACTTTTGCAGAGCCACCGCCGTCGATGAGGCAATTGACCGCTTATCAGCCACGTCAATACGTAAGAGCGATCCACCATAATGATTAAGCGGGCGTAGTGGTTCACATCAAACGGAAGTACGCATGGAAGTGCCATTATGAAAGCTTATTTATCAAAAGCATCATTTGTGAGTCAATGAGTAGTTGATATTGAAGCTACTTCATCTTTGGGATAGGCAATGTGTGGGTGTTAACACTGATACCAATCAGTAGGGTTTCCTGTATTTGGTCTCATCGGACAAAAACACATAAAATATGGAAAAATGTAAGACAGATTTGCAATGTATCACAAAAAGTTGGTCTCGTCACTCACCTTCATAGCATCAGCAACGCACTATATCCAGATACCCCAGGGACAAGAGCTGGGAAAAAAAAGCTACCTGATTCTTGCTTTGAATTAGAGTAGACTACCTATCCCAGTTGGAGGGAGGAACATCAGGAACATTACTGATGACGAATAACATAGCCACAATAAAATTTGGTTGCTAGACATATAGGCATTTGAAGAAACTGTTTTGTAGGGTAACTCTAAAATATTGCAAATAATGAATGCAATAACATAGGGCATACCAGGAAATCATTGGCCAAAACATGTTGCCAACCTTCTACGAGCAATTAGGTGACAAATTGTAACATTTGAAGAAGCTGCTTGTATGCTAACCCTATATATTGAAGAGATCGGTGCGAGAAGCAATACAGAATCTCGTCCCCACACCTGTGTGTCCTACAAAATATTGCAGTTTTTACCTCCTAGAAGCCAAGATTCACCCGTGTGGATGACATACATTGATAATAGGACTTCATGGTATAGGCAGGGGTTTGTAAAATTGGAGGGGGGGCGGAGGTTAGGGGGGAGAGGGGTTTTATCCTACTTGTAGGAGGTGCTCCCTCTGTCTTTCACCCAGTAAATGCTTGCGAGGCTCAACCCCTCACATGCCTCATAATCTGTGCACCTACCTGGTTACAAATCAAATGTTCATTTCAATTTCCTCTCATTCATCATATTCCAACGTTACGATCTGGGGGAAAAATGGCCCTCAATTTGTTTCACGATTCTCCTTATCTGGTCAGAGGCAGTGTCACACACACACACGCAGGACAACCCAACAAAGGCCTGACTATATAGACTCCTTCGGACATTTTATGATTTTGCTTCCAACCCCCCCACTCATGAATATTAAACAGATCGGCACCAAAAACAATAGGGGACCAATCTACCTCATCATGGGCATCTCCACCAAAAAGTAGGGTTTCGCATATTTTACCAGCTGGTTAGTCTGCTTAATCGAGCATTTGAAAAAAGATATTTTTCACTGACTGACACGTTTTCTGTATTTGATCTTTTCCAAACTAGAGCACAATTTTGGTGCTGTAGCTCAAAATCCCCCACACATGTATCAAGACAAATGTACACTTAGTGACAAAATGTTCAAGATCATGAGGCCAAGTAGGCAGTTGTAAACAAGGGCCTATTGTGCCCCTTACGACTTTTGACCTGATGATGCCCAAAGCCGTCATAATATTCCCCATGGGCTGCAGGGCCCACAGTGATACTGGGCCTTGGGTCCTATATCACCTGACCACCCTAAAGGTACAGCTATTAGACCATCATTATGACTGAACCAGCACTATTCAAACGATTTTGTAGAGATACAGTTTTGCATTATTCTATATTGGGCCCTAGGGCTCAAATTCCAAGACCAACAATGGCCCTCTACACAAGGACCAGTACATGTAATCTTAGAAGAAAATCAATTGACGCTTGTGGGAGAAGATTCTTTTAAGAACCCTGTGTTAAATTTCATAGAATGGGCCCCATGCCCAGTAGGACCTGGATAAAAAAATCTTGTGAACACCCCATAGGTAGCATTTAGACCAGCATATGACCGAATGTCTGCACTATGCAACAAATTTCGTAAGAGAGTATTTTGTGTGATTCTTAGCATATTGTTCCATAGGGCCACACTGCTTTTGGACCTAATTCCTGGCACCATGAAGTATTCATTGGACCACCATTATGACTGAACATGAGCACTGTCCAACAAAATTTCTAGGAGATACAAGATTTTGCAGTATTTCATATGATGGGCCCTATGGCCCAAACTGTGGCCTTGAGCCCAAAATTCCTGAACACCCTAAATGGTCCTCTACCCAAAGACCTTTACATTACTTGAAGCAGATCAATTTAATCTTGTGGGAGGGGGTGCATTTCAAGTACCATTGTGTGAACTTTCATAAAATGGGCCCCGTGCCAATGTGGAGACGTAGACCAACAATTCCTTAACACCCCAAAGGTACGGCTGTTAGACCATCACTATGACTGAATGTCAGTACTGTGCACTGAATTTGTAAGAGGAGAAGCATTTTGCGTAATTCCACATGACGGGCCCCAGGGCCACACTGAGCCTTGGACCTGATCCCTGAGCACCCTTAAGGTACAGCTATTAGACCATCATTATGACTGAACATCAGCACTGTGCAACAAAATTGTAAGAGATACAAGATTTTGCAATATTTCATATATGGCCCTGGGGCCCAAACTGCCTCAGCCAAAAATTCCTGACCACCCCCAATGTCCCTCCCCAGGACCATTACATGTACTTTGAAGACCTCAATATAACTTTGGGAGGAGATGCATTTCAAGTACTATTGTGTGAATTTCATACATGTTCCCTCGGTCTCAATGGGACCTTGGACCAAAAATTTCCTGACACCCGAAGGTACGGCCGTTGACCATCATATGCCGAACATCAGCCTGTGCACCAAATTGTAAGAAGATACGTTTTGAATTTTTATACATATTGGTCTATCTGCCCCTTTAGTGACTTTGACTTGACCTTCACAAAAGTTAAAATTTCCCATGTGTTCATCCACATTGTGTCCAAGTTTGGTCGACATGCATCACAGAATGACCGTTTGGGGGCCAATAGGCATGTTACACCTGGATAGATAGATAGATAGATAGATAATAGATTGACCTGCAGAGTCCATAGCTCAACCAGCATAGCTGCTTTGGGCTAAAAAAAAACAGGCCAGTCCGTCGCTCGCCATTTGGAATGCCTCAAAGTGCTACAAGTGGCGCGCTTGCCGCCAGTGCTCTACAGATTAAAGGCTGAAACTTGGCGCCTAATACAATAAGAGGGGGATAGGTATGCATATAGGCGGGGAAGCGGAAGAATAGTTAAGCGGTATCCATTGTCGCTTACATGCAACAGGTCCCGGGTTCGATTCAAAAGAAAAAGAGAGAAAGAATCCGACCAGCCCGGGCGTTTTTCAGAAATTGGCTGACTTGCCGTTCGCTGGCGTGTTCCTGGTTTTAGGTTACTGGTCCTCTGTTGAGCAGTGGGCTTGGTAATTTCGGGGGTTGTTTCGGGGCACTTGCAATAGTCTCTTCGGTCGTCTGTGAGCAGGTCCCGACTCTTCTGCTCCTCAGGTTTCTGAGAAGGGGGTCAGGTCCTGGAGTTCACTGATCGTCCGTCGGATGGGGACGTAAATTGCGGTCCTGGGAGCAGGGATTGGTGTCACTCCTGCCTCGTATCACTGAGCACTATTCAGGAGAGAAGGCGAGCTGTCGCCGATTCTCATCCACGATCAAAATTCGGTTAGGGTTTCTCGATGAGTCCAAAATTGGCTTCCTGAACCCGAAGCAATCGAATCAAATAAAAAAAAGCAAAATATAGAAGATGGGTGTGACTATTTTCAATGTCTCACGAAAGACGACGGTTCTGTATCTATCCATTCTATTCGTATTTGTGACAAGGTTTCCAATAGCCTTTTACAGCGCTTTTGTATCACAGGTCCCCGGTGCTGTTACGAGGAAATTCACAATGTCCATGTGTCTTCTTCAAACACACTCGGATTATTTTGAATTGGCTCTGTGTGTTTTGCTTCCACATTGCAGGCAATTTGGAATACCTGAAGCCAGTCATACATGCCATTGGCGCTTCAAACGATAAAGGCTGTCATGGATGCATACCAAAGAACAGGGATACCGATAAGATGGAACTTTTGTTGAACCTGCGCTGGAGTCTGGAGGTCCCATAAATCATAAAGGGGATTAATTAGCACACCACACTGCATGATATAATTATTTGGATACCAGAAAGTTATGATTCCTTTCACATATGTTATGAACGTTGAAATCTTGTACAGCCGAACAATCCTTTTCTGGAATTAAGGCCAATCCTCAGGCCTACCAGAAATCACATGATCTAATGCTAATTTGTAAACTTGTAAGCCAAATATGAACTAATTGAAATATTCTTGTATTTTCATTTCCAATTTTATAGGCCATCAGAATTTTTTCTAACGTTTGTGTGTTTGATGTTATTGAGTCTGCAGTCGTGCTGCTAATTCTGTGCAGTTTGTTCATCATTCCCGAATGAATACAACCTTTGGGTATCTTATCAAGTTGTTAGATGCCCTGAAGATTTTGGTGAAACATTTATAATAGAAATTTCATGGATCGTTTCTCAACATTAATGGATCAATCATCAAACTATTCCTGGAAGTTTGTTTGTGAGCCATATTGGAATATCCTTTATTCATTTGCTCAAGTACGCCTTTAAGTAACAACTTACACAGTCCCCTATGCATCCTTCTAATTGTGATGATCAAGGTATAATAGACTGTAAATATACACAAACAGGTTCGGTTTAATATTATGTCAATGTTGAAATGCATATAGTATTGTGGGCTCCCAGAACAATTTATGTTTTACATCAGCTTTCAGCCAATGCATCACAAAATACTGTGAAACGGAAAGTACCCTCAACTCATTATCTTTTCTGACAGCACAGCCCCAGTGGTGAATGTGATGTTTCATATTTCATTAGAAGTATTCTTCCAATCAATAATTTGTTTTTGTTTCACACAGGTTAGGAATTCCTGTGACACTGTCCTGATTCTGGAGGGTAACAATCAAACGTGCATATTTTATCAATGTTTGTGGCTGAGGCTCTAAGGAGATCATTAAAACACAATTCGCTTGGCAATTTCTTGTGACGAATCAACTGCTCCTGAACAATGTCTAATACCAATAACATGGATATATTTCATCGAGGGACAATCTATCATCCAATCATCGAGAGAATGTCTGTTTCAGTTCGTTTATTGAGCTGTCATGAACCTCCCGTGTTTTTGTGACATCGACCTGGTTTGGGAGCATGATTAATATTAGCCTGTTTATGTCAATTGCATTATGATGTTATGATAATTATACAGTTGTCAAAGGTCAATCGGATACATTTAGAAAGGTGAGGCATGGAGCACAGTGAATGTACACTGTTGAACAATCTTTGAAAACTGCCTTTCATGAAATTTACTCATCCTACATGGACAAAACTCGGCGAATGTTTCCTCACACTCCGGTAAAATCACAACATGGGGTGCACTGAATGTTTGCATAGAGTGGTAGTAGTTTACATATATATATTTGTAACGACTCACTGCGGCGGAAACCTTTGTTTATACCTGACTACTGATTCAGTGTGAGCATGCAGCCTTGTAACTGTGAATGGGCTTATTATGCACAATCACATGCATACAAAATAATGTACATGTTTGAGGTTTGATGGAGAAAATGTCAGTGTCACCAGAACACAAGACATACTTAGGTTTAGTTTTTTTTCTTTTGCTTCCAAGATCAACACAGCCTGAGTTTCTGACACACGTGTTGCAATTTTCCTTTCTCGGGACATGCATGCTTATTCAATTGTGCACTTTTTTTGGCTTGCTTACAGAGGTGCTGAATTCCCACAAAAAGTGTGTTCGATCACGGAGGAATGCAATAAAGGAACCACATACTTCATCAATGTTTGATGGAGAGATCACAGTTGGTTTCAGCCAAGATTGATTGACATTAATGAGAAATTGTGACAATTTGTTCAATGCCGTTGTAAGACGCGTTTTCTGGTTCTAATAGAGTTCCTCGAAATTATTTAATGTTATGAAGAGTCAGGCCTTACAGTTATTAAAAACCCTAAAGGGTGTCTGCCGAGTAGAAAGATTTAATAAGGTTCCTTTTCATGAGGAAAACAGTAACGATCCACAAACGAAAGGTCAAGCCCTGATCAGAGTATCAGATGACTCAACTCTGTGCCATGGAACATTTTAAACGCGGTCGCAGCCATCATCAGCAACCCTCCTCAGTCGTCTTTGCAGGTGCAATACCAGGTTCTACGGAGAGAGGTGCTTCAGTTCGGCAGCTTCCGAAGTGTGGAATAACTTGCCATCCGTGGAATACTTGACTTCAACCGTTTTAAGAGTAATTTAAAGACCTACTTTATTAGCTATTTTCAACTGCATTTCTACTGTGTTTTACCAGCCTCTTTGATTTGTATCTCTTGTTGCTAGTTTATGTCTTATTCTCGTTGTTTACTGCCATACCACCCCCCCCCTCGGTCTTCGGGTGCAGTGGATGCTTGCATGCTAATCTTTCAGCGCATTTGTACTCCTTTCTACTGTACAGCGCTTTGAGATTTCTGGGAAGCACTTCATAAATAATTTATAATATTTTATTACACTGCTTCAACAGTGAGTAAAATTGAGTAAAAGCAGTAAAACTGTGTCAAAAACTTTGTGTACATGCATGGAACATGCCAGGTTCATCCCATATTCTGAGTTACCGTAACAAATTCGGACAGCGTAACGAATTTGGACTCTTGTAAACAAAGGACGATGACTCATACTTCCACACGATTCGCCCGCCAATCGGCTCTTACCACAGCCTTTCCCCTTGCAGAAATTAACCCTGCCCTGCATGCACTGCCACAATGCATACGCCTGCATTGCATATACGAGTCCCGCGGAAAAATTAGGATTTCTGCAGTTTTTTCAAACGGTGAACATGGCCATGGGGGAACAGCCCGGTTGTGGAATTATCATTTTAGGGAAGGTTTTTTAGAAGTCCAGCATTCTAACCATATCAATCAAGTCCTTCGCAGACGAGTTATTGTTTTGTGAGTAGAAAAAATGTTGGTTGCTGGTGTGTCACGTATTTTTCGCTTGTGTGATCTCAAGGCGGCCTGCGTGGCTGATACACTATACAAATCATGATACTTCCCGGCATAGCGCAACACGGTCCGTCGTAACCTCAGCACAATAAAATTAACGGAGTGGCCGAGTTGCTTCTGATTGGCTAATGAACTGCTGTAAAGGCCAATTGAACAGTGGACTTTCTGTACCGCGTACGTGAGCTATAAGCCTGAGGAGAATGACTACGAAGCGAAAAAAACAAACTTTGCCACCAGTCCAGGCCAGATTGTAGCGAGGGGCAGATTATGGTACTGCGATGTTGGTCAGGTTTCCATAGAGGCGATGACTCAGTAGTCATGGAGCGTTCGACTCGGCATTGTGGGTGATCATATGGAATCTGCAAATGTTAGTTTCTGACGATGACTTTGCAACTCATTTGGTCGCTGCCCCTTACCTTCGTAATTTTTACCGTCTGTGGTGACAAAAGGTTACTGACTTCAGTTCTAAGATATAGTTATAAATACATGACATTCAATTTATTACATGAGCTACCTTAAAGTACAATGGTATGCAAAAGATCATCTTCAAAATGCACCAGATGAAAAGAGGACCATGTCAAAACCAACAACCAAAATTTGGCGAGGTATAGCATGTACTTTGTTGAGTTATTCATTTTACGTAGATGAATTTCACTCTAACTGATGATGTCACTGGAGTATGATGTGAAGGTCGACCCATTGACTTTCACCACAATAAATGCAGTTTTTTGCACCATTACAGCAGGGAAAATATTAGTAATATTTATGAATGAAATCAAGAAATCATTCTTTCAGACCTTGTGAACAATTTTGTTAATTTTTCAATCAGATTCCATTGTAGATTCTCTTGTCACTAGGTGGTAAAAACACATGCTTTTGGATTGACTTTGTACTACAACAGGACCTCGGTTTACTCTCGACGTCAAGGGGTACATTGCGCCAAAGCGTAGTGTCCCCTTTTTCACAGCTCGAAGCAGCAAATTTCTTGACGGTTCGGGCTTCCAAGATATGCATAGTGATGAGACACCAAGATTATGTTTACATGACCATTTTAATTCAAGACCAGGAACTCCAGATTGCGGAACAAGAGGCAAACATAGCTGGCGAATAAAACCTGTCAGAAAACTCGCCTCATATTGTACAAGTTTCTGAAACATGGGCAATATCACTACATACATTATCAATATGAAGATGTCTGTTTTCAGCCCAAAGTTGGCACAGGTATTCAAATTTTTTCATATCTAAGGGGGGGATGCTATTGATTATCAACGGTTGTCAACCATTTGGTGAAGAACGGTTAAGGCATTGAATTGACACAGATGTGTTGTTTGATATGGTTCTATAACAAAATGTTATAATGACCTGTATTTTTCTTCATTAAATTTCCAGAAGAGAACTTTTTTTGGAGTTGCCAATTAGCATT
The DNA here is from genome assembly GCA_026419785.1 of Sclerodactyla briareus. NCBI lineage: Eukaryota > Metazoa > Echinodermata > Holothuroidea > Dendrochirotida > Sclerodactylidae > Sclerodactyla > Sclerodactyla briareus. Next base: position 164,277 of record JAODTK010001221.1, read on the forward strand.
CTCATAATATTATTGTTTCAGAGAGCTGGAGGGACCAAGGGGTTTTTTTTTTTTATCATTATATTTAGCATCTACCAGCATTTCCTATCCTGTTATCTTTCAAACTCAAAATTCTGAGCAGGGGTTTTTTTTTTTTTTCAGGTAATAAGATGCCATAAATCCATTGCAATTCTTGTGATTACCCTCTCTCTGGCCTTGGAATATGTGAATAATCCATCACATGCGAAAATGCACGTTCACAGTTTACAGTATGTGATTGAAATGATGATGGTGTCAAAGGTTATAGAGAGCACGGGCGTTGAACATTGCTCGAACAGTGTGGCAGGACCGATCTTTTTCATAACTTGAACATACCGAGGGTTCCGTTAACCCGGGATTCCGGGTCCCTGACACACATATTCCCAGGGTAACCCAAGAATTCCAGACTGTCAATCCCAGTGACCACTTGTTTCTGAACCACGACACACGACGCGACCACGATCCTCTCTACTAAAATTTGCCACAACCCTCTCCCCCAAGCACGCATCATGCCAACCCAAATAAACTAAAATCCCCCCGCACCAAAAATAATTTATAAGCGAGAAAATCCTGCACGGGTTTCCACATCACTAATAGTGAATTTTCACTGTTTTCACTAGTCACATATCTCGGCACTTTCAGGCAACAATTATGGCACACTCATAATTGTCATGTGTCAGACAATCGTCACACTGCGGACATGAAGCTAAGCCCCATAATCGAAGCCTGCACATCGGCGATATCGATATTACATGATTATGTAAACTTGGTGCTGTACACATTCTATGTTAACCATGTAGATCGGACCTACTTCCTGTAAAATAACAGTTAAAATCTGCAACCTGAAAACATTTAAAAATCCTCAAATAATGAAACAGGCATGTAGAGGGTCAATACAAACATTCACAAAAGGATTGAATCATGTTATTTGTAAGGTGTCTTCAGATATTCACGTTTGTCAATTCTAGGCTAAGTGTGTCCCTGTACAAATCATAGCAAGTTCAGTAGCTTAGGCTATGCTAGCTAACTTGTGGAATCAGTGAAGCCATTGAAAATTATCATTTTTGTTTCTTATTGTTCACACAGAATACAATTTTGCCTGGAAAGAACATTCACTATAGGCCAGAAAAAAGTTGCCGTTGAAGGATGCCCTTTTGGAGCAAACCAGTATGTAGCTATGGGAGGAAGCAGGAACGGTATTAACATGGGGGGGCATATAATCCCCAGGTACACACTGCCTATTACAGTGTTAATTACCTGTGCAGCATAATTGCACTGCACTCCATTGGAGAGTCAGGGAGATAAACTTGGGCCAAGAGGGAGGCTGTAACCCTTTAGCAACACATCCTTCCTATTGTTAAAAACTGGCAATGTGGCAAGATTCGCTGATCTATTTTCTGAGAACCCCCCCCCCCTAGAATTCAAAATCCCCAGAAAAAGAGGGGAAATCTCCCCCCCCCACATTTTGGATTTGACCTAGCGTAACACTGCCTGCCAATATGAAGATATCAGTTGGGTATTCAGTGTTAGTCGGTAGTATAGAACAAAAAATGATCCTGGTTTGGAACTTTGGATTGACGGGAAGTTAAACCTGAGATGTATTTGATTAAAACGTCTTATAATATGTACATTGTAAGTTGTAACTAAATGCAGCCTTCGTATAATAATGTTTAGGCATATGTTTCCCAGTGTACAAGCTCATTTCTTATGTTGCATAAAAATTAATTGTTCAAGTGGGACTCTCCAAAAACAAGTTGGGACTCTTGAAATTGGTGGGACTCTAGGGTTTTTGTGCTGCGAGTCCAAGGCTCTTGGCATTTCAACCTACAGAAACTCTGAAAACATAGTGAAACATGCGATTTATTGGTTGATTCCATTAATTGTCACAGAGAGCGGTAATGATAGGGCTATGGGGAGAATGGCATCTAGACCTCCAGAAAAACTATATCTGATGAGACCCTGAAATTAATACCATAAAAAACATACATATTTTTTATCAATGTTTCATGTATGAGGCCATTGCATTCAGAGTGCCTTGGTAGTAGTAGAATCATTGCCATTCCTGAGGATTGGCCACCGAGAATTGAGGATCCCACAAATCCAAAAATGGGAAAGTAGTTTCGGAAATTAGTAGCTTGGGAGATGTAGATGGAGAAACAAATTTTAATGATGAATTCAAGTGAAATTTAAGAAATTGGATAAAAATCCATATCTTGAAGCATCCATTCATCTCTGATGTCTTACATACATGTGTATAATGTAAAAAATAGGGCCCAAATATCCAAACAATTTTATGCAACATAATTAAATTACTTTGCTAAACCACCCGTAGCTGAAGTGTGGCCTTGACCAAAATCACAAAGTTAGTGCTTCCCGTTTATGGCCCCTTTTCAACAAGCATGGATTGGCAGAATCAGTTTCCTTGGTCAGTGTATGTGTTCCCAGTATAAACATGTTGCTCATATTCAGAATCTGGACTTTCTCTGAGGGCTCTAGCAACGGTTGTTGCTATTCTAAGGAAGATATGACACGCAAGACCATCATTCGCCCAGGAAATAAATGTAACCTGAGAAGACTTCCCTTCTCCAGAGCTACCTCACCATCTGTATTTCACGATGAGATCCTGCTGGTCAACTCATCACGATGACAAAGTACCCCTGACGATTGGACCACTGCCAACTCGCCAACGATTTGAGATAGAGTGACCGCTCGCGCTTATCTGTCATCAGAAATGGCATGTTTACGCTGGCCGTTGACAGTTTGTTAAGGGTTATGACTGGAGTGCCCTCGCCTACCTGCCTCGGTTAATGAATTAATTGTGGAAATCCAACATAAGCAGGCCACAAATGAGCAAAATTTAGAAGATGAATTCAATATGACAGTGGAATGCACAAAGACTGGAAAAAAGCGAAAGTTGAAAACTGTATCTCTCTCTCTCTGTCAAAGGCTATTTTGGGCCACGCATACTGGAAGATTCTCATGAGGAGATGACCAAGGCTATCACCATGTGATGCTAGTGGACTAGTGTACTGCACATGACTTCACCACTGTGAGATAGTGGATAAGCAACATGACATGGCAGTAATTCCTTGGGAGGGGGGAGGGGGATGAGAGGGGGGGATATGTCCCCTCTAATAATTGATAAATGACAGTATTGATTTTATTCATTCTACACACAGTAACTTTTTGAGAAACTGGTCTGTCTCCCACATATTTAGAACAGATTGCCACTCTTGGAACACATGACATATTTACATGCTTTTGGCTTACTTTGACTGTTTTTCGTGGTTCATTGTTGTCTTCTGGCTAAGATATAAAGCTCCATTCAGCCTTTGAAATATTCGAAAATAAGCACCATGATATTGAAAATGAATTCCATCTTTCGATATGCATCAACAAGAAGAACTTCAGTCAAAATTACAGCACTCAAATCATTCTATTTGGAGAAATGGGGATCAATCTGCAAATTTTCCAAAAAGCCGGCCAGCTGTAACAAATATTTCAATTTTGTCATATGGACCTATTCCCCCAATTACAAATTTTTTACCTATTACTATCATTTCAACATATTTTTTATTCAATTTTGGTTTTCACATCAGTCAATGCAATAGATTACTACAAGTATGGGTAGCTCCATGGCTGGAAAAGAGACATGAAGAAGGCTGAATGGCACGGAAGTTGTTCCAACTTCTCTGATCCGAGAGGTCAGAAGAAAGGATTAGACAGTTAGCACATGACGATGATCATGGAATCTAAAAGCATCAGGGAGCTGGCTTCAGTTTGCTAGTCGCAATGCTCTTCACATGCAAGTACTAGTAGGTTCCCTAACCACTGGTCTTGCCAGCTCCCCGATCAGCATTTTTTAGTTTCAACCATCCGATCTTTAAGGTCAAAAGAGAGATTTGACTGTTAGAAGATAATAACAGCAACCATCACTGTCATGGTCGTGCTTAGTATGCCAACCCCTCAGTTCTTCTAATATAAATAAAAGTGTCCACACAATCTTACGGGCACAGGTCTTTCAGCCGCACTCTGCCTTCTCTTTGGAACAGTTCTACTAGTCCATGTCAAAATGCTACTTCAGTTCACAGCTTCAAATCTGTTCTCAAGACACATTTGTTTCATAGTTGTAAAGTTGTATTGGTTGTCCCGGTTGGTGTTTTGTCCAGCACATTGAGACTTTTTTGTGTATATATAAATAGCACTAACCAATGACAAAAATTCCAACCTCAAATTCATTAGGACTGAATCTTGAACATATCTACCATAAGAGAAAATGTGATTACTTTGAGAATTTGCATGAATTGTGTTAGGTTAGACACAATTATGACTGACTGTATTTTTTTTTGCCTATCTCAGAATCACAAATGGATCACATCCACCAATATTCATTAAAATTTGATGATATTGATAAATTTGCATGAATTAGGCAAATCAGAAATGTTGAATGACCTTTATGTTCAAATTTCCTTTGTCTAAGGAGACCATGTTCACAAAAGTCTTGTGGAAAATCAGACTGAATTTTGCTGAATTATGAAAGTTGAACTACTTATTGAGCATATTTTAGGAAGTGAATCTAAACAGTTCAAGTGCAAGCTATGCTGCCCCTATATGCCAAACATCACCATAGCTTACAGTTGTTTCGAATCTTGATAACAGGCTCAAACAATAAATTATGTGAAACATGCTAATTCCTTTACTTTATTAGTGACTTTGGTGCTGAAATCTCAAAGGTTCGAATTCACACCAACCTGGCTACCACACAAGGGCACACATCCACTTGGAGGTCAGAGGTGAAAGTTTTTGCCTAATGCTGGATATTTAGGGCTAATTAAGTTAGACGTTCAAATACAAATACGAGCAGTAGCAAAGCTCCTCCCCTTGGGCCCCTCCCCATCCTATGATCATGACAAAAAAATACAGCTTTGGGACTTTAGGAATGGCAAATATAAGCGATAGACTTACAAAATAGGCACATCTTAGATCCTGGGTATGAGGGCCTCTTCTATCTGTTGTAGGACACAGCATATATCATGGTGCACACTTAACTACCAGAGACACTACTGACAGAGTATGATGTGAAGGGGGATAAGTAAAGTTCCTGAGCCCCCTTCCGCACCCACCACCAAAGTATCACACAAGATGAGCTCATTCTATCATCCCAGACCCCACAGGGAGAATGAATGTCTGATGCATGGCATATTCACGTTGAGCATACACTACTATTTTTTTGTGATGAGGATAGTATGGGTTGGGAGTTGAGGTGGGAGTGGGGTGGAGGGGGGGGGGCAGGGTAAATGTTTTCACAGCTGTCTATGTTCCAGAGGGAATCAGGATGAGAGAAAATCATGCGGCTGGTCACAACTGTTAACGTTCATCAATATACAGTGGCCAGACTACCAAGTGCTACAAACACCGTAAAAATTGGTTTACATTGCACCCACCCCCCGCCATCCCCACCCCCCATCCCCCACCCCATGCCCTCCACCACAGTGGCTAATGACACTCATACATCACACATTACAACAGATCTCAGTGATTTCCCTCACTCCAGGGAACTGCCACTCTCTCTTTTCCCATGTCCTAATTTTAGGCCTTGCTTCCATGATGACCACACATTCAATCCTCCACATAGGCCTAATTATCCCAGATTTCCTCCATCCCTGGACCAAAGAGAATCCATCAAACTGAACTCCCTGACCTCCCAGCCAGGATTATACCCAAGCCTCTCTCTATAATCAAGGCAAATAATTTTGAGCCCAGCTTCCCTGGTGTGGACAATTAAACCATTTCAGCTCTTCACCCCAGTTGGACAAATGTTCCATTAAAACTACTTTAGAACATGTCCTTTGTTGGGATGACCTTGCAGCAGGCATTGGGCAGTGTGTGCAGATTTATTATATTGTCCATTGCTGAGCCAGGGGAATGGTGGACACAGGACACATGATTCATTTGGGTGAGGATGGACAAGATTAAAGGAGGACTCTGGTATATGGAGATATTATACTGTCTGTAACAGAGCAGCCCATTACTCCAATCAGTTTGGTGTGAGATATAAATTCGTATAAATGCAAAGGGTCATTTAGGAATTTTCTTTTATTAAGTATAGTGTTTGAATGTATGAATTTCCTTTTCCATCTTTCGACACCAAAATGAAACGATGAATGTATAAAAAATAGAAGGTATGTTTGAAAATGATAAAGTGGTTAAAGGACAACTGCAGGGTGATTTTCGAAGGGGCTAATATAGTCAGTCCGAAACGGAAGTTCTACGACTTTCCGAACGGAGGTATAGGTCCTTTGAAGTTATTTGTACTGTGAAGCATGTGTATTGAGCAAGATCAAAGTGCATCCCATCATGCAATAAAGATGATGTCATACTTGGCACAACCCTGCAACAGTCTTTGTTTCTATTGAAATTCAAACATTAATTTCACTTCGAAAAGCATTTAGTCTATGGGCGAGTATTGCTGTAGGGGTTGGTTAAGTGTTGATGGCTACTTTGGTGAGATGAAAACACAACAGGAACTTCTGCTCAAAGGTTTCTTATTCAACAAAATTAAACATGAAAATACAGAATATAATTTCCTGTGTGGTCCATGTGTGACGTCATGCGTTATGTGCAAATGTGGAATCCCCCCAATTCTCTGCTTAATGGCCCAAAACTTTGAAGGCCAGAATAACATAGGAAAATCGTATTGAAATGGGGTTTGGACCTATAGGATACAGTTTTCCATCTCCAAAAAATTACCTCTGTTGTCTCCAGCCTGCAGTTGCCCTTCAAGTTGATAACAAATTAGCATTACTGATCATGATGTTTCGTGGGTTGATCTACGAAATGGGAATGAGAACAAGCTTTCCTACAGTTTCTGTTTATACTACACTGAACTAGGGATAGTGCTACAAGGGTCTTCACTCACTGGGTTTTTTTTATGATGCATTTCTGCATATGGACTTTATTTGTTTTTTTTTGCCATCTGAAGGGTCCATATAAAGGGGGACAGTAGACTTAGGTGCTGCTGAGGTGACTGGACCCCAAAATTTCAGTAGTCAGTGCTGACCCTACACTGAAGAAGGCATACAGGGTGATGGGTTGCATAGACAGCTACCCGTGACTGGGGGAGGGGGAGGGGGATTAGACAAAATCCAACTAGGACATTCGAAGTTCAATAGTCTTCTTCCCCTGGTATAGTCTCACTACCTTCATTTTACTGAGGGACGTATCTGCTGGTGAGTGTCTAGGAGAATAGAGTCCAAAAATGGTGGGTGGGGGGTGGTGGTGTGAGGGGAGGGGGGTAGGTAGTGGGGCAAGGTTCTGGCGGGGTGAATAAAGTTATGAATGGAGGCCCCCATAGAGGTGGGCCCAATCAGGACTTCCCCAAATTCGTAAGTGATAGGAATATTCCAGCCAGTACCACTGTGGGGAAGGTTATTTATAAATGGGCTTACAATGTATTGCTTGGAATGCAATGCAACCCTCCCAATCCACCCCGGAAAAGGCCAAACTCATAGGCCTGCTGTTTGAACGGTCTTTTGATTTTAAACGCAAATCCAATAGAACAGAATGGCAGGAATTCCTTTCATAACATTACCCAACTAGACAAGGAGGGGTGGGTGGGGAGGGGGGGTTAAGGGTCAACATTTTTGCTGATCTGGGTAAATGAAGGCAGAGTCACAAGCATTGCAAGTAGCGGCGATTCATTCCCCACCCCCCACCCCCCTCTCCTGGATCACTGTCCATTGTAGATATGGGTTGAGTTGCTGCGGAATTATTAACACTAAAGCAACAGAAAAACAAAGCCTGTCCGGCCTAGCTACCAGCAAAAAAATACCCCTGATACAGATGGGATTGGATTGTATGATCTTTGTAGCATAGTAAAAAATCCTCAGTGACCTTTGCTGGTATGACATCAAAATCCTAGTAGATTGCCTTATAAATGGTTATTTGTACTATATGACTAAAAAGAAGGACACTACCAGTAATAATTTTTGGTCCTTGTAAAAAGCTGCCAGCAGAATCTCAGCAACCTCTGCTACTATGTAGCATTGCTAGCGCCCAGCAGCTAGCGCTTTGAATATGCCTGCACATGATGAACACGCAACCAGCCCGCCCCAGTGACCTGAATCCATGGAAAATTCAGAGAACATTCGAATTTTCCAGCCTTGAACGGTGGACAATGTGAAATGGCCGATCGGATGGTTCACGGACATAAAATAAGCCGCTTTCCCCAATTGGACATCTCCTTGGACCAGTGGGTATTTGACCTTGAAGTCGTTTCAATTGTACTGGGAACGGATTTTTGAACGAGAAACTCGGAAAGCGACGGCGGAGAGGCTAATACTTGACAAAATGAAATGTATGGAGGAGGGGAAATTAGTAGGGAACAATTTAATTTTTCTCAGAAAAATTCCAAGGAAAACGGTTAAAATACGGAGGAGCATTGGCCGACAACGAAAATATTTCACGATCACTTTTCAAACTTTGAACGGAATTCATATAAACTGTGAAGTCTGTCGTTTTCAGTCGAAATAAACAGATATTAATCATTGAAACGTTTATTCAGTCGACTATTTGCCAATGATCGAATTCGACAATGAATATGAGAGAATGCGGAATAATTCAATCAGTTGATTTTGATAAAAATAACCTTCCCAGTCCGCAGCAGAAACAACAAGAATGTGGAACCGTCGTTAAGGAGGGCCTAGCTATGTCACTCGGTTCAAGGGGGAGTTCTGTAATGAGGGAGGGGGAAGTGGCATTTTCCTTCATAACAATTTTCCCCCACTAAAAACGGTATATTACTACAAGAGGTTGGGGGGGGCGGGGAGGCATTGGAATCTACTTTTAGTGCAGTATTGTCATATCTAATAGCTGTTTCTTGCAAAGTCTCCATGTCACCACAATCTACTCCTGGTCTTACTCTCATCAATCTTCACCACTGCATGCAAAACTTCCCCAAGGAGGACTGGTGAGGTCACGGGCACAACAGCAAGGGTTTGATGACTGGTGGTTAGGGGGAGGGGCGAGGGGCAAAACCTTTGCAGGCCTGGGGAAAGCTAAGGTGCAAGACCTTAAAGTCTCACGTAATTACGGGCATGCATAGCTTGTGATTCGAGGAATAATATATGAAACGAGCTTTAGTAGAAAGTACAATAATTCTGTGTGATATGAATATTGAACTTCATTCTGACCCCATGCCAAATGTTGCGCAATAATGCAATGAGCAGTCGTAAAGGCGCACATATCAGTAACAGCTGCTCACGGATTCCACAAACTTATTGGAACTCATTGGGACAGTACGTTTATCCCAACAATCCCGGAGGGTATACCGAAGTATATCAGCGCCCAGGTGTAACGGGCTCCTCACAGGTTCCCATTTATGAACCTGGGTGGAGCGAGAGAAGCGGGAATAATAATAAAAATAAACGTATATAGCGCAGAATCCAGGCCAAAAGCTACTCAAAGCGCTTTAGGGTGAGAATCAACGGAAAACAACATATAGACAGGACAATCAATAATACATGAAAAAAATGAGTCTGAAATACCGCGTTTGAAGGCATCCAGAGAGTATAGATCTGAGGGTTCCTCTGGGATGCGTTCCACGGACGAGGCTGCTTGGAGAGAGGTTAGGGATATAAGTGTTATGGGGTTCAGTGAGCGTGCTGAAGATGTTACACTTGACTGAACCCTAGAATATAGTTGTATCTACATTTTGTGCCACCTTCATGGTGATACATAGGCATGTATTGACATTACCCAAGGCATCCACTCCTGATGGAGAGCCATGTTGTATTATTAGTTGAGTGTCTATAGGTTGTGTAACCTGGTATGGTTGGACAGTGGTTACATATCATATGTTTCGAACATCTCTCTGTTCCGACATATCAATGTTTCGACCAAACGGCACCAAAGTACATTTTTTGTCGAATATAGAAGACGTCGGAATATAGAGATGTCACGAGACCAGTGGATACCCACCAACCAGGTATAGTGCTCGCCCATTTTGCGTGTTGAACACAATAGATAATGTGGATATGTGTTACCTAATCCATAAGCCCTGGGTGCCCCCCCCCCCACCCCTTCTCTCACCGACCTGTGATCCACAGACGGACGTTGCCGCATGGGACATACCACATTGCTCTACCCAAACACAGGAGGGATGGCCCCACACAGTGCCAGTCATCGCTAGTACAGTAGCACGCGTTATTTGTTTTTGTAATATAACAGGGTTCATCGGTATTGACATTAGTGCCGTATCATAGCTGCTTATGGAATTTGAACAGCTCTCTGACATGTTTATTAACTAAACACATCTTTTATTTAGGGGCAATCAATAACGGCATCATGGCATACAGCAGCAGTGCGTTGTGGCCTTTCATATGTGACTGTGCACAAAACAGACCAGGCCAGCACACACAGTTGTGGCAGATAACTCAGGATTGACCCTTTGTCATTAAAGCTTGGTCATCTCTAAATATCTCCCCCTCTGGGCTATGAGCCTATGCCAGAGCATTCACAGCCATTAGAATACGAAAGTGAGGCCTACACATGGGGGACAGTGGCCAAAATCTGTGAGGCCACTTTGAAGACTTCACATTCAACATTAGAGGCTGGAGGTTTCAAATTCAAGTTGGAATGAGGCCAAATCAATGCCATAAGTAATGAGACCCATCAATACCAATTATTCACACTCTTCTAGCTGGATTTGCAGAAGAAAAAGTTTTATTTTTGTGCTCCATAATAGATATTTAGAGGGAAAATTTTTAAAATGCATTCAATGTAACCATGAGAAACGAATGAACTTTGTCTTATCCTCAGAGAATTTTGGAAGGGATTTGGTTGGTTCTATTATTGCATGGTGAGAGGGGACTGGAGGAGGAGGGGCAGTCTAGCTGCCAGGCTCTTCAAACTAAAAGCATTTTTTCTTATAGGGTCGGTGTATGAAAGAACTAAACTGTCCATGACAGTTGGAAAAGATCATCCAACATTTCAATTGCCTCAATCCTTATTATATTTTTCCCCTTTGCCTCCTTCCTACAGTTCAACCATCTGATAATTCTTCTGCACACAACTAATCAGGGCATAGTTCTCAGTTCGTGTAAAAAGCCTCTTAGAGTGTACACAGCATGCCAATGGTCAACTTGAACTTTGAGACATGGCTATTTTTAAAGGAGCAATTATATGGAAAGTTCACTTCAGTGGGACATTTAAACAGTGTACAGTTTACTGAGGAGGGCTGGCATGGTGTTGGCCCAGCGCGAGATAGATGTATGCAGCAGTGTATACAATTCATTTGTATTTTCTCTTGACGATCAACAGGGACAGGGAAATGCACATGTATGTGAAACTGGTGGGACTGAAAAGTGGGGAATGGGAAGGGTAAAGGATTTGGCTGGGATGGATAATTAAACTAAAGCAAACAAGTTTGCAGTCCTAACGAATGAAATTCTTCCCGAAGGACATGTTTAATTCAATCTGCTTGTGTATTCAACAGCTGATTAGAAATTTGCATGGTAGTTTCATATAATTCAATAACAATGGATTACTAAGAAATGGGTAGCTTTGTGCTGGAAGGGAGGACATGGAATGAAGGCCAAATGGAACTTGAACGTATAATAGTGGGTATATTAAGTTGGGGTGGTGAAGAGATCGATTCGCAAAGTAGTTTCACTGAGAAGAAAAACAACGTCTGCAGTCGGAGTTTTGGCAGTGGAAGAGGGCGAGTGACCAGGGTGTTCACAGCTGCCAAAAGAATTGGGTCAGGCAGGGGGGTTGGGGGGGGGGGGGTGAGGGCAATCCCTAACTGAGATAGGTAAGTATAGGAGCGCTATCTCTATGAATGGGAACTCTGATATATAATAGCATTTCTAGCATGCAAGCATCCCATGAGTTCAAATTAGATCAGGAGCAATCAAATTCAATTGGAAGACATCTCTATGTTCCGACGTCTCTATGTTTGACTCACCATATTCTGACATCTCTAGTTCAGGACATCCCTGTATTATAACAACATCTCTAGGTTTCGAAAAACCCTATGTCATTGACTCTATATTTTCCAAGTCTTATGTTCTGACAATTAGTGTAAGTTCGGTACCGATATAACTTTACTTTGACGTCGAACCAATGTACTTTGGACGCTTCATTTGATGTACTGTGGTACCGACAAGTTGTACTTTGGCGAGCTGGAGATAGAAAGGTTCGGCATCAAAGTACATCTCACCATCAGTGACATCGGTACCTAAGTACTTTTTATCGGAACATAGAGGAGTATGAACATAGATTCGAGTCCCCATATATCGAGTTGTCGGGGAATAGAGGTGTCAAAATAAAGTTTTGTAAATGAAGTATCCATATTCCGACATTCTATATTCCTACAAAAAATATACTTTGGTGGCGGTTGTCAGAACATAGAGAGATTGTCAACATAGAGATGGAACCCATAATTCTACGTTTTGGAATATGTAGAAAATAATAGAAACGATTGGTCATTTTCAAAGAATTTTGAGTCACCTATAAAGTGACTGACTGAGGGGTGGGGGTCAACAATTCACAAAAATTGTTACGCCCCCCCATCTTCGACAATGGACTAACCCTGTCCGGGTCGAAGAGTGTGCATCATTCAATGAAGGCTGTGCGACACACGGGATGGTGGGGCACCGTGACTCTGTACAATACTCTGGCATTATACCAGCACTCATTCCAATTTCCAAAAGCAATTTAACCCCCCGTCACTCTCTTTCTTGTTTTCTATAAAAGCGTCCATTCGAGCCTAATTTCATGTTCCCTTCCAGCTCTGGAATTGCTACTCTACTGTAGGAATTTATTATTGACTGATATGAAGACGAAAATCGAAAAAAATCTCTATAAACCTATAAAATTAGTATTAGGTCAAAATTGGCAATTTCGGGAAATAGGTCCCTGTGGCGAAATGGATACACTGTATGTTACGGCCAACTCGTCTTTTTGAAAATTAATGTATGATCACACCATTTTTTTTTTTCCAAAATAGAATTGATTTTGAGTGCGTAATTTTGACTGAAGTTCTATGTGTTAATGATGGTATCGAACCATGGCATTATTTTTCAATATCAGTGATGCCTATTTTCTCGAATATTGCGGCAAAGGCTGAATGGAACTTTAAAACCTCACATACATGCTGTAGCATTCCAGCACCTCACTGTCCTTCATGACCATTTTTCACCCGTTACTCAGAATCCTCTTGCACATAATTCATCCATCCCTGATAACACAATGCATCATTGGTTTACTTTGCAAATTGTTTTTCAGAGCCCCAACATTCTGAACCAACTCCGGTTCCAGATTTGTGGAATCACCCCACTCTATGGAGCGAGGATGGACTGCCACTACAGAGGTCATATCTATGGCACTGAATGAGCTTTATTTAGAGGAGTGACCACTGACCAGTGGAAGCTGAATGATAGGATTACCAGGGGGCAACACTTGCCCCATGGTCAGTCAGCAAATGGACAAAGGCATGTGGGGAATTCAAAGAGTTTAATATCATGATATAAACTTGAGCAGGACCTTAAAGGATTAGTGGGAAGAGGGAGTGTGCAGGGCTTTTATGTAAGGGCAATGTGCAAGATGGGCTGATAAGCAGGCATAGTGGGAAAAGGAGGTCAAGTGGAGGCTGGCTGGGAGGAGAGAGAAAGAAAGAAAGAAATAGGGGGTGCAATAAAGGAATTACGGTCAAATGTAGCATGCTGATAGCCTGAATGATAATGGGGACTTCCTGGAAAATAAATGGGGCAACATGTTTATAATAGGTCCACATGTGCTGTGAAGCTATATAGTGACCACCTCGCGGGTGGCTGTTATGTTCCGGGCAGATGATCGGTGTGAATGGGTAGTGATGATTTTGGACACTCTCTAATGTAGCTCTTTCTCATAGTGAGACTGAATGGATGATTTCTTTGAAAACAATTTGGGAACATGGATATGCTATCAATATTACACACCAAATGGGATATGGTTAATAAGAAATTTGAATATTACATAAAGTTTGTAGCACGAAAAAAAAGGGAGGAGGAAATTATTCCTGAACCAGAATTCTTGCCTTTTGGATATGATAGACAAAGTACAGAGATTTTGATAATTGAGGAGATAGTGGTGATTCAGGTATGTGCATGTTAGTTAACCTTATTATCCAGATAAAACGACAACAATCCACTCATACATCAACCAAGACAACTTATTTAAAACTGACATGAATAAGGCTTTTGAGCGTAAGCAGCCCTTGATGATAATTTCTTGATCTCCAATTACAATGAATAATGAATAGTATCAATGCTGAATCAGCATTGAGTATGAATTGAAAAAAAATTAAAAGATGTATAGGCTGATGGCTAATGCCCCATTTTTCCGAAAGGACAAAATATATCTCAAATTATAAAGTATAATGCCTTCAATGCAATCAACAGTAATAACCAGAAAGAAACGAAAAGAAAGCATGAGGTAATCCTAGTGGCTCTAATGGCTGTTGACCTAATGCCTCATTAATCCATGAATGATTGAAAAAGAAAAGGCGACAGGCTTCATACATGCTTTATTAAAACTGGAAAGGAGGAGGGGACACAAAAGAGTCATAAACAACACATCAGACAGTATCAGTTGTAGCAATAACTGCAGTAGCGTACGCAGAGATTTGTCATGGGAGGTTTTGAGGCCCAAGGGATGTGCGCCCTCATCAATAACCTCACCCTCCCTATTGGCAAATAAGTACATTTTATGGGCCCCTAGACACATGCTGCTGCAATATTTGCTAAAGAACAGCTGCAAAACTTCTACTGAACTACAAAAACTCAGTTCACCCACCCCCCTCCCAACCCCCATGCGTACGCCACTGAACTTGTGTATGACAAAGCATATCTGTCTGATAAAATTGGTGATTGTGGATGGGTTACAAAGGCACGACTTCTGCATATAATTTTAATCCTATAAAAAAATCACCCATTAAGTTCATATGAGGTCCATCATATACGTTTCATCATAACAATAGACGGGTCTATTTTTTTTACAAGCTTCAAGTAGCTCTCTGGTAGTACTCCTAAGCCATTCCTTTTTGTTACCATATTGTATTTTGTGTTCAATGGTTCAAAGTCTGGAATCAATCAAGCTTTACAGATTAGTCATTGGTAATTTATGGTTAGCAGGCATGGGGATAAGTGTAAGTGCCTTGTTCAATGGCACATCAGAAACCATTCTTGGTAAAAAAATGTAAATTATAGTACCTCCAAAAATGTCAGCTGTACAACCACTGGGGTATGATAGGGAAGAGACAGGCATTTATGGAATGTGTTGTATTTTGTTGGAAAAAACAGCTACTACACCCAGACGAAGGAAGGTAGCTTAACATTTAGTGTGAATGAAATACCCAACAAGGCTGGGCTTAGATGCTTTAAGACCTAATTCCACTAAAAAGGCCAAATACATCATATCTTGCAATAATTAATTATGCTTATTAAACTCCCTTCTCCAGTCAAATTAAACCAAACACTGAAATACTGCCATAATTTGTTCAGCTGTATAGGGACACTTTAGAGAGTCAGTCTGTTTACTGCCTGAACTCCATATTTGTAGGGTAAACAGTGGTTTGCCCCTTTAAGCCAGGCTCATAAATTATGTGTTTCTACTGTTACATTGATACCATGTGGCAACTGGACAATGACCATCAATGAGTAAACTTCCAGTGGAAATGGAGGGCGCTCTCCCAAAATATCAAACCACACTGTCAACTGAATTGTCAGAGCCTCCAGTCGTGCACACGGTATATGGCCCGGCGAAAAGAGATGTCAAAACTCTCATCAACCTATAAAAAAAAAGAAGAGAAAAAAAAAGAATGCCGCTCAGTTAGGTCATTTCATCCTACTGAAACAAACTTCACTCTAAGTAATGAATTCATAGCAAGGACTGTACACAACAAATGCTAACACTCTGCACCCTAGGAAGTCGTCTGAGAGTATTCAAGTCGGTCATGGATGAACATCTAATCTGAGGTAAAGCAAATATAGATTAGGTGAACTCTAGTAGACCATCGACATAGGCTCTTGACTTACCAAAGGAAATCCCACTAGTAGACAAAATTTATTTGGATGCCACAAAGGTTGGTAAACAGGGGCGTCGCCAGCCCATTCCGTTTGGGGGGGTGTGGTTGTTGTACCTACTATTTTTGCCGACTAACAAGCTGAGTTTGCCGACTACCATGCTGAGTTTGCCGACTAACCCCGCCTTTAATATATGAGGGAAAGCGCCACAAAATGTTCCCCCAACGGGTTGTGCCACCCCCGGCAGGGTGTCTGATTGATGAGGCGGTGCTACCAGCGGATGGCGCAGCGCAGAGCTTAGAATTCATGGTATACTATCCAAGCGGAGCGCCAACCGTTGGGTTGGCGCGGGGGGTTCCAGAAAATTTTTGGTTTCGTAAGCCCTCAGATGGCATGAAACGGCCCTTCCCAAATGTTTTAAGCTGCAGGGCACTTAACTGAAATTTCTATACCGCCATAGATTGCTAAACATTTTAACCACCAGCTACCTCTCTTACCGGGCCTCTAAATTGTCACTTCGTGAATGGGGCGGCTCAAGAATTTTCAGTCGCCAACATTTTTATAGGTGGGGCGGTTTAGACCAAACTTCAGTTGAAGAATACTCCAGACGGACTAGACGTCAGCCTGATGATCTTCCACTGAGGTTGAGTGACTGAATGTTTTGTCTCAATTGACTGACTTTCAATCAAGAAGGTGTTATCTATGCCTCAACTGAAATTATTCTATTGGACGAAACTTCATTTCATCATTTCAAGAGAGTTTCTTCATTTGCCGACTGGACAACAAATTTCGTTCTATAAATATACTGCTACAGATTGCCGGAGATGGCTTTCCAGACCATTTTCAGCCAGAGATATTCTGAAGAGTTGAATGTAAAATTTTCACTTTCACTTTTTCAAACCCTTCCTTCTCTCTTTTAGCCTTTTACGTTTCAATTCGCACCGACTGGGATAAATTTAAAGTTGAGTTCTAAACCACTAAAAATTGCCAGCCAGACTTTGTAAGGGCTGAAATCTACAAGTTATGTTTTCTCTTCTTCAAACCTTCACTTCTTCCGTCAACACTTTTACCGCCTCTGGGGTCACACTAACCCGCTTTCATTATTCTCCATTTGCCGACGGGGGCGCAAAAGTGTGTTCCTTTCTACGTTTCATTTGTTATCAATTTGCCGACTAGGCACTAAAGCTTGGTTCTATACTACCAGAAATTGCTGGAGATTGGCCCCCGGGCCATTTGTTGTGAGCCCAGGATTAGTTGGGATGGTAAGAGGTTGAACATAAAAAGGTTTGCTTTTTTTCCTTCATAAACTGTTTTGTACTCTCTTTTTGCCTAAAACTCTTTTGTTGCATTCCCATGTGACAAACTGGGCATCAGTTGCCGAACTGCCTGTGTGAATGGGGGGGTTGTCACCACCCCCTACACCCCCCCCCCTCTACGCGACGCCCTGGTTGGGAATGTTTGTCTTGAATTTCTAGTCTAGATTGAATTACTTCCTTCTCCAGTTACAGAGAAAATGTTTTCCCGAATAAACTAATTTATTATCAAGGGTGTTGACCGTTTTGAAAGTGGGGGGGACAAATCGAAGGCAGATGACCATGTAAGGGGAGTGCCACCATCGGTTGGTGGCGCGAAAGCAGACCAAGAAAATTAAGGATTTTCAGAACCTCAAGAGCGACGGAAAACGGCACTGCCAGCTCGATTAGCACCAAAGCTAACATGTGTGGATTTGAGGAAAGACAGAACAAAAAGTGTCATGTGCATACTAGAGGATTTACCGAATATCACCATGATATTGTTTTATTCCCTCTATACTCTGCTTTAGTTAGCATGGGCTACAGGGTCTACCGAACGGTTCACTGGTATGGGATAGAATGTGATGAAAAGCATAGAGTACAGGAACACTCCAATTTGGGAGAAGAATATTTGTTTGTACCCGATTTTACAAGTCAGTCATTGGAAAACTATCGGCTCAGGCGCGCGCGAAGACGTGAATTTTTTTTGCATGTTTTTCGGGCATCTTATCGAAAAGTCTGCAATTTTTTTTTTTCACTTGCTTTTTCCTCCCTAAATTTTTCACGATTTTTCGCCCGACCGTTTCATCTCAGAAAAAAATTGGGGGGGGGGGAGTCTGCCCAGCTTCTAAATTAAATCGATGTGAACAAACTGATTCGAAGCATGACATCCATATTTAGCTAAAAACGCCTGGAAGAAAACGCTATTGCGCGCAAAACGCTTGAAAAATTATGAACTTTTGGTATGCGATTCAAAATTTGTGAAACATGGGTAATCCCGTTGAATTCGGCCCTAGTTGGTTCCAGATCTTCACCTGGGTTCGCACCTGGAATTAGTTGACTTAAGACAATTTCCGACGCGATTAATGTTTGGTTAGACAAAATTGAATCAGTTAGAGTGATACAAAATTGGGAATGTGCCTATTATTTTTTTATTGGGTTCGGAAAAGGGGGGACAAACGATATGATATCCCCACTCTTGAAAGTGGGGGGACAGGTCCCCCCCGTCCCCCACCTGTTGACACCATGGTTATTCCAATATTTTTAACCTAATATGACCTCATGAATAATGTCTTTAATTTTTGGAATGAGTTTTTATTTCAATCTCGAATCTGAGGCATCAGGATTTTGAACGCTATTAAAACCTCAACAAAACCTAAAAGCTTGATTCCGCACCATTAGCACAACTGGAGTCATAACACACAGACAAACAACTGCACATCTGTGATAACGCTCTAGCGCAAACTAACTGGAAACCTAGATACTATACAGCAGCTCTCCGGTAGAAGGTAATTACTTTTTACCATTTTGCAAACAAGTTTGTGATTTTTTTCTTATACAGATAATAAGCTTCATATACTGTGGTCAAATTATTGGAGGCGATGCAGGAAGGTGGAGGGGGGGGTGGGGAAACATGATCCCTTTCAATTTAACATTTGGCAGTGATGGTCAAAATTATACATCTACCCAGCTGCATTGACTTTAATATTTTAATACATGATAGTCTCATTTTGTAAATGGAGATGGTATAGCAAAAAATATGAGCAAGAATCGTACCCGATGTTGCGTTCTTGTTCTGGAAAGTACCATGTAAAACATCAATACCGTATATTCTCTAAAAACCGCTTCGATACTTTGTGAAGAACTTTCAAAGGTGCATCAATGAGAGAGACCAAAACACAAACACATTTAGGACTAATGTTAACACTACATGTACATGTACATTACACACACCGTAGGCTTAAGGTTAGGTGTAACGTTACGACATAAACACATGACTATTAATCATTTAACGATGTAAGCATGCATTTCGCCACTTAAGACACAAACACTGTTGATGATACATTTGGATTCAGGGATGAACATTCATGCAGCGGCAGGGGCAGGATGGAGTGGTGCCTCCACCCACCCCCCCCCCCTCCCCCATCGAAAATGTGGATTTGCCATCTTTTTCATGCAAGCTAGCTTCGAACTCCTGCCACTCACTGCAATTAAAACAAGGCGACCGCCCCCAGTTTCGCTGGTACGCGATCAGTGTTTTCATGATTCTCACCATGCGAACAAATTTACAGGCATTAAGATGTGCTGCCTTAAGATTCTGGTATTAGCAATTGACAAGAAACAGCCTACAATCAGTGACCAATTTCAAATCCATAAGGAATGATTATTGACAAGTTACCATATAAGTTTGTGGAAATGTGACTGAGATTGCTAAATTATGCAAATTTAGACAATAATCAAACTTCTGTGGACCCATTATCAGTTCAGTTATCTCAGGACCAATTGTGAACCACATTTTTACTTCCACTCCATTAGAATTCAACAACGTGAACATTGGCATGATTGACGGCAATTTGTACACACTGCATAAACCCCCCTTAGTGACTGATGATTCAAGTTCCAGTTTGGCGATGGCGAGATTAAAGGTTAGACCACAGCTCATAGTGTGACAAATGGTCCTATCTAATATAAAGTTTGTCTGTATATCTCAGTGTCACCCATAAGATTCATTTAATTAACCAGCCCTCCAAGGGAGTTACTCCCCCCCCAGCTATCTCACACCCAGAGTACGCAGGTGTATCGGACAAAGTGACCACTAGTCTCCTTTGAACAAATTTCAGGCCGAAACAAAAATCAGATTGTATTGACCCCTACGTGACTTTAATGGATTCAATGACATGGCGTTTTATAAACCAGAAAGCCAAAAGGCTTAGTGATCCTTGACTGTTCTGTCAACCATAGCCAGACACACGGACAAATGGGAGATAGCTACCGTCATTATGGGCAACATAATGTCTGACAAAGTTTACTATCTTCACCAACCAACTCATAGGGTTCCTGTACCCTTTGATAAGAAAGCTACACACTAAATGTCAAGGTTTCAGACTTTGAACGATGGAACTGGATGACCTCTGGACCTGACCCCAAAACAATAGGGCTCATGTAATCACCATGGGAAGGAATACACAAACCAAGTATGAGCCTCATGAACCCCGCCCTTACCAAAACACATAGGGTTCATTTACTCACCATGAGAAAGATACACACTAATTTCAACCTGATCAGGGACCCAAACGTCTGACTTACCGGGTTAAAGGTTTTCAGACCTTCGACTCTGGTGACCTCAGATGACCTCTGACCGGACCCCAAAACAATAGGGTCATGTACTCATCATGGGGAACACAATACCAAGTATGAGCTTCATCCATCCGGGTGGGGTTTGAGTTATCGTGTTTACAAACCAAAAATTGGCCCAAAAGATCGAATTTTTAACAATTTTCTATTTTCGACCAAAATTCACTCCCACCTAAACCAAAAAAACAATAGGGTTCATGTATCCCATAAGAAAGTTACACACCTAATTCAAACTTGAGATACGACCAACGTCGGGATTATCGTGTTTACAAGTTTTCAGCCTTTGACTTGGTTGACCTCAGATAACCTTGACTGACCCAAAAAACAATAGGGTTCATGTACTCATCATGGGGCAACCACACATACCAAGTACAGTATGAGCTTCATCCATCCGGGGGTGGGTCGAGTTATCGCGGGTTTACAAGCCAAATTGGCCAAATATCAAATTTTTCCCAAATGTTCTATTTTGGACCAAAATCCCCCCGGACCTGAACCAAACACAACAGGGTCATGCTACTCCCCATAAGAAAAGCATATACACTAATTCAACTGCATAAGATCAACCGTTCTGGACTTGTTGTGTTGACAAGGTTGTCAGACTTTGACTTGGGACCTCATTAGGACCTCTGACCTGACCCAAAAAACCTAGGGTTCATGTACTCATCATGGGGACACACATACAAGTATGAGCTTCATCCATCCGGGTGGTGGTTGAGTTATCGTGTTGACAAGCAAAATTGGCCCAAAATACTTCGGAATTTTCACCCAAATTTTTATTGTCAACCAAAAAATTCACTCCCGATCTGACCAAAAACAATGGGTTCCTGTACTCCCATAAGAAAGCTATACACCTAATTTCAACTGATCAGACAACCGTTCTGGGATATCGTGGTCTACAAGGTTTTCAGACTTTGACCTTGGGACCTCAGAGACCTCTGGACATGACCCAAAAAACGGATAGGGTTATGTACTCAGCATGGGGAACACAATACCAAATGAGGCGCTGACGACCGACTGATCACGTATCGTGGTTTACAAGCTGGGCGTCACACACCTACACACCATCACACACACACACACACACACACACACACCACAACGTGACTGCATAGATTCCTCTGACTTGTAAGGAATGCAAAATGTTACACTCCATGTGATGCATCCACGTCCCTCCCCTAGAAGCCAATTGCATTCAATGAACACCCAATGTTATTGCGAAAAAAGGCTAGTAAATAAATTATAGCACAATGGTGAAACTTCCGCCTTACAGATATTTCAATCTATGATTATGGCCCGAAGACAGTTTGTAAACCCCTAAGTGACTTTGAATGACGTTTAATGACTTGGCAGTTTTTCTGAAAATTGTAACTCCCATTGATACATCCACTTCCTAGGAGCATTTTGCATTCTGATGAACATGCCCAGTGCTATAGTCAAAAAGTACTAAAATCAGTTTTTTTTCCCTACGTGAATTTGATGACCTTTAATGACATGAAGTTTTTATAAAAATTGTTACTCTCATGTGAGAATCCACTCCTAGAAGCTATTGCATTCCAAGGAAACTACGCCCAATGTTATTGCGGGAAAAGCTAGTAAATTAAACTTTGACCCCTTGTAACTACCGAAGTACGTGTCCGATCGAAGCGGGAGTTGGTTCTCCCCATAAAGCACACAAGGTTTATCACATATCCGAAAAAAAAATACAGTTTCCTATTTTTTTTTGCCGTAACTTACTAAATAAGCACATTTATTAAAGACTCAACATTAACCACATGACCAACCGACAGAGGGTAAATGAGGTCAGAGGTAACACCATATGCAGGTCAAACAATTATATACAATGGTGAAACCTTCAAGCCTTCACGGATATTCAATTCACGAATTATGGCCCAAAACAGTTGTGACCCCTAAGTGACCTTGAATGACAGATTAGTGGCATTAAATGACCTCTGGGGCCCTTCGGGGGGTTTTTTTTTTTCCCTTATGTACAATTCATTGGGACATAGAAAACCCCTCTCCACAAGGTCGTCAAATCCACAAGAATTCAAAAAATATGCAGAAAATTATGCAAAGTTAGACTACTTAATTAGCATATATCCAGCCAGGAATCTGATCGATCCGTGTACTCTTCATAGTAATTATATACCCTGAACGGCCAATACCAATGCATACACGATCGAGAGAGTATCTTGGTGGACCAAAAAAAGGATGAAATAAGTTTTTTTTGACCCCTAAATGACTTTGATGACCTCAATGACATGGCAGTTTTCATAAAAATTGTCACTCTCAATGTGATGCATCAATCTAGAAGCATATTGCATTCCAATGAACACGCCCAATGTTATTGCGAGAAAAAGTATTAATTACACTTAGCCCTTGTCAAACTACCAAAGTAAGGTGTCCGATCGAAGGCGGGAGTTGGCTCTCCTCCATAGAGACACAAACGTCTATCACATATCAAAAATAAAAAAAAGTTTCTATTTTTTTGCCCTGTACCTCTTCTTTATTATAAGCACCTATATTCAAAAAAGACTCAACCTTTAACACATAACCACTCGACAGAGGTCAAATTGTGGTCAGACGGTCACACACATGCAGGTCAAACAATATTATATCACAATGGTGAACTTCCAGCCTTCACAGATATTTTCAATTCTTGATATGGCCAGAAACAGTTTTGACCCCTAAGTGACCTTGAAGACCTTGATGAAGTCAGTGGCAGTAGTTTTTATGAAAATGTACACGATCATGTGCTCATCCACTTCCTAGGAGACATTTGCATTCTGATGAACATGCCCAGTTGCTATGCCAAAAAAGTACCGAAAATCAGTTTTGACCCCTACGTGATCCTTGATGACCTTCAATGACATGGCAAGTTTTATTAAAATTGTCACTCTCCATGTGATGCATCCACTCCTAGAAGCTATTGCATTCCAAGAACACGCCCAATGTTATTGCGAAAACAGCTATTAAATGAAAATTAGCCCCCTGTAACTATATACCAAAGTAAGGTCGATCGAAGCGGGGGAGAGTTGGTCTCCCCATAGAGCACCACAAGGTCTATACATAATCAAAAATAAAAAGTTTACATTTTTTGCCGTTACTCTTTTAAATAAGCAGATATATTCAAGCTCAAACCTTTAACCACATAACCAAGACAGAGGGTCAAATTGAGGGTCAGAGGTTTACACATGCAGGTTCAACAATATAGCCCAATGGTGATGAGGAAACTTACGCCTCACAGATATTCAATTCTTCTGATATCGCCAGAACCAGTTTTTGATACCCCTAAGTGACTTGACATGGACTTGAATGAATGGCAGTTTTTATGAAAATTGTAACTCATCCGTGGATACACCACTCCTAGGAGCATTTTGCATTCGGGTGAAACATGCCCCAGGCTATTTGCCAAAAAAAGTACCAAATCAGTTGTTGACCCCTACGTGACCTTGATGACCTCAAACATGGCGGTTTTGGTTTTACAAGAATGTTACCTCTCCATGTCTGCTGCATCCACTATAGAAGCATATTGCAGTCATATATTCATTCTATGATTATGGCCAGACACAGTTTTTGACCCCTAAGTGACTTGAATGACCTTGAAGGACATGGCAGTGGTTATGAAAATGTAACTCTCCGTGGAATACATCACTACTGGAGAATTTGCATTTGATGAAACATGCCCAGTGCTATAGTCAAAAAGTACTAAAATCAGTGTTGACCTCGGGACCTTTGATGACCTTCAATGAACAGGC
This sequence comes from Sclerodactyla briareus, assembly GCA_026419785.1. Classification (NCBI taxonomy): domain Eukaryota; kingdom Metazoa; phylum Echinodermata; class Holothuroidea; order Dendrochirotida; family Sclerodactylidae; genus Sclerodactyla; species Sclerodactyla briareus. The sequence goes on from JAODTK010001221.1 coordinate 188,760, forward strand.
GGTTTTTAAAGAATTGTTTATCTCCATGTGATGCATCCCACCCTAGAAGCCTATTGATTCCAATGAACACGGCCCAATGTTATCGCGAAAAAGCATTAAAATTGGTCTTTGACCCCTTGTAACTCCAATATTGCGTCCGATAGATAAGCGGGAGGTTGGTTCCTCCAGGAAGCACACAAAGAGTCTATCCCACATATCCAAATAACCAGTTTTATTTTTTTTGCCCGTAACGCCCTAAATAAGCAACATTTTATTCAAGAAGACTCAACCTTCAACCACATGACCCCACGACAGAGGTCAAATTGATGGTCCGAGGCAACACACAGGGCAGAGAAACAATCATATCACAATGGTGAACCTTCCAGCCTACCAGATATTCAATTCTCGGATTAAGGCCAGAAAACATTTTTGACCCCAGATAGTGACCTTGAACGACCCTTAATGACATGGCATTTTTATGGAAAATTTGGAATCTCATGTGATAGCATCCCAGCTAGGAGCCTTTTGCATTCTGATGAACATGCCCAGTGCTATTTGCCCAAAAAGTATAAAATCAGTTTTTGACCATACGTGACCTTTGATGACCTTCAATGACATGGCGGGGTTTATAAAAATTGTTACTCTCATTGACGCATCCACTCCAAGAAGCATATTGCATTCCAATGAACACGCCCAAAGTTATTGCGAAAAAGCTATAAATATTAAACGTTGACCCCTCTTGTAACTACCAAAGTAAAGTGTCTGATCGAAGCGTGAGTTGCGTCTACTTCCATAAAGCACACAAAGGTCACCACATATACCAAACAAACGTTTCTATTTTTTTCTGCCCGTTAACTCCTAAATAAGCACATTTATTTCAGATTCAACCTTTAACACAGACCACCCGACAGATGAGTCAAATGAGGTCAGAGGTACACACATGCAGGTCAACAGTATATCCACAATGGTGAACTTCAGCCTTCACGGTATCTATTCTCCGATTCTGGCCAAGAAACCGTTTTTGACCCCTTAGGACCTTGAATGACAGATTAGTACAATTAAATGACCTCTGGGGACCTCGTCCTACTGTAAAATTCATTGGGACTATAATTAAAACATCTCCACCAAGTTTCTCAAAATCCAACAAACTTAAAAACCAGAACTATGCAAAATTAGGGATCTAATTAGCATATATCAGCCAGGAATCTGATCGATTCGTTTTACTCTTCATCTTGTTATATACCCTGAACGGCAATCACCAATGATCTCCGATCAGAGAATCTTGTACACACAAAGCTTTGGGCCCAATTTTCATTAATATGCAATTTTGAAATGAGGAATGGGGCTTTTGGGAACGAAAGTTGAATGCACATCGGCAACTCTTCACGCACGATGGTTCCATGGTTCAGGAGATATATAAACCGCAACATACGGCAGAAGATGGATCAGACAGACACACCAAACAACGAAGTGACCCAAAGGTCTCCTGAACCAAGTTCAGGCGAGACAAAAAGAGAGATTTTTGGGGTAAATTTTCGGTGTGTGTTTGTGTAAATTCATGTCCCTTGGACAAAATTGAACTTTGTTAAGAAGCATTTGAAATACCGCAGCAATTGCCGTGCAAACCAGTAGAACCAAATCCCCTCCCGACAGAGATTGCCATGCCAAGCTCAGCACAGCAGTTAACAAAAAAAAAACAAACTTGAAACAACTTATTCCAAGTACATATTGGTTTACTTCCTGTAATAGTTGTTTCATCCTGTTATTCATTGTGTATAATTTTCATCCCCCTGTGAGCGCGTTGTGGGGTTTGAAAATGAATGTCCTCTTTTAATTTGTGCCAGTTTAAAGATATGTGCCAAATGAACAATGCAATTTAACAGGCTCCAGCGAATGAGGAAAGATACATAACAGCAAGTAATAAATGATATTACCTAACAGCCGCCCCTTGATTCTATTGTTTTTGCATTGCCACATTACCTGTTATGGAACAAGACCTTTGGATATTAATTTAATTTTCCAAAGTATATCCTAGCTTCCTTTCATTTCTACTAATGCCCCTTCATTGCTAATACACAGTGACAAAACAATAGATTGATAACGCTGATCTACTGAAAACAGTGAACGTCCGAAAGTTAGATTATATCAACATATTAAGGCACATGCTTCAATGGTCATGGGGGGGGGGGGGAGGGATTAATTTCCTGAGGAATGTTAATGGCCATAGTCATGTACAAGCACATGCCACAGAATAAGGGGTATATCTTATTATATTAAAGGTGCATGGTGGAATATCTTTCAAAAGTAACACAGATACCGATAATGTGATCTAGTACCCCTGTAAGCCAGAGAGGTCACCAGGTCCTATAGGGGATCCACAAGCCAACACACTTGAAATGCTATATCAACTTGGATACCACAGAGGTTATTTATTTCTCTGCCAAAATACTTGAAGTCAAAAAATATTGGCAATCCCAAACGTTCTTTGTCTGGAATTACGGGGCAAATCCTCATGCCTGCCTACCGGAAAATAATTAGTGAACTTTGAGCCAAGTATTAACTGAATTGAAATAGTTGGGGCCATCAGAATTTTTTCGACGTGATCGAGGCGCTTGCTGTCAATAAGTCTACAGATTTGCTGTTAATTGTGCGGTTAATTCTGTCCGTTTAGTCACATTCTTGAAAAATTAAACCTCGCGGTATTTTATCGAGTTGTTACGTGCCCTGAAGATTTCAAAACAATACAAGAAAACACTAAGGGATTATTCCCCCAATTACTAGATCAATCATCAAAATAATGATCATCAAAATAAGGAAGTTTAAACCAGAAAGCCAAAAGGTTCGGTGATTCCTTGACTCTTTCTGCACAACCTATAGCAGACTCAAAGAAAATGGACAAACGAGATTTGTACCAGCGTATTGGTGGAAAACTAACGTCTGACGAATTCGCATTCTCCAAACAAAAAACAACCATAGGGTTTCTATTCTCTTGATAAGATAAGCTACACACGAATTTCAGGATTTCAGACTTTGACCTCTGGTGACATAAAAATAATGAGGCGGTTCAGGTTACTCATCAAGGGCATACCACGTATGAGCTTCATCATACCGGTGGGGTGAGTTATAGTTCACGAGCTAAAATTGGCCCAAAATTATTGACTTTTCACAAATTTGCTATTTTTGACGAAAAATTCACACTGACCTATAACCAAAAAACCAATAGGGTCCCTGTATTCTCCATAGCAAAAAGCTACAAACCAAATTTGAACCTGATCAGACCAAAAACATTCGGATTATCGTGTTTCACAAAGTTTTCAGACTTGACCCTGATGACCTTGATACCTCTGGACCCTGACCAAACAACAATAGGGTTCATGTACTCATCATGGGGAACACCAAAACCAAGTATGGGCTTTCATCCATCCAGATGGTGGGTCGAGTTATCGTGTTCACAAGCCAAAATTGGCCAAATTATTGACTTTTCACAAATTTCTATTTTGACAAAAATTCACCCCGACCCCTATAACCAAACACAATAGAGTACATTTGCACTCCCCATAGAAAGCTACATACCAAATGTGAAATCCTGATCAGAATAAACCATTCTGGACTATCGTGTTCACTAAGGTTTTCAGACTTTGACCGTTGGGGGACCCTCAGATGACTCTGACGGACCCAAAAACAATAGGGTTCATTGTTTGTTACTCATTATGGGAACACACATTCTAATTATGGCTTCATCAATCCAGGTGGGGTCGAGGTCTCATCGTGTTCACAAGCCAACATTGGCCAAATATTGACTTTTTTCACCAAAAATTTTCTATTTTCCTTGTTTTTTCACCAATCCACCCCCGACCTAGACCAAAAAAACATTGGGTCATGTACTCCCCATAGGAAAGCTACACACCAAAATTTGAACCCCGATCAGACCAAACCATTCTGAACTTATCGGGTCACCATTTTCAAAACTTTGACCTTGGTGACCTCAGAGATTCCTCATGAATGACCCCCGAAACAAAAGGCGTCTGTAATATCATCGGGAACCACCCACATACCAAGTAGAGCTAATCATTCCAGTTGGGGTTCGAGTTATCGTGTCACAAGCCAGCGTTACCTCCACACACACACACACAATGTCATGACTGCATTAGATTCCTCTGACTTCGTCAAAGGATCAAAAGGTTACCAAACTTGCACCATTATTACAAAGATTGTAATCAATCTATGTCTAGTGGAATGTTCCCGGATATACTTCAGATTCAAAGTTGCAACAAGTTACTCGATCTGAAGAAAAGCAATTGGATTAAAGGACTCTTTCAAGAACTATCGCCCTGTTTCAAATTTGAGCTCATTTCAAAAAGTGTTGAAAGACCTGTTCTCTCCCAACTAATGGACATCTTAACTCAGGAAATTTACTTGAGCCATTTCCAGTTGGGATATAAAGCTATAAGTCACAGCACGGAGGACTGCACTCAATTCCGTGAATAACTTCCTTGCTTCTGAATGGATAAGAAAGGTTACGTTTTACTTGGTGTACTTGACGTTCTCTGCCATTTGGGACACGGTCAGCCATAACATTTTTTAGAACACTACAACTCACAGTTATGATGAGGGGAACTTCCAATTCCATGTTCAGGAGAGAAGCGTACTCCATTGGACCATTCATCTCAACATTTCAGGAGGAATAATTAATGGACACTGCCTGTACATGCTGCCACACGACCATCACTATAATGTGTTAACGGGGTACACTCATCCTATCTAATAACACTGAATCAATATTCCGAGTCCAGATTCAAGGTCATGGAAGAGGAGAGTCCGAAACTTGACCCGTCATCTCAACATTTCAAGAAATGATTAATGACCGCTGCTTTTACATGCTACACAGCTTAAAGGGGAAAGCTGATAGAAAAAAACAAGCCTGAAGGACTATATTCACCAAAGTTTTGTAAAAATCTGGGAGAAAAGTTATTGTAATCAAAATGTTGAGGGACTGGATTGAGGGACACAGCAATGTCCATTGCATGTTACGCTATTATCACTGGGTGAAAGGGGGGGGGGGGGACCGTAGATTTTATATAGACCTAATCTACAAGTTGCAGACGGATGTTTATATGACATTCCACTTTTGTCCTGTTCATATGTATACACGATGGGAGCCAAACCCTCGGACCAATCTCAGCTGATCGATTTGGAGTTTGCAAAGAGGCAGAGCCCAGGAAATAGAAATGCATTACTCCTGTTCTCCGTGATTTACACATGCAGGGCTTGCCTATCGCAATAACGTGATGGCATGAATTTGTATGTTCATGGGATTTCACCTGGCTACCTTTGGATTTGGTTAGCAGATATGTTTCCTTCAGTCTCTTAAGCTCTGGTGAGACTCTGTAAGAGTTATCCTATGAAGGATACCTATACTAATAGAAGAGCCACTTCAAGTACCATGGCCCTAGACTGTTGAGCAGTATGCCTGAGCACATCAAATCAAACAAAACTTCTAGTAGGCCCACTTTCAAATAAAATTTTGAAGTTCATTCAGCCTTTGAAATATTCGAGAATAAGCATCAATGATATTGAAAATGATGTCATCCGTTCAATCTCCTGTACAAGACAAATAAACTCCAGCAAATTACAACCCACTCAATCTTCTATTCATAGAGAATGGTGCCATTCCGCGATTTTCCAAATACCGGCTGGGCATAACAAATAGATTCCTGGCTTCACGGACCTATTCACAAATTACAAATTTTGACCCATTACTAGCTTTTCACATTTTTTCTTCATTTTAGTTTCTATATCAGTCAGTACACTAAATTACTACAGTATGGGAATCTTTGTGGCTGGAAAAGACATGAAATAAAGGCTGATGGATCTTTGAAGAATCATGAATTTAGAACTGCTCTTGATGACATAATGGTAGCCACTTCTCACATTTGTATGTTTTCCAAGTACCTTTTCTTTGGCAGCACCTTCAACTGCATTCCTGGAAATTGAGCACATCATAAACACTTGTAAATTCATCAGTATGGTAATGTCAATGTTGATTGTGTCAGCGGCCGATACGCCACTGCGCCCACACTACTTCACTCACTGATCTTCCACCGACTGCCGGAGCTTCCCCAGATAGCACACTTCTTTGGCGCAACGTTGGTACAATGTCGGCAATGGTTGGCAAAGGGATGTGTTGGCAATCTTACATTTCACCAACATTACCTAATTTAATCTTATGACGGCTGGAATGCAAATATAATCTAACTCAGGGGTTCCAACCGGTGGTACGCGTACCACCTGTGGTACATTTGGACTTCACGGTGGTACGCGGGGTGGTACGCGGGGTGGTACACAGTGTGCTACATTTTTCTTTCGCATTCTATTTTATTCTCCCTCATGCATCTTGCACGAGAGATTTGACTTCTAATGATGCGACACTTGCACCCGATTTCATATTAGGGGTACCTAATTATTCAAAAATGACAAAGGTGGTAGAAACCCCCTCCTGGCCACCGTCCCCATCCTCGTCCATAATCGGGGCGCTGCGTGTCGCGATGGGTGGGTCATCAAGAGCATCCCTCTCACCGACTGGAGCTGGAAGAATATTTTGTTTCTGATAAAAATGTTTCTGATCATACAAATTTCAGAACAAGAAATGTCAATAAGAGATAGTTTTCAAAAGCAGAAAAACGTTCCTAGATGCAATCCCCTGGCATCTGGGAGCCTTTTTGGGGGCCAAAAATTTCGTTTACGCTCCGCGCCAACCTACTGGTGGCACTGCCGCTTAGATGGTAAAATACAATGGTACTCAGTGGCCCCACGACAATGTGGAATGGTACCCCCGTTGGAACAGTTGGGAAACCCTGATCTAATTTAAATGCGATGTATTGATTTTTAAACGATAGCGAAAAAGTATACGTAAATAGTAATATGCTTACAACAATGTGGATAAGACTGTTGGCATGTGTACATTAAAATCATGTTTTAAAATCCTACTTCATTAACCTACGAATTATTCTCTTCGACATACACTACGCATCTCCGAAATACCTTTCAGCGCCCAAATCCAGCCTAGGGCGTATCTTAAGGGGGTTGGGTGCTTAACCACCAACCCCTTTTTATTTTTTTGCCGAAATGGTGCATCTGGTAGGGACAAATGTTTATTTTGCATGGGAGAAATACCATTTCACATGTCAACCAAATGAATGGTGGGCCAATGTTGTGTAGTTTCAGCTGGGTGGGGGAAAGGAAATGGCTTGTTAAGGTACGGTAATGTTATTAAAAAATAAATGGTCGTGACAGAAGTCAATGACCTTGGCTTCATTCTTTAAACAGTAAAATAATAGTTGACTAGATTTTGGTTTATTTAATTTGATGTTGAGACAACAGTGATCAAGCACCACAGCTATAGACACTACCGGCACACCTGCAGGCCACGTCATTGCCGGTTAATTAGCCTACCCGGTAATTCAAATGTTTGTGAATTACTGTATATGCCTATAACTTAATAATTAAAAAACATATGAGTATGGGCGTCCTCAGTCGCTCCTCAGTATCTCCTCAGCGCTAGTAACCACTTGTAAAATTGTCACAATGTTTAATTACATTGGTACCTGCATGCACAAGCAATGCTGGCCAGCGTACATTTAGCCAACAGAGTGCCAACGGAGAGCTAATTGCATAAATGGCAGCTAAAGAAGAAATTTGGGCAAAAAATGTTTCTAGTAATTAATTCCATGAAATAATTTTAGATTTTTGTTTTATTCAGCCTATATTATCTATAGCCTATAGAAGGAACTTCTTTTAGCAAAAGTAATTGCCTCTTGCCTAAACGGTAAGATGATGGTTGTGTACATAATGTTACAAATAGAGTATTCACGTCAATGATAAAATTCCGGGCACAAGTATCACAAGTGTTCAAAATACGAATGCGGTTGTGTCACCTGCCGTACCTGGCCAATCTATTTCGTTGAAGGAGATGTGGGTACGACATGCGTCAGTTTCTAAACAGTGTATATGTGTCGTCACACATGAACATTAAAATGAAGGGGGTTGCTACGTGCACAATAGAATGGTATGATGAAACAATTGGCAAAATGTTGGCTTACATTAGAATAAATTACTTGTCATCCAATACACACGTTGGCCCAACGTTGCATTAACATTGAATGTTGGTAGCATAGGTTTTTTAAACGTTATGCCTACCAAAAAATTGGCTCAGTTTGCCAAGGAGCACCAACATTAAATAACATTACACTGACGTATTTGCCAACGAATTTGCAATGTTGTTGCCAATGTTCCTGTGCTATCAGGGTCTGAGGTAAGTCGCACAAGCTTTCTTTCTGTTGGGTTTTTTACATGCATGGTAACCCTCGATTGTGTACAATCATAGTCCATCAATTATGGGAAGTGCTATGCTCCAGTCAGGTGCTAATTGGGAGAGGATGAGAGGAAGGCCAGTACAATCAATGCTGCTTAAAGTACAATGCGTCTGAAACATTACTAACTGCTATTTTGGTGTCTAGTCTAGATTCTAGTATATTTAGAAACTCAACCTCAGAAAGAATTTCAGCGTTGCGTGTGAAGAGGAGGGATTCTGCTATTGGCACTGTGCACCATGGCGTAACAAGAGTAACCGGGCACCCTGTGTAATACAAAAGTCACGTCAATCCAAAACATGTAATTTTACCAACCTAGTGACAAAAGAGCTAAACAACGAATCTGACTGAAACTTACAAATCCGTTGATGCTCACAAGTTATCAAGATATGAAAATATACTTTCATAATCTCAACTAGGGATATTACCTGACGGTGTGTCGGCTATAATGGTGCAAATGTACGCATTACTGTGTGGAAGTCAATGGGGGACATTTTGCTCGTTACGGTAAAATTCACTAGTAAAAATAAAAAATAACTCAAACAAGGGGGACATGCTAGAATCATCAAATTTTGGTTGTGGGGTTTAACATGTCCTCTTTCCATCTGTGCCAGGGTTAAAATGATCTGTTGCAGGGACCATTGTACTCAAGCGGCTGCTGCCACTATACTCTTCATGATTTGGAGAAAAGCTGGCTCAGGTGACCAGGGTGGAGGACCAAAATTTTCATTCTCTCAAAAATTACGGCCCAAATGGTCGGATTCACAGCATCGACCCATCTTTTATGAGAGGTCAGGCACTGTTGTTTGCCTACACAAAAAATGCTCATTACTGCTTTTGACCCCACCTAAATTTTCACGTAAGTTGCGTCTGAACCAACATATACATGATAATCACACCAGTTTCTCTTCAAAAAACAGTAGCCACTTTTGCCCAACTTAGCGATGAATATTCAATGTGGCATTTGCCTGGGGAACAAACAAGACCAATGTACCTAAACATCCTCATTTTTACAAATTAAGCGAAACCAATCACTGTGGTGAGTTCAATTTCTGGAGGGTGGGTCGCAACCAATTACAACTGACTTCACTCAAATATCAGGCAATCGAATCACTGTTGGGTCATTACCTGCGCTCGATTTTGCAATGTCATCAACCGTACCGCTACATCTTGTGATTATGTCATCTCAAGAACAATTTCCTGAAACTTTGTCCTTCCTACACATTGAATAAGATTACAGTGACATTGAATTGAGGGGGAAGAAACCCCAAAGAAAAAAAAATTTTGTGAGGAAATACTGGAAGAAGAGGGCGAAGAAGAGAACTCATTGATACCGCTGACTTGACAGAGAATTAACGACATAGGGGGTTCAATGACTGCAGCACGAAGAATGATGCCAACAAATGGGTAATAGAAGTGACAATGTGGCCTATATACACAACTTAGGCTGGCATCATAAAAGCTCACAATGAGAAATTGATTGTACCCTTGGTTTTGTTATCACTAGTTTCAAGTTATGGTAATGCAGGCCAAACTGATCACCGAGTATCTTTCTGAACTTCATTCAGGAGAGACAAGAAGGCTTGTTCTCAAAAGAAACGATCCCTCTTAATTTTGGGTATATGGACCGATCCCGCGCCCAACCATGACACGTTGTTCCTACTTTTTTCCAAGGTGTCGGCAGGATTTTAAAGATTCAATACATTCACTGATTTCCCATGCTCTTGTAAACTCTTTCGACGTTTCACAAAGGGAATATGACCTACCTCATGGTTCATGGCAGGTTACTTCGACCAGGGATGATGGATGCCCAGTGTTGTACAGCGGACATCAGTGTGGGGATTGGGAGCGGAGATGGGGCCTCATGAGATGGACAAGCCAGTGTTGGTGCTAAGTGTTTTAATCTAGGAGGGATTCCCTCCCTGTGGGTTATTACAAGAGGGATTTTATAAGTGGAAAGAAGGGACTCGCATAATACAGTAACACTGAACACCGCCAAATCCTAGGATGACCTTTGACCGGCCCCCAAAACGATAGGGATCATGTCCTCATGATGGGGAAACCAGATACCAAGTATGAACGCGATCCACATCCAAGTGGAGGTCAGGTTACCGTGGGAGCTTTCAATTGCCCAAATTATCATTTTCCCCAATTCCCTATTTTTTCCCCAAATCTGACCCTGAAATTACACCATTAAAATAGGGTCCTGTACTCATATAAAGAAAAGCGACTTATCAAATTTCAACCAGATCGGACCAGGCATTTCGGGACTATCGTGTTAACAAGATTTCCCACAGTTCTCTTGACCTCAGATGAAATCGACCTGACCCCAAAACATTATGGGGATCATTACTCATTATGGGGAACCCATTATACAAAGTATGAGACTCTGTCCATTTTTTTTTTGCAGCGGGTTGGTTATCGTTTAACAAGGCTCGGCCGTACACACACACCCACTGTCATGACTGCATAGATTCCTCTGACTGTCAGGAATAAAACCAGACCCAAGCCAAAAGGCTTAGTGATTCCGACTCCTTCTGACAACCCATAGCCAGCCCACAAGGGACAAATGGGAGGGGAGCTCATCATGGGAAACATTGTATGACAAATTTCACATTGTTCCCAACCAACCATAGGGTTACTAGACTCTTGATAAGATAGCTATACACTAATTTCAGGATTTTCAGCACTTGGCTCTAGTGACTCCAAAACAATAGGGTGAATGTACCTCATCATGCCTCATGACCTGACCCCAAAACAATAGGTCCATGTACTAATCATGGGGAACACACATACCAAGTATGAGCTTCAATCCACCAGGTGGGGGTCACGTATGTGTTCACAAGCCAAAATGGTCAAATTATTGAGTTTTCACAAAATTTTCCATTTGCCAAAATCACCCCCGGACCTATACCACAAAACCAAATAGGGTTCCTGTTGTCTCACCCATAAGAAAGCTACACCACCAATTTGAACCCGACAGCCAACAATTTGGAATTATTGTGTGCACAAGGTTTTCAGACTTGACTCTGGTGACCTCAGATGACCTCTGACCTGGACCCCAAAAACAAAAAATTTTTTAAGGGTTCATTACTCATTCATTGGAACACACATACCAAGTAGGAGCTTTCACCTCCAGGTGGGGTCGGTATCGTGTCACCAAGCCAGTGTTACATACACACATACATACATTTTACATAATACAGTGATGTTATGCAGAGTGATTAGGGTTGGGGTCAGAACCCCCCTGCGATGTGAGGTCCACTAAATTTTAACCACAAAAAGCACTCTGTTCACGTTTTCGGGGATGTTCACAGCGCAAGGTTCAGCAAATTTGGCAACAGAAGGTGTCTTGGGGCCAAATAAATGCATTTATTAGCCAATCTGGAGAGGGAGGCTCTAAATGAGGGGCACACTTCCCTTGGGTCACACATCAAAACCCAGAAAAATCTCTTGTACATCACTGGGGGGGGGGTCACCCATGAGAGGACAGGCTCAACCTGATGAGCGAAAACAAGCCCCCCAAAAAAATCTGCATTTGTTACATTTTTTCCTAAAAAGGAATTGGGAGGGCTTTCGCTGTACCTGGCTCTTTGCAGTCTCAGTCAGATAGTGGAGGGGGCAGGGGGGTGCGGCAATCATGAGAGAGACAGGACTGATGGGGCAAAACAAAAACAAGGAAGAAAAGAATTTTGCATTCAGTATTTTTAAGAGATTTTGCCCGCCTATGCCCCCACAAAAGGGGGTCTTATGCTACAAGTAGTATCTCTAAGAAAGCTATGCTCCTAAAGGGTAGGGAGAGTCTTATGAGGGAACGTTTATATAAATGATTGGCAATCGCCCCGTCCGCGGGCTCCCCCTCCCCCCCCCCCCCCTACCCCCCAGTGTCTACCCTGGTTGCCCACCATCAGTGGTTTCTTCCATACGTCACCATGCAAACAATTAGAGGGCATTTCCATGTGTTGCTTTCTATTTTGGTATTGCATTTAACAGAAACACTGCTAATCAGTAACCCAATTTCAAATTCAAAGGACTGATTGTGACCATGTCTACCAAAGTGTACAAGTTTTGTGGGAAAGTGACTAAAAAATGGCCTTTAATACGTAAATTGGACACAATACTAAACTTCCAAGATCATTTTCTAATTTTAAATTTTTAAATATACAGTAGTAGGCAATAATTCGTTAAAATTGTAGGGTAATATGCAATTGCGGTTTTTTTGGTCCTCAAATAACTCATGCTTTGATGGATGGTGACAATAGGTGGACATACTATTGTTGACTGCTGGGTGAATTTTACCCACCAGAAGGTCAAGGTCAAAGGTCATTGAAGGAGCCTAATGGGCCTTTGTGTGAAAAACTGTGGATGTACCTCCTTCACCAATTAAGTTGGATTTTCATGATGCCCACTCAGTGTCATCATTGACTTGTGGTAGTGGGAATTTATAACAGAATTTCCTCCGGCAGTGCTCGTTGGTATCTGAAGAATAAATTTTTCAGTCGCTTTACCGGAGATCATTTACATGAAAAAAAGGGATTATAAACCTCTCTAAAATAAAGTGAGATATACTTCTGCCAACATGTCAATACTCCCACTTTAAACCCCCCCCCACCCAATCCATGTGGACAGTGACCTTGATATCCACAAGCAATGCAGAGAAGGTTGAACAGCAGTCAAAGAAAAAACAGAACGTTTCATACATATTGAAGATTGTCGGGGTGAGCTACTGAACCATTGGTTCTCTAGTTGTAATAGGTTGTTCTTCCTGGGCGAAATGAAGTTGAAGCTGCGTGGCTGGCTGCCAAAGGTGAACTACAAGTTGAATGTGGCAACTGCCACAGGGCATCATGATGTGCAGGCACTGGTGTATTCCCGATTCAGAATGATTATTCAGCACCTGAGAAGTCCCACACTGGCAACCATATTATACTCTGGTAATATTCAAAGATAACTGGTCAGTCAGTTGAAAGCATGGAAAATGAATAAATAGCAGGGGGTGAAGACCGTTTGTAATTGTACAGTCACCTTGGTAACTGGGTAAACAGACCATTCCAAGGTTGTGTGGTTGCATGTATGATTGGGGGGGGGGATGGAAAAAATTATGAGACCATAAAAAAGTAATCATTTTGCAACTTTATCACCTCAACCACAAAACATGTATTCTTAGGAACCTCTTTATTCAGGTTGCATTAACATTCACATGCTTCTGAAATTAAAAGTCCTTGAAATATGGTAATGAATATAAAAGCCAGTTTCATGGGTATTAAATAATAAAAAATATGCTTTAGGTAGGATGCACCAGTCCACACACCACACACACACACCACACACACGCATTACTTGTCTGCGCCGTCAAACAAGGAACAGATGTGCGTAACTATACAACTGCAGGAAGTCGTGTGTTGCTGTGCACTATGCAACCGTGGACACACATCCCTTGACCCTTTATATAGAACAGGGGACACACACAGGCCGACTATACCCCCATAACCAGGGGCCTCTCTTATGCATTTTTACAATGATTTGCACGCACCCTATGCATATATTAACCGAGTTGTACGGTCAACGGTTGCAGGTGCATCCCGGTAGTGTGTGTGTTCATGCGTACGTCTCGGTTGACACTATGGACAAACGCACACACCAAACACACACACCACACGTAGAAAAAGTTGTACAGCTGTGGATACGAGAGCACATGGAACCTGGAATACACTAGACGCATCCACCCACTGCTCCATTCATCTGGCCTCCCCCAAGACAATGGGGGGGACCAAAGCGGGGCCTGACCCATCCCAACGGAAAGAACTTTTGTGGTGACAACTAACCTTCAGCATTTCAGCCTCCTTAAGGACCCTGAATTAGAACACGGTCTTGCCAGCAAGTAGTCAAAGATGTGATGGAGTGAGGTTGTCAGAGGAGAAATCTAATCTCAGCCTCAGCCCAAACAAGGGCGTCCAAGTGTCACTAGAATAAAGCAAGATGGGAAGCACAACTATGCGAAAAATTGAGCTTGGATCCTCTGCTCAGATATCACCACTGCCACATACAACGATCCAATGACTTCATATGTCAGTCCAAGGCATCTACTACCCTTGGATGCATGAAAAAGAGCCTTTTCCTTTAATGGCAAAATGGCCAAGGATAGACAATAGACTCAGTAACCTCAACGTTCTGCTATCCACCGAAGGATTCAGCAGAACTTTCCAGATCGTGGATGAAATACCAAACTGGATCTTGGTCCAGGCGCATAGCCAGCCTTCCAAATCGCGGGCGAGTGGGGGGGGGGGGGGGGGGAAGAACGATTTTAAATCCCGATTGGAAATTTCTTCCCGGGTTTCCCTATGTCAGCAGTGAGGGGACGTGGTGACCACTAACTTTAGGGAGGTGTTGGTAAAGCAGGCCTCACTGTACCTCACCATACCCCCATGACCCTAAAAGCAGGCCTAACTGTGCCCACCATACTCCCATACCCTCACCATACCCAGTTACCCTCAATACCCCTATTACCCTCACCATACCCCCATAGCCTTGATTCCATTTTAAAGCCCACTAATTCATTGCAATATTCAATAATAATTCCCAACTTTGTTTTTTCATTACTTGTTCTTGCTCTCTGCCTTCCCTACTCTTCATTCCCATTTTTATCCTTCGATTCCCTATTTGTCTTTCGATCTTTTGACAAGGGCAATTCCACCCCCCCCCCTCCTCCCCTCCACCCCAATGCAACACCACTGATGTTTGTCTAGTCTATGAGCACTTGGAAGCAACAAGAACCTAGCCTATAATTCAAAGAACCCCCCTTTCTAGAAAAGTTGCAAATGTGCAATGAACAGGTTTTATTTCCAAAGTTTAATTATCTGCCACAACTGGGCACTATATTGTAAAATGTCGATACCGAAAACACTTGTGACAGACAAATAGGTTGGCAAAGAAAAAAAGAGGGCAAGGGCGTGGCCAACCCGGGGTTACTATGGAAAAATGCCAGACACTCGGTAGTATATTGAGATGGTGCATGGCAATGAGGGATAAGTAGAGTGTGTGAAATAGATTAACACTATCAGACGTGACGTCTTAGATTTATCGTATTTTATCGCCACCAGTGTAAAAAAGCTCTGTACAACTGTAAACAGGCATACAGTACCAGTCTGCATCTTTCCATGTAAGTGACATCTTCCCTGCAGTCTCCTATCATTGTTCGTTAAACTAATCTAGTAATTACAGCAGCTCAGATGATATAGCTTTAATGCACAGAAACCTAGTTACACAAGGGAGCAATTTTTTATTTTTTAGTTCCCCTGTTTACTGAAAACCGGATAACAGTAGTGCTGTTGCACGCTTACACAATATTTTCTCGTCTGTGAATAAACAATTAGTAATAAAATACTATATAATTACTGAAGCCTGCATGGCCGGCTATATGAATGATAAAAATTCAATGAGGGTAGTTTAAAACGAAAACGCGTGCTTTAATGAATGGGCCATACTACGATAAAGTAAATGAATCCATTTTATGCAGGAGTGGATACGCCTCTTGGGTTTAGGTACTCTCCACAATACTAACCACATCATATTCATTAGACTTTGAGGAAATATTAGATTCTCAATAAAAAAAAAATATCATCACGGTAACGAAAACAAATTCATTATTAACATTCACATGAATATGGGAGTATAGACCTTCACATCAGAATGCAATCCTGGTAAATTGATGTTACAAATTTCCCCAGGTGTTCCAGTGATTTCGCATGATGTAGGCAGTTTTTCTCTCTTCTAATTGATATATTCCCTCATTTTGTGGGGGGAGGCAATGTAACCCCCTCCTTATTTCTCTTGTGCCTCTGTCCCTAGTTTGCAGACCAGGATAATGCACCTTATTGTCAGATGCAAATCTTTCAGCAGGTACACAGAGCAAGACAATGCCTCTCAGACGGAACCTCAAAGGGCATTCCAGTTAAAAATATTTAAATTGATTTGTAATGAAAAATCATGCAAATCAAACTGGTTTCATGTTCATAGCATGTTCGGTTACAAGTTACAATTTTTTTTAAAGATCATTAATTTATCACGGCTAAGTTGGCAATTTGCAAATTGGCTACATTTGAGGACGTTCATTTTACCAATTTTCAGGAAAAAAAAAAAACATGTCTTAACTTTTCCCTTGTAATGGTAGATATGACACATCATAAAATGGTTGCAAGTTTGCCCACAAATAACTAAATTATATGAAATTTGAGGCAAGCCAGTCTTCCCAACCGAAACATTGCATGAACTTTGAACAAAGTGATATTGAATGATTTTTTCCTTCTCTTTACATTATAACACCAAAAAGAGGATTAATTTGGCGTTGGCTGGACTCTGCCTTTAATGTGGGGGTGGGGGGTAATCACACGCAGCAGACGGCAAATGGCAAATTGCCTACCCCTGATTGTCCGGCTCCAATCCCTTGTGCTGAGCGAGAGAGCGAAAGGTACTATTTTTTAAGTATTTGGTTATGAATGGGACCGGGATCAAAACCCACGTCTCCGGGTGGCAGGCCTACGCTCCACCCAAGGTGCAAACCAACGGTAAGTTGGCTATTACTGAGATGCTGCTACAGATTCATCATTAGGCTTGTTATCACAGTACCAGGACAGGATTCTATGCTATTGATATGACATACCAGTATTTTCTAACAGGGCATTCTTCAACAAAAAAAAACCACAAAACAATTATCCACTTAGATTCTCGGGGTTATTATATGGAATTTGGGGGAATACTGGGATAGTTTGGGCGATATGATTACGTTCTTCTGTACACAGTTTGGACATGTCGTGTGTGTGGGAATGCCAGTGTCCGGTACCCAAATGAATGGTTTAGACCATATCATTACAATTACACTGAGGGCGATGAACAGGATCATAGCATCATACCACCAAATCACCGATGCCCACTTCAGTAAATGTACCACTATTGTCAAGGACAAACCCATAATCCATATAAATCACTCTCGCTCCCATAAACAATCTCGCTAATACAAGCACGCACCACGAATGATGAAAATGTTGACCGTTTACTACACTATGGCCATTTTAGTAGTCTATTCCATTGGAGAAGGACGAAGCTTCAACCCTTGCCAGCTCTATATAGAGGATAAAATTTATGTCTCCCATGTCAAGTAAAACTCTCATTACATCGAGAGACCAATCCATAATCAAAATCTTCTGACAATTTCGTATAAACAAGATGGGTTCATTCCTCAAATGTGCCAAGGAGCGTGACATTAATAAGCGAACTTGACTGCGGCTATTATTAGACATCTTTCAAATGGGCGGAATGCTTTTCTTAGGAATTTGCAGAGTATTATGATGATGACCATGCCCAGACATGATAGGTTGGTTTGGTGATTGGAATACTTTTTCTTCACGTATGGTAGGTCAATTCGCCTGATAATCTAAAAACCAATTTGGTATGAGATTCAGGCCAAGCACTGTTGCTGTTCGCATAAAATATCGATCATAAAATATGAAGGACTATGCCTAAAGAGGGTTAATATTATAGGGAATGAAAAACTATATCCCCAGGTCCAATTTCCACCTCGATACAATGTTCCTGTGCGCATGTTACCAACCTCCAAAGTTGATCCATACTGCAGAGAAATTAGAGAGGGTCTCTATTGTGCAATAACATGTGATGGGGCAGTTGAACAACACAGGAATTTCTTATGTATTCTTGTGTTTTAATTCAGTTAAATAACTCAAAAAATTCTTTGAAGGTTGATGTTATCTCGCAAAGTAATCATCAGCACACTATACCAACCCACTAGCCATCCTACTTGCACAGACTGATAATATTCCAAATTTCGAAACCACTACAGCAATCCTCTCGCACAGACTGATAATATTCCAAATTTCGAAACCACTACAGCAATCCTCTCGCACAGACTGATAAATTCCCAAATTTCCAATGGGAAGGTTAAAAACAAAAGAATATTTGTAGGGCAGCGAAAAAGTATGACAGAATTTGGTATTTCATGACGGTCATCTCTCCGATCTTGAATAATGCTGCAACAATAATAATGCACAAGCTCAAAGGCCCTTAATTCTTAAACAGTTGATAATGGGATTGGGATTTAACTGAATAAATTGCTATTTCCCTGGGATATTTACATCAGCATTCTCTTTTTTACTTGATCCTTCAGTTCACTCTCTGTATGGCTTGAAATATATAGGCCCACCACTGATGACGACAACACAACTGATCCTAATCACTGTATTTATTCCCAAAACCGCCCTCTCCCATAAGTACCCCTCCCCCCCCCCCCCCCATTTTTGAGAGGAGAGAGAAGAGACGACTAGAGCCATGCTCATGGCAGCGCTGATGCAGACTTTAAAATTTAGTGAATGTTCTATCCAGTGAATCAATGAGCGAGCCAGTTCGGAGTACAGTTGCGGAGATGATAATGATATGGTGTCAACAGGTTTCTAAGGGAAGCGCGGAGCAGTTCGACGTTGATGTACAGCGTGCGAATGATCTTTCCAAACTCTCCTGCCGAAACTGATGAATCCTGCCAACACAAACTGCAAAGTTCAAACACAGATTCCCCCCATACATTACATCCAAAAAACATGGAATGAATTGGTTCTTTCTGTTTTCAAACAGTGGTGACAGTTTAAAAAATAAGCCAACGGCATCTACATGCTCACCCTTGCGTTGAACAATGACTGGTATTTGAATCAGGCTTAGGCTGAGGAAAATTGGGGGCTGGAGGCCCCCTATTCCACTGTCCCATGCATGAGCTAAGAAAAACTTTGAACTACATGAAATGCAAAAGATTCCTGAAATGGCGTGGGTGTTCTGTGTGCTATAAGCACTTAAATTGCATCCAAACCATCTTGTAAACCTGAAATTATTCCATGTACTTGGACCTGGCGAACGAAGAAAACACAAAATAATTTCCGAAAGAAGTTTAGGTTTAGTTTAGGTGTGCTATATTGCCCACCAAAATTGTATCAACCACTACCTGGAAATGCCAGAAAATTACTGGAGATGAGAAAGACAAGGTGGAATGCAAAATAATGCCCAAACAGGGGCAGCTGTTTAGGCCACCCAAGTTATATTAATGGTAACCTGAATAGCCACAAATTTCCAGCAGACCACTGTCTCAGACCAGGTGAACACACAAGAAATTTTCCAAAATGGAGCAGGCATTCGGGTGTGGAATAATTCACCCAATAGCATCCAACAGCTACTGAAAATGCTGAAATTTAAGAAGGTACTGAGACAAAATGAAATGACAAAATTTTTTGAAAACAGGACAGCTGTCAGGCCACTAAATGCATCAAAAAGTACCCCTGAAAATGCCAAATTTGAGGAAGTATAGGTGCCATACATAACTGCCGGGTAGGGGAACAAGTTCATGAAAGGACATAGCTGTAGATTGCTCATAGGTCAAATGTTGATAGGGTATCGTCAACTACACTCAATTTGCGCACCTGTCCTTCACCTAACCACACTAAAAATCGTAGCATACTCCAAAATTAGCAAATTGTTTTCAGTCTTCGTGACTGTTTCCATCGTTCTTCATTAGTCAAATAGCAATTTTTCAGTAGAAAATTGAGTATTCTTCTTGGAACATGTATATACTCCTGAGGGCAAAAAGTCTGGAATTTAGTGGCAGGTCCGACCTGTCCGTTCCGATGCGGAAAATTGAGGTGGGGTTCAAATGAAATTACTGATTTTGTTATTCTCCACGTTAGTTTTCTGAATTTCACGGGAGATGGCGCGTTTAGGTATAAAATTGAAAGAGCGTGGAGGAGGTGGGATCCAATGGTCGTAATTATTAGGCTCGGATCATACGAAGGAAATATTGCAGTCAGAGTGCTAGGGGCGCAAATGAGGATGGACCATGCTGCACTCTGATGAGGAGACCTCATCGGGCCCACACTTAGACCCAGACCTACAACAGGCTTGCATTAGCCTCGTCATAGCTGTGCCAGTTTTGGTGATTAAGACGAAGCTTAAGCCCTCGCTTTACACTTCGTTTGACACGAACACCAGTTTGCCTTCCACTATCGTATATATGATCAGTGGTGAATGGCAAGCTATATACTTGTCTTGGAGGAACTGTTCAATTACTCTTATCTTACAATACTGGAAGAAGCCAATCACACCACGGTTCAAGAGTTGTTTACGTTTTTCCGGTGGGGTGCTAATTCGGCTTCTACGAGGAACCTTATTCAAACAACATACTAATGCAGGTGTTAAAATGTCATCTTACCCTTACCCTCCTCCCAATGCGTTCACCCTTATCAATTTTCTCCTGAAAAAATTAGTCAAAGAGTCACCACATGTGAGGGAACGACTGCCGAAGAGATCACCGACTGTCTAAGTTCTTCAGTTGCTCGTTCACCAGTGGATATATTCCCTATAAGTCGAAGTTCACCAACATGGAAAAGTGTTAGGCCAAGAATCACCCCTGCTTCTAGGGGAAAAAAAAAAAAGTACTCATAATAAAGGCCCAACATTTTTCGTCATCGCGAAAAGGACCAGTAGGCTATTAACCTGCACCGGTACACCCTGCCCGGAATCAGTTTTCAGTTACGATTGCTCAGACAAGGCATACGGAGGCGTTATGAATTGATATCGGACTGTACCGCCGGACCACATATCTTTTCCCTAGATGGGGAGGGTTACCACATGTAGCTGACCAGGTCTGATGTTCAGCCTTTGGAAATACCTAATGATTTTCGTCACTCTTTCAACGTTTTGTAAAACATATTTTCATGCAGTAGGGGCTGATTATTTAGATTTTCATTTCAGCTGGAATTTTCTATGAATTTTGCCGTTCCAAAAAACGCCGAGGTGGCCAATTATACTTCGACGCGCGAACAGGCACCAGTTCGCACTGCACTGGTTGGCAAAGGAATGATATCAACTCATGACATATGTAACGTCATGTTGAATGTGTCCCAGTATAATAACGCCTGCATAAAGTTCGATCCCTCCAAATATTTGTGAAATATCTGGAATGAAAATTAATATATGACGAATGGGAACGAAAACATCCATTTCTGTTGGAGAAGTCTTGTAATTATATTATCGCTATTTTGAATATTCGTATTCGACGGAGAATAGGGGCAACATGGAATGTACGAGATAGGAAATTAGAACCTAGTTGAGTTGTGAGAGACGATCCAGAATGTGAAGTCTCAAAGCTGTTTAATGCTTTTGCGCGGAAGTTTTCAGCCGAGTGGGAACGGTAAGAAAATTCCTTCTGCCGATAATTACTAATGATACTTTTACGTTGTTGATTAATTTTTGTTGCAAGTAGCCTAGAACAGTTTGATAATTTTCGACTAACTACTTAGCCCTTTCTGAACGCTATAGCAGTACCTGATGCATGATTGATTGCTCTTTCATACAGCTAATGCATATGCATTAGACACCTTCAGGAACAGTCCTACAAGACGTTCGTGGCAAACACATATCTAGGACGTACTGTTCAAGAGCTATATAAGGGACCTAGATATATGTGAGAAGCGCACAATTGAGTTACAGTCACGGCGTCTTGCAAAAGACCTGAGTGCGTCTCTCCTCCGGTGTCCGTGCCCCCTTACTGACAATCCCTAGCTATGACAGGCTGGAAAAAAATGATGATGATATCATTGGAGTATATAGTGCCTCTAGAATTTCCAGATATTAACTCTTAAATGGTTCCAGCATTCAGATCTCCCTACATGACAATCCAGCAGGACGCAAATGATAAGATGATAACATTGGAGTATATAGTGTATAATACTTGGAGATATAACTGCACAGGTTTCCAGCATCAGGATCTCTCTAATACAATCCAGGCAGCAAGCAGTAATGATAAAGATGATCTCATGGAGTCTATAGTGTCCAGATACTTTTGAGATATAACTTCACAGGGTTCCAGCATTCCATCTCTCTACATGAAAATCAGGCAAGCAAATGTAAAGATGATATCATGGAGAAGAGTGTCAGATTACTTTTGAGATATAACTCATCAGGTTCCAGCATTCAGATCTCTCTACCTGACAGTCCAGGCAGCAAGCAAATGATAAAGATGCTAACATTGAAGTATAGTGTCCAGATACTTTTGAGGTATAACTCACATGGTCCAGCATTCAGATTCTCTCTACACAAAGTCCAGGCAGAAGCAAATGAAGATGATTCCATTGGAGTATCTAGTGGTCCAGATTACTTTTGGAATAACTTCAGTCAGGTTCCAGCATTCAGATCTCTATGACAATCCAGGCAGAAGCAAATGATAAAGATTATAACATTGGAGTATATGGTTCGTACAGAACTTTTGAGTATTAAATATCGGTCCAGTATTCAGATCTCTCACATGACCAGTCCAGGCAAAAAGCAAATGATAAAGAGATAACATGGGAGTTATAGAGGTCCAGATTACTTTTGAGATATAACTTCACAGGGTTCCAGCAGTCAGATCTCTCGACATGACAATCCAGGCAGCAAGCAAATGATAAAGATGATATCATTGGGTATATAGTGTCCAGATAACTTTGAATATACACTCAGCAGGTGCCCAGCATTCAGATCTCTCTACATGCAGTCCAGCAGGAAAGCAAATGATTAAGGATGATAACATTGGAAGTATTGGTGTCCAGATTACTCTTTTGAGATAACTTCATCAGGTGTCCAGGCATTCAGATCTCTCTATATTGAAGTCCAGCTAGGCAGTAAGGATGATGCTGACATCAGTGGAGTAATAGTGTCCAGATACTTGTGAGATTATAAACTTCATCAGTTCCAGCATTCAGAATCTCTCTCTATGACAGTCCAGCTAGGGCAGTAACGAATGAGAGAGAATATTGAGTAGATAGGGTCCAGAACTGTTGAGATATAAACTTAATCAGGTTCCAATATTCAGATCTCTTTACATGACGTCCAGGCAAAAAAGCAATGATAAAGATGATAACATTGGACGTATAGAGTGTCCAGATACTTTTGAGATATATCTTCATCAGGTTCCAGCATTTCAGATTCTCTCTACATGACAATCCAGGCAGCAAGCAAATGATAAAGATGATATCATTGGAGTATATAGTGTCCAGATACTTTTGAGATATAACTTCATCAGGTTCCAGCATGCAGATCTCTCACATGACAGTCTCAGGCAGAAGCAACATGTAGGATGATAACATTGGAGGATAGGTGTCCAGGATACTTTTGAGATATACACTTCATCAGGTTCCGCAATTCAGATCTCCTCTATATGGACAGTCCAAGCTAGGCAGTAAGCGAATGGATGATGACATTCATTGGAGTATCTAGTGTCCAGATACTTTTAGATAAACTTCATCAGGTTTTCCAGCATTACAGATCTCTCTATATGACAGTCCAGCTAGGCAGTAAGCGAATGATGATGATAACATTGGAGTATATAGTGTCCAGATACGTTGAGATTATAATCATCCAGGTTCCCAAATCAGATCTCTTTACATGACAGTCCAGCTTAGACAGTAAGCGAATGAGATTTGATATCCTATATCCCCGACAAACCACTGTAAGTGGTCGGGGATAGTATGGTTTAGGGGGTGTAGCCGCCGCCTTCCGCCGCCGCCGGAAACTTAGTGCGTTAGCGCCATCATCTTTAAACACTTTATCCGATCGACCCGAAACTGGTAACATGTCCGTATATGAGTAAAATCTCGGTATGAGTTCAAAATGGGCTATATCGTATATTTGTGTCCCTCTATTTTGCAGTTTTTCGCAAATTTTAAAGTTTGTGCGCTTTACATGAAACGTGGTGGTTATGTGGGGTAGTAAGTAGTTGTTGGAAGCGAAGAAAAACATGGCGGACTGGAAATATCAAGGTAATCCGAGGTCAAGTTTGCAGTTCTTGCGCAGTAGCCTAATTATAGCCAAATGTATGGATTATAAAAACTTCATTGGATTCTCATGAAACTTGGGATATAGGCCAACATCAGTTGCCGATGGAATTTTCCTAATTTGGCCGAGGTCACATGGGGGGGACAGTCATTTGCATGACTAATTTGCATAATAGTTGCCCAATTAGCAATTAAGAAAATTTATAAAACTTTGTTGGATTCTCACGAAAGCTGGTGAGTAGGACCTTCTAACCAGTCGCGATAAATTTCTGCCATTGCAATTGAAATCACTGAAGGTCATTTGTGTGTTAATTGACCTATTCGTTAGCATTAATTCGAATATCATGCAATTCTTTTTCTTTTCAACTTTTAGGGATTTTGACGAAACTTTGTATGAATAGGACCTATACCAGTCCTTATTAAAGTCTTCAATAGCATAAAGATCAATGAGGGTAAATTTGTGGGACTAATTTGAATACTAGTTGTCTGATCAGTCAAAATGAAGGAGTTTAATACTTTTTTCGCAATAACATTTGACATGTCATTGATGCATATGCTTTAGGATGTGGATGCATCACATGGAGAGGTACGATTTTCATAAAAAACGCCAGTAATTGAAGGAATTAAAGGTCACTTGGGGGTCAAAAACTGATTTTAGTACTTTTTGGGCAATAGCACGGGTGTGTCATCAGAATGCAAAATGCTCCTGGAGTGGATGTATCACAGTGCGAGAGTAAAAATTTCATAAAAATGTCATATCATTGAAGGTCAGCGGGGCCCTTAGGGGTCAAAATGTTTTTTGGACTATATAATCGGGAGAATTGACATATCTGCGAAGGCTGGATGGTTCACCTTGTGATATTGTTGACGCATGTGTTGACCTCTGACCTGAATTGACCTCTGATCGGTGGGCATGTGGGTTAAAGTCGAATCTTGAAGAATGTGCTTATTTAAGGAGTTACGGGCCCCAAAAAAAAAGAAACTGGTTATTTTGGATATGTGATAGCTTTGTGTGCTTTATGGAGAGAGAAAACACTCCCGCTTCGATCGCGACACTTACTTTGGGGATAGTTACAAGGGGTCAAGTTTAATTTATACCTTTTTCGCAATAACATTGAACAGGTGCATTGGAATGCAATAGCTTCTAGGAGTGGATGCATCACATGAGTGTAACGATTTTCATTAAAAAACCGCCATTGTCATTGGAAGGTCATTAAAGCCACTTGGGGCGTCAAAAACGGATTTTTAGTACTTTTTGGGCAATAGCAATGGGTGGGTTCATCAGAATGCCAAAATGCTCTGGAGTGGAGTATCACATGAGAGAGTAAAAAATTCCATAAAAACGGTTATCATAAAGGTTCATTGGGGGGTCCCTTAGGGGTCCAAAACTGTTTTTGGCCTATAATCGGGAATTGAATATCTGGCGAAGGCTGGATGGTTCACCATTGTGATATAATTGTTGACCGCATGTGTCGGGACCTCTGATCCTGAATTTGACCTCTACGGGGCGTCATGTGGTTAAAGGTCGAATCTTGAATGAATGTGCTTATTTAAGGAGTTTACGGGCAAAAAAATAGAAACTGGTTATTTTGGATATGTGATTAGATGTGTGCTTATGGAGAGACAGAAACCAACTCCCGCTTCGATCGGGTACACTTACTTTGGTAGTTACAAGGGGGTCAAAGTTTAATTTTATACCTTTTGGCAATAACATTGGACATGTTCATTGGAAGCCAATATGCTTCTTAGGCGTGGAGTGAATCCATGGAGTGTAACAAGTTTCATAAAAACCGCCTTGTAATTGAGGTCATAAGGTCACTTAGGGGTCAAAAAACTGATTTAGTACTTTTTCGGCAATAGCAATGGGTGTGTTCATCAGAATGCAAAATCTCTGGGAATGTGGAGTATCACATGGAGAGTAACAAGATTCAGTAAAATGTCGATCATTAAAGGTCTTTGAGGACGTATTAAGCAGGGTCAACATTAAAAACTGTTTTTTGGTATATAATCGGAGAATTGAATAATATGCGGGAGGCTGATGGTCCCATTGTGATATAATTGTCTGGACATGCATGGGTAGTGACTTCTGACTGAATTTGACCGCTGTCGGGTGGCCATGTGGTTAAAGGTTGAATCTGAATAAATGTGCTTACTTAAGGACGCACCTTGTCTGGGGTAGTAAGGGGTGTTATTAGTAGGGTGCGTGCCTCATTCACAATTAACAAGTTGCATGATGGAATGCCATTACCTGTACACGTTGTCGATTCCACAAGTCTATAAATGTTCTTCTTTCCACGAACATTGTCCCGTTTCATGTTCACAGTGTGAATATAATATTGTAAGAATCGGAAAGTTACAGATAAAAGTATACCTTGTCAGCTCTCCACAAATGGATGTACAAAACTTGCCAGACAATCCCACCATCCCATGCAAGATCAGAGGAAATAAGAAATGATCCATAATCAAGCAAATGTAGATACAATAGTTTGACCTCCATGAGCCCTTTCCTAACTCAACAAACTTCCAGGGCGACGGTTACCAATTCACTTGATATACTCTCATTTAAAATTGCTGAACAATGCAAATGTGATACATTGACTGAACTCCAATGACCTGATCCTATGTTGCATTCCATTGGGGTAGATCATTCCCAAAACCTGCATCACTAGAAAAATGCGGGCGGGTAACCCGCCAGAAGTATATATCCCAGCATTCTTATCAAGAAATTTGGTACATGAAACCGGGACAATATTAGTTTAGAAAGGAAGACAAGGAATTTATAGTCTTGTGAAGCGACAACGTTTGTTGTAACAGTCGTGGGTAAAGGGTCATTCCCTAATGCAACTTGTTAATTGTAGGAAGGTACCCTACAGCCCACCGGACAAGGTGCCATCCTTAAATAGGCACATTTATTCAAGATTCGACCCTTTAACCACAAACATGACCACCGATAGAGGTCAAATTCAGTTCAGAGGTCCACCCATTGCAGGTCAACAATTACCTCACAATGGTGAACCTCCACCCTTCGCAGCTATTCAATTCTCCGATTATAGCCAAAAATAACAGTTTTTGACCCCTAAGTGACCTCGAATGACCTTGTTAATGATATGACAGGTTTTTATGAAAATTTGTACTCTCCATGTGATACATCATCCTAGGCGGCATTTTGCATTCTGATGAACCACACCCATTGCTATGCCAGAAAAAGTACTAACTAAAAATCAGTTTTTGACCCCTAAGTGACCTTTTTAATGACTTCAATGACATGGCGGTTTTTATGAAATTGGTACACTGCCCATGTGAGGAATCCACTCCTTAGAAGTCATATGCATTCCAATAAAACATGTCAATTGTTATTGCGAAAAAAAAGTATTAAAATCATATTTTGATGAATCAGGTAACCAATTAGGCAAATTAGTCCCACAAAATTACCCTCAATGATCTTGATGCCATTGAATAACTTTATCAGGACTGGTAGTAGGTCATATTTCAAAAGTTTGTCAAATATTAAAAGTTGAGAAAATAATTGCATTTAATTATTCTAATTATGCTAAGAAATATGTAAATTAAACACACATTAATGACCTTCAGTGATTCAAAGCAATTAAATAAATTTATTGGGACTGTTAGAAGGTCCTACTCACCAAGTTTCTGAGGAATCCAACAAAGTTTATAAATTGCCTAATTGCTAATTGGGTCAACTAATGCAAATTAGTATGCAAGATGACCTCCAGTGACTCAGCCACACATTACGTAAATTCATTGGCAGTGATAGTTGGCCCTATTCACCAAGTTCATGAAAAATCCAATGAAGTTTGAAAATTCACATTCATTATGCTATAATTAGGCTACTGGCCAAATAAATTCAAACTTGACCTCGGATTGCCTTGAAATTGTTTCCATGTTTCGGCTCCAACAATACCCACAACCACCACTTTCGTGTAAATCGCACAAACTTGAAATTTGCGGAAAACCTCCGAAAAACAGAGGGCAGCAAAATAGTACGATATACCCCCCATTTTCGAACTTATCCGGAGAATTTTACTCATACGGACATGTGTACCAAGTTTTGGGTCAATCGGAAAAGCGTTAAAGAATGAGAGCCGCTAAGCATAAAGTTTTCGGCGGCAGCGGCGGCGGAGAGGAGACTGCGGGCACACGGTCAAAAACCATAATATCCCCGAACACTTATCAGGGTTGCGGGGAGGTGATATTAATTATGCAAGTTAGACTGCTCAGTTAGCCTAATTTACAATTAGAGAATCTAATCAGTACAAGTAGGCCCCCGCCTACATGTCATGTCATTCACGATGTTAAACCCATCACTTGTAGTTGCTTACCGTACCTCAATACGGGGGCCTCAAACTAGCTGAAGCAATAATTACATATAAAATTGGCCTAATTCCCACTTGATAGATTGATTCAATTCGGATTATTCAAAAAATGGTTTCACTACTCCAGAGAAAACAAGCAAGCATAATCACACACACACACAGGGGCACATACGCAAGGGAGGGGGGAGTTGGGTGTCATAACCCCCCCCCAGATGAACCACCAAGTGATCCATATCCATAAATTTTTAACATAAAAAGAGTTTTGCAGCTCAGTAGACGTTTTGCAGTCGTAGAAGTTTGGCAGCCTGTATTGGGTAGCAAATAGCAGCAGCATATGTCTAGGGTCCTAATTGTACTTATTGCCAATAGGAGGGTGAGGCAATTTATAAGGGTGCCCCTTTTGGATTCCCCCTCCCCCATGACAAATCTCTGCGTATGCGATGGGTGAGATGAATAGTGTCTACCCCGGTCAATGAGCGCCACAATGGTGTATTATGGGGGTGTGTGGTGCCACCGATGGCATTTTCCTGGGTTGTTAGGTGTAGTGCCACGGTTGCAATATTTCACGGTGTAGTGCTACATTGGGACGGACAGCACCTGGCTGCAGGTGGAACCGCTGGTATATAGATTGAGTGTCTTATAGATGGTATCAAGAGATTAAGCAGCTGAACAGGAAGGACTAATAATGCCAATATGAAAACCTACCGCCTGCTTTTTTCAAAATCCCAGACACCCCAAGATAAATTAGAATAGTTCAAAGATGGTACTCTTTCATATAATTTATTCGTCAACATTACAATTTGCGTTTATAACCCTTCTGTTGGTAAGTTTTATTGACCACAAAAGGATGCAGGTGGATTTGTTTAATCATACTCTAAAATTTATCTATCCAAACTCTAAAAGTTAACACGGAAGGAATTCCAGTCTCTGAAAATTTGTAGAATTTTTTGTTAAATAAGGTCTAGAAATTTCATCTAGGATAATATTTTCCAATTGACTGGGATATCTGTAAACCAATTGCAATATTACTATTGAGAATATCAAACATCAAACAATGATGATGTTAGCCTAGGCACAAAATATTAAACACAGCAAAGTATTTGTTTTGTTTACGCATTAGTGAACAATGGCCAGTCCTTGTAGTTCAAACAAACCGTACTTTCCCATTGTTCGAAATGATTCAACTTAGCAATAGGAATGCCAGAGTTTTGGGACAAAATATGGAGTGAGTGGCCATTTCATCATGCATAACTAATAAATGTCACCAGTATACATTATATTTCAGCTACCATTAAATCACCCATGTGAAATACAATGGGTAGTAAAGTTTCATTTGGCATAATTGCATCAGTGAATGGCAAGAATTTTTCCTGTTCGACTGATCTTAGATCATTTTCTTCCTACGAAGATAAATCATGTCCGATGAACTATTCTGAAGGACAAATCAAGGATATGGAAACTTAGTCATTAGAACCTAGGCTTATACTGACCAATGTTTTTTCAGGAACCTAATGGCCAAGATCTGGGTCAAGAAGCATGTTGTACTGGAGGAGACAGCAGCAAAGAAGATGATAAAGATAGTGATATACATTTGGTGTTCATAGGGTAGGGGTGGCTGAGCGGCACAGGCGAATTGTTTTGCCCCCCCACAAAAAAAATTCTTTAGGCCTGAGAATAACTGGGGGCTGGAGCCTCCTAGTCTGCTGCTAAAAAATCCCTTTTGAGCCTATATGACAATGCACAATTACACCTGAAATGGGGTGGGCTATTCTGCGCATGCTATATTGCACCAATTTTTTATGTTGTTGGATCAACCATCATGTAAATTCGGAAATTATTCCATGTACTTGACCTGGCGGAAAACAAAATATTTCCGAAAACAAAGCTTAGTGTGCATATTGCACCAAACTCATCAACACTTGGGATTACCGGCCATCCTGGTTCTACATGCCAAAAAAAACCAACATAATCGTAGATGGGAGAGAACGCGATGAGAGGAGAGGCCTAAAAAGACTTGGAGTACACTTGGTTGTGCACAGCAACCGTGCATGCCAAGGTATTGACGGTGCATCGGAGTCTTCCTGTTCTTACTGCTTGATGGACTACTGCGGTTGATAGAGAATGGGTTTTATTGATGATGAATACTGTGGCTGTCAAATAACTAGAAATATGACCATTGATACGCGATCAAGAACAGTTTTCCGTCAGAATTCAGCATCAAATGGAGTTATTATTTTTACAGCCACAATATTCAGCATCAAATGAGTATCATGCAGACACAGTACTAGCATCACCTAATCTATAATTTTACAGTCAGTATTTAGCATCAAGGACTATATGATCACCCACAGGCATTCCGCACACCTAATCTATCATTTGACAGCCACAGTATTCAGCATCAAATGATCTATTATTGTCAGCCATAGTATCAGCATCACATAATCTATTATTTGTCAGCCACAGTTATTCCGCATTCCAAATGAATCTCTTAAATATCACATATACTCCTTCCAATTCACATTACTACAAAAATAGACCAATAACATTCAAAACTAGAAACTGTCGGGCGGGTAAACCGCCAGACGGAGATATCCCCGCATTCTAATCAAGAAATTTGCGTGAACAGGAAACGAGACAGTATTAGTTGATAAGAAGAAATTTATAGACTTGTGAAAAGCGACAACGTGATGTACAGGTAAATGGTCATTCAATAATGCAATTGTTAATGTATGAGGCACCCCCTACAGACCCGGACAAGGTGCGTCCTTAAATAAGCATTTATTCAAGATTCGACCTTTAACCAATGACCACCGACAGAGGTCAAAGGCAGGTCAGAGGTCACACACAGGCAGGTCAACAATTATATGCCGCTGGTGAACCATCCAGCCTTCGCGATAGTCAATGCACGATTATAGCCGAAAAAAAAAACGTTTTTTTGACCCCTAAGTCCTAAGGGACCCGAATGACCTTTAATGATATGACAGATTTTAGGAGAATTGGTAATCTCTCCATGTGATACATTAACTCCTAGGAGCATTTTTGATTCTGATGAACACACCCAGATCTATTGCCGAAAAAAAGTACTAAAATAAGTTTTGACCCCTAAGTGACCTTGAATGACCTTCAATGACATGGCGGTGTTTTTATGAAAATGTTACACTCCATGTGATGCATCCCTCATAGAAGATATGCATTCCAATGAAACAGTCCAATGTTATTGCGAAAATGTATAAAATTAACTTTTGACCCCCTTGTAACTACCAAAGTAAGTGTCCGATCGACGCGGGAGTTGTTTTCTCTCCATAAAGCACACAAAGTCAATCACTACCCAAAAATAAACAGTTATTCTATTTTTTTGCCGACTCCTACATAAGAACATTTTATCAAGATTCGACCTCCCCCACATGACACACGTGAGGTCAAATTCAGCGTCAGAGGTTCACTTCACACACATTGCAGGTCAAAATTTATCCAATGGTGAACCATCCAGACTTAGAACAGATATCAATTCTCCGATTATAGCGAGAAAACAGTTTTTGACCCCTAAGGGACCCCGAAGACCTTCATGATTAGGACAGTTTTTATGAGAATTTTTGGGACTCTCCATGTGATACATCCACTCCAGGAGCATTTTGCAGCTGATGAAACCAACCAGTGCTATTGCCCATAAAAGTACTAAAATCAGTTTTTGGACCCCTAAGCGACTTTAATGACCTTCAAGACATGGCGGTTTTGAAAATGGTTTACACTCCATGTGATGGCAATCCACTTAGCAGCATATTGCATTCCATGACATGTCCAATGTTTTGCAGATAACGGTATAAAATTTGAACTGACCCCTCGGGAACTACCAAATAAGGGTTCGATCGAAGCGGGAGTTGTTCCCTCCCGAAAGCACACAATAGCTCGTCACATATCAGAATAGCCAGTTTCTCTTTTTTGCCGTAATCCTTAAATAGCACCAGTTATTCAAGATTCGACCTTTACCACATGACCACCCGACAGAGGTAGAATTCAGGTCAGAGGTCACAAACATGCAGGTCAACAATTATATCACATGGTGAACCATCCAGCATTCGCAGATATTCAATCCCTGGATGATAGCCAAAAAAAGTTTTTGACCCGAAGTGACCCGAAGGGACCTTTAATGCATATGACACTTTTTATGAGAATGTACTCTCCATGTGATACATCCACTCCGAGGTGCATTTGGCTTTCTGATGAACACAACCACTGCTATGCCCAAACAAAGTACTAAAATCAGTTTATCACCCCTACGTGACCTTAGATAACCTCTGCAATGACAGTGTGCAGTTTTTATGAAAAATGTTACACTCATGTGATGCATCCAAGGCCAGAAGACATATTGCCATTCCAATGAGCATAGGCCAATGTTATTGCCCCCCGGCAAAAAAGTATTCTAAACTCATAATTTAGACCTGCCATCAGACAACTAATATGCAAATAATTCCCACAAAATATACTTCTAGATCTTGCAGGCCATGATATAAATTTATCAGGACTAGCCGTCAAGTAAGGAACTCAGCTCCTATTCACAATGTTTCGTCAAAATCCCTAAAAAGTGAGAAAAAATAATTGCTTAATTATCTAATTTAGGTGCTAACGAATATTAAATAAACACACATAATGACATTCAGTGATGCAACGCAAGTTGAATGTTAAATTATCGGGAATGTTAGAAGGTACTACTCACCAAGTTTCGTGAGAATCCAACAAGTTTATAAATTGCCTAATTGCTAATTGAGGGAAACTATTATGCAAATTTAGTCATGCAAGATGACCTCCCAGTCTGAACCTCGGCAACATTAGCTGAAAATACATCGGCACTGATAGTTGCCCCTGATTATAAGTTCATGAAAATCCAATGGCCCAAGTTTGAAATATCAACATACATTATGCTAAATTAGGCTTACTGCCCAAAGAAATGCAAACTTGAACCTCGGAGACCTTGACATTTTCGCCATGTTTTTCGGCTTACACAAACTACACACAACCACCATTGTTTCGTGTGGAATCGCCACCAAAATTTGAAATTTTTGCGAAAAACCTGCAAAATAGGGGCAACCAAATATACGATTATAGCCCATTTTTCGAACTTATGCGAAGATTTTACTCATACGGACATGTGTACCAAGTTTGGGTCAAATCGGATAAGGGTTAAAGAATGACGACGCATACGCCAAAGTTTCGAGGGCGGCGGATTCGGCGGAGACGGCGGGCAAGCGGCCAAAACCATAATATACCCGAACTCTTACAGTGTTGCGGGGAATAATGAGAATTTCTGAATATCAAGCAATTTGTATGTTTTTTTTAGGCAGACGTTTTAGCTGAGACTGCCAAAAATGTTGGCCAAACTGGAGATCAGATTATAGATGGGTTTAATAAGGTGATTTTAGACTTGGCAGGTATGTTGCGCTGGTTTGATTATATGAACCTAATTGTTTTGGAGTCAGATCAAAAGTCAGCAGAAGTTAAGAGGTCAAGTTTCAAGAAGATCCAGTTAGAATTAGATGTGTGGCTTTCTTATAGTAAGTACATGAACCCTACCGTACGTATTGTCAAGATGGAGTGCGGCGGCAGCGGGACCGCGGGGCACACGGCCAAAACCATTAATATCCCGAACACTACAGTGTTGCGGGATATAATGAGAATTTTCCTGAATTCCTCAAGCAATTATTTTTTTTTTTTTTTTGTTAATTTTTTTTTATGGCAGACCCTTGTTTTAGCTGAGACTTCAAAAATGTTGCCAAACTTGAACAGATAAGAGGGTCTTAATAAGGATTTATACTTGGCAGTTATGTGCTGTTTTGATTATATGAACCAATTGTTTTGGAGTCAGATCAAAAGTCAGCAGAAGTTAAGAGGTCAAAGTTCAAGAAAGGATCCCATTGAAATTTAGTGTGATGGCTTTCTTATAGTAAGTACAGGAACCCTACGTACTGTATTGTACAAGATGGAGTCATATATCCCCGCAACACTGTAAGTGTTCGTGGGTATTAGGTTTGGCCGGTGCCCGCCGTCTCCGCCGAATCCGCCGCCGCCGGGAAACTTTAAGCGTTAGCGCTCTCATTCTTGAACACTTTATCGATTTGACCCAAAAACTGGTGGTACACAAGTCCGGATGAGTAAAATCTCGATAATTCGAAAATGGGTACTATTCGTATAGTGTTGCCCTCCTTTTGCAGGTTTTTCGGCAAAAATTTCAAGTGTGCGATCACACGAAACATGGTGGTTGTGGGTAGTTGTTGGAGAGAAAAAAAAACATGGCGAACATTTCAAGGTCATCCGAGGTCAAGTTTGCATTTCTTTGGCCAGTAGGCCTAATTATAGACATAATGTATGTGATATTTAAAACGTCATTGGATTTTCATGATGAAACTTATAATAGGGGCAAACTATCAGTGCCGAGGTATTTTCCTAAGTGGCGAGGTCACTGGAGGTCATTTGCAGACTAATTTGCATAATGTTGCCCCATTAGCAATTCAGGCAAAATTATAACTTTGTGGATTCTCACGAAACTTAGGGAGTAGGACCTTCTAACAGATCCCGAACATTTTTTATTCAATTGACGTGGAAAATCACTGAAGGTCATCTGTGTGTTAATTTACATATCGTTAGCATATTAGAATAATTAATGCAATATTTTCTCAAACTTTTAGGATGTTATGACGAAACTTGGTGAATAGTACCTAATACCAGTCCTGATAAATTTATTACATCAAGACCACTGAGGTATAAATTTGTGGGATAATTTGCATTATGAGTTGTCCTGATCAGTCAAATTGATGAGTTTAATACTTTTCGCAATAACATTGGAACTGTTCATTGGAATACAACATGCTTTAGGAGTGGATGCACACATGGACGTGGTAAACAATTTCAAAGAACCGCCATGGTAATTGAAGGGTCATCAAGGTCACTTAGGGGTCAAAAAATGATTTAGTACTTTTTTCGGCAATAGCACTGGGTGTGTTCATCAGAAGCAAAAAGCTCCTAGGCGTGGATGATATCACATGGAGCAGTAAACCAATTTAATATAATCTGTCATATCATTAAAGGTCATTCGAGGTCACTTAGGGGTCAAAAATGTTTTGGTATAATCGGAAAAGTGAATATCTGACGAAGGCGGATGGTTCACCATGTGATATATGTTGACAGGCATTGTGTGTGACCTCTGACTGAATTTGATATCTGTCGGGTGGGTGGTAATGTGGGTGAATGAGGGTCGATCGAATCTTGATAAATTGGCTTTTTAGGAATTATGGGCAAAAAAATAGAAAACTGGTTATTTTTGGATTTTTTTTTTTTTTATGTGATTGAGCTTTGTGTGATTTATGAAGGGAAACAACTCCCGCTCGATCGGACACTTACTTTGGTGTTACAAGGGGTCAAAAGTTCAATTTATACCTTTTGCCAATACATTGGACATGTTCATTGGAATGCAATTAGGCTTCTAGAGTGGTTGCATCACATGGAGTGTAAACAATTTTCATAAAAACCGCCAGTCATTGAAGGTCATTAAAGGTCACTTAGGGGTCAAAAAATGATTTTAGACCCTTTTTCGGAAATAAACACTGGGTGTGTGTTCATCAGAAATGCAGAATGCTCCTAGGAGTGGATGTATCACATGGAGAGTAACAATTTTCATAAAAGTGTCATATCATTAAAGGTCATTCGAGGTCACTTAGGGGTCAAAAACTGTTTTCGGGCTATAATCGGAGAATTGAATATCTGCAAAGGATGGATGATTCACCCATTGTGTATAATTGTGGACCTGCATGTGTGGACCTCTGACCTGAATTGACCTCTGCGGGGGACATTTGGTTTAAAGGTCGAATCTTAATAAATGTGCTGATTTTAAGGAAGCACCTTGTTCGGGGCTGTAGGGGGTTGCCTCATTACAATTAAAAGTGCATTATGGAATGACCCATTTACTGTACACGTTGTTCGCTCCACAAGTAGATAAATGTCTTCTTCCCACGAATATTGTACCGGTTTCATGTTCACCAAATTTCTTGAATTAAGAAATGCGGGGTATATATACGTCTGCGCGGTGTACCAGCCCAAATTTTCTAGTTTTTAGCTGTAGCGTAAGTAGCTCCACAAGTCATATGTCTCTCGTCCGTCGTGAGTTCATCCTCAGAGTTAAATTCTTTGCACATTCCTCATAAACTTTCTAAACCTACACACTGGATCAGGTGAAACTCGGTGGTGGATTGAAGCATGCCACCAGCTTAGGATGAGTAATTTTTGTTTCCATACTGTGATTAGATGCTATTAAATCCCATGAATTACCCCAATTTTTACAAAAACAGTCCTAGACCTCCAGAGGCCATTCATCGATCAACATAATCACTCCATTCTAGGCCATAGTGACCTAGAATGTGTGTATATATTGTTGGGTTATTACACAATAAAATGAATTGTCCACATTCCTTTAGAGCTGTGGGGGAAGGTGATGTTGTCAACACATCTCACCCAGTTTAGGTTGCTATGAAAAGAAGGTAAATCAGAAAGGAAAGTGCTTCCACTTTGGGTTTTAGTATTCAAGTTTTTTTTTTGTTTCAATTGTTTTCCGTGTCAGGTGTCCTGACAATGATTCATAATTTAAAGTTCCAGCCAGCCGAGGAGAGAGTTCAATAGGAAGGTATGGGAGTGCATATGTTGAGGATAAACAAAAATACTAGTCTAGAAGTAAAAAATAATAAAAAAAGCGTTTACGATTGCGCTGCTTGGATGTGTGTGTTTTGTTGGTGGTCAATTCTCCATGTGTTGTTGTGCTGGATAAAGATTATCAAACAAGAGCACCAATGGTGCGGTAGCTCAAAACTCAAATAAATGCTTCAGATTTCACTTAGAATCGCATCAAAAGGAGATTATGACGTACGGGAAACTTTCATGTGAATGATGTTTGATTTCTTTAGTTCTTTTGACTATCCTCGAGGTGGTCAATGATTGTTATTCAGCACCTCAGGGGGGGGGACTCATACACACCTGAGTTTATAGAAAACAGAAAGCCAAAAGGCGTAGTGATTACTTGAACTCTCTGACAACCTAAGCCAGACACAAGGACAATGGGGGGAGATTGTACCAGTTGTATGACCTTTGTATGACCTTGACTGACCCCCAAAAACAATAGGGTTTATGTATCATCATGGGGAAACAACTACCAAGTTGAACTTCATCCATCCGGGTTGGGTCGAGTTAGCGTGTTCACAAGCAAAAAAGGCCAAGGACCAAATTATGGTTGCTTGCACAAATTTTACTATTTTTGACCAAAATTCACCTCGACCTATCCCAAAGAAATAGGGTTTCTGTATCCCCATGAGGAAAGACGACACACCACATTTGGCCCCGATCAGACCATCCATTCTGGACGTTTCGTGTTCACAAGGTTCAGACGTTGACCTCTGGTGACCTCAAATGACCTCTGACCTGACCTCAAAACATAGGGTCATGTACCATAAATGGGGAACCACAACATGCCAAGTATGAGCTTATCCAATCAGGTGGGTCGCGTTATCGTGTATACACGCAAAAATTGGCCAAAAATTGTATTGGACTTTTCACAAATTTTCTATTTTTGACCAAAATTCACCCCGACCTATACCAAAAACAATTAGGGTTCTGTACTCCCCTTAAGAAATCTACCCACCAAATTTGAACCCGATCAGACCAACCATCTGGACTTATAGTGTTCACAAGGTTTGAGACTTGGACCTCTGGTGACCTCAGAGGACCCCTCGGAACCTGACCCCAAACAATAGGGTTCATGACTCATCATGGGAACACAATGCAAGTATGAGGCTTATCATCAGGTGGGGTCAAGTTATCGTGTTCACCAAGCCAAAATTGGGCAAATTATTGATTGCACAAAGTTCTATTTTTACCAAATTCACCCTCCGACCTATACCAAAAACAATAGGATTCCTGTACTCCCCATAAGAAAAGCTACATACAAATTGATCCCGATCATATCAACCATTCAGACATAGTGTTCCAAGGGGAGGTTTTCAGACTTTGTCCTCTGACTGACCCCAAAACAATAGGGTTCGTACTCATCATGGGGGAACAACAATACCAAGTATGAGCTTCATCCATCCAGTTGGGGTTCGAGTTATGGTCACAAGCCAGGGTCCACACAATTACATACAGACACACAACACACACACTGGCATGACTTGCATTATGATTCTCTGACTTCATTCAAGGAATCAAAAAAATGTAATAAATAAGTCTTTTAAGAGGCTGTTGAATTTGGGGGCTCAAATACACTGTTGGCCTTCTTATTAGGTTGCCTTGTAGGCGGAATCTCCCACCCCCCCCCCCCCCGTCACCCTCGAGCGTTCATGTTAGAACAGGTCACACAGGATTGCATAGCGCCAGTATCATGAAATGGATATTAGGAGCATGTGGGTTATATTTAAGGCAGGGCGCCAAAACATCCAGCCGTGGTCGACGAAACATCCATGAATACAGGTTAGCTGAAGGGGTACTTGCTGAACAGGTTGTGGCTTAAAACTGTGGAGCAGTAGGTTGAAACTCAAGGCATACAAACCCACAAGAAATAGTCTGGGCCATAGCCTTGGCCTGCCTGAGGCCTAGATACTAGTCCCAACAGAAGACTGAATACTCCAATTGTAACACCAATGTCTGTTATGTGAAGTGTGTGTAACCCACTGAACACACAGTAGATCATTGAGGATTAAACTGTACTGACAACTGTTGTTTAACTTTACCCGTTTCTCATTTAGCCCAACTTCAGCCTCAAGGCCAGGCTTAAACTTAGGCAAAGTAAAAAAAAGAAACATATTGATCGTCCCTCCGCTATTTTGGGAAATTTAGACATTTTCTGTATTATTTTGTAAAAATTTCAAGAGAGCAGGTGTTCGCGCTTATAGGTGGACACGATTGCAGGATCGCGCACTCCTCTCATGATTCGCAGAGAAATTGGTCGTATGCGGGGAAATTCCCGCACTCTTTTCCGTGATGGAGATTGGCACAACCCCAAACCAAAAAACAACATGAAGCCCAGAGGACTTTTTAATGGCACATAAAAAAAATATATCGCATGTCTTCAAAACATTGTGACCACAGAAGTCATATGCCTAACGTAGAAGAGCCTTTCATATACCATGATGACCGCCTCAGTTCCTCGAGAGAGTACACAACAGGCTCAGCACACACGCTAACCCAATTGCTGCAAGTAAAAACTCAATAGCTGCTTCTAGTCTAAGTGTATGATTCTATGGGTAAGATAGGTACAGCGCATATGCACATAGATTAGGACCATAATAATTTATACTGTGTACAGTATTAGATCACAGGAGCTCGGAAAACATTGACCTAGCCTAGTAGGCTAGGTCAATGTTCCGAGAGCTCCTGTGTGTATTTTTAGATTCGGCTAACCGTTACTTCCTGCAAAAGTACTGCGTAATCGCGAACATAATTGATCAAGGTCAAAACAGAAATACTTAAAATATCCTATTTTGATAGCTTACTTCAACTAGGGTGTAGAAGATTTCCCGAGTATTCACCAATGTTGTCATCACGATCTCAGCCTTCCAATACAATCATATGTGCATATGTTATACTAGCGTATATTGACTCCACTGCAGCTGCCAAGGGTATTCAACATGGCCACTGGTAGGGTAGTTATGGGTGGATTGTTACGATTTATGCCCAGGACCCAGCTAAATCTAAAAGTATGTCAGCTAGTCGAAAACTAATTTACATGTGATGGGATTCATGGAGACTTGCTGGGGGAGAAGATAACCTTCAGGGGTATGGGACCAGGTTTGGCTGGTTGTGGGAGATTGGCCGCATCGCTCGAGATAAGTGGATGATAAGCGCTGACCATAGCCTGAATTGTTTGGGTCAGTTGCAAATGATCGCCGTCACAGAGGGTGTATAGAGGTGGAGATGGAGTGGGGGGTGCATCGAGTGGGCTGGGATTTTTGTTGTGGGTGGGCGGGGTGGGCGGGTAGGATTGAAGGTCATACTCATAGGCCTCCTAATGCCTTTAATCTAACATACAATGATTCCTGCTATAGAGCTGTTGTTTAAAATTCTCAGAAGAATAAAAAAAATGCTACAGTTGTTCATCAAAACCGGGCTTGTGGGCTGAACCCTGCTGAAAAATATTAAATTGCAAAATGCGACGTGCATCATTTGCATTATGGGTTAGATGACAGCCACTCAACAAAATTGAAATCCCCCCCACTTTGTCAGATCCCCCCCCCCCATTTTCTTGAAGGGGGGAATGGGGGAATGGGGATTTCCCCCCCCCCCCCCTTAAAAAAATCCTAGCGCCACACTGTCGAAAGATGTTTCAAGGGTACAGGCGACACCCCAGTGTCCCAACTGATTGCACGATCCCAATGGTTTTTCCCTGACGTCACAAATGCAAACAATTACAAGGATTCCACGAGGTCTAGTACTCCAAGATTTTTGGATTGCTATCTAATGGGAACAGCTTAATACCAGTGAAAAAATTTTCAAATTCATCCTTGACATGGTTGACCATGTCTACTGAAGTCCAAAGGAGTATAAGTTTGGTGGAAATATGACTGAAATAGTCTGACTTATGCAAATTAGAAAAAACAATATGTTCAAACCTTCATTGGCCCACCATTTGCTCATTCTCACAATATTATATGGCAGCGAACAATGGGGAGATTTACCCCACAATTTCATGGAATTCTTACCAACTTGAACATTTACTGAATGAAGGCAAATTATCAATTTGGAACTAAAATGGAACTGAAGGTAGACCATAACGCATCAAGCTTCATGAAAGTTCAAACAAACTTTGAAATTGGGAATGTAAGAAACTATGCAAAAAATAG
Organism: Sclerodactyla briareus; assembly: GCA_026419785.1. Classification (NCBI taxonomy): domain Eukaryota; kingdom Metazoa; phylum Echinodermata; class Holothuroidea; order Dendrochirotida; family Sclerodactylidae; genus Sclerodactyla; species Sclerodactyla briareus. Next base: position 230,168 of record JAODTK010001221.1, read on the forward strand.
ATAACTGATATCTCAGTCCATTCGAAAAATCGTTGGAAGGTAAGGATAAGACATAACCTACAAAGTTCATGGGAATCGGACACAAACTTTGCTTTACGCATAAATTATGCAAATTAGACAGTTGAATGACTCCATTGACCCGGACACTGTGAAAAAGTTTCGGGACTGGCTTTAGACCATACTCACTGTCAAGTTTGAGAGGCAAATCTTACAAATTCGTAATAAATTATGCATATTGGACAGCTCACTTAGCCTTTTTACGCTGTGAATCTAATCATTTCATCAACCTCATATCCATGTGCCAAAAACCAGTCACCATCATAGGAGTGTACGGTTCATCGGTATCTTGCTAAATTATAAAATAGGCCCAATTACCATCCTTTAAGTTTATAGTGAGTTTTTCGCCCACAACTGTCAGGTTTGGGTCCACCCAACCCTGAACTACATTAACAAATTTCGTCAAAATTGGCTCACAGTTCAGAGAAGTCGTCAGTTCAGGGCGAAACCAAAAAAACGGCATTATTTGCATACTGTAAAGGGTACTCCTGTGCACTTGGATGATTTTTAACAAATTAGTGTTACACGTTGCAGGGATTGAGCTAGGAGTTAGAGTCAGATTCCCATTGCAGATGTCCACATCAAATCTTGCTGTTACGAACATCTAAACCTACCGTAACCTTTCACCCCATCCTAATCCCTGACCCCACCCTAATACCAATCTCACACAGCCTCCTTCTTAGCCCAGTTTAGTCTCCCTGACTCTCAAATGGAGTGCATTGCAAACCACTGCTCACAAGTTACCACTGAAAACAGTGGGTACATGCCCCGGAGATAATGCTACCCCATGCATACGTCCTGATTCCATCCATAGCTACGTGACTGTCGCCGAGAGGCAAAAAATCCTTCAACGGCAAACATTGTTTCGGGCCCTAGTGAATGTTCTTTCCAGGCCAAATTGTATTTTGTGTGAATTAATGAGAAAATAAAAATGTACATCTACATGGCCTCTATTAATTCCCACTAGGTAACCAGCAGTAGGCCTAAGCTACTTAGGCCTAACTGCTATGATTTTGTTACAGGACCACACTTAGTAATCAGAAAGTGAATATCTTAAGACACCTTGCAAAAACATGAATTCGATCTGTTGGGAAATGGTTCGTCTTCAACCCATCTACATTGCCTGTTTCATTATTTGAAGATTTTCAAATGTTTTCAGAGTCCAGATTTTAACGTTATCGTAGGCTAGGCTACGATGATTGTGCGTAGTAATGGTAACATTACAGTATTATATAGGCGTACACGTTCAACGCTACGAAGTTTACGAAACTCTCGGCCTCAAAACCTTCGCTGCAAATTGCTCCAAAATCCTTGTTTCAAGAATCTATTGATCCCGATCTTCCATGGGAATTGAAATATCTCTAATAGTATCTCTGTACAACCCATCTCACTATTAGAAGGAGTATCCATGATTATTCCGTGGAACGATAATCAAGAGTCACGTTCGGAGTGACTGGCTTGCGCTCGCTCCGGCCGTGTACGTACGTCGGTATTGCCTGTACAGTATAGTTATGTGCGTTCTTTCGAAGTGGTGACTTTGGTAATTACGAAATGGAGTGAATACAAACGTAAAGTGCTTTCAAGGTATGTGAGGAAAGGAACTTAACAATCCCCTCGGTTTAGTCCACTTACTGGTTATATACGGTATAAAGGAGGTCCAAAAGAACGCGGCATACAGTACGGCTAGATTGCGAGTAGAATCCGAGTGATATATGGGGAGAAATGAAAAGGACATGTGAATAGGTCAACTGTTCTGGAATAGTACCTGAAACTACCTCAGGATACTGACATGAAAATTTTGTGGAAACATGTCATGAAAGGAAGCAACTTTGAGGAAAACATTAAATGCAATTTGAGAACAGTCAAGTCCTCTTCATAGCAGAAGGAAAAATGCATTTGTAGATTTAACAAAAATAGTCCCTTTTCCTCTGTAATACCTTTGACCTTGACCTTCACAAGGTCAAAGTTGTCCCAGGGGTCAATAACATGTTTCCAAGTGCGGTCCACATTCATCAAAGTATGACCGTTTGGGGGCCTATGATTTTCTTTTCACCAGATGTCACTGTTTGAATCTAATGGCATTATATTGCGTTCCATCAAAAATCTGGTGTACAATCTGGAAAGGAAAGCGCTACCCATGAACATTAGGACTGAGTTCAAGGACAATCTAAATGCCTTTTTTGTAGGCGAAGAAGAAGATACATTTTGTAGTTGTGAAACAGAATGGCCAATGTGATGCTTTAATGACCTGTGACATTGATTTCACAGGGTCAGAAAATGTCCTAGTTGGTCAATGATCATTATGTTCAATTTGGTCAACAATCCAATCAAAGAGATCGATTGGCAGCTGAAAGTAAAAAAAAAAAAGCCCAAAGTCAATGTGGACACAGGAAGTAGTAGATAGACTGGACATGGGCCACAATCCACAATACCTCAACCAGCTTAGCTGGTTTGAGATAATAAAATTGAAAGATCTTGCACTGAGATTTTTTTTTTTACAAACGATGAAAACAAAATTCCCTTGTAGCTTAAATTGTAACGAAAAAAGTGTTAGTCCAGTGGACAACCGTTCTTGTCAAAACTATGAAATAAAAAAGTGGGTTAGTCCAGTGGAACACCGTCTTGTCAAAAATATGGTTGTCTGTTCAGAATTTTAGTCGTTTCGGACGATCGGACAGACGTATTTAAAAAATCGAGCCCTGAAATCACATAGAAATCAGTTCGTACCGTTCGAATAGAATAGTCTTGGACCCTGCATCCAATGTTGCCACAACAAAATGAACTAAAAAGTGAACACGCCTACACTTGTAGGTTTCAGAGATTTAGTGGACATATGCAAACTAGATGCACTTTGAATGGCACTTCCGTACTTAGACTGGGTGGACTCTTTGGTTTTTTAACATGTTTTGGACGGAGGTAACCATTTAGGACAACTTAAGTAGCATATTTTATGTGCTGGGGCAACATAATCCAGTACATTAACATATTCCTGGAATAAGTAAAGATCCACATAACACACCCCTATCATTAATAGTTCATCTGTATAATTGAATCAACCACTTGAAAACAATCAAGAGGTACATATTAAATGGGGTAGCTCACCTATACACCAATGATGAAATTTTGCCAAAATCTATGTCAGATCGTACTCACCCCACTCCGATACACTACATACAAAATTGGGTTATTCAGACTCCTGCTTGATGGGGTATCCTATGTGCATCAGACTATTACTTAGTCTACTGAAGAGGACTGATGAAGATTCAGCTACCAAAACAGTGATCATATAGTATGCAGTCCTTGACCACACTATTCCTCAGTTTTGCTGCAGTCGAGAATAGCACAATCTAGTTGCTGAATGTATCCGAATCAGGCCTCAGAAAAAATGTTAGCTTTCGGATCTAGTTGCTTGAATGATCCGAATAAGGCTCAAAAAAATGTTCTGCTTTCGGATGTATCGCCATATCAACTAAGAGAAGAAGACTGTGTACGGTTGTGGAATGGGAAGTTTCCTAAATTTACAACACAATAGGTGTTGGATTATTAAAAGGTGAGGCGGAAGAAGAGGCTGACTTTCTTTGTCATTTGACAAGATGGAGATCGTAATCACTTACGAAGATCCCACCAGGGCCACTAGTTTATCGGATGGTTGACACAGCCTGTATAAATCCAATACGAAGTAAATTACCGCCAACAACTGTCATTGTTGTCACTTTTGAACAAAGTGGGCGATCGAAATCACTTACGAAGATCCCACCAGGGCCACTAGTTTATGGATTGTTGACCCAGCCTGTATAAAATCAATACGAAGTAAATTACTAACACAATGGACGAGAAAACTTACTTAATGAAACAAGAAGTTGTTTATTTTTTTAAAAAAAATATATAATTTATAACAAATGTCTGGATCGATCCTTATGACAAACTTTTAAATGTATAACATGGGTTAGAAAATTCACGCAAAAATATAGGACCGTTCCGATGCTCACACGCGTCAAACCACACAGGTTCGTAGGCTACATTGACTGGGGCATTGTGTCAGTTAGTAATCGTAAGTATTAGGACCTATAGCTTAAACAGTATTAAGATAGGCTAGATACGTTCAACGCTACGAGTACGAAACCTTCTTGCCTCCAAACCTTCGCTCTTGCAATTGACTCGAATCCTTGGTTCAAAAATATTGTTCTTGATTTTGAGTTGACTGCGCGAAATCGCCGCTCCGGCTGTGTACGTATGTCGGTACGGTATATGCAGAGTCGGTACATACCTCTCTACGTACAGTGGATACTAGATTGCGAGGTCAAAACTCACTAGTGCCGCGTTCTTTCGGATCTCGTATATACTGTACATACGAGTTTAGAGCGGACAAAAAACCGAGAGCGTTTGTTATTGCGTCACATAACTTGGAAACCCGTTACGGTTTGTATTCACTTTATCTGGTAATTACCAAAGTTACAACTTCGAATGGAGCACCATAAATTGCGAGGTCAGATTTCCGAGTGAATTATGGGAGAATGAAAAGGATCACGGGAAATATGTCCAACGTTTACATGGAATCAACCTTAAGCTACCTCTGATAAACATGACATGTAAATTTAGTGAACATGTCTGGAGAAGCACTTTTGAGAAAAACTTAGAATCAATTTGAGAAGACAGTCCAGTCCTCTTCATAGCAGAAGAAAATGCATTTTGTAAATTAAACAAAATAGTTCCTTATTCCTCTTTAATAAACCTTGACTTGACTTTCACAAGTTCAAAGTTGTCCCAGGGGGTCAATGAACATTGTTCCAAGTTCGGTCCACATTCATCAAAGATGGACCGTTTAGGGGCCCTATAATACTTCTTTTCACCAGAGTCACGGTTTTTTTTTAACTCTAATGGCATTATTATGACGTTCCATCAAATCTGTGACAATCTGAAAGGAGCGCTACCCAATGACATTATGACTGAGTTCAGACAATCTAATGCTTTTTGTAGAGAAGATACATTTGGTAGGTGTGAACAGAATGGCCAATTGTGATGCTTTGTTAATGACCTTGACTTGACCTCACAAGTTCAGAAAATTCAGTGGGCAAACTGATCATTATGTGACAATTGCTGGTCAACACATCACATCAAAGATTGAGAGATTGGCAGACCAAAAGTCCCCCCAAAAAAAGCCAAAAATCCAATTGGGAAAACAGGAAAGTCACGAATAGAGTGACAGGGATCACAAAAGCTCAAGCAGCATGCTGGTTTTATTTTGAGCTGAAAATGTGTCAAGGAATTACTAAGCCTCCTGGTTGTACCTGTCACAATGTGGATATTAATGTCATATCCCCTACTGACTAGGTGAAAATGGTAAAATACTTCCCGCAGCAACCTCCTATCCAACACATCGTAAACTCCCACAGGATCATTTTAATGGGAGATCCTATAATCCGTACAGGTACAATACTTGCAGTGTTACATGGAAATGTAGCTGGTCTGTGAGAGTGCAGCTTCAGTGTGGCTATGTCATGTTCCTGGGGCGATGTTCCCGGGTTTGCGTTCCCGGGGTTCGAGTTCTGGGGGTCTATGTTTCAAGTCCGATGTTCCCGGGTTTCGTTGTTCCAGGCTGCGGATGTTCCACGTTTTCCTTATATTCTTATTAAATTTATGAAACCTCGGAAACATCGAACTTGGGAACATCAAACCCCGGAAACATAGACCTCGGGAACACCGACCCTCGGGAACATTCATACCCCGGCAGGACATCAGACCTCATAAATTCGGGTGCCAGGAAAACAGGAAACATCGAACCCCGGGGCCATCGAACCCCGGGAACATCGAACCCAGGGAACATCAGGTAGACGCAGACCCCCTTTCAACAGTTCAAGCAAAGCAGAAGACTTGTGACGTTGCCCGGAGGCATTGGGGGTGGTAGGGAGTATATTAGTGCCATGACTGGATTACAAGGGAACAGCCTCACCAGGAACCACTGTTCATATCAGAAATTCCAATTTCCCCGGCTAGTCCCCACCCTACCCTCCATTATTCATCAGAATGATTCTGGATAATATCTTCTGTTGAGAGGACTAGGACCCATAGTTCTGTGAAGGACAGCTAGCTGGTACAAAAACATGTGTACACAAGGCCTAATGAAAAACATGTTATTCATTTGTGCTTCCTGACTCGATGTTTTTTGTCTTCAACAGAAAACAGCGTTGTGGATGCTAGCCTGCATGAGTATACCCGCTGGTCAATGTCGATCTACTTGACATGATGCCCTGAAAACAGTCTTTTAGGATTCAGAGTTCCATTCAACTAATTTGGTCATTAGATAAAATGAACATACCGACCAACTTGTAGAATCTCGCACACTCTCTGTTCAGACCTGAGAAGCTACTTCTGGTGTACTCCACCAAATATGAAAGGTCAATTTCAATCATCATTTGTGTTATATAACTCCTACAAAAAAGTGTTGTTTGGGGGAGAGAGAATGATCTTACACTAAATAATTGCCACGCATAAATACAGAGCCAATCAAATGGGGCTGAGCTTATAGTATTCTTTTACCAAGTGCACTAAAATGCACCATAGCCCGGATAGGTTTATGAAAAACATACCTTACTCTAGCCAGAGCTATAGGACGAGTTGGAATTTAGAGAGGGGCTTTCCTCACACAAATCCAGGGATGTACGGCTACAAAAATAGTGCCGCATTTCATCTTTTCAACAATGACATTCCGACCGAAGCTTTGGGAAACCTGGGGGCTAATTGCCTGCTTTGAGCCTTCCCCGATCAATAGATCAAATATTAGCATTGACCCATTTTTGTTTTTTTTTACCATGAAAAGACAGGCATCATCATCCAATTTTCAGAGCATCCATCGAAGCTGGCTTGTGGCCCCAAATCGTTAACAATGGACTTTTATTATCTCTGAATGACATTTATTTATTACTAGTTATACACATCCTTCTAACTACCCAAAATACCATATTGCATGATACTAAGCCCAGGACCGCATCGAACAAACAATTTCCGATGATGCATTGAATATCTCATCAAGCAGTGCTCATGCTATTGTTTATCCAAAATCCAATGTTTACATAGAACTGTGCCATCATCACTACCATCTATGAAGTGTTTTGACCAAAAAAAAACCGCAAATTATACCCCGCAGATCATATAGGACCTGGTATGAAGTCCCAACAATCATAAAGAGATGAGTTGGGGGGATGAGCCCCCACGAGACGAGTGGGGGGATGAACGCCCCCACTTAGCACCAGGATAGAGATGAACGATGGAGATATTGCTGAAGGGCACATCAGGGAAGCTCATCAGATCCAAACTCACAACGATTGGAACTACAGATTGGAGCTCGTCCAACTGAGGTGATCCGATCCCCTATCCACACTAGTTAGTGTGGTTTTAGGTGTTTATGCAAACTAGAGGGCGGCACTTGCACCTGCAAGGCCAGCTGAGACCAGCATTATACAGACTTTTTTTTCATTGGAACACGCACTGGGGGGAAAATTGATGGACAAACTCCCACCAAGTTCATGATGCTTTACGTTGATCCGGGGGGGGGGGGGGGTATATCAGATGAACTTCTATTCAATACATTACAGTTGGATTGCCTTGGCACTGAGAAACACTTTCATGACTTTCTCAGCAAGGCTAAAAATTGCCTTCTTGTTGTTTTGCCACAGCCTACGGCAGCTTCAAGTCCCACTGAACCAGGACTGGCAAATTGCCTTGGGGTCCATAAGTATATATTCCCATGAATGAGCTGTTGGGAGATTTAAATAGGGAAATAACTTGCCAATGACAATTTTTCACTCAAATTCCATTAGGATAGCTGAAACTAAAAGCAAGCAGGTTCATTTTGGTTTATTAGATATCGTTTCCAATCCGGATACAGTCTCCAATCCAGATATTCTGCGGGGGGTCACACAGTCAGCTCTCCCAGCTGGTTCCAATTAGTGATGACTATCAGCCAATCGAACACGCACTCTACCTCTACGCTGTAGCTCAGCACGGCCCAGCGTGGTCGGATTTTACAACAGTGGGTTTTAATAGCTAGAGAGTGAGGCCAAAGATCATGATTTTATGTGCTGTAGTCACGTCATGTTCCATTGACAAAGTTATTCTACGTCAAAGTTTCGAGTTAGGGATCCATGTGCTTGTACAATACCACAACAAATCCATCTGCGAAATTTCATGAGTATTTGCGAAAAATCCTAAACTATTTCCCTATTGTGTTCTACTGTTTTTTCCATTTCTGTTCACCTAACATAATTAAACTTGTTCGAAACCAATTGACTCACCAAAGAAGAGAGATAAATATTTAGATTTAAAAGAGGAACAAAGGAAGAATGCTGGGGTGTTTTAATGTGATTTGTCACTTTTTTGAAAAGTTGTGTGTGCCAGTGGCGTATGCAAGGGGGGAGGAGATGAGGGGGGGGGGGTTTGTGGGTGCTACCCCCCCCCCATCCCATGAAACCCATGTGAATCCAATGAATTTCGTACATGAAAACTGAGTTCTTAAAAGTTCAGTAGAGTTTAGCAGCTGTATTAGCCAAATATTGGCAGCAGCATGTGTTCTAGGGGCACATAATGTCCTTATTTGCCAATAGGGAGAGTGAAGCCATTTATGAGGGCTTTGGGTTCCGACCTCAACCCCGCTCCCCTCCCCCATGACAAATCTCTGTGTACGCTACTGTTTTGCACAATATTGTGCAATATACAAAGAGAACAATATTTCATTTTTTGAAGGACTATAACTCTGCCAAAACAGTATGTCCAAGGATGGGGCTTTGGGGACCAATAGACGCAAATCGTATTCCTCTCACTAAGAATCAAGTCATACTCATCCTGCTAAGAATCAATGTCATGTAACGGTTTGCGAACTAGCACAGGTGAAAGGGACTTTTTATTGCGAAATTTGAGGAATCTTCAACATCACAGGGAAAACAATGCCAAGGCTGCCCATAGACCTACACAGTAAATGCTGCAATTCTGCACCATGACAACAGAAAGATGAAAAAAGGTACTCATATAGAAAACCTATATTAGATTATTCTTTAATAATTCGTGAATGATCGGTAGTTTGTTTGGAACAAGATGTTCAAAAGTAGATGTTTCACATTGACTTATGAAGCATAAAGGATCCGGCCCCCCCCCCCTCCCTCCCCCCTATGATGTCATAAGTCAAATTTTGCAATAGCGAATGGGTTTTGGGCGTTTGTAATATTCAAATCAATAGAAAGTACCAAAAGTCCAGTATATTACTTGATCATTGTTGTTAAACAACAACATAGGTTCACACAATTTTGAGTACACTGAGAATTACTATTTCCCAATAGGCTGATTTGTGGCCTTGACCAATATTACCAAGCAAGAACAGGGGGTTTTATTACTGTTTTTATGAGCGGGACTGGCCATTTCTGCTGGTCATGTGCATGTCCCATCAATTTCACGCTGTATATACTAGTGTGGGGGTTAGACTATACCATTAGGTATTTATTGTGCTATGTTTATCAGTCAATACAGTGACGGGCAAATCAAGTATAAAAGGTTAAGCTAACCAGGAAGTCAAAGAATGATTGCTGAGTTTTCACATTCTGCCCAAAATATTCTATTCCGGAAAAGGAGAGTTTTTCCTGTATGATCACAGGTTTTTCAGAGGGTGTTGCCTCTGATGTGGCGAAAGTTGAGCATTTTCAAAGCCTGGTGTTATGGAAATATTTTCTGGCAGCCCATGCGCACAAGCCTTTGTCGATGCAGATAGTGCAATATAGCCACCCTACCGCTAACCAGGTCTCATGGATTTGGAGGAGGGGTGTTCTACCCTCTTTGGATTATATTGCAGTTCTTTGAGGGTCCCCAATGAAATTTGTACAATTATCATTTTATTTGGGTGCCCATGTCCTCCCATTTTTGTCACCTCAGATGATGGCAGTGCTACTGAAAGCTACTAATTCAGTAGTCTTGTGTTAATACGATATACTTGTTTTCGGGAATTTCTGCAGTGCGCCATTACACGCACACGTACTCTCGGGTTTTTGTGTTTGTTCACGTTGTGCCCCAAATTGCCATCAGGGGTGGGGGGGTGGTTTGACGTGAATACACAATGGATGCCTAAAACTGTACAGTGTGCCAGGGGTGCGAAGGAATACAATGCAGTGGCATACTGTCATCATGCCAGCGGATGGGGATCGGGATACCAATGCAGTGGCATAACGTATGTGCGCAGGGTGTGGGGAAAGTGGATAGAATAAAGTAACACACTGTACATTGTGCCGAGGGTGGGGAAGTGGCAGCACTGACGTGTCATAACTGTAGCAGTGTGCCATAGTGGGGAAGTGGGATACATGCATTGGCAATACTTTGTACATTGTGTCGTGGGTGGGGAAGTGGGATACATGGAGTGGCATAACTGTACATGGTGCCAGGTGGGGGAGTGGGATACATGAAGTGGCCTAACTGTACAGTTGTTCCAGGGGTGGGGGAATTGGATACAATGGAGTGGCATAACTGTACATTGTGCCATGGGGGAAGCGGGATACAATGAAGTGGGATAACTGTAACATTGTGGCTGGGTGGGGAAGTGGATACAATGAAGTGCATGAATGTACAGTGTTCTGGGGTGGGGGAAGTAGGATACAATGAAGTGCGATAACTTACATTGTGCCAGGGGTAGGGGAAGTGGGAACATGAAGTGGCTAACTGGTACATTGTGCCAGGGGTGGGGAAGTTGTGATAACAATGAATGTGAGCATAACTGTACAGTGTGGGGGGGTTGGGGAAGTGGGATACCTAGGGCCTGACTGTACCGTGTGTCGGGGTGGGGGAAGTGGGATCAATGGAGTGGCATAACTGTACATTGTGCCCGTGGTGGGGGAAGTGGGATACAAGACTAGCAATAACTTTACCTTGTGCCAGGTGGGGGAAGTGGGATACAATGAAGTGTGCATACTGTACATTGTGCCATGGTGAGGGCGGGATACAATGAAGTGGCATACTGTAATTGTTGCGGGGGTGGGGAAATGGGATACAATTATTGGCATGACTGTACTTGTGCCAGGGGTGTGGAATTGGATCAGACAGTGGCATACTTTCCAATGTCCAGGGGTGGGGGAAGGGATACAATGAAGTGCATAACTGTAACATTGGCCAGGGTGGGGGAATTGGGATACATGAAGTGGCATACCTGTACATGTGCCAGAAGTGGGGGAAGTGGGATACAATGAAATTGGCATTAACTGTACCGAGTGTCTGGGGGGTGGGGAACGGGGATACAATGAAGTGGCAGACTGTACATTGTGTCCACAACAAGGGTGGGTGAAGTGGATACAATGACGTGCATAACTGTACATGTGGGGCCAGGGGTGGGGAGTGGGATACAATGAAGTGTCGTACCTCACATTGTGTCATGGGTGGGAAGATGGGATACAATGAAGTGGCATAACTGGACAGTTGTTCAGGGGGTGGGGAAGTGGATACAATGACGTGGCAATGACTGTACAGTGGTCGGGGGTGGAGGAAAGTGGGAATACAATTGAAGTAGCATAACTGTACATTGTGTCAAGTGTGGGGCATTGGTATACAAGGAGTGGCATAACTTACATTGTGCCAGTGGTGGGGAAGTGTGATACAATGAAGTTGCCTAACTGTACATTGTGCCAGTGGTGGAGGACGGATAAATGAAGTGCTAACTTGTACAGTGTGCGGGGTGTGGGAAAGTGGATACAATGAAGTTGCTGACGGTTACATTGTGCCAGGGGTGGGGAAGTGGGATACAATGAAGGTGGCCTAACTGTACATTGGTGCCAGGGGTTGGGGGAAGTGGGATACAATTAATGGCAAACTGCACATTGTTTTCAGGGGTGGTAAGTGGTGGAATACAATGAAGTGGCATGACTGTACTGTTTCGGGGGTGGGAAAGTGGATACCAATTGAGTGCAGAACTGTACGTGTGTCAGGGGTGGGGGAAGTGGGATACAATGAATGGCATGGACTGTACATGTGTCGGGTGGGGAAGTGGTATTACAATGAAGTGCATAACTGTCCATTGTGTCAGGTGGGGGACGTGGGATACAATGAGTGGCAGACTGCACATTGTGTGCAGGGGTGGGGAAGTTGATACAATGCAGTGGCTACTGTACTTGTGCCAGGGGGTGGGAATTGGGATACAATGAAGTAGCATAACTGTACATTGTGCCATGGTTGGAGAGCGGATAACATGAAGTGGCATAATGTACTGGTGCAGTTGACAATAGGGTTTGCTGCACTATATATCGTGGGGTTGGAAAAATTACTAATGCAAAATCAGCCCCGAGGCAGCAAAAAGTCTCTGATCGCCAATAGGTGGATTATGCATGAGTAGACACGGCGAACAATGTAGTTAAAATAAAGTATGATTGGACCTGTGCTGGCGGACTCCATTTGGCACCGAGGGCAAATTTAGGTACCTGCCCCATCCCTCCCACTCCCCCTTCTGTTGTATCCCCACTCCGAGAACCAAAGAGTGTTGGAAAGAACACAAGACACAGAAGATGATGCCTTCTCGTCACGGTCGTCCACCAACTCCCATGTCCGATAGCATATATACTATAAGCAACGTGTCTTCACCTCTGCTACCTATGGTAACAACCTTGATATCTCTCGACCATCAAGTATGTCACACACTCGAGCGTGTGGCTGCTTGACGTACAACTCAGCTGCTTTTGTGTATTTTAGAACCTTTGCGAACCGCCGCTAGAATAAACACCCTTTTCAACACCATTAGAAGGTCAACCATTTGAACTGTATTTTATTTCCACAGTGTTTTGTGAACGACCCCTAAAATTGGAGACTTAAGGTATTTCCAAGATGACCGAGTCTTTCAAATGATCCCCAGGGACCATTTAGATAAACTCCCTTCGAAATGAGTTACTCAGGCTTACACCTTTTGAAAGGCTCACGGCGACGATTATGTTATGAGGGTCACAGATACACGATTGTATTTTTTGCAGAGACAAAAATTGCTTTCATCATCACCCACAATACACCATGAAAAAGTATTCCATTCTAGGGCTGTGCCCTCTGATTATCATTCATCAAATGAATAATTGATCCGGCATCAAATCTCTTGTATTTGGGACTGGGATGTGATTGTATGTATTACAGGGAAGGCTGAATTGGTAATTCCTCCTACGGTCCAATAAATAAGGCTGACTGGCGAAGCTTTCTCTCCATTACCAATTATCACGGTGGGTGTTGTCATAGAGTCTAGATCCCTGGTCAACAGGGAAAAGGTGAACATTGCTTATTTTATAGCCGATCCCGATGAATCGGAACTTGCTATTCTTATTTATTGATTTATGGTGCAACTAATATCGAGTATCTTCAGTTGAGCACAGCCCAACACCATACGCCATGGAAACCCAAAAAGATAAACAAAAAGGCTCGTGACAACCAGTGAAGGAACAATTGAAGCTTAGATAACTAACGCTCTTCGACCTACCGGTTCAAATTTTCTAAGTGAAAATCTAAAACTTTTTCACCATAGCTTTGTGATCCAGAATGAAAACAACTATACAGAATATTTCAATTTTCAAGGATACTAGTTTTCAGCTACCCTATATACAATGTTTCAATTGATTAATTGACTGATTGGTGGCGGATTGACCAATTATCAACCATTTAATGCACTCAAGTCATCTTATTATACTCTATGTATTATATTGTGTTTCACATTTTCCAATAGGAGTATTTGGTAGTATTTGGTGAATATCACTATTTTATGAAGAAAAAACTAAAAAAACTAAAAAATTGCGGCGGGTAACCGCCATACGTATATCTCCCCGCATCGCTTATTCAAGAAATTTGTGAACATGAAATGACACTATTTGTGGAAAGGAGAGCATTATAGCTTTGAAGCGAACACGTGTACAGGTAAATGGGCCTTTCCATAATGCACTTGTTAATTGTCTGAGGCACCCCTACAGCCCTGGCCCGGACAATGTGCTTCCTTAGAATAAGCACATTTATTCAAGATTCACCTTTAACCACATGGCCAACCGACCGCTTTCGAATTCAGGTCAGGGCACACACATGCAGGTCACAATTATATCACAATGGTGAACCATCCAGCCTTTCGCAGATATTCAGTTCTCCCGATTATAGCCAAAAAACAGTTTTTGACTCCCTAAGTGGACCTCGCATGACCTTTAATGATATTACCAGGTGTTTTATGAAATTTGTTACTCCTCCATGTGATACATCACTCCTATGAGCTTTTGCATTCTATGAACACAACTACGCCTATTGCCGAACGTACTAAAAAAATCCTGTTTTTTGACCCCTATTACCTTCAAATGACCTTCCTGCCAGGGCGTTTTATGAGAAGTTTTACCACTCCCTTTGATGCAGTCCACGCCTAAAGCATATTGCCTTCCAATGACCATGTCCAATTTAATTGCAAAAAGTATAAAATTGACTTTGAACCCCCTTGTAACTACCAAGAGTCTCCGATCGAAGCGGTAGTTGTTTCTCCCAAAAGCACACAAAAGCGCATCACATACCAAAAATACCCAGTTTTTCTATTTTTTTTTGCCCTACTCCTTAAATAAGCACATTTATTTCAGATTTGACCTTCCACCCGAAAAAACCCCACATGACCACTCCGACAGATGTCAAATTCGGTCAGAGTCACACACCTGGCAGGTCAACAATTATATCACATGTGTGAACCATCCCGCCTTTCGCATGTATCAATTGTTCCGATTATAGCCAAACAACAGTTTTGACCCCTAATTGACCTCAAGACCTTCAATGTATGACAGTTTTTATGAGGTTTGTTACTCTCCATGTGATACATCTACTCCTAGACATTTTGCCTTCTGATGGACACACCCGTGCTAGTGCCGAAAAAGTACTACATCATTTTGTGACACCCTAGGTGACCTTTGATGACCTTCATGACATGGCGGTTTTTAAGGAAAGTGTTACACTCAGGATGCATCCACTCCTAGAACCCTATTGCATTCCAATGAATATGTACAATGTTATTGCGAACAAAGTATTAAACTCATCCTTTTGGACTAAGTCATTACAACTAATTGCCATTAGTCCCACAATTTACCCTCCCCCCCCCAGTTCTTGATGCTATTGAAGAAATTTATCAGGACTGTGTATGACCTATTCACAAAGTTTTCGTCCCAAATCCCCTTGAAAGTTTGAGAAAATAATTGCATTAATATTCTATTATGCTAACGCATATGTAAATAAACAACACATAATGACCTTCAGTGATTTCAACGCAATTATACATTTATCGTGACTGTTAGAAGGTCCCTACCCCCAGGTTCGTGAGAATCCAACAAAGTTTTATAAATTTGCTAATTGCTAAGTGAGCCAACTATTATGCAAATTAGTCATGCACGATGACCTCCAGTGACCTCGACCCATAGGAAAATTCATCGTCAACTGATATTTGGCCCTAGTCACCAATTTTCATAACCCAATGAGTTGAAATTAACATCACCTATCATGTTATAAGTCGGCTACTGCCAAAGAATGCAAACTCTACTTCGGATGACCTTGAAAATGGTCCGCCATGTTTTTTTCGGCTCCAACACGTACCCACAAACCCCCCGTTTCGTTAAATCGCACGCCTTGAAAAATCGGTCGAAACCTGCAAATGCGGGCAACAATATACGATATAGCCCATTTTCGAATTATCCGAGATTTTACGCATACGACAGGTGTACCAAGTTTGTGGGTCATCGGCATAAGTGTTAAAGCATGAGGCTCTAACTCCTAAGTTCCCGCGCGGCGGCGGAGACCGCGGCACAACGGCCCAAACCATATATCCCCTAACACGTTACAGTGTTGCGGGGATCTGATTAGTCTATCTTCACAATATACATCATGAAAAAACTTCTATCGAAAGCTTAACAGTTTCAGTCAAGTTGAGCTGAACTTACCATCAAACAATTCTATGTTGTAATTGTTTGCATTCTGACTAAGTGTAAACACACTATAATGGATGGAATTGTTAATGACCAAAACCAACGGGGGGGGGGGGGGGGTGGGGGGGGGGGGGGGGGGAAGGTTGAGAATCCTGAATTACTGCATTAGGAAGTCAAAGGCAGTAGTAGAAGGTCGATTGCCTTTTCAATTGACTACATGGAACCCAAACTAATGAAGGTATCCTTAGGAGCTAAAAAGCCAAAATGCCAAACTCATTGATTTATCGGGGTGGGGGGGGGTGAAATACTTTCTGCTCTGCAACAATTTTGCCACCCTCCTCTGGCGCCTCCATGAGATCAGGAGGGGGCGAGAGGGCCGCATTTCCGGGAGTCATGGATGTTTTTTGCCCTTTAGACACATTATCGAATGTGATGATCATTCCATCCAATATGGGAAGGAATAGCAAAAGAACCACCTGAAAACAGTAAACAGTAACATGTCTAGAGATAATTCCATCCACCGATGATGATCATGTGGATAGCACTGTGTTGCTGCTAACGCCCTTGCAATTGCAGTAACAGCAGAACAAGTGGGTTCTCAAAACACTATTTCCCCGCCTGCTTCGGGATCCAGTGCTTTGCTGTTAACATCTTTAGTGGATTTCAACCATCCTGAACTCAGTGGGTTGGAATGAGAGCAAGTCACTAGTTAGCAGATAATAACAGCAATTCCCTCACAGCATCATAGATTTGGATATAAATTTGCCATCTGTAGTGTCTACATATGAACTACACTGGCCATTGTTCAGCTCCACTCCCAAAATCCAACTTCCAAAACACCAACTTTGGGGTGTGGGGCTTCCTTTCTTCACCTGTGCTGGTTTGAAGGAAATGTGCTACATGACTATTAGCCTTTAAAAGTGGAACTGTTTAGTAGAGTGGTAAAAATGTGTAGGTAAAATTGATGTATTATATTGACAAAAATGATAATCACATGGGACTACCAGTGAATTAATAAACTTAGAGTGATATATATTATATATATTATATTAGATTATATTAATTATATTATATTATAGTATAGTAAGGATATTATATTATATGATTATATATATTATTTATATTAGATATATTATATTATTATTTTATTATATTATATTAATTATTTATAGTATATTCTATTAATTATATATATATACTATAGTATATTATATTAATTATATTATATTATATTATATTAAAGTGATAGTATTTTTTTTCAACACTGGGCCTCTCTCCCCAGCAGAGCCCCAGAGACACTTTCAGGTCGTACTGTCTAGATTCAAATGTCTGATGGAATGAAAACTGACACTTTCCCATTCAAATGTCAGGGGATTATTCAATATGACCACTGATCAGTTTAAAAAATAACAGGTATTACACCTCATGAGTTGCATGAATTGATAACACAAATGTGACCATTAAAAAAAAAAAAAATTACAATACACACCTATACCAATAGTTCAAACAGGGGATACTGAAAATAGAGGGCAGTGTGAAAGAATCAAACCAGATATTTTTAATCCACCATCCTGATACAATTGGCAGATACAGGGGATAGGGGAAATGGGGAAGAGGGGTGGACCAGGGTAGTTAGTTTCTCCATTCACAATTTTGAAGATGGACTTGCGCCCACCCATCCCGTAAAATGTGCCCCTTAGCTTGCCCCTGTAACTCCAAACCTTGGAATTATAGAAGAACTTGACCACACTGGGCTTGGTTCTAAATCCTGAACAACTGAAGGTGGTACAGCTATTAGACCATCATACGACCCGACACCACCATCACGGTGCAACAGAATTTTGAAGGAGATTTTGGTGGTGTGTTTTTTTGCCTTCTGGGGTGGTTTTTTTTTTTTTTTTTTTTTTTTCCGTTTTTGTCGGGGGTCCTTGTTTGGCCCTTTTCCTCTCCTTTTTTGTCTGGTTTTTGATGACAAGATTTGTGGTATTTAATATAAGGAACATAGGGCCCTAACTGGGCCTCTACCCAAGGACCATTATAACTCTGAAGGGAAATTAAATTGAAGCTTGTGGAGAGAGATGCATTTCAAGTACCATTGTGTGAAAACACCGAAGGTACGGCTGTTAGGCCATCATAAGACCCGAACATCAGCAAGCGCACCAAATTGAAGAAGATACATTAAATTATACACATAATGGGCCTAGTTTGCCCCTTAATGACTCGACCTGACATTCACAAAGTCAAAACAGGTCTCACGGGTTCAACCAACTTGTGTCCAAGTTGACACATGACTGCAAAAAACGCCCTTGTTGACATAATGGCATGGATGGATGGATGGATGGATGGATGGATGGATGGATGGCAGGATGATGGAGGATGGATGGATGTGATGGAGGATGGATGGTGGGATAGATAGGGATGATAGATAGATAGATAGATAGTAGATAGTAGATAGATCGATAGATAGAGAGATTAGATAGATAGATAGTAGATGATAGTAGACAGGGACAGGACAGACAGACAGCCAGACAGACGACCAGACAGACAGAAGGACAGAATAGAGTGACATGCAGATCTCAAAATGCTCAACCAGATAGTTGGTTCGAGCTAAAAATTCAGAGCCAAAGGTAACCATACCCACCAGGCTCATGAAAATCCAACCAACTTAAGATTTTGCATAAATTATTGAAATTAGGACACATTGTATGACCTCCAGAGAACCACAATTTTTGTTTAAAAAGTGTTTGGACTGAAGTGGACGATATTCATCAAGTTCGGGAAAATCCCAACAAACTTTAACTAGTCGTTGACGTATGAGAAAACCAGGATACCTAAAGTCATGATAAGCGAGTATCGCTTCTGGTCACTCTTGTGAACACTCGGGGTGCCGTAGACAACCCAAAGGGGATGCGAGGGGGCGACAAACTGATAGTTGACGTCGCCGTAGTAGAACGCCAACTACTCCAGGTGAGTCTTGTGAATCGGGATTTATTCAGATGAGCGTCTTCAAGCAGTCGATTGTATCCATCAGGGTCGGCCAAAAAAGGAATTATTGCGGCCAACATCTCCATATGAAAGGGCTTCGGATTGGCGTTACCGCTTGCTCAGAGGTTGAGGTTGCGTCTGGGTCGGCCAAGTTCCTTCTTCTTTGTGAAGAAGAATGATGACAGTACGAGATCCTTCGTTCTACTGGGTGCGTTGGTTACCGGCATATCGCTCCTTTGTTCAAGTTCTGTATCTCTAGCTTCTAGGCGAGCCACGCGCCGGGGTCCGAAGGTACCTTGGTTACCATCAAAAAGGAAGCTGGTGGGCTGGCCATGAATTCCATCCTGATAGCCCCGACCGTACCACCTCCAGTTCCCACAGGCCCGAAGCATTTTTCCATGCATCGGAAAAGTCTCTGAGTCCCCCCCTACGGCAGGAAAAGGCCGGGTCGGGAGGCACCCCCAGAGGGGGGCGGCCTCGGGGGGACCTAGAAGCTCTCAGTGCTCCGGTAAAAGAAACTCCTGAAGGAACTTCTGGAAGAGGCTGGCCCTGGCGAATCTGAGGTCCCAGTACCTCTGCCTCCTCTTGTGGACCCAGGGTTCCCCCCAAAGTTCGTCATGGAGGCACGTCCTCAGTATTAGAAGCCGAGGCATCAAATTAGTATGGACGAAGAAGTTTTACTGCTCAGATTTGAGGCCTCTCATTTCCTGCTTTCTCCTTGAGGTCGTTGTCGAATTCACCCCCGAAGAGGTCCGAGCTCGTAATCGGGAGCTTCGCAAATCAGGCCTTATTCTTTTGTTGCCCATGTGGAGTGACTTCAAGACCAAATCCTGACTGGCCATGTGGCTTTCACCTGATTTCGGGCGAAATGGTCCAACAGGAGTCGGACATCAGGCCCAACATCGTTATGATCACCCTGTATCCTTTTGGGAAATCCCTTGTGCACCCGCTGCGTCAAAGCTCGCATGATGATCTCGGCGATAACATGCCTGCAGAGGAGAATCGGAGAGACATTCTCTGGAGGCCCTGTTTATCTCTACAGAACCTTGTTCGTCTCTTAATGCAAAAAGTGGTTGTAGTCCTCTGTCGCATTCTGGCCCTTATGAACGGAGTTTATTCTGCCTGCCGTCTCCGGTTGGGTTTTGGGATCCATAAACATTCCTCCTCCACTCGGAGAGGCTTGGTCTGGCCACAGGTGGATACCACTTTCTCTCAAAGCCTACTGTAAAATACCCACCCAAATTTCATGAAAAATTTGGCAAACTTCAAAATATGCATAACTTATAGACAACACTGAATGACCTCCAGTCGATGTGAAGATGTTGGAGAGTGAAAGAAGCCAATTTCCTGAAATCCAGCAAAAACGTAAATACGCATAAATTATGCAAAATTAGGACACATTGATGACCTCCAGTACCCTGAATTTCATGATAAAACTAGAGCACTAATAGTGCTGTCGCTCAAAACTGCACAAGTACCAAGACGGAATTTACAATTATGTGATAAATGTTCAAAGATCATGAGGCAAGCGAGTCAAACAAGTGCTATTGTTCCCTCCACAAAAACTTTTGGCCTTGATATTCATGCCAAAGATGTCTTTGCAGTCACTGAAAATGCCACATGATGGCCCTAGGGCCAGGGCCCAAAAGAGCCTTGGGTTAAAATCCTGAACACCTGGAGGTATGGCATCTAGACCTCACTTATGACCGAGCAGCAAGCGAACAGGCAATGTGCAACATATTTGTAGGAGATGACAAGATTTTGTTCGGTTTTCAATATAATGACTCTAAGGTCCAAACTGGGCCCTGAGCCACCCCCCCCAAAGTTCCCACACACTAACTCCCAAGTGCCCTCTATTCCAAGGACCATTCCCTTAACTTTGAATAAATCAATTGAAGCTGTGGGAGGAGATTGTATTTCGAGTAATTTCAAGTAATGGACCTCGGGCCCGAGTGGGGACCGCTTGGACCCAAAAATTCCTGAACACCCAGACATAAAGATACAATTTTGAAATTCACTACCATAATGGCCATGTTGTCCCTTTAATGACTTTTGACCTTGACCTTCACAGTCAAACATGTATCTGGGTCAATAAACATTGATGTCCAAGTTGGTCGACAATCCATGACAAAATGACTGTTTGGTAGCCGAAAAGGCCATTGTTGACATGCTGGTAGAGAGAGTAGATAGTAATAGATTGATTGATAATAGATAGATAGATAGAGTGACATGCAGATCCCAAATTCATAGCCAAAGGTCACCATACCCACCAGTTCAATGAAAATCCCACCAACTTTAATATTCTTGGCATAAATTAATGCAAATTAGGCAATTGTAATGACCTCCAGTGACCTTTATTGTGTGTTAAAACGTTTTGGAACTGAAAGTAGACATATCTAACCAAGTTTCATTAAAATCCAACAAATTTAATGACCGGTTCCGTCGATGTAATCTAAAACCAGGATACCTAAAGTTGTAGATTAAGCGAGTATTGCTCTGGTCACTCTTGTGAACACGCGGGGTGCCGTAACAACCCGAAGGGGATGGCGACGAATTGTTAATCGACGTCGCCGTAGTTGAATGCCAACTAATCCTCCAGTGAGTCTTGTGAATCGTGGAATTTCAGATTAGCGTCCTTCAAGTCAATCGATGTAGCCCATCGGTGGTCCGCCAAACGGAATTATTGCGGCAACTCCTCCCATCATGAAAGGGCTTCCGGCTTGGCTACCGCTTTCCCTCGAGGTTTGAGGGCGAGTATGGGTCGCCAAGTTCCTTCTTCTTTGTGAAGTAGAATATGAAGTACGAGATCCTTCGTCTCCTGGGTGGTACCCTTCGCATATCGGCTCCTTTTGGTTTCCAGTTTTCGCTGTATCCTAGCTCTAGCGAGCCACTCCCGCCGGTCGAAGGTACCTTGGTTACCATCAAAAAGGAAGCTGGTGGGCTGGCCATGAATTCCATCCTGTAGTCCTGACCGTACGCACCTCCAGTGTTCCCACAGGCCCGAAGCTATCTTTTCCCATGCATCTGGGAAGTCTCTGAGTCTCCCCCCTATAGGCGAGAAAAGGCCGGTATGGTAGGCACCCCCCAGGGGCGGACTCCGGGGGACCTAGAAGCTCTAGTGCTCCGTAACCTAAACTCCTGAAGGAACTTCTGGAAGAGGCTGGCCCTGGCGAATCTGAGGTCCCAGTACCTCTCCCTCCTCTTGTGGACCCAGGGTTCCCCCCAAAGTTGTCATGGAGGCACGTCCTCAGTATTAGAGCCGAGCCTCAAGCTTTGTATGGCGATTCTGCTCAGGACTTTTGAAGATCTCTCATTTCCATGCTTCTCCTTGAGTCTTTGTCGATTCACCCCAGAAGAGGTCCGCGCTCGTCTCGGGAGCTTCGCAAATTAGGGCCTTAATCTCAAATCCCAAATTTCATGAAATCCAGCACAACTAATTCCGCGAATTAGCTAAGTAGACACATTGAATGAACCTCCAGCTACCCTGAATTCATGATAAACTAGAGACTAGTAGTGCTGTAGCTCAAACTGCACAAGGTACCAAAGCGAATGTACAGATGTATGAATGGTTCCAAGATCATTAGGCAGGACATTCAAGCCAATGCCTTGTGCCTCACAACACCTTTTGACCTGATCTCATGGCCAAGATGTCTTTGCAGTCACTGAAAATTCCACAGATGGCCTAGGGCCAGGGCCCACCAGGGCCGTTGGGTTCTAAATCTAGGCAGAAATTTGACACCTGGAGGTATGGCTATTATTCATTCATTCATTCATTCATTTATTCATCTTTCAGTGAACATAAATATTACATATATTGTGAATATATCAGTACTAACCAAACAAATATAAGCTTGATATAATGAGCTTGATAATATTAGACCATCATTATGACCGAACACAGCACTGTGCACATAATTTGTAGCGATGACACGATTTTGTGGTAATTTCATATAAGGGACCCCTAATTGCCAAACTGGACCTGACCAAAAGTTCCCAAACACCCCAAGGTCCCTCTATCCAAGGACCATTACACGGAACTTGGAAGGAAATCAATTGAAGCTTGTGGAGGAGATGATTTCGAGTAATTTCAGTAAATGGACCCTCGGGACCCAAGTGGGACCTGGACCAAAAAATTCCTGACACCCAGAAATAAGAGACATTTTTGAATTCTCACCGAATGGCCTATGTTTGTCCCTTTAATGACTTTTGACCTTGACCTTCACCAAAGCAAACATGTATCAGGGTCAATAAACATTGTTGTCCACGTTTTGGTCTACTCCATTGACCTAACTGACTGTTTGGAGGCCAAAAAAGCAATTGTTTGACATGCTGGATGATAGAGTAGATAGTTAAATATATGATTGCATAATAGTATAGATAAATAGAGTGACAATGCAGATCCCAAATTCAGAGCCAAAGGTCAACCATACCCACCAGTTTCATAAATCCAACGAACTTTAATATTTTGCATAAAATTAATTCAAATTAGAGACATGTATGACCCCAGTGACCCTTATTTTTGTTTAAAAGTTTTGGAACTGAAAGTAAACCATATTCACCAAGTTCATGAAAATCCAACAAATTTAATGACGGTCGTCGATGTATGCGAAAACCAGGAATTACCTAAACGTTGTAGATTAAACGAGTATTTTTGGGCCTGGTCCACTCTTGTAACACCGGGTGCCGTAGACAACCCGAAGGGGAGGGCGACAAACTGATAATTGACGTCTCCGTAGTATAACGCCAACTATCTCCATGAGTCTTGTGAATCGGGATATTCAGATGGCGTCCTTCAGTCAATCAATTATCCCATCGTGGTCCGCTAAAAAAGGAATTATTGCGGCCAACATCTCCATATGAATGGGCTTCGGCTTGCGTACTCGCTTGCTCGAGGTTTGAGGTCGAATGGGTCTCCAAGTTCTTCTTCTTTGTGAAGACGAATGAATGACAGTACGAGATCCTTCGTCTCCTGGTTGGGTACCCTGCATATCGCTCCTTTTGTTTCAATTCCTGTATCTCTAGCTCTAGCGAGCACTGCGCCTGTCCGAAGGTCCTTGGTTACCATCAAAAAGGAAGCTGGTGGGCTGGCCATGACTCCATCCTGTAGCCCGCCCGTACCACCTCCAGTTGCCCACAGGCCCCATCTATCTTTTCCCATGCCTCGGAAAGTCTCTGAGTTTCCCCCCAGGTGAGAAAAGGCCGGTAGGGTAGGCACCCCCAGAGGCGGCCTCGGGGGACCTAGAGCTCTAGGCTCCGGTACAGAAACTCCTGAAGGAACTTCTGGAAGAGGCTGGCCCTGGGCGAACTGCGGTCCCAGTACCTTCTGCTCCCTCTTGTGGCCCAGGGTTTCCCCCCAAAGTTTTCATGGAGGCACGTCCTCGTATGGGAGCCGATGCTCAAGCTTGGTAGGCGAAGTAACTACTGCTCATACTTTTTTGAAGAGCCTCTCTTTCCCGCTCCCTCCTTGAGGTCGTTGTCGAATTCACCCCCCGAAGAGGTCCGCGCTCGCATCCGGAGCTTCGTCAAATCATGCCTTAATCTCTTTGTTGGCCAGTGGAGTGAATTCAGACCAAACCTGACTTTCCTTAGTGGCTTTCCGGATTTCGGGCGAACTGGGCCAACAGAGTCGTGACACAGCCACATCGTTGTGATCGCCCCTGTATCCTTTTGTGAAATCCCTTGTGCACCCGCTGCGTCAAAGCTCGCATGATGATCTCGGCGATAACATGCATGCAGAGCGACATCCGTGAGACCTTCTCTGGAGGCCCGTTTATCTCTAACAGAACCTTGTTCAGTCTCTTTAATGCAAAATTGGTGTAGTCCTCTGTCGTTCATTCTGCCCCTGCTGATGGAGTTTCTCTCTGCCGTCTCCGGTGGATTTGGGACCATAAACATTGCCTCCCTCCACTCGAGAGGCTTTGTCTGGCCACAGGTGGATACCACTTTCTCCACATTGAGGGGAACGCTTCGGGGGAGTGTTCACGGCTCAGGGGCCCTAATGAGGGACAGCCGTGATGTTGACAGTGCCTGCTCCCTTACTTCTGGTGGCGGGAACCTAGAACCTCTTTGACCACCCCATCTGCTTTTTCAAAGGTCTCCGGAGTAACCTCCGTACCTCTCAAGTGAGCCTTCCTGTCCTCGACGAACCCATCTCTGGGTGTGTAGGGCATAGGCTCCTCGGCCCTGCAGACTGTTCTGGCCGGTTCCGGCGTGGTCATGCGGTCATGATGATGTAGCCACAGGACGACCCCCAGGGCATGCCGGTGGGTTACAGCTCCTGGCCTCATCACAAAAGCCAGCCTCCCTCGCTTCATCCTGGTTATTGGGTTGCTTTCGCTCGGGCTCTGTCCAGAGCCACGGCTCCATCGGTTCGGCTCGGTTTGCCGATTTGGTCCCAGCTCATCTTCGGCCTCCTCCCGGCTTGCCCTGCCCCAGGTATTTTGTTCTCCCCGGGTAGCTGCACATTAAACCTGTAGGGTTTGTGAAAACATCAGCTTCCTGAGTTAGGCGTAGCTCGGCTTCTCCCCAGTTGAGGACTTCCCCTGGCCAAATGACCTGTCAGCTCCTCTGGCCCTCCGTGGCCATTCTTCTTCTTCCTCCAGCTCCCTTTCCGCCGGTTCTTCGTACCAATCCCCAGCCTAGGCTGATGCAAATATTCCCACTGGGCCATTCAAGTTCGTAGTAGGTTGGATCATGGTCGACTCGCATAATAAGTGGGGGCTTCCCTTTAGCCGAACCCCCCCTCCCCCGCCTTCACCCCCCGCCCCCCCCCCCCCCACCCCCCCCCCCCCCCGGCTGGCGGTCTGATTCCCATCATTACATGGATCACCTCCCGTGGCCACGGCCTCTGGGCCTGTCGGGTCCAAATCCTCGTGCACCCACGGGTCCTCCTCATCTTCCTTGCAGTCCTTTCAATGACAGACAGAAGAATAAGTATGAATATACGAGACCAAAAAAAAAAACTTGGCATGAAAACGTGAATTGCATACACGTCTCATTTTCACACCTGTATAAACTACAAATTGGCATGTGGGTCAGATTTCCTATTCCTATCATGCTGATAACTAAATGGATGGGATATGTGTGAGGTCAAGTCTACAGTTCCAATGTACTGTTGAACAGATTGTTTTGCCAAAAAGAAAATACCAACGGAAAGCCGTATTCCAATGCCACGAGACAAATTCAGCGCTAGGTATACCCAACAATCAGTCTTCATAAACATGAACAACTTCCTATGTTCGGTAGTTATGGGTCACGGTGCTGTTTGCCATTATTCTGATAACCTCTGACAAATAATGTGATAGCATATAGCAAGATCGAAACGGGCTACCACCGTAATGTTGTTTCAGAGGTGAAGGATACTCGTGCTGTACTTCAATTGTATGCGTGTAGACAGTGTCAATTAGAGGAGTATGGCACGCACGGCAATCTACTGGCCGCTTGACTTCATACCAGCACTCAACTGAGACCCATCTTTACCTAACGGCAATTTCAGTTGTATGCACGCACCTCCTGGCCCCCGACCGGGTTAGTCATTGTCAAGGGTGGTTATATCATTGTCTCACCCCTCAGTCACTTATATTGACCTTACCATTCTTTGGAATGACCCCCTGTAGTTAGATTTCCCCACTATCTCTGATGAGTCATTCAGATTTGTGACTCACCATTTGGGGAGAATACCCACATTGGGTACTTGAATTTGACGTGACCAACATTTGACTAACCATCTTCGGGTATTGGGGGTGTACTAGGAGAGGTAGATTACATGAGGTTTGTAGAGAAAATCACCAGGAGAACAGGCTATCGCACGAAGTGTCTCGCCTGTTTTTGTTGCAATCGGTGATTTCTATTATTCACGACACTCACACACTATACACACCATTTCATGCAGACCATCGTCATGTCAAAGGAACATCACAATATTCCCATATCACACATAAAAATTCCTAAAACACATGACGCAATAAAGTTTGACTCTTATTCCAATAAGGGGGCGTGTCATAGATGTGTGAGGGAGGGAGGGAAGTCCCTTAATTGCTTCTTCCTTCTTCATAGCCTCCCCCCCCACTCTTCTCACCATAAATACCCAAATTTGAACAAGTTTTTATGCGCTCAGTCAACTCACTTCTTTTGACCCAAATCCACTTGAAAATGTTCTAAATCCCCTTGCAGCCCCAGGTTTCTTTGTCTTTAAATCATCTTTCCGCCATTATCATTGCCGTTTTATTTTCCAACAGCCAGACATGCCATTCTCCCCCCCCCTCGCCGGGCGCAAAACCCTCCCCCACCTCCCCCACACACAACAACCTCCCCAACGCAGCACCCAAGGATGTCCCATAAATATATCTCTAGGAAACCTCCACATTTTTCCCCATTCCCCAGGCAAGAAGAGAGGAGAGCAAAATGTTTACAAGTATTTTTGAATGACCAATCAACCTTATCAAATTGTTTGGGTAAGAGAGTAGAGGGTTCATTATAACAGGCCCAATTGTCAAAGGAGCTATGGTATACGCGTTCATGAAGTGCATTATTCTAACAAAGCTATCATTGAAGGAATTCAATCAAATCATGAACATCAAAACATCAGATTCAGAAAATGTTAAACAGACCATACCTAATGAGTTTGGGCGAAAAATTCTTGACCAAGTTGGGAATGGAATCAATTATGCAAATTCGGCACATACAATGAGCTTATAACAGCAGAGGTAAAATTGTCAAAGGAGATATGGTTTACTCGTTCCTCAGTGCTTTATCTAAAGCAGCATTATATGAGGATTACAAATCTGAACATCAAACACAATCAGAGCACAAAATGTTACGGACATACCTAACGAGTTTGGCGAATTCCTTACCAAGTTGGAAATGGAATAATTTGAAAATTATGCACATACAATGACTCTACTGAAGCAGCTGTACCTTCAAAATGATCTGGATCAAAGGTGGCTCACTCTACCCAATGAGCACTGAGGAATATTTTAGGAGGGAATTCCCTCGCAAGAATTTTTTGGGGGAGGGATTTTTTTGAGAGGGACCTTATCTTCCGGCCATTTTTCGCACATTTTTAGCGACAAAAAAAACTTTATTAAAAAACCTCATACTGCTCTGTGGTAAATACATACATCATCCTTACACTTAACTCATGCACTACTTATATAGCCTATATATTGTGTTTGGTCGTGAGACCCTACATACCCCCGTTCGGAGACTCTCTCCAAATCCTACAACACCGAAAAAGGTACCATATCCAACCGAAAGGCACATCTTCATCAGATTTTTTTTTCAGAGGTTAGGACTATGCTGTTGAATTTGCGATCACTTTGTTACACAAGTCCGTTTCAGCCGAAAACTAAAATAACTGCTGAAGACACCTCGTGGAATAATGTGCTTCAGACTTTCGATGAAAAGTATCCAATATTAGCCCATTTACTGTCTTGTTCCACATGTAATGTGAAAATGAAAAAAAAATGAGGAAAAAATCAGATTGCCGTTGTTTACGTTATTTTACGTGATTGCTGACAAGAGCACATGGCATAATAGAATTTGTACTTGTACCAGTTTCTGTGAAATGTCATCGAGAAGCACTTGTTGCTCAATCATACCACATGATGTGTGCAGACTGTCTTGACTGCTAGTAGTAAACCGGTTATCGTATGTATGGCATGCAAACATAGGCATGCTGCTAAGAACGCGGATCGATGTCAACATTATATTGGGATATAACTAGGTTGAGCGGTATACCCGTATCGGTAGTATTAGTACGGTACTCGCAGCCAGCACCGGTGGTATAGCGGTACGACGGTCAAATGCAACAGTTACATTTACCGGTACTGGTGAGATTACGGTATGGGACTACCAAATCCCGGTACTAATTGAAATTTACCAAATCCAGTGCTGTCATGACTTGTATACTAGGATTTTTTGCCGATCCCAGCCGCGCGTACATCGCAACTTTATATGCGATCTGTTAAAATTCAAAAAACTGCCCAACGTGTGTGCGAGTTGTATTTGCATTATTTGCGCGAATATCAAGCCGCTGCGGACATCGCAGCTTCACCCTTCGTAAAATGCAGAGCTGTATGTTGCTAGCTAGCTCGCCATGCATGTGTGCTCTACTTTCTAAACATAAGCCCTGCTTGGACCAGAGGGTCATCACCATGCTGTTCACGAGCATTCAATGTACTCCCAATTCCCTCAATACGCCGCTACGCAACGATACCATGTCTACGGACCGACGGCAACGAACCTCTAGCACACCTTTAACTCAATAGATTTCCTAAGAACTCTATGATTAAGGAAGTGGATTTCTTTACGATAGTCGATCAGCGATACTGCAATGTAATTTGCGTTGGCCTCCTACAATTCTGTGAATGAGCCGAGTGATTAATTAGACATTTGGTGGATAAAACATCAGAACATGACGGTTTAGCATTGATTTGGTGGTTTTTACGGACAAGTTTTAGATCGTGCCTTGCCCCGGTTTTCTTGCCCAAATAATCACAGCTTACGTTAGGCTGACTGGAAATTGCATAGCGACCTGTTTCGTGGATGGGGCTGGGCTTGTTAAAGTCTTACATAATACGTCCGTATGGAAGGATGTGTAGTCTGTAGTTACATGTATTTCTGCCTATGTACTAGTACTACGAGCACGACAGTGGTCACATCCATGTGCTTTATGTAATTACGTACATTGTCATGAATTCTTTTCAGCTAGCGATCGATATAGGTACCGCACAACCCTATTATACACACTATTTTACCATCCCTGGTTGAAGAAATTCTGTGCTGGGAAATTCCCTGTACACAATTTATTTCTCTGCGGGATTCTGGTTGCGTATGCGGGGCAATCCCGCAATCCCGCGCCTTAGCGCGAACACTGCATCAGAAAATGTCTCGGAAGTGGTTGCAGGAGCACATATTATTTGGCAGTTTAATGTAATGGCCCAAAGTGACCTGATGACCTGATGACAATGACGGCTTTGCATGAAAAATTTTTTCCTCCATGATGTACACCCTGTCCTGAAATTTCAAACATGCCAACGATTGTCACTGAAGTTGTTCCCCCCAAAAATTTTAGTTTTTCGTCCCTAAGGACTTTGAATGACCTATTGATGACATGACAGTTATTATGGAAAATGTTACTCCGATTGAGCTACAAAGAGTCTTACAAGCAAATATATCCCAAGGTATACTGCCGATGCTATGCCAAAAAGGTATCAAAAACAAAACCTTCGGACCCCTTGTAAACTTGCAACCAAGGCACGATTGAAGTGGTGTTGTTCTGTCTATTCAAACACAGAGGCTCGTAAAAATCCAAATTGACAGTTTCAACTGTCTTTGCCCTCTGTAACTCTAAAATAGGCACATCCATTATGACAAGGACCTTTTGGACCTTCCTTATAGGGGTGGTAGTTTGAAAGGCTGACTTGATTCACCACAGAGGGAGGCAACGAAGGGATTACAATGGCGCACCTCCCAACCTCGGCTGACAATTGGTTTCCATGTTATGGGCAAAAACACTAGTTTTAGACCCTGAAGTGACCTTTGATGAACCATATTGTACGCTGAAAATCTAATCAGTCATCTACCTTATTCCGCATCTATGTGCCAACCAAGTCCACCATAAACACCTAGTGTTCATCCGAAATCTGCTACCAAGCCTAAACAATAAATTACATAAAAGTGCTAATTACCTTACTAATTAGTGACTGTGTGCCCAAAAAATCTGATAAGTCATGTTCACCCACCCCGATGCTACCCTGAAATCTTTGTCGCAATTGCACTTGCCTTCGCAAGATATCCTGCTAACAAAGAAGTGTGATCACACAACACACGCCACACATACATTGCCATAGTGACCACAAAATTTCACTTAGTCTCCTCCTGAATTTCATACTGGCGAGACAAAAATTGACCTCCACTGTCTCCAAGGGTTAGATGAAGAGGACAGGGTGCAAGAATTTTGGAGGGAAAAGATGCCAGATGCAAGCTTTCCTGGATTAAATGAAGCGGGGGTCTGGGAGGTGTTTAAATTTTTCCTACATGGAAGATGGGTTGATAACGTTTACTGGACATTGGGAGACCCTCAGATTGCATTATTATGAAACAACTGATTGGAGAGACCAAGGTTATATTCCTCTCTGTATATACACCACAAGATGCTCCTATGATGAGCTCCTTTCAGTTTGTAAGGCAAAGTTAGATGACTTAGATCCCCAGGATATTGTGGTTCTTGTGGAGGACTGGAAGGACATCACTTAAAGGTGCCAAGGCAGAAGGCTTCGAGCGTGTTCAAGGTGGATGGCTATTGGCTATGGCGAAAGGAACACTGAAGGCAAGAGATTATTGGAATTTTTTCCCAAAAACGACTCCGGCCCACACCAAGAAACAATGGGGTTCCTTACTGTAGAGGAGCCGTATACCAAATTTCAACTTGATCAGGGCCAAGGCATTCTGGACTTATCATGTAACAAGTTTTCTTTGACCTCTCCTGACCCCAGATGAACCTTTGACCTGACCCCCAAAACAATAGGGCTCATGTACTCTTAATGGGGAACCATACAAAGTATGAGCTTATCCATCTATGTGGAATCTAGTTATCGTGTTAAGGAGCTGAAAAAAAACAAATTATCAATTTTGCACAATTTTCCAAGTTCTCCTCAGAAAACATGACCCCCCACACCAAAAAACAATAGGGTTCCTGTATCTCTATAAGAGAGCGCTGCATACTAAATTTCAAATTATGAAAACAGACCAGGCATTCTCGCTTCATTGTCATGTTACAACAAGATTCCAGACTGACCTCTCTCAAACCTCAGATGACATTCGACTTGACCCCAAAATAATAGGGATAATGTATTCATTATGGGGAACCCATTGACCAAATATGAACTCAATCCATCAAGGGTGGGGTCGAGTTATCGTGTTAAAAAGGGTGGGCGTCACACACCACCGCACACAATACACCGTCATGATGCATAGATTCCTCTGACATTGTCAAAGAATCAGAAGTGTAGCGGCATTACTGGACCCATTATACCCCCAGTCACATGGGACGAGCTACATCATGGAGTTGCCGCGGGTAGTGAGGGAGCGTGGCGGGCTCTGGAATTGTTGTCCACGCACATAAATTTTGGACCAATTACTTAGCGCTGACGCCGTCGAGTAGAATGCAGTGTTGACGCATGTTGCCGTATTACCTACGTAACTAACAAAAAACTACATGGACAAAGAACAGATGCAGCGGGCACTCTGCTGACGTAGCGACAATGCGGATGCAACGCACGGATATCCGCCTATCAAATCTACGAAAATACGTAATAACTGGCATTTGTCAATAAGACATGGATGTGATTGGTGTAATAATTCACTTCTCTGTCAAATGACTGTTATTCTGAATGACCAGATTCTGGATGAGCAAGTAAACCTGCCTGCACCTCAGTAGGAACGTGTCATGATCGCAAAACGTAGTGAGGGCATAGCGAGGACCCAGCGGGGCCAGTGAGCACTGTGACCAGCACGTAGCGGGATCTCCAGTGACACAGTCAAAACTCCATGAATGCGGGTGTAGCACGAA
The DNA here is from genome assembly GCA_026419785.1 of Sclerodactyla briareus. Taxonomy (NCBI): domain Eukaryota; kingdom Metazoa; phylum Echinodermata; class Holothuroidea; order Dendrochirotida; family Sclerodactylidae; genus Sclerodactyla; species Sclerodactyla briareus. The sequence continues at coordinate 262,703 of JAODTK010001221.1, forward strand.
CGTGGCTGATTCATATTTCTTTGGAATTCTGTGAAGACCATGGCGTTCTCGCGGCATCCTGTCATTTTTCTCAGAACTCCAAGAATGTAGCGAAGTCTCCGCCGGTGTCATGGGGAATTAAAGCGTGACTGCACCATAGGTGCGAAAGATGACAGAGGGTGGCTAGGCCTGTTGTAGGCATACCCTTTGACAATATCACCATAACCAATGAAGAACTTGAGGTAGTGGAAACAGTCTGCTAACTTGGTGATATGATCAGTGCTGTGACTGGCTATGATCACCCACTCTCGTACTGTTTGGGGCAAATTCAAAGAGAACTGCTCTCCACTGGATTCAATTAACTAAACCAATGTATTACTAACCTCAGGATCATTTCCTAACATCCCATGGTCGACTGCTGTCATCTCGTCAGTGCAAGAGGAGTGCAGGGAGGCGAACTGGCTCAGCGGAAAGAGCTCCGAACTGCAAAACAATTGAATCAAGCTTAAAACCCATTTTGAATTCCGTGGTGACTGCTGGACAAGCCACGTCTCCTGGAGGGTCCTAGGTAACCCATATATATAATGGGCCCTAGGGCCCAAAATTCCTGAACACCTCCAATGGCCCTCTGGCCTCTACCCAAGGCCATAACATGTAACTTTGAAGGAACTCAATGGAGGCTTGTGGGAAGAGATGCATTTCCAATTCCATTGGTGTGAAAGTTCATAAATGGGCCCTTGATCACAAATTCCTGAACAGGTACAGCTGTTGGACCATCATTATGACCAAACATCAGCACTGTGCAACCAAAATTTGTAGGGAGGAATACATTATGAATTTTACACTTATGGCCTATATTGCCCCTCTAATGACCTTGACCTTCACAAGGTCAAACATGTTTCATGGGTCACTAACACTGTGTCCAAGTTTGGGGACATCCATCACAGAATGACTGTTTGGGGGCCAAAAGAGAGCATTGTGACACACTGGATGGATGGATGGATGGATGGATAGATAGATAGATGGATGTAACCAATTGTGAGCCATACAGCAGTGACAAACGCAATGGCCCATGCAAGGAATGGTCGTCTGGCACGCACCTTCTGGTGGGTGTGGTGTGAGGGCCATAACAAAAGGCCCAAAAATTAAGCTAGCTTAGCTCCCGAGGTAACCGCGGGAAATCTACGGCAAAATCTCCAGCATTATCTCATGAAACATGGATGACCCGTGACAGACATTTTGAGTGGTGGGTGGGCCCGCCAGACGTCAATAACTGGGGCCCAAAAATGAGCTAGCTCAGCTCATGAGGTAACCAGTTGAAACAAAGTAGAAAATGTATGTTACACTCCCAGCTATCACAAATGACCAATGACAGACATTTTAAGTGGTGGGTTGGGTGCGCCCGACGCCATACAATATCCCCAGCCCTACAGCTAACCTAGGTTAGCTCGTAAGGTAACCAGTTGGAACAAAGTTAAAAATGTTCGTGATGCTCCCAGCTATCACAAATGACCAATGACAGACATTTTAAGTGGTGGGTGGGTGCGCCAGACGCCATACAATACCCCCACCCCTACAGCTAACCTAGGTTAGCTCGTAAGGTAACCAGTTGAAATAAAGTAGAAAATGTTTGTTACACTCCCAGCTATCACAAATGACCAATGACAGACATTTTAAGTGGTGGGTTGGGTGCACCCTACCCATACAATAATAATAATAAATGAAAATTTATAATAAAGCGCTTTCCAAGAAATCTCAAAGCACTGTACAGAGTAAAAACGGTAGAAAAACAAAATATAACTATCCGAATCCATAAAAGTGTAGAACAATAAATGTGACTATTAAAACGACTTAAAAAGAAACGTCATCTAACTCCTTTTAAAAAGGTTAAGAATTACAGAGGAACGAATCTCGACTGGCAGCTGGTCCAGATCTCAGGAGCAGCATGTTCAAACGTCCTGTCACCGTAGAACTTCGTCTTCGTGTTGTACAGTCGTCGAAGTATAACCTCCGATGAAGACCGGAGGCATCGACCAGGCTTGTGTAAAGCAGTGAGCTCGAGATATAAGTGGGAGCCATGCCATTCAGCGACTTGAAGGTTATGAGGGCGATCTTGTAAGTAATACGGTGTTGTACAGGTAGACAGTGGTTAGACACGGAAATGCGGAGGTGATGTTGTTCATGCTTTCTGGACCGCGATACTAATCTAGCAGCAGAGTTCTGTACCAGCTGTAGCTTGGATAATTCGATCGCCGGATTTCCATATAGGAGACAGTTACAGTATTTAGGGCGAAGTTACGACAGCATGAAACCAGGCTTCTCGGGGATTGCGGTCAAGTATTTGTAAAGCTGACTGATTGTTCGAAGAGCAAGAGAGGCACAAGACCGATGGGTTGACATGTTTTAATTTAAGCTGGCTGTCAACAATTACGCCTAGGCTCTTTACATGCTGCCCGTTGCAATAGGAGTATCATATAACACAACTGCAGGGATAGGAGGCTTGTAACAAACTTTGATGATATGGAGAACTTCGGTTTAGAATCTTGAAACATCAGTTTGTGGTATGCTCCAGGCTTTTAATGTCGCGAACGCAAGCTCCAAACGGGTTCGGCCTCTTGCCTCTCGAGGGACTCAACGTAAGATATATCTCGTGTCATCGGAGTTAAGACATGTAAATTGATACAATGCGGCAGAATATGATGTCCCCCAGGGGTGCTACATACATTGTGAAAAGGTTGGTCCAAGTACCACCACCGAGCCTTGTGGGACCCTTCATTTAGTTTGAATGGGTTCGGAGCGAGTTCCATTTATGTTGACAGATTGACTCCTTCCTCTCAGGTAGGAGTCGCGAAACCACTGACAGTGCCATACCAGTGATACCGTAGCGAGACTGTAATCGTCGATGATACTGTCATGGTCCCATCGATCCAAATGCCTGGCCGCCCTACCGAAAAAATCAAGCATGACAATGCCCCCCACCCCTCCAGCTAACTAGGTTAGCTCGTAGGGTGGTGGTAACCAGCTGCTGAAACAAACTTGAACTGTGTTCATGACCCTCCCAGCTACACAAGGACCATGACAGACATTTTCAAGTGGTCGGGTAGAATGTGGCCAGACGCAATACAATATCCTCTCACCATGAGCTAACCAGAGGTTGACTTGTAAGGTAACCAGGCTGAAATCCGATGGTAATAGAGTTTTATTTGATGCCGCTAGCTGAAATCCCACGCATGTTAGAAATCATTTCAAACAGGACAGAAAGAAAATTTTAGGGGTTAAAAAGGCAGTACAATTGGTATATTTACTGTTTGTATAACTACTAAACACAATTTAAGTGTTGGATTGGACAGAAACTGACATAGGTCATCTCATTGTCCAACCAGTTTTGCCACTGACAAACCGCCAAAATGCAGGTAAGAAGTGTTCACGCTATCTTATAAGAGATTTCCAAAAAGGCAGCAGCTGTGGAAAATATACGAATAGTTGGCGCCATATATTAAGGACTGGCAGCAGTCAGCCGTGAAGCTTACAGTTGAAAAGGGTATAAAGTGTTTACTTTTGTAATGGTAATCGTGAATAATAACAGCAGATCGTTATGGCAGATGTGCCAACACACAACCCACTACATATTTGCTAGTGGAAGCAAATCATGATTCACAAAAGTGAAAATCCTTGTAGTAAGGGGGTTGACGGTCACCATCAAGTGTTGCGCTAGCCAGCGAACAGGACTCGATTGTTATGGGAGCCTACCTGAGATCCTGGATCCAACTCAACGGATTTTGGGCCGAGATCTTGGGCAAAAACCAATTTAATATTTCGTGGCTTAGTGGCGCAGTTGCTGTTTTGAGTTGCAATTGTTGTGGGTTCGTCACAACAAATTGAACAATGCCGGAATTGGCTTGGATTAGTCGGATAGATGACTTTGGTAAGTCTACAGTGTTGTTTTCATGAGTGCCCATGCCCCTGTCAATTAGCAACAACCCGTCGGATGATATTGTCAACATGCTAAAAATATGCATAGCCAATGAACAATTTCATCACTTTGAGAGCTTTTTATTAGCCAGGTCAAGTAAGTCAAGTTGAGCAGCATGTTTTTTTAAAGTTTAGTGAGTGGTTATCGTTAGTCTGGCAAAAAAAGTGTTATAATTGCCGACTGAACAATTTGACCCACTTCGGAAACCACATTCTAGGTTGAAACTTTTAACGAGGGAGAACCGACTTGGTGAGTTCAAGAACGCCCATACGCCTTGTCATAGCAAGTCCGTTCGATATTGTTAATCATGATAAAATACTATTTATACGATGAACAATTTGATCACTTTGTAAGAATTTATTAGAACAGTACTTATCACGCTGCGGTGAGCAGGAGTGTGTGAAGGTTAGGAGTGGTATCGTAATCGGACAAATAATGTGTATATTTGCCGCTGAAAAATTTGACCACCTTGAATGCCATCATTCAGGCTAAAACTTTAAACGCTGGGTGGAAAAGATTTTGGTAGGTTTTGAGATGCTCATGTGCCTGTCAATTAATGACAGTCCCTTTCAGTGAAATTGTTAATCGGGCAGGTTCAGAACTACTATTTTTGAACAAGTTGGTCAACGTGTGTAGCCGTTGTGTGGCTGGGGAATGGCATGAGGAGCTTTGAAAGATAGTAAAACAACGGTGGCGCTTCCACGACGTTGCGGCGAAATTACCGTCCCAATCGATTGAATCGATACGGATATCGTCACATGATATCAATGCAACCACAATATCGAATATCGCGAGACGGTATCTTCCGGCAAGCCGTGCGTATCCGTGTCCCACGCCCCTCCCAGACATGTTTAAGATGCTGGGACAGGAGGTGACGTTTAAGAGCCTTACTGGGTTGAGACTCACCAAAGAAGTCCCAGGCGTATCCAAACGCCTTCCTACCAGAAAATACGAAACCACGCCGATGGACCTACGCCCTTTGCAGGAGAAGAGAGTCTTCTTAACAAGGAGCTTGAGAAGCGCTACCGGCAGATCTCGGTGGAGGGATACACCACCGACATACCTTTGGTAAGTAAACAAGGTTATCCAACACTCCCAGGTACACTACGTTGTACTGACGAGGGACGAGATCTGGACTCGTCACTCCGTCGGCAGAACGTAGCCTGCCAATCCTGCGCGAAGGCTCTCCTGTTAAGGAAAGCGGGTACGAAGCCGCTTTCCAGGAAAAAAGACAACAGGGCTCAACAGGGCTTTATCGAGTCCTACGAGGACAAAGGTGATGAATCGGAGCCGTCTGCTACGAACCTTCTGCGGACCTACAAAGTAGGACGGACCGAACGGGAAAGCGACACTTCACAGAAGAAGTCGAGCAGGAAGCATAAGCCTACAAATCCGAATGCAGATAGGCGCCAGGACCATCTTTCTGTGATCTCAAACGGCTCTTTTAGGGGCCACCAGAAGCACCAGAAAAGGTTGCATCAGCCCAATCTCTCCCAAACAAGCCTGTGTCCGTGTCCATTCTTTACGTCCATGAGTAAAGGATAAACACGAGCCCCGTCTAACACAAAAGACGGTAATTTAACAGAGCGGGTAAAATAATATTAAATTTTAAATTCAGGCCGGGGCTACACGTAGCCACAGCCAAAACCTGCCAAATGAGGCAAATAAACTAAAAGAGTATGTAGAAACCGATCAGACCGCACTCTATACAAATGGAGGTATCGCCCTAGGTAAGGGGTTAAAGTCATATGACACCAGATAACCAAAGCGCAAGCATGTTTCTCTCTTCATAAAGGAACTCACAAGAACAATGCGCCTTCATTTTGGCATGCGACCATAAAAACAGCGAACAAAGATTCCGCATGCAAACCACATGGTCCCTCAAGTGACCTTAAAACAGAACTTGGAAAAGAATCCTGGAGGCAACAAAGGCTGAGATGGTTAGCATTCCTATCGAGGAATGCACGCAGCAAATACGCACGAAAGGAGAACGCATCGCTCTAAATAACATTAGGAACGATCACTCCATTGTGGTAAAGCCCTTCGACAAAGAAAGAGCATTAGCCATACTCCAATCGCTTCAGATTATCAAACCAAGATTGAAAGTTCAGCCTGAAAGGCTTGTCAGCACGAAGACGTTACCAACCCGACGTGGTGTTCAAACTGCCTTTAAACATGCTCTCAACAAAGAAGTAGACGAAAGAGACGTTCAACTACTAAATTCACAAAACCATAAGACCCGCACGACGTGATATACGTCTTGCCTAGGGCACAAAAAGCCTACAGCAACTAAAAATTGTAGGCAGACCTATATAGGCGGGTATAGGTAAGGGTCCCCAACAGAGCAATCTCAGCTTTGTGGGTTATTTCTCCTCCCAAATAATAGTAAGGCAAGACGAAAATTATGTGACAGCACCAAATCACAATACTTACACTACTACAGGGGATGAAATAACAGTTAATTTATCGGCTTACTCGGGATGTAATATCAATTGGTACACCAACACCGCCACCGGTATGAGGCTCTCGACACATGCCAGGGTGCATACGATAACGCACCTGAGGACTAGTACGATATACCGAAAAGATCGTCCTATCAAGGCGCAAACTCATTGATTTCATACTTTCACGCAATGCTTTGAATTCAACCGGCCATTTTATAGACAAACAAAAAAAATGGTTGTGCAATGGGCAGTCAAGCGTCACCTGCGATCTGCAACATTGTTATGCACAAACTATAGACTTCAATCATTCAATCAGGGTGGGGGGGGGGGGGAACCAAACATCCTACAACGGCTAAGGTACAGAGATGACATACTTCTGGTACAGTGGAACCAAGATGAACTGAAGTCCATGGTGGATGGAAAGTAACAGGTACTACACCCACGCCTTAAGTTAACGGCATAAAGAAGAAAATTTCTGATACTGAAGTTACATCCCTCGAGTAAACAAATTTCAAGGGAGAAAATCCGTCAAACACGGCTTTCCAGATACAAGAATCTTACCAAGCCCACGGAAACCTTACAATATTTAGATCGCAATACAGCTTAATCCCCAAGCACTTTCAATGGCTTATAAAAAGGGAAGTCTTAAAGGTATGAACGCCTATGCAACAATGAGGCAGACAGACGCAGACGTCATCGAGAAAGAAAATTTTTCACAGGAAAAACTTCTACTCCGTAATCCCGACAAGGAGAGGTGGGTATCCGTGTCCCAATGCTAATCAAGAAGGGAGGACACGACAAATATGCACGCCCGGCACGCAAAAAACAAATGGCACGGCACGCAAATCAGAACCACAATGGTGTTCAAACTTAAATACACCCCCATGCAAAAACCAGGGACCTAAAAGAGGCCTTAACTAAGCCTTGGCATTGAATAAACGGTCACCCAGGAACTTTCGCAACTGTTCCCCCAAAAGCCCATAATTGCTACAAAAGGGCACAAATATCAGAGATTTACTAGTTAAATCAAGATTCCACACGGGTGAACACGAACAAACAGAAAGCAAAGACGATACTTTTCTCGATGAGTCGAGCATTCAGCACTTACCAAAATACTCAAAGTCTGATACCATAAACAGAGGACACCGCGGGCAAACTATACCAATGTGAAGCCCCCAAAAATAATACCAAAGGGCAGAAAATATAGTCTGGTTTCAAAGTCTCAAGCAAACAAGGCCTCAATCACATCAAGACGATATTTCGTCGGGCGTCTAAAAGCATCGCGACATCTCACTCGCCACTTATACATCCTATAACAGTCCCGAGTCGAAAAAGGGCTAAACAGGCAAGGCAAACATTGCACTCAAAATAGGGGTTATATACCCGCCCGTTTAAAAAATTCACTGACGGACTGTCAGGTGGCAAACGATTTGAGAACAACTTTGAAAATTACCACAGTCTTCTAACAAACCCTAAAAGCCTCACAAAATGGTTCAAAATTGTATACAATCGCGTCAATGATTACAAAATACATGATATGTCCAGGAGTAAAAAACGGGGGATTTTTTTGGTTTTTTTTGTGTTAACCACTCTGACGCGTTTTTGCACCAAATTATCCAACTCAGCTTACAAGTCCCGAGGCCAACTACAAGGGATCAAACGTTTCAGTAGGCTATTAATATTATGTAATTATATAATTTAATATATGTGTATTCTTGCATGATAAACATTCAAGAAGACGCCGTTAATCAACAGGGCGTATGGACACTCCTTGAATGCAAACCCACTATGTGTTAGACTGACTCAAAGAAACATGTCCGACTTGGTTAACCCATTTAGTTCAAGACGTTGACAAAAGCCACGCGACTCAACTCCAAACGGCAACACCACGCCACCGAGCCGCGAATTATTAAGTGATCTTGCCCAAAGATCCAGGCCCAAAAATCGCTTGAGTCAGGGTCCAGGAATCTCAGGTGCCTCCCATAACGATCAAGTCCTGTTCGCCGGCGAAGCGCAAAACACTAGAATGGTGCGCGTCAAACCCCCCCTTATTACATTACACTAGTACTTACGAGCTACCCATAGGATAGCTGTAGGGTGGGGATATTGTATGCGTCTGGCGCAACCCAACCACCACTTACTTTAAAATGTCTGTTCATCGGTATTTGTGATAGCTAGGAGGTCACGAACATTTTCTACTTTGTCCCAATGGTTACCTTACGAGCTACCTAGGTTAGCATGAAGAGTGGGGAATTGTATGCGTTCTGGCCGCACCCAACCCACCACATAAAAGTCTGTCCACTGGTCATTGTGATAGCTGGAGTGTCAACTCATTTTTCTACTTTGTGTCAAGGTTACCTCACAAAGCTAACCGAGGTTAGCTGAAGGGGTGGGGATATCGGGTATGGCGTCTGGCGCACCAACCCCACCACATAATGTCTGTCATGGTCATTGTGATAGATGGAGTGTCACAAACATTTCTACTTTGTTCTAACTAGTTACCTCATGAGCAAAGCGAGCTCATTTTTTGGGCCCCCGTTATTGGCGTCTGGAGGGCCACCCCACCCCGACTAAAATGTCTGTACTAGTCATCATGTTCATGGGATAATGCTGGACAGTTTGCCGTAGATTTCCCGTGGTTACCTCGGGAGCTAAGTTAGCCTAAATTTTTGGCCTTTTGTTATGACCCTCACCACCACACCACCAGAAGGTTGCGGCCAGACGAACATTTTCTTGCAGGGCCATAGCGTTTGTCATGCTGTATGGCTCATAATTGGTTACCTCTCCAGATAGGCTGACCCCCCGTGCTCTGCTCTATTACCCAGAGCTACAGAAGACAGAAACAAGGTTTCTGTTAAGAGTGACAAACCAAATCATGAGCCTGATTTGAGCAAAAAAACCGGACAATTGAAACTTTATTGTAAAATTGAAACTCATGAGGAACCAGAAAGCCAAAAGGGAGTAGTGTTCCTTGACTCTTTCTGACAACCTATAGCCCAGGGACACACGGACAAACGCGGAAAGGAGATTGTACCAGCCCCATATGAGAGCATTCATGCCTGACAAATTTCCATTCTTCCAACCACACCAATAGGGTTCCGGTACTCTTGATCAAGAAAGCACACACTTAAATTTCAAGGTTCCAGACTTTGGCTTCTGGTGACCTCAGAGGACCTCTACCTGACCCCAAACAAGAAGGTCATGTACATTCAAGGCCGGAATACATACACCAAGTATGGCTTCATTCATCCAGGTCAGAGTCATCGGTTCACGAGCCAAAATTGGCCGCCGAAACATCGACTTTTCACGAATGTTTATTTTGACCGAAATTCCCTTGGCCTATACCAAAAACAACAGGGTAAGACTCCCCATAAAGGAAGCTACCCACCAATGTCAACTCGATCAGACCAACCATTATGGACTTATCGTGTTACAAGTTATCAGACTTTGACATCTGGGAGAACCCAGATGACCTCGACCTGACCCCCAAAACGATAGGGTTCATGCATTAATCAGGGAACACACATACAAGTATGAGCTTATATCCATCCAGCTGGGTCGAGTTTTATAACAAGGCGTACATACACACACAACACAACACACACACACTGTCATGACCTGCGTAGATTCCTCTGATCGTTGCAAGGAACAAAAACTAGAGAACCAATCGGTCAGTAGCTCAAACCTGACAAATATTCAATATGTAGTTAACTGTTATGATGTGTTTATTGGAGTTATGCATTGATTACAGTTATACTGAACTTGATGACACTGAGTGAGCATCATGAAAATCAAACTATTTTAAGAGGGATACAACTTTACAATTTTCCAACAATCGCCATAAGCTCTTCAGCGGGACCTTCAACCATGACATGGGGTGGGTACAGAGGTTCCAGCAGTCAATGAATATTAGTCCAACTTTGGTCAACATCATCGAAGCAGGAGTATTTACAGGCCCAAAACAGCCATTTGCATAATATTCTACCATTTGAAACAGAATTGCCCCTACCCTCCTTCAATGACCTTTCACCTCCAATTCCTGTGGACACATAGGTCCAATAGTCAAGGATTACCTGTCATGTATCATGGCAACCCAAACGGAATCTGCAGAAGGAGCAGCAGTTGCAGTTTTCCGCATCATGCCCATGTCCCTTAATGCCATTTGACTTTGAACCTTTAGGTGGTCCACATTGACCCCCTCATTCGATCAAAAATTGGGCCAACTTGGGCAAGATCCATCAGAGCATGGACATTAGTGGCAAAAAAACCAAAGTGTACAGGCTGGATAGATAGATAGCGGATGGACGGCGCGTGAGTGGGAGTCGAACGACGGACAGACAGGACAACAGACAGACAGATAGCCAGATAGATAAGGCCGGATTGTGATATGTCTACCCTCAAAGGAATACGAAGTTTTGTAAAATTGCTGAAATTCGAAAATTAGACACAATTACAACTTCGATGATCCATTTTCTAATTTAAAATATCTCAGGACCAATAGTGGATTGCACTCAAGACGTTTCATGGAAGTCCAATAAAAAACTTTTGCAAAATGAAAAATGCAATAAATGAAGAAAATATACCAATTGGAAAACCCCAGTGATGGATCTATGTTAAAAAAAATGGGTAGATGGACTGATGAATTTCAGCGTCAAATATGCTAATTAAGTCGGTAATTTGATTAATTTATGAAAAAAATTCAAGTCTGTGGGATTTTCATGAAGCCTGGGGTATGGTTTAACTTTCCGTCCAAAAATTATTCAACATCTTCTCAGAACTCCTGTGGGATGAAATACTTTCTCAGGCTGGAACCCTTCCTCTGCTTCTGCTTATCTCGGAAATCTTTCTTTATTGGAACGAACACTTGATCCCTACACTCTAAGATCAGGCTCCTCTTCATCCCTCCATGCGTTCTAACCATCAATGTCCCACGCCGTCCAGGAGAGAAGAATCAACTTTTTCCAGCTTGGCTATCTTACCTGACCTGATTCTCGTCAAGCATATGTAACTGCTCGTAATGAGTGCTATTAGACAATCGATAAGGCAAAAACTCTTCTTCACGTATGGCTAATAACTTTCATCCGGCCTTTCTGGTAGTCATTCATTTTGATCGCTGCCAAATTGTGTCCAGAATTTCTTATTCCAAAATTTGCTCCGATGGTTAACCTGATGGCTCTTTGGAAAGTGATGCCCAACCTCTGAAGCTAACACCACTTTGCCGAAATATTCTCTTCTAATTACACTATGAATACAGCTTTATTGAAACGATTCTCGGACGTTGTTTCACCCACTCGAGGGCCAGTCAAACACTCAATAGTTCGACATTAATAAGGCATCTGGTCCTGGGCATTCCTCCTATAGTCCTCCTGAGTGGGCCCCTGAACTGTGGCCATCCTTAGCAAGCTTTACCGTCTTTGTTATTCTATGGGTGCCACCCTTCTGTGTGGAAAATGATTACATTTGTCTGCCCCAGTCCTAAGAAAGGGTGACAAATCCAACCCCTCCAATAACAGGATGATTGCCTTCAACTCGGTCCCCTAAAGTTATGAGAAAAACTATAGCAAACAAGCATGTTTGAACTTCTCGAGTCCTTTCTCTCATCAGTGCCACCAGATGGTTTCCGGGATGGCCAATCTAATGGGGACCTACTATCTTTGTCACCAATCAGGGGGCCCAACCATGAGTTTTTCGGCGAAAGCAGGGCTATTTGCCCCCCTTTTTGATATCGCACGGCTTTTGACCGTGTATGGCCGCCGATCCTTGCCCAAATACCTTCATTGGTTGGTTTCATTCAACCCCCTCGAACATTTTGGACTGCCAGCTCTCTTATCTGTCGCTCTATCTCTGTTTGGGTTGATGGTGATCTCTCCAAGACTTCCTTATCAATCCATCACGGTGTGTTTTTTCTCCTACTCTCTTTCTCATTTTTATCAAGTCTTCTTAGCTCTCCACCTCTTAGTATTCAATCATTTGCTGATGATTCTCCCTTCACCACCACTGTGCTTTCCTCGACCCCAGAAGTTGGAATGATTTTTGTCTATAACCCCTTCCTAGTTGCCGTAGCTGAACAATGATCTACATTCTATTTTTGATCTGGGGCACTGCTAATCTGGTGTAGCTTCAACAATCTAAAACTCAGAAATGCGATTGCTGTCGGCGTGTTTTGATTTTTGCACCGGCTCTTTTCATGGCTGACAGGTCCTCCCCTCAGTCTACTCTCTTAATAACCTCGGATGGAATCAGCCAAAAACAACCTGTCCTGGAACTTCATATAAGTCTATCGCCCTACTTAGTGCTTCTAAAAAAGTTGGGCTTCTTATGTCGTGCAAGGAAATACTTCACTTCACATCAGCTACTTCTGCTTTACACCGCCCAAAATCGCTCCCTGATGAAATATGGTTGCCATTAAATGGCGTGGGGCTTCGCCATCCTCTTTCAGTGTCCTTGATAGTATTCAGAGAAAGGCCATTCGTCTCATCAGCGATGATCATCTTACTTCCCCACTTCATCCTCTATGCCATCGCAGATCTGTATCATCTCTCTGTCTCCTTTCCGCTACTTTTATGGTCAATTCTTCTGAGCTTGAGGATGTTGTTCCTCTTTCCTCCTTGACTCGGAGGTTACTCAACATACTCGCTCTTCTTCTTCTTTCTCCGCCACCTTTTTGGTTGGCACTCTCTCTCCCTCTTCATCCACCGAACCTAATGCTCGCCGCTCCTTTTTTCCTCACCCTCTGCATGCCTGGAATAAACTTCTTTGGGCTGTATTTCCACCTGCTTTTGATCTCCAGCGGTTCAAGAGTACATCAACCAGCTGGATCTCTCTTCTTTCTCTCAGTCTCTTGTGCATAGGGGGTCCTTCTTTTGTTTAGGCACTTATGGTCGCCCTCCGTTGGTCATTTTGTTTGAAAAAAAAAAAAAAAAAAACGCTCTTCCGATCTGACTTCGTTTGAAGAAAGTACATTGCAGAAAATAGTCGAATGTTTGCAATATTTTCATGAAACTTGTTGGTAATGGTTTACCTTCAGTCCCCCAAAACTTTTTAACATAGACGGGAGGGGCCCCAGAGGGTTGTGTCGGTGTGGTCCTAACTTGCATATTTATTCAAAATTTTCCAAGTTTGTTGGATTTTCATGAAGCTTATGGTAGGTCCTCATTGAAGTTTGACCGTTCAGTGAAAATCGCTAACGAGAAAGCAAGCCAACCCACAAACACATACTACCCACACAACCTACGCTTTAAAGTGATCGCTACAGTCTCTTCTTTCCCGCAACTTTTTTGGCAAAACAAAATCGTATTGATCAATCCACATATATGTGTCAAAGCAAACCTTTGTATGCATTGTCTTTCTAATGTTGACGCAGATTATATTTATGCCAGCCAGACCATCAAGTTGAGCACCACCTTACTTGGGGCTATGATAGGTCCATGGAAACAACATCCCGCCCTCAATGCCTCATCCAGTTGAATCGCTGCAGGCCATATTATGGTCGGTGGTCCACGTACTGGTCATCCAGTGTTACCTCGCCTGAAGGGAACCAGCAAAAAAAGGATATCAAGTCCATTATATTTGCAGCTGCTCTGTCCACCCAGAGGGTGAACTTGTCTGTTGTGAATAACAGGGGTAACACACTCAGGTCAGTCCCAGGCAGGGGAAACTGCAGCCCTGGGTGTCTGTCAGAGCTTAGCAGGCCTCAATGTCTGCCTAGGGGCTGCACATGTCGGGGTGGGGGGGGGGGGGGTTACATAGTCAGGTCAGTCCCAGGCGGGGGAAACTGCAGCCCTGGGAGTTTGTCAGAGCTTAGCAGGCCTCACTGTCCGCCTAGAGGCTGCACATGTCGGGGTGGGGGGGGGGGGGGTACATAGTCAGGTCAGTCCCACTGGGAAAACTGTAGTCCTGGGGGTTTTGACGTAGCTTAGCAGGCCTCACTGTCCGCCTAGAGGCTGCACATGTCGGCTGTGAATGACGGGGTGGGGGTACATAGTCAGGTCAGTCCCAGGCGGGGGAAACTGCAGCCCTGGGAGTTTGTCAGAGCTTAGCAGGCCTCACTGTCCGTCAGAGGCTGCACATGAAGGGGTGAAGGGGGGGGCATAGTCAGGTCAGTTCCAGGTGATACCTGCAGTGGTGGCTTAGCATGCCCCACACCAAACTAGGTTTGAAACATATCTGAATGAAAGGTTAACACAGGTCAAGTCGATCCCATGGAACGCTGTGCTGCCCTCACATTTTATGCTGGCATGATGTGCCTCCGTTTATCAAGAGCATGAGCATTTTTACTGGGAATGACAGAGTTACACACTCAGGTCAGTCCCAGGCGGGGGAAACTGCAGCCCTGGGTGTCTGTCAGAGCTTAGCAGGCCTCACTGTCCGCCTAGAGGCTGCACATGTCGGCTGTGAATGACGGGGTGGGGGTACATAGTCAGGTCAGTCCCAGGCAGGGGAAACTGCAGCCCTGGGAGTTTGTCAGAGCTTAGCAGGCCTCACTGTCCGCCTAGAGGCTGCACATGTCGGCTGTGAATGACGGGGTGGGGGTACATAGTCAGGTCAGTCCCACGGGGAAAACTGCAGCCCTGACAGTCTGTCATAGTTTTGTATGTCTCTCTGTCCATCTTCTTGTCTTGTCTTGTCTTGTCTGGTACTATGCAAACACCAACTAGTGGTTATCACTGCATAGGGGACAGCACACAACAGGCACAAGCTTAGTGGAGAGTCAGAGTTGAAAATGATGAAGAATTTACACCATCACCAGAAAAACACCACAGGACTACTCAATTCCTGCATAGTGAGACTGAGCATTTCCAATCTGGAAATGCTTCTGGAACAAAATGACCACTTGAAGGCGGGGGTATTAACAATAACATGTCTATAGTTAAGTCCATTCACTGATGTTGATGTTGTGCGATAGCTAGTCTGTAACTCCACAAAATCAGGAACCTAGAACTTGTACATATGTCTGCTGTGAATGACAGGGCTAACACAGTCAGGTCAGTCCCAGATGATACGGCAGCCTGGGAGTCTGATTATCAGAGCTTAGCAGGCCTCACTCTCCGCAGAGAGGCTGCACATGTCGGCTGTGAATGACAGGGTGGGGGGCATATAGTCAGGTCAGTCCCAGATGATAACCGCAGCCCTGGGAGTATGTGCTGACTCGGCATGTCTTTCTGTCCATCTAGAACTTGCACATGTCTGCTGTTAATGACAAGGGTTGCACAGTCGGGTCAGTCCTAGGGGATAACTGCAGCCCCTGGGGGTCTGTGGTGCATAGCATGCCTCTCTGTCGAACTAGAGCCACTCGGACCCAATAGTCCCACCTGTTTTGCAATCAGAAGTTGTTTCTTAGGTGGAGTTAGTGAGTTCTTAGGACACAGCCATGCATGATATCATTATGTTAAATCCATGTCTGCTCCAACAAACCAATAATTTTCAGTTTTTCACGATTCACAAAAACTTATTGCTCATGTGAAAAATGGGGGGACAATATAATGTAAATAAAATATTATAACAATAGCATGATACATGTAAACTGAATGGTTGTTGATGTCTCTGCAATGAAGGCGGCTTCTATTGACCTTAGAAGACCTTTTATCGGATGCCAAAACAATAAGGTTTGCTTATACATAAAACATACACACCAAGTTGAAATTGTTACATCAATTGGCTTTGCAAAAAAAAAATAAATTATTTTCAATTTCCTATTTTTGACCAATCATGACAGGCAGACCCTAAAGCCTACCTCACACTATATGGAATTCGACGGCGCAACGTCTACGGTCGTCACTCGCAGTGACAGCAAGCGGCGGTCGTAAGCTTCTTGCGACCGCTTGCAAAATTCACTGTGGTCGAGTTCTAGACAGTGACCGCAATGTTTTGGACGGGCACACAGGAATATTCTCATTACAAAGGGTCTGTTCGTATGTCCTCCAAGAATTATTGGAATAAGTTAGACCACAAAGAATACTACTTTCAGTCGAGCTATTCCGCGTCCATCCTGCCCATGTTTATATTTTTTATTTGCCATCACAAAACTATGTCGGCCTTGCGGAGCGTCAAAATTTTTTGAACTCGTTCAAATTCGTTGCAACGACTGCAGCCGTCTGGCCGCTCGCATTGGCTACGGCGTTGCGGTCATTGCCTCACACCTTACGGTAATACAGCGACCATGAGTATGACGTAAGCTCTCGCAAGCCTTGCGGTCAGCAATTCCGTACAGTGTGCGGCAGGCTTCAGGCCCCAGACGAATACACAGACATGGTCCTTGTACTTTTAGTGGTCAACTGAGCACTACATTTCAGCTGATCAGACCAACCATTCTGGAATGATCATGTTCGGAAGGTAATCCAACTGTAACTCTCTGGTGTCCTCAGAAATGTTCGACCTGATGAAAAAAACTATAGTAATCATGAACTCATTATGGGGAACACACATGAAAAAAAATTCACTGGTTTTCCCATTTTCTGCCAAAATGACACCTACACACCTACACCAAAGACGACAGGATTATGGTCTCTCCATAAGAAAGCTACAAACCATTTCACATGTTTTGACAAACCACCTACTGGACATTTTGGTTTTAATGTACATGGGGGACACACATACCAACCATAGCTTCATAACAGTAGGTGGGGTTAAGTTATGGAAGAGGCTGAAATTTTACAAAAATATCGATCTTTCACAAAGTTCTATCCTGATCTACACCAAAAACGAATGGATCCGTGTGTATATACTCCCATATGGTAGTCGTGTCTATGGCGAGTGACCATTGTTCCTCTGGGCCTTCATTTAGATCAATGGCTTGCTTCCCTTACTGCGCTACACCCATGGTTTGGGACACTTGTGCAGGCAGTTGCCTAGCTGTGGTGGCTTATGATCCCGAAACCCGGCCCTAGCCTACACTGCCTCTAATGTCCAGAGGACGGGGTCAGTACTGCTTGGACAGCAGTTCATTTCCCAGGGCCAATACTACGATCCACGAGGGGCTGGGACACACCTGCAGCCAGAAAATTAAATAGTGGGATGTTCGGTAGTTAGATTTACGCCCAACCATACTTCCCCCCAAAAATACTCAAAATACTGGCAGAATGATTTATTCTTCCTGCTGAGAGAAGAAACCAACGTGCCTCCTATGGGATTTGAACCACCAACATATGGGGACCTTCTGAGCATAATCACCGAACCACGTTAGCCCAACACACCCATAGAGTTTAAGAACATTTCTCCGTGTCCAATCCCATGAGACTAGTGTGGAAGCCAATCAAATACACCATAGAAGGTCAGTCATGGGCAGATTGAAGAGTCAACTTATTTGGCCATGTGCAGTTGTTAGTTAACCTATTAGTAGCACTGTGGCATTTACCACGCACAATTGAGCGCATCATGGCAACATCACAAAGCGAATATGTGTGACAAATTAAGTTTGTTTTTTGTGTTGGTTTTTTATGGGCGCAAGAGGGCAAAGGCTGTCAAAACCTTCATATGACGAGGTTCCGGCTTGGAAAGGATATATTTAAAGAAAACCAATTCGACCCAGTGGAGTTTCATAAACGTTGTTGTAAGTTCGACACTGAATATTCAAGAAGAAGCTTCAAAACACATGACGTGATTGGACCCGTAGTATCATTGCAACGTTATGGAAAAAGTCTGTAACAGAATGGACATGCATTATTGCAGAGCAATTCACCAATAACACATGGGAGGGAAACGAGATGGCCATGCAGTCATGTTAGACTTTGTATATGAGCATCGCGGTCAAGAACAAATTAACAAAGACTACCCAAGAAGGGAAACTACGAAGTAACATTCAAGTCCAATTGTTCTGACTCAGCATCCCTGGACTTTACAAGGGTTTTTAAACCTTGGCTTGTGGGGATCTCAGTTTTGACCTATAACTATAAATGACCCAAAAAAATAGGGAGCATCATTTACACATCTCATCTGGGGAAAACCTATTCCAAAACATCAACTTCTTCCATCCAAGGACTAGCGATATTAATTGGTTACCAAGGAACGTGCTCAGATTATATACACACATTGAATACATAAATCCTAACTCAAGAATGATAATCAAGGATAACAAATTGCAGTGATTGAACTAGGATTGTACTCAAATTTCTTTGATATCAGATGTAACTTGCCGGGCACAAAAAATTAAGATTTGAGAGCAGTGAACTCACAAGCTATATTTTAATTTTTTATGGTAATGAAAAGCCAGGCCCATAATACCTGCTCCTGAGATAGGTCAAACAATCTCACCTTTTTTCTATTTCGCTGCTCAGGGTCATAGGTGGCAAGTTGGCACGATGATTTGTCTATCGGACACCTTAGGATGGATCTGTTGCAGGATCAGATGTTAGGAGCTATGTCGGAGTACAACAAGTCCTCCTTGTGGTCCTCGTGGAGATCTCTTGATGGATGGATTCCAGAAGTCATCCGGACCAGTTTGACACGAGGACCACTAAGTCTATAGAAAAATATAGAAAAATATAGAAACTATAAAACTGCAAAGGGCAGCAGACCATTGAATTTCCTCAGTGTAAAAGTGATCCCACAGGTAATTAGACTTACTGCAATAGTATAGGGAATTATTCAATCCAATACGTTATGCCTAGTAACTGGTAAATTGCCGCATAGCATCACAAATACGGAAAAATGATAGATTTTAGTGAGAGGTCAGAGCTGGGTGATCAGTCATCTTGTATAGTCTATCCATAGGTTCGTGCCCGAAAGAGGACCGTTTGCACATGATGGAAATCCATGTTCTTTTCACAACACATGATCAATTTCGCTTCGTGAATCTATTGACTGATCGGGTAGCAGTAGCTTTGATTCAACCACAAATTTTCGAAATTGGGCACTATTTTTGCCAGAAGTACTTAATCTAACAAAAGATGGAGGGAGAGAAAAAACAAGAAGATTATATAAGAAAAGCTCATTGATTGTAACAATTAAAACTAGGCTGTTGTTCTCTTCGTCAATGAGTACAATTAAGGATAGAAGGTGTACATGATATATGTGACATTCAGTGCAACCCCTCTTATTCCAAGTCGATTAATAGAACTTCAGCCGTTCCGGGGATGCAACACAAACAAATAACAAAACACAAAAAAATGTACAGGTCTTCTTTTTATGTGCATGATGACAAAAGTAAACTCTCGAATGTTCATTGAACATTTTCCAACAGCGTCATGCTCGAATGTAAGGCCAGGCTCGGAAGCTGCCATTTCCTGACACTCGGGAGGAATATTCGGCTGAAAATTGCTGTCCGCATTTGTGGAATCGAGGTTGCGCGAAGCTTTAGCTACAGTGTCTAATCACGAAATCGCCCCGTCCGTGGACCAGTCCTGGCTATGCATACTGCTAGGGATATAAATTCAGAAATGAAGGAAACTCAACTTTTCAGATTTCAATTTGGGCCAGAGTGGATTTTTTTTTATCAGACTGTTCACAGTCACAGCATACTATAATTGTATCAGGTACCATAACCCCTACACCAGTTAGTTGCTGGGGCCAATGAAATCGTTTGACATTATAGAAACAAATGGAATCTCCAGGTTTCAAGGTACTATTTTGCAGGTTTTTGGAAAAAAAAAAATTTCAGGTTATGCATTGGGGAAATGGGCAGGTGGACGGATATCTGTTCTTTCACATGGAAGGTGGAGTTGGCAGCGGGAATGAAAATTTGCATGAGAAAATGCTTTTACCTTCATAATTGAAAAAATACACAGCAATGTGATTTTATTTGCAGGTTTGCGGGGGGGAGGAGGGCTCAAACATTTGGCCGCGTATGGTGTTCGGGGCGGCGGCCACACAGTCCAAAATACACTATACCTATGACCAAAACCTACTGGTTTTTGAATCATTTTTAAAGAGGTGAATTCATTAAAAAAAGACACAGAGGACCAAAAAATGGAACGATGGTTGCCAAAGGGCTTGTTTCTTCTTCAGGGTCCAGCGAGCCTGCACACGTGGCAGATCCAAACACTGGAGGCATAAATTGAAGGACGGCAATACCTCCCTCTCAACCAATTGTGTTTACGTGGACACAGACCATTATGATCTGACCACCTCCTGATAGCTCTACCTTTGTGCCCAAAAGGTGAAAACTTCCTCTTGCCCCTGGCCATGACAGGTGTACAGCTACCCTTCGTCAGATTTTTTTCAAAGTTGGGGGGTGATAGAGTGGGGGTAGGGGAGGGAAATATGCAAAAACAACTAGTGAGGCAGGACGATTACCCTGTGGGGCGTTATTTTCCCCACACCAGATTGCCGGGGTGTTTATGCAGGGGCAAAAACACAAGGCAAAGAACTGTGCCGAGAAATGCAACAGTTCCAGAATCGGCTGGGGCTATAAAAATGACAGGAGTACGTATAGAGCGGGGGTCCATTGTGTGCATTGAGTGAAATGGGAATATGGAGAAGAGGTGGAGAAGGAAGGCCCATGCAGGGCTGCATCAATGCCTGTTACACAGTGATATAGGGGATCACTCTGATGAACACGACATTCATTTGTTTGTCCACCCAACAAGGCCATGATGGATTCAGCCTGCTTGCCATGATGGCAGCATTGCATAAGGTCTCGCTACTATAGTTAACCCGAGTGTTACGTTACCGTCAACAAGGTCTCTGTGATCACTCAACAGGCGGCGAACATAATGAGCCAACCGAAAAAGCCGATAATTAACCAGCCTATTTCGAAGGGACCAACTGTCAAACGAGGCCTCCTTTTCCTCAGGAATTCTCGTTTCGTGACTGCCATGCCCTCTAGTCTAGCACCAAAAATAGCTCAGGTGAATGGATTATTTGAGGCTATCCCACTTGGATAATCTTAGAAGAGCCAGGGCAACCCTCCTGACTCTCGTCCTGTGGGAAAGAAAGTATGAAAACCCTATGAATAACAAGAATTGTGTATATGAACCGGCTAGAACACACAGTTCAACGTCCGCAGGGGGGCGTGGTTCCTGGCTGAATACTTCCTAATTCGCAAAATGGTACAATGTTGATTGCCATCTACTGCGTCAGCTCAGCTCGACTTGTGACTAGCCCTATGTCTTTGAGTATCAGGATCGAAATTAACGGAGTAACCGGTAAATGCGCAAATGTAATTTTGCGAAATAAAGTATTTTTTACCCTAGGAATAAACCCGAAGTTGGATAGACGTGACGTCAACAGTTTCGATCACAGCTGGGCCCATTCGATCGATCCAAATTCAGTCGATTTGACTGCTCTCTCAACAGAACGCAACCATCGTAGTGTGATTCATTGCCATATTGGTTGCTAAAATCTCCAAATGATCGATCTCAGCTTTTGGGAGGTGGGGGGGGGGGTAGACTGTTTGAAAAAATTGTGGCCGGAACGGAATAAATAGGGGCGCGAATGTGACGAGGCGGAATGTGAAGTGATCCGTCTAATTAACGTTGAATTTTTTTCATTTTTTCATCGGTTTGGAGACATCCAGAATGCTAAATTTCACTGAGGTTCTTATAGAAAGGTTTTCATCTACTGTGTAATGCCAACATCAGATCAAACCCAATTGTTTCGCAATTGTGTGCGGAGACCTGTCGGAAGGAGGGGGTGGGTCACTGGTAAGGGTACTGTTCCCGGTGTTGTTGGTTAGATTTGTGTTCTGGGTCACCCGCGGTGAGGGGGACTTACATCCAAGCAAAACAGGAACGTTATGAACAGGTATGAAAAATGTTTGTCTTAATTGTTTTAAGAAAACGTTATTTCGTGGTGTAAATATTTATAAATACTTTTTTGCAACATCCATTTGTTATAACAAAAATATAACAATTTTGAAACGTTGTGAAAAACATGTGACGTCCGTTTGAATGAAAACGTTCATAAAAATGATTTTAGAATAACATACTTAAACGTTATGAAATCACTTTTGGAAGCTCTCTTGAATGTTATGAGAACGTTTGCGTTGTCGGGATGTGGCCTACGCTACGTTGGAAACGCCTGTGTAGCAAACAGGAAGTTCTGCATGCACCGAACTCCCGGCATTTCAGGATTTTCTTCTACTGAAATCCTGTCAGTGCACTCCACAACCCCCTCTCTGTCATATACCTTCTGTTGGTACCTTTTCAATTAACTTTAGATTCGTTCTACTTTGTTGAGAAAAGGGGCCATATAAATCATCAAAATTTGACATAGGCCACTGGGAGTTAGGGTAGCATGGCTACACGGAGAAGCTGAATGGTCATGTAAATACGTAACTTCTGCTATTTTGGTGTCTTATATCTAAACCCCAACCTCAAGAAAAAAAAATTTCAGCCGATTTCAGTGTTAAAGACCTGAGAGGACAGTTCCTGCTGCTATTTGAATGTGGCACTGTTACGTCACGCGAGTAACCTGTGACGATGTGAAAACAGCACTTATCAAACATGCATTTTTACCAACCAAGTAACTAAGAACTAACCATGGGACCTGATGGAAAACGTCACGAATTTGTTCACAAGATATGAAAGAATAATTTCATTCATGAATTCTTAACTAATCATTTTTTGTATAATGGTGTCCTGTAAAATATCAGCATCACTGTGTGAAGTTCGATGGGCAGCCTTTATTTATTTATTTATTTATTTATTTCTTTATTTATTTATTATTTATTTATTTTACAGTTTCTTAATAAGCGCTTTCTAAAAAAGAACCCAAGCGCTGTACAATAAAATCGATCAAAAATACAAAATAATATAGTTTACCACAACATATAGAAGAGCTAAATACGTGAACGGCAAGACAAATTACTCCTTGGGAAACAAGTGCGTCCTTTAAAAGCTTCTTGCATCATTGCACATTGGGGGCGCCACGGATATGAGGGGGCAAGGCATTCCAAAGACCGGGGACCAGATAACCTTTACTTCCGATAGCCCTTTACCGATAGCCTTTGCATCGTTACTCTGTTCACGTCCCTCAGTTAGTAGGGTAAATTATTCAAGTAAGTATATAACTCAACAAGGGAACATGCCATATTCACAAATTTCGTGAATGGTTTTAACATTGCCCTCCCCATCTTTTCAATCTGTTACTAGTTTAAAGATTATCGGTTGCATGACCATTGTACTTTAATATACACGTACATTTGCACGTTTACTAGGTGTGTCCTCGAGACTGGACCATGAAACACAAACACACTGTTGACTATAGGACACCATAGGTAAGGATATTATATGCTCATCACTGCAGTGCCACAATACAATAAATCATTCTTCAGGGAAAATTGTGTGTATATTGAAAGTTAGCCTGTGTGGTAGTCCTACCTTGTTTAGTTACAGTAATATCTACACTTTTACTTGGGTGCATCTGGAGTGGCCGGTTTTCCTGCCCTCAATTTGGTATACATACCCCTGCTTGTTGGGATATATATCGGCGGGGCATTGGCCCAATTAAGCGAATTTTTTTCCCTCCCTGACACAATCATCTCCAATTTGCTGATTGGCACGTGGCCACACGCAAGTGGCGTCCGTTTTTTTTGCGGTTTGGGGATACTGGTACGAAACACTATCTGAGCGGACGCCACCATTGGTTGGCTCGGTTTCAAGACCCTCCAGATGCCGATCTGCACTTGCCGGGTGTTTTGAGCTGCCGTTCAACCGAGCTTCGAAATATAGTATCTCATGTCTCTGCAATTTTAAGAGAAAATATTCACATCCATAGAAATTTTAAATACATATCCGATTGAGTCGAGATGATACAATGAATCATAGCTAGGCATGCCTACCCTCTCAATTCATTCCATCTCCAAGTTCCATATTCGCCCGATTCAAATCGCAGTTACATTTGTCCATCACCCATGGGCCTACCTTATTCCCAACTTGAACGTAATAGAGCAGGAGCCCGGGGGTCACCTAGCTGGAGAGGTAACAATTGGGAGCCATACAGCAGTGACAAACGCTATGCCTGCAAGTAAATGGTCGTCTGGCACGCATCTTCTGGAGGGTGTGGTGGTTGAGGGCCATAACAAAGGCCCAAATTAGCTAGCTCATCTCCGCGAATTAACCTGCCGAAGAATCTACGGCAAATGTCCAGCATATCCCATTAAACATGAGGACCCATGACAGACATTTTAGTTTTGGGGTGGTCCGTCCAGACCCCAATAACTTGGGGCCTCAAAAAGGAGGGGGAAGATGAGCCCACATCTTCGCTCATGGTGTAACTAGTTGGAACACAATCGTCAGAAAATGTGTTGTGACACTCCCAGCTATCACAAATGAACCAATGACGGACATTTTTTATGTGGTTGTTGGTTTGCGCCAGACGCCTACTCTCCCCCACCCACCCCTACAGCTACACTAGGTTAGCTCGGAGGTAACCAGTTGAAACAAATAGATCGAATGATCGTGACACTCTCCCGGCTATCACAAATGACCAAAAACAGACATTTCAAGTGGTGGGGTTTGGGTGCGCCAGACGCTATACAATATCTCCACCCCTACACTATCCTAGGGTAGCTCGTAAGGTACTAGTTGAAACAGTAATAGTAATAAGGGGGAGGGGGTTGGACGGTCAACCATCTAGTGGTTGCGCTTTGGCCGCGAACCGGACCTGAATCGTTTATGTTATGGGAGGCTACCTGAGATCCTGGGAATCCGACTCAATCGGATTTTGGGGCCTGGATCATTGGCAAACCACTTGACTAATTCGCGGCTTGGTGGCGTGGCGTTGCCGTTGGGAGATAGTCGCGTGGTGTTTGTCAAAACGTCTTGAACTGAAATAGCTCAACCAATCGAACATGTGTCTTGAGTAAGTCTAACACATAGGGAGGTTTTGAATTCAAGGAGTGTCCATGCGCCTGTGATTAACGGCGTCCCTCCTTCGTGATATTGTTTCAGCAAGAATACACATATAATTTTAAATATATATATACATATTTAATAGCCGACTGAACGATTGGAATCACTTCTAGTTGGCTCGGGACTTGTAAGCTGAGTTGGACGGTTGTTGCAAAAAAAAACCGCTACATAAGTGTACGTTTTAATCTAGAAAATCAATGTATTTGTATACAGTGACGCCGATTGAACACTTGACCATTTTGTGATGGCTGGTTGGTGTTTTGGTTAAAGTTTCAAGGTATGCTCAATCGTTTGCCACTTTGACAGTCCGTCATGAAGTTGTTAAACGTGCGGGTATATAACCCCCCTATTTTGAACAATGTTCCACCTTGTTTAGCCTTTTTTTTGACGTCGGGACTGTTTATGAGCGTAGGTATGAAGGCGAGTCAGGCGGTAGCGACGCTTTTAGGACTCCCGACGAAATATCGCCTTGAACTCGACACGGTATCGACACTATAATATCTGTCCACATGTATCGAGCGATATCAATGTAACCCTAGTGCCGAAATATCGCGAGACGACATCGCCGCCAGGCCCCACCTCGTGGGCCGTGATTCACTGCCCTCTCTGTTGGAGTTGGCATGTTAATCAAGTATGTGGACGTGAGTGAGCCTCTGTTGGCTTGAGACTTTGGAAACCAGACTATAGTTTCTGCACTCGGTATTATTTTGGGCCTTCATCAGTGTACTCGTTTGCCGGTGTCTCCGTTTATGTAAACTTGAGTATTTTGTTTATAGTTCTGCGATCAACTCATCGAGAGGAGTATTGTCTTCGCTTTCTGTTTGTTTGTGGCAGGCCCGGTGGGAATCTGGATTTAACTAGTAAATCTCTGAGATTTTGGTGCCCTTTGTGGCAATTATGAGGCTTTGGGGAAACAGTTTCGAAAGTTCTGGGTGACCGTTTATCAATTCTAATGCTTGTTAAGGCCCTCTTTAGGTCCCTGGTTTTGGGTTGTGTATTTTAGTTTTGAACAACCAGGGGTTAGTTCTGATTTGCGTGCGTGCCTTTTGTTTGCGTGCCGGTCGTCGGCATATTTGTCGGGGTCCTCATGCTTGATAGCATTGGCACGGATACCCACCCTCTCTTCTTTCGTGTAGCTACGGAGCAGAAGTTTCTCTGTGAAAATGTTTTTTTTCTTTTTTTCTTTTCTCAATGAAAATCTGCGCTGTTCTGTCTCGTTGTTGTCATACGCGTTCATAAAAACCTAAGACTTCCCCTTTGATAAAATCCATTGAAAGTAGCTTGGGGATGACTTACTTGCGATCTAAATATTGGTAGGTTCCCGTCAGGCTTGTATAAGTTCTTGTATCTGGAAAGCCGTTTTGACGGGAATGTCTCCTCATGAAAAATTGTTAAATCGAGGTAAGGTGACTCAGTTATCAGAATTTTCTGCCGGACTTAAGTAGTGGGTGTAGTACGTTTATACGTTCCCCATGGAGTTCATTTCATCTTTGGTTCCACTGCACAACAGAAGTGTCATCTCTGTACCCCCTTAGCCATTGTAGAATGTTGGGTTCTGATTGATTATTGAGGTCTCTAATTTGTGCATAACAATGCGCAATCTCAGGGACGTTGACTGCCCATTGCGCAAACCATTTTTTTTTCTATAAATTGCCCGTGAATTCGAAGCAGTTGCGTGAAAAGTATGATGTCGATGAGTTGCGCATTGATATGGACGATATTTTCGTATCTCACTAGTCCTCAGATGCTTTATCGTATGCAACCGGTGTGTGTCCTAGAGCCCTCATCCTGTCGTGTTTGGTGTACCTTGATATGACATCCCGATTAACGATAATAACTGATAATTTAACCCCTGTAGTAGTGTAGGATGTGATTTGTGACTTTCACATAAGTTCTTGCCTTACTACGATTGAAGGAGGAAATTAATCCACAACGGCTGAGATTGGCTCTGTTGTGGACCCGTTACCGCCTATGATCGGTTCCCCTGCCTGCAAATTTGAGTTTGCTGGAGTTGCTTTGGTCACCTCAGGGCCCATACGTATATCACGGCACGGTCGTTCGGTTCTATGGTTTGTGGTGTGGATTTAGGTCGTTGAATGTCTTTCTTCTGGTCTATTTTCTTTGTTGGAGAGCATGTTAAAGGCAGTTTTGAACACCACGGCGGTGGTGGCTTTTGGTTATGTCGCTTCTGTAACCTTTCTTGATGAAGCCTTCGGCGACTTTCTATCTCGTTTTGATAATCTGAGCGATTCAGTATGGCTATACCTCTTTCCTTTGTCGAAGGCTTTACCACATGGGAGTTCATAATGGTATTTGAGCGATGCTTCTGCTTGTGGTGGTATTGTTGCGTGCAATTCTCGATAGGATGCTAGCGATCTCAGCCTTTGTTGCCTCCAGGTTCTTCCAAGTTCTGGTTTAAGGTCACTTGTGAGGGACCATGTGGGATTGGCATCGGAATCTTTGGGTTTTTCTCTCTGCTTTTTAATGTCCGCATGACAAAACGAAGGCGTCATTGTTTCTTGCTGTGAAGTTCCTTCATGAGAGTAACATCGTACGCTTCGGTTTATCCTGGTATCATGATGAACTTTAAACCCCCTACTCCAGGGCGATAACCTCTATATTGTATAAAGGGCGGTCTGATAGGTTTCCGACGTACTCTTCTTAGTTTATTTGCCTCATTTTGCAGGTTTTGGTTGTGGCTTACGTGTAGCCCGCGCCCCCGAAAGGTTGATAACTATTCCGGTGAATTTGATAGTTTATTTTTACCCCTCCTTGGTGAATTCCCGTCCTTTTGTTAGACGGAATCGTGTTTATCTTTTCATCATGACAGTAAAAGAATGGAACACTGACACACGGCTGTTTTTTTGAGAGAGAATTTGGTTGGCTGATGCAACCTTGCTGTGCTTGTGGTGGCCCTACAAAAGCCTTTTGATCACAGAAAAAGATCTGCGCCTATCTGCAACTGGATTTGTTTAAGGCTTCTGCCTCCTGCTCGCGTCTTCTGTGAGGTGTCGCCTTCCCGTTCGTGTCTCTCTTTGGAGGTCCGCAGAAGCTTCGGTAGCAGACGGCTGGATTGACGTTGTACTCGTAGGACTCGATATCCTGTTGAGCCTCGTTGTATTGTTCCTGGACGCGGCTTTGTACCCGCTTTCGCTGACGGGAGAGCTCTTCGCGCAGGCTCTGACAATCGTTCGTTCTGCCCAACGAAGTGGACGAGTCCCAAGACACTTGTCCCTCGTCAGTACAACTTAGTGCACCTGGGAGTGTTGGATAACTCTTGTTTACCCGGAGGTAGTTAGGGGTGTATCCTCCGATATCTGACGTCGAGTTCTCAAGCTCCTTGTTAGAAGAATACTCTTCGCCTGCAAGCATGGCAGGCGTTAGGTCTCGGCGTGGCCTCCGATTTTCTGGTACGAGGCGTTGGATACGGTCCGGGACTTCTTTGGTGGAGACCCAGAGCCAGCAAATGCTCTTAAAAACGTCACATACTGCTCCAGCTGCTTAATTTCGTCTAGGAGGGCAGTGTGACACGGTACCACTCGTGGCTTGCCGGCATATAACCGCTCGCGATAATATCGATAATGTGGTTGCAATTGATACCATGGTTACACATACCGTATCGATTTCATAATCGCATTGGAACGATATTTCGCCGCAACGTCATGGGAGCGTCCACCACAACCGTCGTTTTACTAGCTTGTGTCATGATACCTCCTCGTGCCTTTCCCCAGCCACACAAGGGCTACAACACGTGAAACAACTCGTTTTCAAATCGATGGTTATGAACCTGCCCGACTAACACTTTCACTTTCACTTGGAAAGGACTGTCACTCTTATGACATTCACATGAGCATCTCAGAACATACAATTGTTTTCACCCTGCGTTTAAAGTTTTTAGGCCTAATTATGGCATCCAGTATCCATTGTTCAGTCGGCAATATCCACAATATATTTGGGCCGATTACCGATACCACGCTAAACCTTTACCACTCTTTCTCAACTCAGCGTGATAATTCCTGTGCTCATAAAACGCTTACAAAGGATCAAATTGTTTCAATCAGCTATATAGTATTTTAGCATGATTAACAAAATCACGGACGGACTATTGCAATTGACAAGGCGCTGGGCGTTCTTGAACTCACTAAGTCTGTTCACCCATCGTTAAAAGTTTCACACCTAAATGTGGGTTTTCCGAAGTGGTCAAATTGTTTTGTCGGCATTTATAAACACTTTTTTGCCAGACTAACGTACCACTCATGAACTTTTAAACATGCCTGCTCAACGTGACTTCCCTTGACCTGGGCTAATACAAAGCTCACATAGTGTCCTGAATTGATCAAATTGTTGTCATTCGGCTGTCATAATTCTAGCATGAATTGACAATCACAGGACGGTCATTGCTAATTGCACGGCATGGCACTCATGAACCAACACGTGTTAGGACTACCAAGTCATCTAACCGACTTAGTCAAGCCAATTCCCGCATTGTTCAATTGTTGTGATAAACACCAACACAATTGCAACTCAAACGGCAACTCACGCCACTAAGCCACGAAATATTGAAATGGTTTTTGCCCAAGATCCATGCCCAAAATCCGTTGATTCGGATTCCATGATCTCAGGTAGCCTCCCATAACAATTCTGTTTCGCCGGCAAAGCGCACACTGGATGGTGACGTCAACCCCCCAGTACCCGCTTACTACCGGAATTTTCCACTTGGTGCATCATGGAATGCTTCGCGTAGCAATATGTAGTGGGTTGTGGTGGTTGGTAGCTCATCTGCCCTTGTAAACGATCTGATTGAATTATATCACGATTACCATGAAAAAGTAAACACTTTATACCTTTTTCACCTTTAAGCCTTCACGGCTGCTGCCAGTCCTCATCTAATGGCGCCAACTATTTTATTTTCCACAGCTTCCTTATTTGGAAATCTCTGACCCATCCTTCCCTGCTTTTGCGGCGGCGTCAGTGGCAAAACTGGTTTGGATCATGAGAGTGACTAGGTCCGTTCCTGTCCATTCCAACCCTGTTTAAATTGTTTTTAGAGTTATACATAACAGTTATTATGAACCGATGTAGCCATTCAAACCCATAAAATTTTCTTTCTGTCATGTTTGTTTGTTTTCTAACTGCGTGGGATTTCAGCTAGTGCATCATAAAACTCTAGTGAACAATACGAGATTCAGCTGGTTACCTTACGGGCTAACTATACGTTAGCTCTATGGTGAGAGGAGCTCGTAGGCGTCGGGCACAGTCCCACCCACCACTTCAAATGTCTGTCTTGGTCACTTGTGATAGCTGGAGTGTCAACGAACATGTTCACCTTTGTTCAGCTGGCTTTACCCTTCGTACGCGCTAACCTAAGTTAGATGTCTGGGTGGGGGGGTATTGTTTTGCGTCTGGCCACCCAACCCACCAGCTCGAAATGGTCTGTCCATTGGTCCTTTGTGAAGCTGAAGTGTAACGAACATTTTCCTAGTCTTGTTTCCAACTCGTTACCTTACGAGCTAACCTAGTTATCTGTAGGGGTGGGGGTATTGTATGGCGCTGTCGCATCCAACCCCACCACTTAAAATGTAATGTCATTGTCATTTGTGAATAGCTTGGAGTGTACTAACATTTTCTACTTTTTGTCAACTTGGTTCCTCTGAAGCCTAAGCTAGCTCATTTTTGTGGCCCAGGTATGGCGTCTGGCGGGCCCACCCCTCCAACTAACTGTCTGTCACGGTTCCTCCATGTTTCATGAGATATTCTGGACTTTTGGTCGTAGATTTCCCCGGTTTACCTCGGGAGCCTAAGCCTACCTCATTTTGGGGCCTTTTGTATGGCCCTCCCCACCACACCCACCAAAGGTGCGTGCCAGACGACCAGTTCCTTGCAAGGGCCATAGCGTTTTTGTCCCTGCTGTAATGGCCTCCAATTTGGGTTACCTCTCCACCTAGGCTGACCCCCCTTTTGAGGCTGCATGAATCACTTCATGTAGAGTCATTTAGTTTCAGATGGTTTTGACTCATCCAGAACCCCGGCACTTCAGCCACAAATCCGGTGCAAGCGGATTGAGAGTAGCACGGAGATCGCCTCCGACTCTGGGATCAAATGACACAGACAACTGAATATCATCAGCGTATGATGTAATTAATATTGTGTGCTTATAAAAACCGGGATCATCTCGCCCCCAGGGTGATGTAGGTGTGAACAAAATATTGCCGAGTACAACCCCTTGGGACACAACAATCAGCAACAATCGGATCAATGATGACCATGTACATTTACCTGGCTTGTCCAACCATTCAAATAGGAAGCGAACATTTCCAAAGCGCTACCACGAACCCTCCCAAAACGTCTGTCAAGGCGTTTTAGCAGAATGCCATGATGGACTGTGTCAAATGCCGCGCTCATATCTAACATAACGAGGATCACGACCTCATTGCAATCCATTTCAGTGACAATATCCATGGGCAACTTTGACAAGGAAAAAAGCACTCTCAGTGTAGGGGATAGCCTTATACGCTGACTGGAGGGGATCGATCCACTGATTCGCATTCAAAATGTTGTGTCAATTGGGTCGGACGCATTTCTCATGACTTAGCCGAATACCACATGTTGCTGACAGGTCTGTAATTTGGAATTCCTCTATCAAGGGAGGGCTTTTTATGATTGAATTTTTTTTATTGGGTTTATGATTGCACACGCCATCATTATGATTACACCGCCCGGTATTAGCGATGCATTGACGATAGCAGTCCGTGCAGAGACATGATGCGGGACATGATGACAATGTCTACTAAAGGATACAAGTTTTGTGGAAATGTAACTAAAATTGCCTAATTATGCCCATTAGGCCAATGTAAGTTTCGTGAAAATCCACAAACTTTCAATTACGCTAGAAATTTGAAATTAGACACGTTGAATGACCTCCAATGACCCTGAAACCATGTTAAAAAATGGGAACTCAGGTAGTACCCACCAGGTTTTCATGAAAATCCAATAGCAATTGAAGCTTCCATGAATTTATGCAAATATAGGTACGATTGAATACGCTCCATTGACCCCGAATCTTTGTTACAAGTGTTTGGACCTGAAGGGAGCCCATATTCATCAGTTTCTTGAAAATCCGCCGACAACCTTTTTGAATTCGCATAAATTGTGCAAATTAACGACGTAATTACTATTTACGCTGAAAATCTAATCATTCCATCTACCTCATATTCCGCATCTATGTTCCAAACATCACCATAGCAAGCACCTACTTCATCCGTAATCTGGGTCCAACGATCCCTAAACAATAATTACATAACATAGGCTAATTACCTTACTTAATTAGTGACTTTTTTTGTGCCCAACATCTGAAAGATCGTGTTCACCCAACCGCCGATGCTAACCCGAAAATGTAGCCGCAATTGCACTTACCGTCGAACGATATCCAGCTAGCGCCAGAGTGTGCAACCATTAAAAAAAACATTTTTTTTGTTTTAACATTGTTGCTAAATCCCTTGTGTTGCTATGAGTCCACATAACGGTCACATAATTTGCAATACAACTATACTAAGTATCTTGAATAGCATTTTGTTCCCCTAGGTGTTAATTATTTTTTTAACTGCTCGTGTTGCCGATCCACTCCATATTGCTCGTTTTGGCACAAGTAAATACCAGGCTGATGAACTGTATTCATAGGGTTTTTTATTGAATTCAATTATTGGACTATGCACCGCGCACCGACAAATTTTGTCTATAAGGCCTTTCCTGCTTACAGAGGGGGGAGACACTGTCCCTCGAGAAAGTGAGGCAGTAACCAAGTTCCACGCTGAACCCACAGTTATTTCAATGCACAAGACACAATGCACTTCCTACCTTTGAGTGTTTCTTTCTTTTCTTCTCCCGGACCATCTAATGACATTTCAATAATGTCTTCTTCACTTTCCTGCGATGGACGAATCTTCCTTCATGTCTGAATGCTTGAATCCTCAGTGTGCCATATACCACCAAATTGCACTGATCCAAGAACATCGAAAATTTGAAATCTTTCGAAGGGAAGGAGATACATTCTTAGATCAACTCAATATCAGCAAAGAATAATTGCCCCTTGTAAAACCCTGGTTATGACGCTGATTCGAAAGATGGTCGATAAAGCAATATCTGTAACTGTTTTTTTTTTCTTCTTCTTCTTCTTACTCGCATATTTTTTTTTTGTTCGTCTTGGTAAAGCGCACTGTCGGCACTGATAGTCTTCACATTTATTGGCTGTATGAAACCATTCAATATCCTCTTATTCTAATTATTGTTATTATTACTAGTATGTGTTATTATTATATTAATGTGTCATAATATAATAATATTATTATTTTATTATTATTATTATTATTATTATTATTATATTATTAGTAATATTATTATTATTATTTGTTCAATTACCCCTTCTCCCCTCCTGCCCCGCCAATTGCTACAATCTTTCTGCTAACACACGCCACCCATACCTCTTTTGTTTTCAAAGGCAACTCACTCGACTCGATTATTGATGTCGGTAGAATAACATGAAGCGGCAACATTAATACGTCACAATGCTTACCCCGCTGGGTACGGAATATTCAGAAAGCTTTTTGTCTGATAGATGCTACAGCGGATCGTTTACCATTGCCGGTACAAATCGGTGCCACATTTTCAGAATATTACCCGTTTCTAATCATTATGGTCAATTCACAATATCACACGGGAATATTATTTAAGGGGAAACAACACGAAGTTCGGAGCCTAATGTTGCTGATAATAGGTCTAAATACCAACTCGATAGGTTTTTAAGCTGCTATATTGCCGCGAAACTTCATTTGTTATTGTAGAAGGGAGCAATCGTTCCCACTTTGTGCAGTACATTACTCTTTGTTCTTTTCCTGTTTGAACGCAAGACAGCGTACCAGCACATATCTATCAGACTGAATTGGATGTCGGTTTCGCCGAGTGAGGCTTTCTTTGACGCAATATGGGAATAGTCGGAGTAGCAACGAGGTTTGTCAAATAAATCTGCGTTTGTCCTTGCCATTTTCGATGTTTAACAAATAGCTCGCCAGCCTAGGGGTAGTCAAAACACGTCCTAGTAGGCCTACAATAGACCCTGATCGAGGCAGTAGGCCGACTGATTTTGCAAACCGGCAAAGCCACTAGAATATGGATGCTATGATTGTTAGGCGTAATATGTGTTTTCATTTAGCATCACAGATAATTACTGATATAAGAACTTTATCACAGCATATTACGTTTATGCATTAGTCGACTAATTTTCATCTGGCTTGATTTGCTTGGTTATATCGGTTACTGATAACAAGAATAGTTAATATGCTTTAATAATTATAATGGAATTAAAATAATTGCATTATTGAAAACATTCGGTTTTTCACCATGTTTATTCAGTCCCCTATTTCAAGTGAACTGGGGCAAATTTTAACTGGTGTATAATTGTTGTTGTTTTCCTAAATCTCAATCCTACTGTTTTTAAACTTCGGCATAATGGAAGATGAACAACATGAGGGATGTTGTTAGACAGTGTTTGTTTGACCTTAAGAAAATCGTTAACACGGGAAGAAAAAAAAAAATCCCGAATGCAGCGAAGAAGAGGCACTCTTCCAACTAGCAGAAAATGCTTTCGCATTATTTTCCCAGTACTACAGGAAACATTATGTCGAGTAACCTATTTTTCGGGATAAAAATATTTTAATACAACTAAGGAAAATGATTCGAAATGGCATACATCGTACGGGTATAGCAGATGGGGGGGGGGGTTGAGAATTCCTCACCTTCCCTGATGTCTAACGACGTTGGAGAGAACCATGTAAAGCACTCTATGTTAGCACTCTACAGGGGTTGAGGATGGGGAAGACTACTGCCCTAAGTACGATTTCCATGTAGTAATTCATGTAGTATCCAATGATAAATAAAGTAAATAATAATAATAATAAATGTATATCGGTTATATATATTGCATATTTCATCCACAGTGAAATGAGATTCTGGGATGACCGCCTTTGAACACACCCTAATATATGTACTGTGGCCAATAAATTAGCACAATAGTTATTACTGGAGAACAGAGTGGTCCAATTGATCAGCTCAGTTATTTAGTGGGCTGATAAATATTGCAATTTTGTTTATGCATGTGTCTTAGGAGGCGGGTCCGAATGTGGCAGGATATTTCGACAATGATGCCTTCTTAGTCATAACGTTGCAGAGAGCATATCAAGGTTTTCTTTCCTATGGTGGACGCAACTGGACTCATGCCT
Organism: Sclerodactyla briareus; assembly: GCA_026419785.1. Taxonomy (NCBI): domain Eukaryota; kingdom Metazoa; phylum Echinodermata; class Holothuroidea; order Dendrochirotida; family Sclerodactylidae; genus Sclerodactyla; species Sclerodactyla briareus. Next base: position 298,158 of record JAODTK010001221.1, read on the forward strand.
GACTAATCTAGCATGTTACATAAATTATCCGATCACTTTAGTCACACATTTGTACAGATTCCAACTTCATTTTTTTTTTTTCCCCACAAGCATAACACTATTGTGTCTGGAAGTATAACATCCCTAAATTTTCATGCATCCGTTCGGTATATGTCAAATATCCAAATCAAATCAAGTGAAATAACGTTCGCGTTGTTCATAATTGTTGAATGTTTCTAGGGAAAAATTTTTCATCAGTAGAGATATGTATACTTTATGTCCTTACGACTATATTCATGATACAGCTAACGAGCTGGAATCCATGATAGAGGTTCGAAACAGTTCGTTACATTTGGTGAAGAAGGGACGAAGGTTTCCTCATTACAAATTGTTTCTGGTGTCATATCCACAAGTGTAGAGCTTGTTCCTCGTTTCGCGAAGGCCGATGTGATGGCATGTCCAGGTTTTTTAGCAAAGTAATTTGGGTGGCCAAAATTGTTAGAAAGTACGAATGCTGGTTTGACTCTTGGAATGGTTTCATTGAAAAAGGTTAACGAGGTTATGAAAGTTTACGTTTCCTTGGAGGAAACGTCCTCAGTAAAACAAGAGGCCCTTCTTGAAATGAAAAGGAAGTTTTTCTGGCCATCAACGTAAGCGACATTTATGGCGAGTTTATCGTGCTTCTGGGTCCGTGTCTGATCAAGAGCATTTCAAATTCAGCAAAAGCTTGTTCCAGCGTTGTTTCTGGTGCTAAAACTTGATTTTGAGAGGCAGATTGCCTCTAGTATCAAAGAGAATCCTAGTTTTGCATTTTTATCTTATGTGAGGGGGAAAAGCAGAAAGTCAAGGACACAGGTTCTTGGATAGATTCCGACTAGGGTAGTACAATCAGCGATAGCCGGAGGATGGCTTAAGTTTTAATAATCATTTTCTCGTCTGTCTTTACTCATGAGACCTGGGGATAACTTAGGGGACTAGTTGTCGGGGTTTCTGCATAGGTTGGTAATATGCTAGGCCCGGCAAGCCAACGCACGGCCTATGAGGGCTACACGGCCGGTGTTAAATGGCAGGGGACGGCAGTTTTCCCATTGTCTTCAGACGCGTCACCTGAAAAGTCCCCGAATGAGTAACACAGACGTAGTTGATCAAAACAATTTAACGCACGAAAATGTAATCCGCGTGTCAGTCGTGTCCAGGGGAAATTTTGCCGCAAATTTGTCCCCGTTCAGAGTAGCCATACCGTAGGTGGTCAGGACCCTAATACGGAGGCGAACGTAACAAAATCCATCAAATTTGGAACAACCCATCGAAAAAAGAATCAACCCATCGAAAAAAGAATCAACCATCGAAAAAAGACTCAACCAACGAAAACAGAATCAAGCCTTCAAAGAAATGAATCAACCCTTGAAAGCGGAATAGCATATCCAAACAAGAAGCGGTACGTTCATCTGATACTCCATGACCTCCACCTTAACAGTATTCTCATTGTTTTGCCGTGCTCCTTTAAGGGTGATACATTCCGCGCAGTCCTGGTGCGCGGAGTGTAACAAAATCATTAGGAATGGAAAACAGACCATCAGGATTTGTGAATCAATACGTCCAAAACAAGAAACATGGGGTCAAAACGGAATAAAGGTGTCGAAAACAGAAACAGGGTTGTCCAAACGGAAAGCGAATGTCCAAGGAAAAGCAAGAACGTAACCCTGCGTAATGAGTCATTGTCGCAATTATTGTTGATCAAGTGGGGGGAGATGAAGTGAGGAGAAGGGGAGGGCGGTTACGGTGGTTGAAAGGGGAGAGTGTGGAAGTGTGTTATAGCGAGAGTAAGGAAGTCACGGGGGGCGGGGGGGGGGTGCAGAGTGGGTGTGAAGAAGTATGTAAATAGAGTGAGTGATACTTAGGGGAGGTGTATGCGAAGAGAGGGTAGTCAGGAATAGATAACAGTATCTAACACGAATGACTGATCAGTTTTGTAGCGAACAAACTACTGTACTACGATTGGACTCTCATAAACAGCGAAATTATGTAATTGAAGACGATTACATAAAAGACTACACATTGGCTATTTCGCACTGAACGAATCCACAACCGCATCTTGGCCAAGGTTATACATCCTGTTCATAAGGGCAATGCATGGGGCTGTGGAGGTGAGCCTATGCAGTGCACACAAGAGTGGCGCCAGCGGAGTGAAGCGGACATGCCCCTCCCCTTCCCCCGTGGGGGAGGATACTTCCCATTTTGTCTGGTAGCCCGAGGAGGGGTATACTAAAATTTACACACCTCGACGAGTGCCATTGCCCCGAGAGTATTATTATTTCCAACATATAGGCATGGGTGGATGAAAAATTCGTAAATACAGCGAAGTTCGCACGCTCTTCTTATATCTATTCTTGCTTAAGGTTTAGGCTCAGTATATACATCCACCGATATCCCTACAAACTATACAACCGTAGCATAGGTTGTACAAGTCTTATGGATAGCTTTGGAATGTCACTGGAAGAGAGAGATCAATGTTACAATTCTGTGGGGGGGGAAAACTCCTTCCCGAAGAGTTCTACCACTGTTTGGCATGACAGCAAACATACAAAAACAACAAACAAGATAGAAAATGAAGGTTGGGACGTTAGGGTGGGGATGAAATTCTTTGATCAGTCTGGATCCTTCCGTCGGGGAAAACTTGCCCCACACCCCAAACGGCCTCCGCCACCTCTGACAGTGCACCGTGAAATCGTGCAATACTGGCCTATTGGACACTGTATGGACTCACTTTGTTTTTACATGTAGTCATCGAGTGAGTGCTGTCTCATCTGTAATCTTTTCATACATGATGTTACAACACAAGCAGTATGAAAGTGGGAGAGTATTGGTTAATGATAACAGGTATATGGCATGAATGTTGAATAAGTACTACTTTTCTAGAGGAGTAAGACGACTTAAAATACAGGCAATGAATCAATAAGCATTGTCGACTTATGGAGTCTGCAATTTCTTTTGTGTAAGTCATGACTGATAGTACACACATGAATAGAATTTGTGCATTTCACCACGCTAAAATGGTTTAAAAATCCATGATTTGCCCTGAATGTCCCAATTATTACTCAAAAAATGACGCTTGGGCTACTGCACAACTTTTCAACCGGAACACAAAACTCTTCCTACTTCACCATTGAGATATCATTGTTGCTTCTCGACTGAAACCGAATTAAGAAAGAAACAGTGTTCACTATGGCGTAATATGTATATGTCACACCTCCCTGATCAAGCCGGACACCTTCAACGATCCAACAGATTACAAAAATGTGCGATAAACTCCGGACATACGTGGAGAACTGACTATTGACCCCAGTCAGTCTTCATGTAGAGAGATATTTAGACAACATTAGGAGGCGTAATAAGAGCAGGTCTCGCTGACAATACAGTTGGAAAGGGACACAAAATACCTAATGAAAAAAACCGAAGTGTGATCCGATGCATGTGAGGAATATCGATCCTTATAGACGGCACAAAACGCCCTCCACATTAACCAACACTTATTTGCCCATACCATTTAAAATAGAATGACAGAAGGGTAAGAAACAAAACACGCTCCTCGCCTTGACAGCCAATCCGACATTCCTCCAAACACGATGTTATTAGCGATGAGAACATGGCAAAAACTGCCAATGTAAGCTTGCATCCAGAGTCTAGGAATAACCATCAAGGAATCACTACGCAGCGTGGTTCAAAATCCTGACTGGTTGATCCATGCTTGATGATTTTGTTACACTCAGCGAACCAGGAGCTGCGCGGAGGTATCCAAACTTAAAGGAGGCGGCAATACAATTGAAAAATCCTGGCGAGGAAGGAGGTCATGGGTATCATTGACATACTGATTCTTGTTGGATAGGCTGATTCCGCTTTTCAATGGGTTTGATAGTATTTTTGCAGGATTGATTATGTTTTCGATGGGTTGGTTTTTTTCTTTTTTCGATGGGTTTATTGGTTTTCAGATGGGTTGATTCTTTTTTCGCTGGGTTGATTCCAACTTTGATGAATTTGTTACGTTTCGCACTCAGATACTTTAACGCACTCGAGGGTGATCGCGTTGGTCAGTCCGGGAGTGAGGGACATTTTCAAAGTGCTACAATTATTGAGCGCGTTGCCTCTCCAGTTAATCTAATAGCTCCATGGTAATATGGTGTGTTTGCCTGGTTTAGTAAAGGAGAAGAAACTGCAGAAGCTCAAAAGTGATAAAAGCTCCTGGTCCTGACGGAGTTTATCCTTCTTACAAAATCGTCTGCAGACGGTTTTCTGTTCCATTAGCTATTATTTCAATAAGACTCTGCAAGAAGGTGTTTGTCGGTGATTGGAGGAGAGCAAATGTTTCACCTATTTTCAAGAAGGTAAACGGCTCCTTCTTGTAATACAGGCCAGTCAGTCTTACTAGTTGTGTCTGCAAGGTAATGGAACATCATTCGGGATCATATGGTTGATTTATTTCAATGAGCATGTCTCTGATTAGGGATTCTCCGCATGGGTTTAGGAAAAAATCGTTCGTTTTTGACCAATCTGTTTGGAATTAGGAAGATGTGTTAATGTTCTGGAACCAAACGGACAATGCTGTTGATATAATTTTCCTGGGACTTCAGAAAGCTTTTGACAAGGTTCTCATGAGCGTATCTTGCTCAAGTTGGAAGCTTTTGACATTGAGGGGGAATGTCCTGAAGGGGATTCTAGAGTGGCTTATTAATAGGAACAACGAGTTGTCATTAATGGGAGGTGTCTTCTGAAAGGTCCCTAGTGGGTTCCCCAGGAATACAGGCTTGGGGGCGTACTATTTTGGTGTAGATGACGATCTTGAAGGTCGGTTCATTCCGGGTTAAGATTCGCAGACGATTACCAGTTGTATCGGGGAGGTCGGTTCGAATGATGATGCTGCAATTGTCAAAAGGATCTGGATAAATTATATCCCCACTGCGGGGATTATTATGGTTTGGCTCGCGTATCCGCCGCCGCCCGCCGCGTCCGCGTCCGCCGCCGAGTTCTGTTAGCGCAATAACGCTCCAAACAATTTGTCCCGTTGCGCCGACTTGGAACACATGTCCGCCTTAGGAGATCTCGGAAATGAGGTTTTGAAAGTGGGCGTCGCCACATTAGCGGGGTCCGCTAATTTGCATAATTTCCACGATTGGAAGATTTCCCGTTAGCGCAATAATTCTCTTCATGCCTTATCCGATTGATCTGGAAACATGGTACACTGTCCGCCCCTAGTGAAATCTCGGATGTCGGAACAGCCGAGTGGGCATCGCCGCAATAATGGGGGCCGATAATTTGAAAATTTTCGCAAAATTTTCAAAGTTGGTCGGATTTGAACGAAATTGGTGGGTAGGGACTATCGTTGATCCCCCGAAAAATGGGGAGGTCATTTCAAGGTCATCAAAGGTCATATCGTGAAAATTGATTCGATTTCCAAAAACTTTGTAAAGATTTGAACAAAACTTGGGGGAGGGGGATTCATTGTTCCTCACAAAGTTAGGAAGTCATTTCAAAGCCATCATGTGTCAAATTCGCAAATCATGGGCCTAACAACACCCATGGATTACAACAAAATTGGTGAAGGAAGTTTGTCTTGGTTCTAACAAAATGGGGGGTCTTTATGGGGTGTTAGATACTTCTCCCCAATGATGCTCAAAAGTGGGATATACAGTGGGCGGTATACCCGCCCTACACATGTTTTAGTTTCCAAATGGTCTTCCGGAGTTATCTTTTAATAAAATCGTCTGGACGAGTTGTCTGTTCAGAGCTAGTATTTTCAATATAAGGACTCTTGCAGAAGGTTATTGTTCCGGTGATTGGAGGAGAGCAAATGTTTCTCCTATTTTCAAGAAGGTAAAAAGGTCTCTCCTTGTAATTAAGGCCAGGTCAGTCTACTAGTGTTGTCGGCAGGTAATGGAATCAACATTCGGGATCATATGGTGATTTTCAATGAGCATAGTGTGATTAGGGTCCAGAATGGTTTAGGAGAGAAAATCGTTCGTTTTCGACCAATTTGTGGAATTTATGGAAAGATGTACTGTTCTGCGACAAGGCAATGCTTGTTGATATATTTTCCGGGAATTTTCCAGAAAGCTTTGACAAGGTTCCTAATCTGAGCGTCTCTTGCTCAAGTTGAAACTTGGCGTATGAGGGGAATGTCCTGAGTGGATTATTGAGTGGCTTCATAAATAGGGAACAACGAGTGGTCATTAATGGCGGTCGTCTTCTTGGCAAAAGGTCACTAGTGGTGATTCCCCCAGGGAGCAGTTCTGGGGCCATTACTTTTTCTGGAGTATATTGAAGATCTTGAAGTTCTGTTCATTCCAAGGGTAAGAGTCGCAGACGATACAAGTTGTCTCGGGAGGTCGGTTCGAAATATGATGCTGCAATTGTTCAAGGGATTGGATATGATTATATCCCCACTACGGGGATATTATGGTTTTTTTTGGTTTCCCGTCTTCCGCCGCCGCCGCGTCCGCGTCCGCCGCCGCGTTCTTGTTAGCGCAATAACTCTAAAAACACTTTGTCCGTTTGAGCCGAAAACTTGGCACACATGTCCGCCTTTAGGGGAATCTCGGATGATTTGAAAAGTGGGCGTCGCCACATTAGGGGCGTCCGCTAATTTGCATAATTTCAACGATTGGAAGATTTTCAGTTAGCGCACTAAACTCTTCAATGCCTAGCCGAGTGATCTGAAACATGGTACACTTGTCCGCCCTATAGGAAATCTCGGATGATTCGGAAGTGGGCATCACTGCAAAACTGGGGGCCGCTAATTTGCATAATTTCCGCAAAATTTTCAAGTTGGTCGGATTTGAACGAACCTGGTGGGGTAGGGACTATAGTTGATCCCGAAAAATGTGGAGGTCATTTCAAGGTCATCGAAAGGTCAATTCGGGACAATTATTCGATTTTATCCAAACTTTGTCAGATTTGCAACAAAAACTTGGTGGATGGGGGATTCATTTGTCCTCACCAAGTTAGAACGTAAGTTCAAAGCCATCATTGTGGCAAATTCGCATTAATTCATGTGCCTATCACCACCATCGCTTACAACAAAACTTGGTGGATGAAGTTTTGTCTTGGTTCTGACCAAAATGGGGGTCTTTATGGGGTGTTAGAACCTTCTCCCAAAATGATTGTCAAAGTGGGGAGAGACACGTGGGCGTTTTCCCGCCTACAAATGTTTAAGTTTCCAAATGGTCTTCCGACTGGCAAATGTTTCCAATGTCGCCAAGTGCAAAGTTATGCATGATTGGTTTCACAATCGCAACGCTTCCTTCAAGTTGAAATGGCCAAAATATTAGGAGGTGATTTCAGAAAAAGTCTTGGGGTTTGTTTTGATCTCATTGAAACCTTCCAAGCGAGTGTGCCGAAGCTGATAGAAGAGGTATGGGATTCTTGGCGTGATTAGACGTCATTAAGTTTCCTTGATAATGATATTGTTGTCAGGCTGTTTAAGCAACTGGTAAGACCGCAACATAGCGTATTCTGTACAAGTGTGGAATCCCAACTTTGCAAAAGACAAGCCACGTTCAGCGTAGGGCAACTCGAATGATTCACTGTCTGAAAACAAATTATCCTACGAGGAAAGAAGTAAGCGTCTCGGTCTAAACTCCATGGAGCGGAGGACGAATGCGGGGTGACTTGATCCAGGTTTCAAAATTTGTCCATGGACTCGATGGCCTGTCTTCCACTACTTCTTTGAATTTCCAATGTACTGCCAAATAGAGGCCACGTCTTAAGCTTCGCTCGGGCAAGCGTGCAGAATGGACTCGTAAAATATTTCTTCTCGCAGAGATGATCAATGAGTGGACATCTTCCTGAAAATTTGTTTTGTATAAGAGTGTGAATGGCGCGTCAAGAACAGTCTTGATTTATTTTAAGGATCACGGGGATTATTTAGGGAGTTTTGTTCATTTTTTTTCTGGGATGTTGTGGCTTCGGGGACGTTACCGTCGTTTCTGAGGATTATGTCCTCCCTGGCCCTTAATCACTAAATCAATCACTAAACTAAACAAAACATATGACTTTCTTGGGCTGTGTGGACTCAGTTCATATCGATTGTTTCATCTAATATCACGCTGTGAGTGTGCTTGAAGCTTACATAAGAAGAAGTCGGAAAGACATTCATCGTCAAGGCCTACTAATCAAAAGTGCTGTAATTTTGTAGACAGGCACACTGGCACACACGAAAACCCCAACCGCACACAGGAAATCGTTAATCGACCTATTAAAACACTAGTTGGTTCGAATACTCTAATGTGTCAAAGCATTCGGCATAGCAATGTTGCCCAGGACTTGATTCGCCAGGTCAATGGATTACGGCATCTTAAAGGGCAAATCCTGTTTTATAACAGCGTCTGCTAAGCTAGACAGGGCGAGGACCCGTTATAGGAGGATCGTGAGATTCCACAGAGCGCATGGGGACTGGTTCCGCATTATAAACCGGACTCCTACTGGGTTTCGATTACGTACAGGCGTGTCAGTTAAAGAGGGTTTGGGGTGAAGGGTATGCGAGATACGTAGTTGGAGACACCAACAACTCTAAACTTCATTGTATTAGATTGTGTTCTATGATTTCATGTGTGCCAACTACCATGAGATGCCGAGGAGTTGCTAAATAGCTCTCAGCTTTTCTGAGTCATCATTAGTACTATGACACAAAGGATTTCAAATATAATGACCAGGGCCGAAAACAGTAAAAATCATTTCATGGTGTAATATGGTGATCAAGTGACAGAACAAGTTAAACCAACTATTGAGATCCAGTTACGAGTCGGATTAGCACAAACGTTAAACCACTCCCGTGGTTCATTAAAAGAAAAAAAAAAAAAAAAAAAAAAAAAAAAAATAAAAAAAAAAAAAAAAAAAAAAAAAAAAAAAAAAAAAAAAAAAAAAAAAAAAAAAAAAAAAAAAAAAAAAAAAAAAAAAAAAAAAAGAGCGTTTTTGAAACCTCGGAGCTCTCTCGCCAGTAGGCCACCTCATGTGGGTCAGCGAACTCAATGTTTCGACTTTCAGAAACCTCTCACGAAACACCGGGATGGACTCTCCTATCAGGAGAGAGTGGGATTACAGTGGATAAGATCACAAGGAGGAGGATGGGTAGAAGGGGGTGCGGTTGAGGGGGGGGGGTGGCGGAGAAATAAACCAAAAACAGCAGTGTTGGAGGTTGTAGTGTGATGCTATAGATATATAGTGAGAGTAGTCAAGGAATACAGAGAGATAGGCAACTTTGGATAGAGTGGTGATTATCGATAGAAAATATGATTGATGTATGGAGAGGATTGTAACTCTCTGCTATAGATATATAATAAGATGAATGGATAAATCGCATCTCTAAGGGTGGTTGGTGTGGTGAAGATGCTATGGATATGTAATTAGATGGAGGGAGAAGTTGCAGCTCTCGATAACTCTTCTTGTTCTAGTTTGAAAAAAAAAATCCGTTTTGATCACCCTTGTATCACGGGTGTTTTTTTTTTTTTTTTTTTCAAGGCTCTGGCCGTTCTTTCGCGGGTACTTACCTAACCTAGCCTGTCCGATTTATTATGTAGGTACATACATGGTGATCTGTTCAATGGGATATTTTATTAAGGATTCCATCACTTGATTACTTGTGGCCTATCATACATACAAATTCTATCAGCGATTAGGAACTAAAGTATTTATTTTTGTCGACAGCAATCACAGCGCGGGCAGAATGGTAACAATAACTCAGAAACTCCCTCCTTCATATTCTCATTGCGACATGTGGCCACGACCCAGAATCAACACTTACGTCTTGCTGCGACATCCCGGTGGGTGTAGAGCATACCTAGAAACGATGAGCCCCCGCACGTGCGAGTGGGGTTTATTGCAGCATTGCACGCGAATGGCTTGACGGAGACATCTACCCGGTCGCTAAATTCGATAAAAAAGAGATCGAGTCCGCCGTTCACGTCGGGAAGGTGAAAACTGATGAAATTGACCCTACCGAGAGCGCAGCTTTTCACATATCTTCAGGGGAGAGGAGTTATCTAGAAAAGAGGATCGTCGGGCAGCATGTGGATTCTATTCGCTGTTCTTATAGCGATTCCCCAAAGGACATTAATTGAGCCCATGTCTCCTACGATGAATTCCCTTCAGCCAGGTGACCACGTTCATGTGGCATCGACATTGGGGATGTTGGCACCAGCAGTGATCGTGAGAAGGACTCGCAGATTCAAGTATGACATACATCCACTTCGATACGACAGATGATCAACGGGTAGGTTCAAAGGTAGAGGTGATGGAACGCAAAGCTCGTAACTCGATGAGAACACGGTATTTCTCTACAAAGTAACTACGGTCCGTCAGTAGAGAGAGAGAATCCAGTAGTCTAGTCTTCGAAGGGCAAACGCCAAGCTCCACGAGAGAGGGTACAGCCTATTGACACACAACTGCGAACACGTGAATATTCTTCTGCCAAGACTGGTTTCCCAAACAGTTACCAAGAAAACTGGAGCTGAAACGAGGACTTCTCTCCTGGTGATTGAGGATAGTAAATCATTCGGTGGTGATCATCGTCGCAAATTTGATGGAGCCGGTGACGTCGAGGCCTCTCCGACGCTCACACCTGATTGCAGCAAATCAACCATCAACTCTATATACCGTACATAACCATGACGGTACCCACAAGGGCATGCAACGATGGCACTAACGGCAGCGTTCTCAGCTGTGGAGGGGTGGGTCCTATACTAGAATCATAGTCTTCTGTGTTCGTGGTTTGGAGTCACCTCAGAGCTTTTCGAAGGCACGGGATTAGCCGGAACGGATCTCGCCCGTCGCGTCGGTGAAGCAATTCTTCGAGCTTTTGGCACGGTGTGATTTCTGGTTGCATCTATTCCATGCGCAATATGTCTGCGTGTTCGCAGATATCCTCCTCCCGCTTCTGTTTGCCATCTTTGGGAAATTGTTAGGTTTCTTCCTGGGGCATACCTCTGTCAGAAGACCGTCGTAAAACGGAAATCAAGGACTCGGTGAATTTTCCAGGGGGAAGCAGGTCAATTCCTGAGGCATGCTACGACAGATGAGGAAGTACGACTCCATGGTCGGCTTAAATAGTGCTTAATTGAGGAAATGCTTTGAAAGGGAAAACATTATGAACAGTCTAGCCTCACTTTCGTTCAGTTCCAATCAGGTAGAATGAATTTTTCACGCGGTAATATCTACCCGTAATTTATTTGTTTTATCGCGATGCGTACGTGGGTTACGCGAGGGAAGTTATCAGTGGATATCAAACAATACAACGATATTACACAGAGATTACGTGTCAGCTGTTTTGCCACGATTGTGGCAGAGATGTTGCCTGGAACTGTAGTGATTATTACCTGTTAACTATTTATCAGGCTGACTTTGATCTTGATAAAAACGCCTATGCGCGGGAAAAATGTTTATATCTACCTAGGCAATTTGGTTTACCCAACATGCGTAAACCATTTACTTAAAAATGGGGCGTGCAATATACCCCGACTGGGATGAAAAACGAATTGCTACTATTTTGTACCTAAACTTTGAGGAAGGGTCTTACTATGACTAAATTTCAGTATTCGTTATCGGCAGTAACAAACTAGTACTATTTTCGGCTCTGACCTTGACGTGAGAGGGGGAAAAACGCCTAATGATGGCGAATGACGCAGCCAACAATACCACCATCTCTTTCATGTATCGTAACAAGCAATAATAAAAGAAATAATTTCGCTATTTAAAAATTGCATCGGAGCTCCATACATCATACACTGCACAGGCAGTTGCGTCACAAGGGTTGGGTTGTAGGGGGGGGGGGGGGGGGGCAAGAAGATTGATTTGCGCCCCAGAGCGAAAACAATCACCTGTTTTTTTTGTATTATCCTATATGTAATTGCTAGCTCACCCTACCCCCGCGTGGCGGTATACCATTATTATTCACTTCCTTCACATCTGCCCTGATTTTGTTTTTTACTTTCATTTATTTATTTTTATCACAGAGAAAACTCCAGCGTACTTTCATTTGTCGCCCCCTAATCTGTGTAGGGGGGGGCTTCCTCACCCACCCCCCCTTGATGACGCCACTGCTGCAATAGTACATTGAAGTATAATAAGCAAAAGCCATAGCTTTTAGAACTGGAGGTTCCTGTTCTCAAGAGCGTTAAAGGTATCTGAACTCCCAGGCCCAGCGTTTTCACGAGGCCGGTAAAACGGTACACGGACATCCTAACAGCCGTGATTCCTCTCGGAATGGTTGGCCGCCGTCGAAGTTTTTTTTTATTGTGGTATCGGCTCAGACAGAACTATACCCATGTGTCACACAGGCTTCAATTATGTTTGGTCGCACTATATGATAGAGCAGAGTGCCGAACCCGACGGACACCCTGGAAAATAATCGATGTAAGGGATTTTGATAATCTTTAATGTTGATCATTTTCGAACAACTTGGGACATAGTGCATTAATAAGGGGACTCCCACGACTGGACGGTCCTAATAGCATTGGACCGAAGTCGAAGGCACATCGGAAAATATGTAATGAGGTTATGTCAATGAGACTCGAATCACCTTCATTGGATGTTATTTAGGGCTCTCTTGAGATATCTAATGCTTCAGCCAGCGCAGTGCAGTTTCACTGGTAAGGAGTGTTATTGACGCGTAAATGAGGAAGTCCGGATTTGATAAAAGAGGTCATTATCATATCTACAGGAATTAGCCCTTCAAAACATTTTCGCAATACGGCAATGGTTGTCGTAGTAGGTTTGTGGCATTATATGGGGAATAGACTTGGTAATGCTGTACGGTATTCAACATCGTGACACCCTGTGTGAAGCAACGGTATTAATTTATTTATATCGAGTGTCTGCATAGTGAAAATCCCTGTTTACACGACAATAGAAAAGTAAATTTGGCTTCACTCATTCCACACTCACCATTATGCGAATCGGATCGAATCTTTTCAACGGATTATATATGACAGTTGATGTTACAGGACGTTCAATGCAATACCGATGTAGGGTGATGCTCTCCAACTTCTCACTTCAGTACAGGTACTATTGTAACTGAAATAATTCTTGAAGTTGATTTTCAATTGGACTTTTGTATCTCTGTATGGGAGGAGTTTCAAGTGTGTGGATGCGGGATGGGAATACGGCATGTCCCGCCTGGCACCATTAAATGGCGATCACGCGGAATACACCATGGGGGAAAAAGCTAATTATATTAACTGGAGGAGGACATTAGAGTGGTATGTGTGTACTGTTCATTTCCAGTCAGAGAACACAAAAAATCGAAGTGGGCGGAGCCCTATTGTGTGCAACATCGTAAAACACAGTCAGTTGTTTACTCTCTATGGCCGCGAATTTCTTCGACATAGACCCCGAAAATACCGTTCATTGCTCCATAGTGAGGCTGTGGGTATATATAGGGCAGGATTCTGCAAAACATATTCAGTGAGTGTTAACCCTGTTTCAGAGAAAAACGCGGGGAAATCAGGACGATCTATTACGGAAGCACAGAAAACAACAAGAAAATCGGGAATACGACGATGCGTCTGCAGAAATACAATCTAGGCGTAAAATTGACATCACGAGGAACTAGAGTCAATAATGGAAGCTCGAATAAAGGAGGCTGTTCTTACGGAACATATTCTAATCTTCTGACGAAATGCGAACCATGTCGCCCGAATCACATGTCCCTTTAACACTACTATAATTGAGGGCGCTGCACAGGTTAGCAACAGGGTTCCATACTGACTTCGGTTTTGTATAGGAGCTTCAGTACAAGCATGTCCGAGGCTTGGAATACACACAATCACAGTTGTGTTTGAGTTAGCTGCAATCAGAATGCGGCAGAGATGGAGTAAGTTCCGAAACGCACCGAGAATGGAACGAGCACCGGGTAAGCCAAATTACTATACGAGCCAATGCAGCATTGATGTCTCACCACGATGAACGGATTCTGATGAACATCTCTCTCATGAAGAAATTGCACGAATTTTTATACATGAGTTGCCAGATATTCGTGGCCCCTTTTTCCTAATTATACATATTAATTCTTTCTGAAAAAATGAAATGAAAAACAAATCATCCTGCCTTGCAAAAGTGCGATCTCAACTTTCATATATCACATCGCATCCGCATTCAGGAATCTAGCGTATGTCAATCATGGGCGTCAATCCTGGGGGACGGGGGGGGACGTGTCCCCCCCCCCACATTTTGAGGATGCTCGCATTGAATATTAATTTTTCACACAGTAATTTTTTTTGGCGGCGCCGGTTAATGTCCCCCCCACTTTGATCATGTCCCTCCCACTTCTGAAGATGGATTGACGCCTATGATGTCAATGGTCACGAGTTTTATTCTCCACATGTCCAGTAAATGGAGTAATGATTGGTTTGTGCCACAGTTTTGCAATAGTGATGACAAACGGTGAATAGTTACCACTATCAAATCTCTTGACGTTTGAACACGTTCTCCCACACTGTCGTCACTGTGAGAACAGTTCGACGAAATCTAAAACGCGACGAGTCCTTTCCGCCAAAATATGACCATTCAAGTGTAGCTGTTTACTTTCTAACTCTTGGTTATCTAAGGTCTCGAAATGTTGGATGAGATAGATGGCAGTCAGTTTGCCATTGGTCTATATCAGGGTTCCCTAAACCTTATCCCCCCAACAACCCCCTGTGGAGGCCAAATTTGTCCACGAACCCCCATTTTTCAAGACATATCGTTTGCACAGATCCCTCAATTCAAGTGAATCATAAATGATTAATAAAACTGATTGTAATCGAATGGTGACAAGAGATGATATATCATTTGCAACATGCTCCTAAAAATTCCAAATTTCATAAATGTTTCACGAACCCCCTGAAAGGGGCCCACGCACCCCATGGGGGTTCATGCACCCCAGTTAGGGAACCCCTAGTCTATATTCAGTTGTTGGATTGGATGCCATAACACAATCGTACTATGGTTACAATTAATGTGGGTGACTTTCTAAGTTTCCGTATAGCGCTGCATGAGTGGTCCACATTGAGGTGTCTGCTAATATGTGTGCGTGTCCGTCAAATTAAGGTTTTTTTTCGCAGGTATCGCGAGTTTTAGAACGAACGAACACGTTCAAATACTAGATAGAATAAAAATGAAATACAATTTCCCTCAAACCCATGAAATTCAGGGGGCAAAATTGTCTCTCAGGATCTATTTTGCTCTTTTTTCACTATTGTCCAACATATTTATTGGTTACATTGACCAATTGACTCCAAATGTTCTGACAAAGTGAACATTCACAAAGCTCACGCAGCTTTTCTCTAGGCAAAACTCACAAGGTCAAAATTGTCATTTTGGTGCATTTTCATTTTTGCTGATTTTCTTTGTGGGCCATATTGAATATCTTCTATTCAGTTGCTTAAATGAGCTGAATAACAACTTATGCAGACTCATCATCGCGAGCTGGATACAATAGTTGTGCAGAAATCGATCCATGACAGCCTTCATCATGAATTTGCCCATCGATTCGTCACTTTGTTTTTACTCAACTTTTACAATCCGTTTCATTTATTTCCAAATAATTTCATTCATTTTATTTGGCTTTATATTTCCTTACAATTCCATTTGATTTTCTCATTTAACTTGTTTGCCTAAATTAAACCAGTTGGTGAAAAATAGTGGATCTATTGTGGAAAGTCAAATAAATAACAATCAATGTCACCTCCTAAAACTAGTTTACTGGAAATCGTATTAACATTCGGATAGTTATGAACAGTATGCAGGAAAGAGTCCTAAACCTTCAATCTCATATATTCAATGACAACTGATGCATTTAATGCAAACAAGAAAATAGTTTAGCGCTGGTAAGATTTTTTCCAGATCCCATTTCAGAAATTCTAACCTTATTAGTGAGTTAAACTCATATCTTGGAGTCCACTTCGATCGGATCTTGTCGATGACAGCTCATGTTTCTTCTGTTGTCAAATCCTGCGTCTACCAACAACGCGATATTGGTACAATTCGACCGTTCCTTTCCACTGAGGCTTGTAAGAGTATCATACAGAGCCCTGTCACTTCGCGAATTGATTACTGCAGCACTGTCCTGTGTGGAATACCCAAAGGGTAGATCCGCAGATTACAAGTTATTCAGAACAGAGCAGCGTGCATTGTTTCCCGGGTGTCTAGACCAAGTCACGTCACGCCTATCCCGGAAGAGCTACACTGGCTGCCCATGCCATCTCCGAATTCAGTTTCGCATGCTACTGTATGTCTATAAAATGCTTCCGACAATGCCGCCTTATATCTACGAGACCTGCTCACATTGTACCAACCTCATCGTAACCGGCGATCAGTGCTGACCATTCACGCCTTACAAAGATTCCCCACAACAGGAAGGTTGGTGCTCGGTCGTTCTCCATTGCTGCTCCGTCTCAGTGGAATGACATTCCCGCGACAATTCCTTGCAAGCCCTCGAGTTTATGTTTTTAAGAAATCTCTTAAAACATACTTTTTCAGATACCATTTCAAATTGTAATATTCAATTTAGTATCCTTCTAGGGTTGCATTTTGTGGTCGGGTGGCCTGTCACGGTTTATATATCTTATATATATACGCTAAGGGCTGATTTTCGCGTCTGTCCGGAACTATTCTCCGGAACGGCGGGTCGCGCGCCGCGGGATTCGACGGGCGGGTGCGGGTCGCCCCTCCCCGCGTCCAGGTTGCGTTCCTGTTTCGGCGGGGCGCGCTGATTTCGAATAATTACGATTAACTGGCCCTAATTGGGCTCTCCTGCTGCCACCCTGCTCGCTGCCCTGGGCAAATTGCTTACCTTGAGACCCAGCTCTCACACAAGAGCTGCTATGGCCAGGGGAAGTTTGTTTACTTGAGGTCAAGAGATCAACTTCCAGTATACTACAGTGCACTGCCAATTGGCCCTAGTTGGGCTCTCACACTGCTGCCACAATGCTCACTGCCCTAGGCAAATTGCTTACATCAAGACCCAGCTCTCACACAGAAGCTGCTATGGACAGGGGGAGTTTTGAGTCAATTAACCCTTTATGTACCACAAGTCTCGAAGAAATATGTACATGCCTCCAGTATCTTTTTTAACTCAAAATCGAAGCATTAAATTGTCAATAGGAAACTATGCATCAATTGGAATGAGAAAAAAGGGCTTTCTCCTGAAAGTAACAAAATGGTCACCGGAGCTAATTATGTATGGGCATATGAAATAGGCTCTGATAGATAGAGGCAGACCATTGTGTATGCTATTCAGCCTAGGTTCAGCAACTCACCTTTCGAAGGATATGAGAAGGTGTAGTCTCAAGGTAGAAAATTAACGTCTTAGTCTTAAATAACACTCATTTAAATTTTGTCACATTGAAAGCAACAGTTAGCCCATGTTTCATTTCATAAGGGCACTTTGTGTCTAATATCATGTATTGCTGCAGTTATACCATGTTTATGAACTAGCACTCTATTTAACATTTTGTCATTATTTAAGGCCAACATGGTATACCAGGTTTCATTTCATAAGGGCACTTTGTGTCTAATAGCATGTATTGCTGCGAACATCCAATCTCTGTTTCTATTAGTGGACTAGAAAGAAACAAAATAATGAAATTTACTTCTCTTCACCTATACATGACAACACAAAGTACCCTTATAAAATAAATTTTGTATGCTACAACTAATGATAGGCCTTAATTAGTAGGCCCAAGGACAAGAGGAAATAATCCCAAAAATATCGCTGTTATTAGCAACTTACTCACACATTTGTCGAGACAAATCTTGACTGGCACTTTTCACTTATGGGTGAATAAAAAATTAGCAATTGCTGTGTGAATTCAATGATGAGATTGATTTGGTTCCCCACGTGATGTCATTAAACTGAAACAATCAAGGTACATAACACAAAAACTTTGTTCGGAACTCAATTTCAAATTGACTGTACTACAATCGTAGTATACCATGAGGTCATAACAACAGGTATGCTCCACAGGTCTTCGACTAATCTTAATGAATTTACATTACAGGGGTGTATCATGCTCAATGACATTCATCTGAAAAACCCTCATCAAGCATATCCTCAGCTCTGACTTCCAGAAATGGAAACCCAACTACTGATGTCTTGGACAACCTACTCACAACCCACCTGCACACCCGAGATCGCGTCGCACGGGGTAATGCTAGTATAATAAATTGTGCGTGTGCAATTTTATTTTTCTATCTGGTTTTATTCGTTTCTTTTTTTTTTAATAGTTTATTTGCTTTTTTTTAATTTAATTTATATTCCATGTGTTGTTTAGGTCTTATTCTTGGTAAAACGCCCTGATACTTGGTGATAGGGCGCTATATAAGCACACGAGTTTTATTTATTATTATTAGGGGATTGGCATTTATGGAAATATGCAAAATCTACTTTACACGACGAAAGGACTGAGTCTTGAAATGAATTAATTATGCACACAAGAAGACAATTAGATGTAGTCATAGTCATTTCCCTTACTCAAAGCACAGCGATATCCATGAATCTACACAAAATGAATACTGGAATATACTTGCTGACCTATTAGGGGTATCAATTGCCACTTATATGAATGGAGTTTGTATTGGGTATAATATGCAGGTTAGGATATGGCCTATTGGGGTAGTTCAACTGCCGTTTATAAGAATGGAGATTCATTAAAGATTGTGTACAATATGCAAGCTATGTGGCATATCTGCCTATTAGCAAATTGCGGTATGTTCAACTGCCCCTTATAACTGAGATTCTATATGATTTGCGTGTAATATGCGACTACGTGGCCTACTAGGGGTAGTTCAACTGCCGTTTATAAGAATGGAGATTCAATGATTATTGCGTGTAATATGCAAGCGGTGGTGGTGCCTATCTGCCTATTAGGGGTAGTTAAACTGCCCCATAGGAAGAATGAAGATCGCTGAGATTCGTTGTGTAATATGCAGACCATATGCTGGCTTTAGGGGTTGTTCAACTGCCCCCTATATTAATGAAGAATCGATGATGATTGCGTTTGAATAGCAGGACTATGGTGGCTCTTAGGGGTAGTTCAACTGCTTATAAGATGAAGATTCGAGGTGGACTGCGTGTAATATGCAAACTATGCGTGGCCTTTTAGGGGTAGTTCAACTGTCACTTATGAGAATGGAGATTAGATGATTATGTGTGCGCTATACAGCTATGTATGGCCGATGGGTAGTCCAACCGCCTCTTACAAGAATGAAGATTCATTATTATTGTGTACAATATGTTCAAGCTAATGGTGTTCCTATCCGGCCTATTAGCAAATTGCGGTATGTTCAACTGCCCCTTATAACTGAGATTCTATATGATTTGCGTGTAATATGCGACTACGTGGCCTACTAGGGGTAGTTCAACTGCCGTTTATAAGAATGGAGATTCAATGATTATTGCGTGTAATATGCAAGCGGTGGTGGTGCCTATCTGCCTATTAGGGGTACTTTAAACTGCCCCATATAAGAAGAAAGATCGATGATATGGCGTGTAATATGCAGACTATGCGTGGCCTTTTAGGGGTAGTTCAACTGGCTTTCACCTCTATATTAATGAATATTCGATTTGATTGCGTGTCAATATGCAATATGTGTGGCCTCTTAGGGGTAGTTCAACTGACCTTATAAGATGAGATTCGATGCTGATTGCTTTAATATGCAAATTATGCGTGGCCTTTTAGGGGTAGTTTCCAACTGCCCCTCATAAGAATAAGATTCAATGATGATTGCTTGTAATATGCAGACTATGCGTGCCTTTTATGGGTAGTTCAACTGCCACTTATATGAATAGAGATTTCGATTAAGATTGTGTACAATATGCCAGCTCTTGGCCTATCTGCCTATCAGGGGTAAGTCCAACTGCCGCCCTATATGAATGTAGATTCGATGATGGATTGCTGTAATGATGCAGGCTATTGCGTGGCCTTTGGTGTAGTCGGTAGTTCAACTGCCTCTTTAAGATGAAGATTTGATGATGATTGCGTGCAAAATGCCGGCTATGCATGGGTATAGGGGTTAGTTCAAACGCCTCTTATAAGAAGAAGCTGTATGGATTGCGTGCAAATGGGCTATGCATGGCTATTAGGTAGGTAGTCCAACTGCTCTTATAAGATGAAGACTCAATGATTATTGTGTACAATAGGCAAGCTATGTGGCCTATCTGTCTATTAGGGATAGTTCAACTGTCACTTAAGAGAATGGAGATTCAATAATTATTGTGGGCGATAGACCATGTTTTGTATGGCCTATTGGGGAAGTACAACTGCCTCTTACAAAATGAAGATTCACTATTATTGTGTTACATATGAAGCTATGGGGCTATTGCCTATTAGGGGTAGTTCAACCGCCCCTTATAAGAATGAAGTTTCGATGAATTCTTGTGTACATATGCAAGCTATGGGCCTATCCGCCTATAAGAGGTTAGTTCCAATGCCCCCTATATGAATGAAGATTTCGATGATGATTGCGTTGTAAATGCAGACTAGGCGTGGCCTTTTAGGGTAGTTCAACTGTCACTTATGAGAATGGAGATTCAATGATTATTGTTGTACAATATGCAAGCATGTGGACTATCTGTTATAAGGATAGGTCACCTGTCCCTTATAGAATGAAGATTTGATGCTGAGTGTGTGCAATAGCCTGCTATGATGGACCTATTGGGGTATTTCAACTGCCCTTTATAAGAAGGAAGATTCAATACTGATTGTGTAGAATATGCAGGCTGTTCAGCCTATTAGGGGTAGTTCACCTGCCTCTTTTATAAATGGCGATTCACTAATGATGGCCTGAAATAGCCGGCTATGCATGGCCTGTTAAGGGTAGTTCAACTTCCCCTTATATTAATGGAGATTCGATTAAGGTTGTTGTTTGCAAGGTATGTGGCCTATCTGCCTATTCGGGGTATCCACTGCCCTTTACTAGAATGAAGATTCTATTATTATTGTGTACAATATGCAAGCTATATGGCCGATTCTGCCTATTATAGGTAGTTCAACCTCTGCCCCCTATAGAATGGAATTCGATGTGATTGCGTGTAATATCAGTCTAGCGTGGCCTATTAGGGCTTAGTTCCCACTATGCCTTCTAAGAATGAAGATTTTGAGTGATATTGTGTGTGCGTGTGTGCGGCTATGTATGGCCTATTAGGGATGTTTCAACTGTTCCTAATAAGACATGAAGATTTATGATGATTGTGTGCATATGCATGCTATGCATGTCCTATTGGGGGTAGTCCAACTGCCCTCTTACCGAAGAAGATTCATGATATTGTGTACAATATGCAACTATTTGGCCTGTCTGCCTATTAGGGATAGTTCAACTGTCACTTATAAGAATAAGATTTATGATATTGTGTGCAATATGCAGGCTATGTATGCTCTTAGAGTAGTTCACCTGCCTTTATAAGAATGGCAATTCGATAATGTATGCGTTAATTGCAGGCTCTGCATGGCCGATTAGGGGTGTCCAACTGCCCCTTATATGATGGGAGATTCGATTAAGATTGTGTTTGCGAGCATGTGGCCTTCTGCTATTAGGGGTTGTCCCACTGCCCCTTATATGATAAGGATTCACTGAGTATTGCGTGCAATATGCACGCTATGTGGCCTATCCGCCTATCAGAGGTAGTTCAACTGCCCCCTATATGAATGAAGATTCGATATGATTGCGTATAACATGCAGACATGCGTGGCCTTTTAGTGTAGCTCCAACTGCCCCTTATAAGAATGAGCTTCGATGATGATTGCTGGTAATATGCAATTATTGGTGGCCTTTTAGGGGTCGTTCACGCCCCTCTAAGAATGAGATCAATGATGATGCGTGTAATATGCAGACTATGCGTGGCCTTTTAGGGTAGTTCAACTGCCACTTATATGAAGGAGATTCGATTAAGATTTTGTAAAATAGCAAGCTATGTGCCTATCGCATATCAGGGGTAGTCAACTGCCCACTCTATGAATGGAGATCGATGCTGATTGCGTGTATTATGAGGCCCTAGGCGTGGCCTATTGGGGTAGTCTGGTAGTTCAAAATGCCTCTTATAAAGAATTGAAGATTTGATGATGATTGCGTGCAAAATGCCGGCTATGCATGGGTATAGGGGTTAGTTCAAACGCCTCTTATAAGAAGAAGCTGTATGGATTGCGTGCAAATGGGCTATGCATGGCTATTAGGTAGGTAGTCCAACTGCTCTTATAAGATGAAGACTCAATGATTATTGTGTACAATAGGCAAGCTATGTGGCCTATCTGTCTATTAGGGATAGTTCAACTGTCACTTAAGAGAAATGAAGTTGATGATGAATTGTGTGCATATGCATGCTATGTAGACCTATTAGGGGTAGTTCAAAACGCCCTTTCTAAGAATGAAGTTCGATAAGATTGTTGGATAATAGCCGGCTATAAATGGCATATTATGGGGTAGTTCAACTCCTCGCATAAGAATGGGAATCAATCATGTTGCCCTGAAATATTGCAGGCTCTACATGGCTATCAGGTAGTCCTGCCTTATATGACGGAGATTCGATTATTAAGGTTGGTTTGAATGTATGTGGCCTATCTGCCTATTCGGGGTAGTCCAACTGCCTTATAAGAATGAAGATTCATGGATTATGGGTACAATATGCAAGCTATAGACCTATCTGCCTATAGAGTATTCATGCCCCCTATAGGACTGGAGATTCGCTGATGATTGCGTGTGAAAGAGGTTAGGGAGTGGCCTAGTAGGGATAGTTTCAGACTGCTCTTATAAGAATGGAGAATCAATAATGATGCCCTGAAAATGACAGGCTATACATGGCCTATCAGGTAGTCAAATGCCCCTTATATGAATGGGAGATTTCGACTTAAGGTTGTGTTTGCAGGAGTGGCATCTGCCTATTCGGGGTAGTCCAACTGCCCCGTATAAGAATGAAGAGTCAAGTGATTATTTTGTACAATATGCAAGCTATATGGCCTATCTGCCTATTAGAGGTAGTTAAAAATGCCCCCATATGAAGGAGATTCGATTGATGATTGCGTGCTAGCAGCGCTAGGCGTGGGCCTTTAGGATAGTTAAAACAGTCCTTATAAGCCATGAAGATTTGATGATGATTGTGTGCAATTGAAGGCATGCATTGGCCTATTGGGGTTAGTCCAACTGCTCTTCACAGACTGCAGATTTAATTATTATTGTGTACAATATTCAGCGATTTGGCCTGTCTGCCTCTTAGGGATAGTTCAACTGTCACTTATGAGAATGGAGATTCAATAATTATTGTGGGCGATAGACCATGTTTTGTATGGCCTATTGGGGAAGTACAACTGCCTCTTACAAAATGAAGATTCACTATTATTGTGTTACATATGAAGCTATGGGGCTATTGCCTATTAGGGGTAGTTCAACCGCCCCTTATAAGAATAAGATTCAATTATTATTGTGTACAAGATGCAGCTATATGGCCTATCTCCTATTAGAGTAGTTCAACTGCCCTATATGAATGAGAGATTCGATTGACTGATGGCGTTAGATGCAGCTAGGCGTGGCCTATTAGGGCTAGTTCAACATATTCCTTATAAGAATGAAGATTTGTTATATTGCGTGCAATATGCAGCTATGTATGGCCTCTTAGGGATAGTTCAACTGTTCCTTATAAGAATGTAGATTTGAATGATTTTGTGCAATATGCATGCGGCTATGCATGGCCTATTTGGGGGGTTAGTCCAACGCCTCTTACCAAGAATGAAGATTCATGACTATTGTGTACATATATCAAGCGATTTGGCCTGTCTGCCTATTAGGATTAGTTCAACTGTCCCTTATAAGAACTGAGATTTACTGTTCAATCGTAGCGGGATACTAGTGTTGTAGCACAGTACATGCAGGCCTAAGTATGGCCTATTAGGAGTAGTTTCATCCTGAGCCCTCCTTAAGATGGGTAAATCAATAATGATGCGTAAATATGCAGGCTATGCAACTGGCCTATTAGGGGTAGTCCCACTGCCCCTTAGATGACTGCGCAGATTCGATTAAGATTGTGTTTGCAATCTGCTAGGTGGCCTATCTGCCTATTAGGGTAGTCCAACCTGTCCCCCCTTTTAAGAATGGAGATTCAATGATTATTGTGTACAGTATGCAAGCTATGTGGGCCTAGTCCGCCTATCAGAGGTAGTTCAACTGCCCCCTATATGAATGAAGATTCGATATGATTGCGTATAACATGCAGACATGCGTGGCCTTTTAGTGTAGCTCCAACTGCCCCCTTATAAGAATAAGATCAATGATTATTGGGTACAATATGCACGCTATATGGCCTTCTGCTCTATTGAGGGTAGTTCAACTTCCCTTATAAGATGAAGATTTGATGATGATTGCGTGCATCATTCTTCATTCTTTATTACAAAGCCTAAATCGGCTGCAAGAAGAAATTTCCCAATTCTACAGATCTATTCTCTTTGGATGGACAAAAAATGAAGAAAAATATTGAAGGACTCACTCTGAATCATTCTTTTATTTGGAAATAGCCCGAGTCCTGAGTCCGGACAGATGATTCCGAGTCCTGAGTCCGAGTCCGGAAAGGTGAGTCCGAGTCCAATGAGCCTGAGTCACGAGTCCGGAGTATGAATCTTTGAGTCCGGACTTGATTCCGAGTCCGGACTTGAGTACTACAAGCACTGCCACGACAGTATGTGTTGAGATTGTCATGTGTGATGAGGCAGATGGGAGGGGGGAGGGTGCGGTCGGGGTGTTAGGCCTCATTAAGGGCTGTCTACACGTGGCGATCAATACGATAGATATTTCATCGGCCGTCGAGTGAAACGTGTGTTTTTTTTGTGTTTTTTTTTTATCAATAGGATGTCCAGCAATCACACATAGTTTGATGACGATAACGATCTTTCTTATGACGTCAAGTTGAAAATATTAATTTTATACGGATGTATAAATTTCGCAATGCAGTGATGAACTTCAGCCAAGATACGAAAGGCAACAAGCAAACTCCCTACTAGAGCGCGACCAGTGAGTGTATGGAGGGGGCGTGTTGCGTCGGCGTCCACCAATTATCATGAAAATGCAACTATCCACAAAGAGATAGGCTATTGACACAGAGGGGCCGGGAGTGTTGTATACTTCCAACCAGGGGCGGCGCCAGAATGTCTTAGACGGGGATGCGGTTCCCCGGAGGGCGTCCACAGCCTGACGATGGGGTTCCGATGGGGACGCCGGGAATAGAAACAATGAAGGCAACAGTGAAAATCTATAAGGGGAAGGGTTACTTACGCCGCTTAATGTCTCGTGGTCAGTGAGGAACGTAAGTAGTATACGCAGTGCCCCCAGTTGCGCTTGTTGCTCTCTCTCTGTGCAATACACGCGCATGGACTCCACCCCCAAGAAAGTGTCTGTAAATGTTGCTGATATGCTTTCAATCAAGTGGAATAAGCACTAGATATATATAATACAAGTGCAGAGCTAGCCAAAAACAGGTGGAAGCTGGAATACCTCCCCCCCCCCCCCCCCCCAAAGTGTGAATAATCTTATTCATGGGGTCCGCCATCCTCATTTCGACAGAGAGAACATTAGGACAATTCTTTGAGATCGCCCAGGAATTCTATACAGCCTGCGGCCCCAAACAAGAAAGATTGTTTGGAAGAAAAAAAATTCCAATCTGACCCAATATTGCCATTTCAAACAGTTCACCGATTCGTTTTCGAGATTGGGCAATTTGAAAGATTCCCCCGACCGCGCCCTCACCTTCGCACGAAGCCAGGTGACACATTACGTTGTAAAATAGTGTTGGGCCGATAACGCACAATCGGTTTTTTGCCATAATCCGATATTATTTGTCTAGATCGGCCGATACAGTTGCTGACATTTTCCACACAGAACAAAATAAACATTGCTGGTAATGTACTGAATACCCCCCGCGCGATAGCTCGATTAACTCTCATCTGGGTCTAACGAAATTGTATGTTTTTCTCATTGTCAATACTGCCAAGTTCTGAGGGGAAGAAATGATGAGTGTTCCAATGAATGTTTCTTGGGAAACGAGCAGATATGAGGAGAAACCCTGTTACTACGATCAGATGCTCATAACCCCACCCCTCATTTTCAACCACAAATTTATCACTACCGTTTCTATTTATTCATTTTGTCAAGTCTAGGACTAGGCAGGCGGCGAAAGCCCTACATTGACAAACAAAACATTGCCTGAATACTATATAAATACTTACATTCCGATAGTTCTAACAACCCAAAGGGCAATAAATCTAGTTCACAGTTTTAGGGTCACAATGTATTCCTCCGGTTGTATGTAATCGAAACACTTAAGTTAAACAGAACAAGGTTTAGTTCTGTTCAATAAAACCAGTACGGAAACATGAAACAATCCGGGATGGCCATACAAAAATGCTATAACCACTTACACTCTTTCAGTGTGCCATAATGTTAACTCATTGCAACCTCACCAGGTCCTCCCACTTGTTTCGTAAGGAAGTACAGTTGGCAGCGATATGTGCAAAAATCATCGGACATTCATGAGTTCTTGTGAAAATAGTTCAATTCAGCATTTGAAAAAAACTATTGTTAGTGAGAGGATCGAAGTAGTTCACCATTGTTGATTACAGAGATGGTCTGGGTTTTTAGCGAGTTTTACAATGTTGACATGCTAAATGTTCATCTCTCAATAATTCTTCCACCCACATTCGTGAATCGACCCATCAACTTCAGCTACGGCAGTTTGGCAAAATGTGAATTCGCGTTTTATGATATTCGGGCGACTCCTTTGAGATTTACTTTGGGAAATGGGAACGTGGCAAAAGAAAATACCTGACCCGGGTCTCTAGGATGGCCTACCTGGAGGACTTGACGGTCCCCAGAACAGATGAAAAGTGAGCTTTCGACCAACTCCCAAAGAAGGCACTTACTGCCCTTGTGTTCACACATTTGGCAGACAAGCATCACAAGATTCCAAGCAGCAAATCGCATCTAAGTACATATGAAAATGCATGATTCAAATGGTCAAAGGCGTGGGGGGTGGGGTGGGTCAGACCGACTGCCGCACAACATGTTTCTGAGATAAGAAATTCGGGGGAAAAAATACAAACATTCGTGACAAATGTTTTGGGCCGCGAAAAAGCAAAGGTGAAAAGAAAATGACCCTAATTTTATATAAAATGCTTGAACTGCGAAGTCTTCCGGTGACCCACTTAACAAAAAGTCGCCAAAATTTGTCGGCCCCCTAATTCGAACGGTCCCGTATTCATTATATGTTGGCGGTCCGCTGTTAGGTAAAATTTACACCTACTCCAGAGGAGCCTACTTCTGGCCCCTGGAGCTCCGACATTTTTGCAGAAAAATCACAAGATCCTAGTAGCAAGTCGCATCTACGAAAAATGCGAAATTATTCCTGGAACGAAGTGGTGGTTTAGAGTGTCATAATGCTTCAGATTGCATCTAAGGCTACCGGAATGCAAACAATTTTTTTTCAAATGGAGGATGGGGGGCTCTGGCGGTCTCTGAAAAGTGAGATTTAGATTTAGACTGGTCTTACGCCCTCGATTCGATTTGCAGAGAAAGGCATAAGATTCGAGCAGCGAATCGCATCTATGCCATGTGAAAATTGCGAAATTATTTTCTGGACTATTAAATTAGTGTTTTGGAGTGCTATATTGCACCAAATTGCATCTAAGACCACCGAGAAATTAAAAGAAAAAACTAAAAGGGGGAGGGGGACACCTCCCCTTAGAACCCCTTCCCCGGATCCGTCCTCACACTTCAGAGCCCCCAAGAAATATTGAGGGGACATGTAAGCCCTCCCCCTGGATTTGCCGCCCGCGTGCAACAGAACCGCACTCTTGAAAATGTTGTGGAACTACTAACCTATCACACCTATCCGGTGTTGTGCAGGAAAAAACGCAATCATTGTGCATAATCTGCACAATTTGTTGTATATTTCACACAAGTTTTCAGCAGCATGTTGTGTCCACACCATGTGGGATATCTGTGGGCAGTTACACACTGTTTGTGCAACATTCTGTGCAACATTAAGATTGTGTTAGTCCCTGGAATAATACGGATTGACAAACAGAGGAAAAAAACACAACACAAGGGTGTGTATCAACAGAACAGCCCAATTAGAACTAACTATAAATGTGCGGCCGTAAACCGCCGACGTGTATGTCGCCGTAGAAATATGGACCCAGTATGAAATCCCCTCCCCGACGACTATAACAGTGTTGCGGTATATTATATCCCCGCGACACTGGAAGTGTTCGGGGTTATGTTTTGGAGTATCCGCCGCCGTCTCCGCCGCCGGAAACCCATCCGTTAGTGCAAAACTCTTCCAACGCGTCACATCCGCTTGATCTGACACTTGGCACAAATGTCTGCCCCAGTGAATCTCGGATGAGTTTGAAGTGGGCATCATTGATATATTGGTTGCCCTCTATTTTTCAGCTTTTACACGAAAATACTGAGTTCATCCGATTTAACAACGAAACTTGTGGTTGGGGACAACGTTGGTCCCCGAAAAACATGACGGTGATTCAGGTCCCGAGTCAAATTTGTTTCTTCAATTTATTTTTCATTATTGCGGAAATACGGTACAAAGTTTTTCCGATTTATACGAAATTTGGTGGGTGGGGAAACAAAAATTGGTCCCGAAAAAATGAACGGTGATTTCAAGTCACTGGAGGTCAATTTGCGTTTTTCGCATTTTTTCTTTGTCTTATTTAAACAAAACCTTTGGAGGTGGACCACAGTTGGCCTGAACCAACGTAGGCATTTCAAGTCACTGGAGGTCAAATGGCAAATATAATGTGCTTCCTTCAAACTAGGTCCACGAAGGCTCTTCTGCGGGATATAACACTTCTAGTTCAGTTGAAATCCCGTGTGAGGGTCATCATCACCATGATATATACCGGTAAGCTCTGATTTTTCAAAACAGTGTCGAATTGTCGACCTGATCCGCTTTTCAGTTGGATGATTCTTCTCGGTAACAAACTGATCTTCTTTTGACACTTGTTTGAGTTTTATAGCCTGAACAAATAAATGATTTAGTTCGTTCGCGCTTATCGGCACATATTTCAGTAACATTACGTTGAACTAAGGAACCATACCCCAACTGTCTGCACCTTTTAGGGAATCCACCGGTGTGCGGTTATGGAACATATTACATATATACATATCCATCCTGTCGCGGTGTCTACGGGGGTGGGGTGGGGGCTTTGGGGGCTCAGCACCTCAAAAATGTGATCACTCGCCCCCCCCCCTGCAAAAAACCCAGAAACGAGGTGTTGATATTTTTATTTTGAATATGCTACTTGGGGGGCTATTGAAACAACTACGTTCTGCCCTTCCCCACCCTTAGGCCTCCCCATTTCCCGCAGGTCACATTTTCTCGCGATAACCAGGTTACGCCTACTCCTAAATGTCATGAAAGTGATGCTATGTCTATTCTCTAAGGTCGAGTACAATATGCTGCTTGTACAGTAGTAGTGACAACTGTTAAGTCGACAACCACGCTTCGCTCCATTTCCGTACGGTGCGTACACACGGGGGCGCTTCACAGTGTTGACGTGTGGGGGGCGTGCTACAAAGCAGCCGTCCTCCCGTCCTGCGTGCATAATTTATTAAGTTTCTAGGACAATAGAGAAAACTCGAAGACTAAAAATAAATGGTCCGGGACGTTGTATTGGTCAGGGAAATCTGTGCCTAGTTGTATTTGGATGTGGTCAATCCACATCAAATTTAGGTCTCGTTAGGTTTTTTGAATCCTTTCCACACCTTGATCACACTGACATGGGTCCATATACAAGTTGGGCACGGATGCGTCTATTAAGTTGACGTCCATGGTAGTCAAGTAGTGCCGTTGTAGTTTGTACATATATGTAAATTCGAGTTGATTATTCGTCCATTGATCGACATTAAAAGAGTACTTACCTGCCCTCACCTTACTTTCGTCAGATTCCAGTCTTTCGTTTCAAACCCCTATCGCTGGGTCTAGAGCCGCGCCTGCTGGCTTCAAGCCGCAAGTCAACTGCTGCAAAGTCTGGTGAACTGATTGGTTAACAGTTTCTATGAGCCTAACAGCTCCGTAACAAATGTGCATTCGGTCAATTTACGAAGCAAATGTCATATTGCAATAATGCTACGACAACGCAAAAATGATTTCTTTTATGGCAGTACCCATGTGACGGTACTATCCTATACAGCACAACTTCTCACGTTAATTTAGAAATTTGCAACACAAGATCTATATTTCAAGGCTGGGAACATGCAGGATAGACCATCGTGTAGTGCCGTTTCCGGGCCATCTAGAGAGTTTGTGAATCAAAAATGTTTTTGTGCGCTCCGCGCTAACCTTGCTGGCGTGCTCCGCTCAGATAGTTATCCACCAAATATCCACTCCTGTTTAGCCCCCCAAAAAAGCCCCCAAAATTGACTCTAGACCCGCGCCTGCCTCCCTCCCGGCCGAAGTGTGGGCGGGTACCGCCCAGGGCTCTTCCACTCTAACCCGATTGACCAGCCATAGTTCTGTGTGGGACCTACCGTGTCGCGATTAAAAAAAAAAAATGGACACATTGCTGGCGGGTAAACCGACAACGTTACGCGCCACCTCGCGATCAGTTGATTAAGATGGTTATTATTTTTCCATGTGGAGCATTATTGAATATAATGATAATGACATAATGATAGCTTTATAAAGTGCAATTTTTCACTGCGAATGTAGTCTCAAGCGCTTCACATGTCTTTCCAAATTCCGCAAATTTAGGCAAATTAGCGGGACTTTGACCTCTGATGGCCCCGAAATGTCCTCCACTTCAAACCCATCTGAGATGCCACTATGGCTGACCATGTTCCAAGTTTCGGCCAACGGACAAAGTGTTGGAGATTTATGGCGCTAAACAAGAAACGCGGCGACGCGGCGGACGCTGACGCGGCGGCGGCGGAGACAGCGAAGCGAACCATAATTCCCCGGGAATATATGGGAATATATATTTAGGCGTACGTCATTGTATCCGCATCCATCAAGTTTTCATTGCGAGCGTATTCCGGCCTCACTTCATTTGCTTATATTCACATTGTCTTGCTTTCAGGGAGTCCTTTGACTCCTTTCATGCTTTACAAGTCATTGTTTATCACCGTACGGGTCAGGGAATACTATTTGACTTCCAATTACATGAAATTCACTCATTCAGCCTTTTTTGCTAGAGCCGCAATGCAGCTGACTCATGGCTC
Source organism: Sclerodactyla briareus (assembly GCA_026419785.1). Lineage (NCBI taxonomy): Eukaryota > Metazoa > Echinodermata > Holothuroidea > Dendrochirotida > Sclerodactylidae > Sclerodactyla > Sclerodactyla briareus. Next base: position 329,370 of record JAODTK010001221.1, read on the forward strand.
TGTATATATTATTGGGAGTACTTGTGTCCAAATGGGCGATCGAGATTGGGGGCTTGCCTAAATTGATTTTAATTGCATATTATGACTATTTCGGATATGCTGAATCCAAAAATAGAGGGTTCCATGGTTTTTTTGAAGGTGGGTCATGGCGGCCATTTTGGAAGTTCAAAATGGCCGCCAGTTTTCCGGGGAAATGGTCATAACCTTATTAATATAGCACCTACAGACCATGATGTAGTGGCTAACATTATGTTGTGTAAGTACAGCGATCCATGGTAACACTACCATCAACAAAACTCGAAGGCGGCCATCTTGGATTTCAAAATGGCCGCTTTTTTTCGTCGGCAACTGAGCTGACAACAAGCTGATCCAAGTCTTTCGTAGCTTCCCATTCAATGCACATTTGGAACTCAGAGTTTTCGGACCTGAATTTCAAGCCTTCTTGGCGGGGTGTGGTCAATGCGAGTTTTATGGGTGATTTAATATGTGACAGATAGTGTACTTGTATGTCGGAAGGACTATCCGCTGTGGTCTCACTCTTCAACAGAACTACCCGTCATTGCTGGGTTGAGAAAGGTGCGAAATGAAATGGTGGCATACATGTCATTACTCGCCTTTGTGATGACCATCTTGTTATATTAAGTTGTCAAACAATAAGTGTGACGCGGATTTCCATCCGCATGCTACAACGAACAAGTGATTGATGTCATGTTTAGTTGCTATTAAGTTATATAGTTATAACTTGGAACATTTTACTGCATCCATAATTTAATCCCCCCGAATTTTGGCCCCTCCCACTCTTCAAGTGTGGTTAAAGGTCTGCCTATTCACACGATGGCTTTTTGTCTGGAGGCAATTCAGTTTGCTTACTAATACAGAAAATGTCGCTGTAATAGCTTGGCATGGGAGAATCGGCTGATATGTTTGGTGGTGAGAGGATTCCTTACCCTAAAGGGAATGCATCCTCTCCCTCATGTAGGGTTCTCTTTCCATTTCATAAATACCTTATTTTGTGTGTTAACGACCTTAAAAATCATCATAGTCATTAAATATTTTTTCTTAGGTGTTTGGAGGCCAACCATCAAAATTTGGGGATTTTCCTACGTGGAAAGTGAATTTTACGCTGACGTTACATTGTCAGCCGAAAAAACTATCAGAGTTATGGAAAACAGAACTAAATCAGCTTTGTTGTGATTTTCTTGGACCGATGTACTGTTAAAAAAAAGTAAATTGAAAGACAAGCTACAATTTTTTTACTGGTGCGCCACATTGGAAAGTTGTGTTCATCCTTTGGGTGACTCCACACCAAGATTTAGCGTATGCATAGACTGTATTAGTGCTTAACTTCGTCCACTCAGTTGACTGACTTGCCAGAAAAACCCTACAGCCTGTTTTCCACAATGGCCAGTGATGTGAGAACATTATGGCCATTAAACAACCTTATGCAAGTACCAGCCTAGCCTATTCATTTACTCACAACTTCATATTCTACTACACAATTACAATATTATAGTCCTAAGTAAGGCCTCGCGAATGAGATTGGCTGGATATTGTTTGGCCTTTTATTCTTCGCGACTGGTGTAATTTGTAGATTTGGCATGTGAATTGTTATGGGTCGCCTAGGCTAGGCTGCAAGCTGAGGGCCTAACGTTTGGCTAACCTAAGCTAAAATCGGAGCTGCACTTCAGCCTATATACTTGTCAGGTAACACCGTAATCTAACGCCTAAAATATACTACTACCGCTTCATAAGTCCGAGAACTTCGTTCTGTAGACGCGTGGCTGTATTGTAACGCGAAGTCTGGTAATTCATTCAATTGAATGCCTTCGACTACTCCCGCACTGTACATAGCACAGGCGCAGTCATGCTGCATAGCATGCGCCCCCATCGTATGGGGGAGGACGCTGGGCACACGACTGTTGCAAGTAGGGGCAATTTGTGCTGTCCGACTTGTTGTTGTTATTGTTGTTGTTATTGTTGTTGTTGGTTTCGTCAATATGACCTCGAGTCTTAGGTTATAATGAACGTCAGACACGATTACGTAATCGCCCGAAAATCCGGGTCATAGGTTTACTGACCTCAGAACGATTACTTAATCGCCCGTAACTCCGGTTCATAGGTTATAATGCGTCAGAACGATTACGTAATCGCCCGTAATCCTCAAATCTGCCAAAATAACCGCCGCCAGAAATATTGCAATATTTCTTAGTCCCTTAAAAATATAGCAAAGGTCTTCCATGCGTTCAACGCCATCAGGGCGGCTATAACAAAGATAATTGGTGCGTTTCAAACCATTACCGTCGATCAGCTAATAAACATTTAGAAGTGTTCCATCAAACTTTCGTGTGTTTTGCCACCTTACGTGGATTTCCGGGATCTTTGCGTCAGTACTCTGTTTTTTTCGTAATCGTGAATAATCGATGGGTTTCCTTGGTGGGGTGGGCAATACTTTGGGGATTACAACGGGCATGGCGGCCCTCAGTGATGTCACTTGTGTACAAATCCAGAGTTTTTCGGAACCAAATTTACAGCCTTCTTGCGGGGTGGTCCATGGCGAGTTATATGGGTGATTAACTATATGACGGTAGTGGTACGTTATGTAGGGGAAGACCTATCCGCTGTGTCTCACTCTTTCACCAAACTAGCCCGTCATTTCTGGTTGGAGAAAAGTTTCGAATATGACTGGTGGCAACCACGCCTTTGTGCATGAGCATCTTGGTAGCATTAAGTTTGGAACAATAGTGGTGACAGGAATTCCATCCCCTGCATCTAACGACAGGGAGTTAATTGCCTGTTGTAGAGTGACTATTAGTTTATAATATGAATATAACTTGGACTCTCATTTTTACTGCATCCATAATTTAATCCCCACTGAATTTTGGCCCCTCCCCAACTCTTCAAGTGTGGTTAAAGGGCTCCTCTTCACACGATGCTTTTTTGTTGTCTGGAGTGAATTCAGTATTGCTAATAATATAGAGAATATGTCGCTGTAAGCTTGGGAATGGGAGAATCTGCTGAAGATGCTTGGTGGTGGGGATCCTTACCCTGAAGGGATGCATCCCTCTCACCTAATGATAGGTTTTCTCTTTCCATTTATAATACGATATTTTGTTGTGTTAAGAACGAACTTAAATCAGCATATCATTAACATTTTTTCATTTAGGTGTTTTAAAAAAAAAAAGCCAACCAATCGACTTGGGATTTTCTCACTTGGAAAGAGTAAATGTACGCTGAGTTACATTGTCAGCCGAAAAACTATTAGAGTGTAGAAAACAGACTAAATCAGCTTTGTTTGTGATGTTCTTACATGTACTGTAGCGTATTGACAAGACAAGCTACAATTTTTTTACTGTGCGCCACAATGGAAAAGTTTGTTCAGCAGACCAAAAAAAATATCGGTGGACTCCAGCGAACCAAAGATTCCTAGCGTAACTTCAATGGACAAAGACATAGGTGTTATCTTACGGGGGTGCTTTCACTTCGTCACTAGGAGAAGGGAGAGGGAGAAGGACTCTTTGACTGACGTGTACAGCAGGAAACGTAACATCCTGTTTTCCACCATGGCCGTGATGTGAGAACATTATCGCCAGTAACAACCTTATGCAGTACAAGCCTAGCCTATTCATTTACTCCCAACTTCATTTTCTACTACACACATTACATAATATAGTCCTAAGGCTTCGCGAATGAGATTTGTTCGCTGATAGTGTTTCGGCCTATTTTATTCTTGCGGCGACTGTGTAACCGTAATTTGTAATGTGAATTTTTATGTCGCCTAGCTAGTGCGGCAAGCTAAGGGCCTAACGTTTAGGCTAACTTAAGCTAAGGTCGTAGCCTTTTTTCGTTGTTATTGTTGGTGTTATGTTGTTTTATTGTTGTTTGTATTTGTTGTTGTTGTTTTTGTTGTGTCGTCGGCATATACCCCGGGTCATAGGGTTAATAATGACGTCAGAACGATTAAGTAATCCGCCCAAATCCTCAATCTCGGCAAATAACGCGCTTGCCGAAATATTTCAATGATTTCGTATCCTTAAAATAGACAGGTATTCCATCGTGCAACGCCATCAGGTCGCTGTACCAAGATAATTGGCGTTTCAAACCATACCGTCGACTCAGGCTTACTAAACAATCAGACGTGTTTCCATCAAAGCTTTCGTGTGTGTTTCTCACCTTACGGTGGATTTCCGGGAACTTTTGCGCTGGTGATCTGGCCAGAATGTTATCATTTCAACAACTATCACTACGACTTCTGATTCCACCCAATTAGTATTATTTCCATTATAAAAAACTCTAAACGAAACTGGTAGTCGAGTAGAAAGTGGAGTTCGCTCCCCCCCCCCCCCCCCGGATTTTGCCACAGGACATAAGTTTGGACTCGACATAATCACATCCGGAATCGCATCAGGAATCATATTTATTAGTACCAACTGCGCTATCTTCATTTTGGGCGATATTATTCTGTACCCTACACACAGGCAGTGCCTGCGGGCTTTGTTGAAGTAGTGTGTTTCATAACCCCCCCCCTCCACTTAACCCCCCCCCCCCTCGCATCCGCCTGCTACGCTTCAATCCTTGAGGATCGCGCAGCGAAAATGATTTGTGATGAATTTCCATTTTCATATATATCAATGTTCATTATGAACTTCTACGAGAGGCAAGTAGACGCTGTTATGGGCAGAGCATCGGTTCTGCGGGCGAGCACACCAAGCATAGGAAAAATTATGATTCCCGGTCACATTGAATATTGGTTACAACTGTATGAGCACAATACATTGGAGTCTCCTTTTACGGTAGACGAAGCCGAGAATGGACATCCTAGGGGTGATTGCCCCCCCTCCCGCGTTGGTAGGGCGGCGCTTGGAGAACTGTAGGAATCGTTACGGTTGGACCAGTTCCAACCCCATTAACTCTTGTAGCTGAGTCATCCTGCCGTCACATTGCTGGTTGGAACCGGAGTGATTGTAGGGGAACCACCAGGACGAGATTCCTGCCTGTCGATAGGATGATCCATGAGTCCCGACGAAATCTTTGTTCGAGAACGACGGAGCGGTTTGCAGACTGATCTCCTTTGGAGACGGTTGACGGACGCAGAGGCCAGCCTTTTTCTGGGCCTTTACCTTGTTGACCTTTCTACGTGTAGCCTCCCCAAAGTCCTCCCTGAAAAAGGGTCTCTTCTAGAAGGGGAGCTCCCTGGATGGCCGACTTGATGGACTTGGACGCCCACGGGACCGCCATTTGACGTTTCTCGGTGGCGCTCCCGGCCAGTACGAACGGAGACACGAGCCTGCTGGTCAAACGTTAGTCACGCTACTGGACCCACAAGAGAGGGGGGGGGTGTTACGGCACTGATTCTCACTGAGAAATACCTGCTCCATCGGGTTCATGGAGAGACCGACTCAACTTCCGCAATAAGGGGACAAGAGGCAACTTGAGTATCTTACAGGTACTTACCGGTCTTCTCTAGCGCTGGTTGGTGTCCAGCCCTATACTCAGATCCTCGTTGTCGTCTTGTTTAGTAAGATTCAAGTTGGCTTTAAAATTATATAAGAATCCGGATCCTTCCATTAATTGTCCAATCTCCTTCGGGGGATACTGGAGGCTGGTAAAAATTACACTCTCCGTAGGCTATTCCACGCACGAGTACTCTAATTTGTGCAGAATTCGACGTTGACACTCTTATTCACTCTGCCCACGAAAAGTTTCCTGCTATGGCCCCTAGTTCTAGAGTTATAACTGTATAAAAGAGTCGGTATGCTGTGTCATAAACTTCCGTGATAGCTCTTAGACTTCCTTCATGTCACCCCTTAAACGCCGATACGCTAGGGTGGGCAACTTCAAATCTTGGAGTTTCGTTCTTCAAAACTTTTATCTTCCATGCCAGGAATTGCTTTGTTGCTCTTCTCTGCACGTTTTCTATTGCTGTTTAATGAGTTTCAATTTATATGAGTACCAAATAGCGTTACCATATTCAAGATAGGTCTGACCAAGAATTTAAACAAGAATGTGAAATGTTTTCTGGTCCAGAAGGTAAACGAACGGCGAATTATCCATATCTTGTTGCCTTTGTTTGATCTTCCCATTAACTGTTCTTCAAAGCTCAGTCCCGATCAATATCACACCAATGTCTTTCTCCTTGAGACCATACTTAAGATCATGGTTATAAAATTGATAAATATGTTCGGTAATTCTCCTATTACCAAGACTCTACTCTCTTGGTCACCCGATCGATGTCTGATACCGCCGAGTGGAGACGGCGGAGGTTCTGATCTTGAACGGTCCTTGAACCTTGAACGGGTCCTTTGAAGTCAGAATGTTGGGTCTCCAAACGATCATGGCCTGGTCTGGAAGTTTGGGCAAGGCAAAAGGGTGGTTTAAGTTCTCTTCGTCCACGTGGAAGACACTAGCTGCAGTCTTTTTTTTTATGGTCTACTGCCGAGCAGAGATCAAACCTATTTCAATGGCCAATCAAGGGTGCAGACCCGGATATTGCCCCATCTGTCAGCTGCGAATGTCCCTCACCAGACACGGAAATAAGGCAATACCTCTTCGGCAGTACCTTATTGTGGGGGTTGGAGTAATGCAACACAGACCGGCTACTTGCAAAATGCCTACCCCTCGGTTTGGTACCCGTTTTGCCCAATCCCTTGTGCTGGTGCTAAGTCCATTTCTCGCTGCGATGGCCTAATAGCTCTTGCGGCATTCAGCATCCAAGAATAGAACCTGAGCCTCGTTAGCCGCTTTAAGGGTAAGCTTCGACTTGCAGTCCAAACTTCGGAGGTGCAGGTAGGTCGTACACGATGATACGGCGAAAAACCTTAGCGCCCGTTCAGAGGCTTCGACGGGGATCGATGTACTCAGGAGCGGTCGCCCTCATTCTCGCCAGCATCCTGTCGGTGAGCGTGGTCAGGGGACGGCCAACTCGGATTCGTGTCCCAAGAACGCCTGCATTCGACGAGAGGGGTCATCAAGAAGGAGGCCCCCCCCCCCTTAGGAGGCAGTTGGAACTCCCCTCAGAGGGCCGACTTGTTTACGTCCTTCCGTTGGTAGTCCGCTGTGTAAGCCCGGCTCTCTCCTGGTTGGAGTTCTCGTCGGAAGACCCGAACACGGTCGCGGAGCTATCCTGTCGCCACATTTGTCCTGACAAATCACCCCCTGATCGATCTTATGTGCCTTCCCCTACCCCCAATGGGAACAACCGCAGAGACTGCGAGTCGAGAGAGCTACTCCCGGGCCATCCTCCCGGTCGCGCCAGGGAGTCCTGAAGGTGACTGGTGGCGCTGGGCTCCCGCAACGGAGCTTGTTGGCCACCGCTGAAGCGCGTCGGACCAAACCCTAGCTCGCCCATGCCCGACCTAGCGCCTGCCCAGCGCGGGGGATGGGAGAAGCCTGTGGTGTTGAGGCAAACCGCAAGCTCGAACGTCTTGCCGCTGAACATCGCCGCGAGTGGCTACTATAACACCTGACGTGGCTGAAATCTGAACGAGGCTTCTTGCTTGCGATTTGCTCCTGGACCGCCCGTGGCAGACGACTTTCTATGATCCAGAGGAGCCGTAGCGACACGGGGCGCGAAGCTGAACAATTCCTCACGAGTCCAGACAGACTCTCGGCTACCGGTTATGCTGAGTTTCCCCTGGGCCCGGATCGCCGTATTCTGGGAAGGTGTTCCGGTATCCGAAACTGGGGAAGCTGGTATGGCCCGGCCAACTAAAGTTGCCGCAACCAGTGCAGGGACACCGTGGCCGGTGCGACTTCCCTGGCCGGACCTACACAAAGACCCCGGCTCTGCAAGAGAGTCCTGGATCCCCCGATGTCCGACCGCGAAGGGTGACTTTCAGACGTAGGAGGATTGCAGCGGCTCTTATTCCCGGATTTCCAGGCTTCCTTCCGGGTAGTATCTCCACTAGGAGATATCACCTGAAGGCTCGATCCGAGATGGATGACTCCGAGTTCCCGAGCTAGTAGCCTGACCAGGCTGTGCTGGTGCTTACCGGCTGCTGTGCTACGCCAACTCGTTGGAATCCATGACCGCCGGTCCTAGGCGAACGGTCCGAAAGTAGGGATCTGAGTTTCCTCTTCCGATCTTCCTCCAGCGCGGCCCGACACGGCTAGATCCAGACCTGAACCAAGTCCCGGGGGCTCCCCCGGAGCGCTGAGGCCTTTCTGCCCCTGCGGCAGGCGCACTCGGGCACCCGTCCGTGCCCGAGCCGACCGGTTGCGACGAAAATAGTTGACCCCCCCCCCCTCCCATTAAACACCTCTGAGCCCTCTCCAGTGGCTGGAATCTGGCTCGTCGAGCCCGAACATCCGTCCGTATCTAGTCGCCACAGCAACGATCTGGTTTGCCCCCCTCCCCCAAGAAGTTTGAAGACGACCGGCGGAACCAATTTAGACAGACAGGGCTTCAAAGCCCCCTTCCCTCAGTGGCGCGGTCCAACTTTGCTGGATCTTACTGGGCAGTCGCTCGTCAGCGAGGGAATTCCCACGGTTCGCAAATGTCACACGGAGCCGTGGGGCACGTGCCATCTCCCTGTTAGATCTCCTAAAATAAGTTCAGCACGTAGTTTATGCCGAAATATAAAATAATAAAATGGAAAAATATGGAAATACCGTTTATCTTGCAGTTCACTGACCGCAATTTGCCCGCAAGCAATTGATACCATTTACGGTTTACCTTGTAATAATACTATGTACGATACAGCCTGAAACAACATCCGCTTGTATAGTTTGCAACAAGATTTCGTAATTACTAAACATTTTCTCTATTCCTGGGACTAGATCTCCTGCTTAGTCACGAAGGACTAAGATCGAACACCATGTCCAAGGTAGGCATTAACTGAAGAACCGTCCCCATAGATTGTGAGTTCACGATGGTTCGATGACTTTACGACGGAAACGGCGGCCATTCTTAAATTCAGGATGACCGCCATGTAGTTTGGGTGATGGTGATATTACCGTTCGATCTTACCGTACCGACAACATTATGTTAGTCCACAAAACAGTTGTATTTGGGTACTATGAAACGGGAGGAGTTACGATCACTTTCAATAAGAGTGGGGGCCATTTTGAAATTCCAAAATGGCCGCCAAAACCATGACAGAAAAAATGGAACCCTCGATTTTTGGATTCAGCGTATTCGAAATAGCCGGAAAATGCAATTAAAACCAATTAGGCAAGCTTACCTCGAAAAATGACACTTAAGCACCCCTACTATATAGCCGAATGCAGGCCCGCAGTACGGATCGCTATACGTCTAGAGGGTTGTCTTGTGTTGAGACGATTATTATTTTTTCCTCACTAGTTTGAATAAAGTTACCTTTTCTGGCTGCAATTAAAAAATATGCACTTTGAATGACAACCACAGCTCTGTGAATATAATCGTCTTGTCCAATTTGTCTGGGCGGTGTAGGTACTCTTCTGTTCCGTTGATTGGCTCCCTCCAATATTGGAAGCAACTTGTCTCATAACTTATAAGAGGCCCGATGGAGCCCTGACAATCTGGACAAGACGTTGTTGCGGTTGTGGAACACTACAGGGTAACTGCGGGCGCACCTCAGAAATGTGGAAAAGACTTACACATCAAGGAAAGCGCATATCAGACAGAGTTGTCAACAACGTCTAACACACGCTACTACTGAGGGTGCGTAATTCAGGCCAAGTTCACTGAAATCGCTTGGGTTACTGGAAGACCTCGCGGGTGGTGATTAAAGTTAGGTTCTCAGTGCTCCGATTAATAGCCCGAAGAATAGAAATAAGAGCTATAGCATAGGAAGTGTAGAAGCCTGCATTGTATCATTTGAGACGGTTAACCAGTTGTGCGGCGACCCGGTCGAATGACCATCATCAAGCAAGGACATATCCACGTCAAGAATCTGGTTTTCCGTTGGAAATCAGTTATACAAAAGGTATGTTGTGTGTACACGTCGGATCAGTGAACTTTGCGCAAAATGAATATGGGTTTTAAATAATCCAAAGAGATAAAAATGTCGCCCTTAATTGGCAACTGACAAGCAATTACCACGTGTCTCTAATTCCTTCGACAGGTTTTTCCTATGTTTCACGTGGGGTTATGGGTGTTGAGGGTGCTATTTTGGCCAAACTTCGAAAAAACGGTTTAAAGTCTTATAAACGATCTTGTGTTTATTTGCGAGATAGGCCTTCGACATGTATTACAAGACGGGCCACACGTTTCAGAAGTGGGATATTGTTTATTTCCCAAACGCTGTTTTTTAGTGAACTATTGCCCCAAACACTGCTAGATATCGGAATGAAACTGCACTGAACTGATGTCGCATGCATTCCATTTCAGGCAACCACCTCTTTGTATGGACCCATTTCTAAATGTCCTTATACAAGGCCGATTCTTCTTGAATATCGGCGAACAACCCCCCCCCCCCCCCCTCCTGTTAATATATCATGCTATGCCAGGTGTTCAAAGCGAGTTTTAGGTGCATTATTCGCTTGTCTACTTTTTTTCTTTCTTTATATAAGCCCACTCTAACGTCAGTGAATTTATGCGATTCAGTTACGTAGAATAAACGCGTAGCCTCGCTCGTCCACTTAAGGCCCACCCCCTTATGGTACAGCACCTGCATGGACGCACGAACCAATTACCACTCGCTTCTAATCACCGGTCTCGAGCCAGTGACCGAGCAGGCATGGCTTGACCCACACCCCCTACCGACATTGAGGTCGCCGTGGCCTTTCTTCTCGGCGGCCGCTTCATCATCTAGAACAGTAGGGCTATAGGGGTCCCTCGTCGTAAAAACATGGTGCAAGACCGCGTGACTGAATTTTCCGGAAACCTAAAATGTGTTTTGGGTCATAGGGGTTTAAATGATCGTTGGCGATTATCCAACCCGACCCGCCGGTGTTCACTCCTTGCTTGACACCGCGCGAGGGTATTAGTGCACCGATGTCACTTTCACTTGAAGGCGAAAATGCGGCGAGGAAACGGTGCATTTGTGCTATTCCACCTCTAAGTGACATCAGTTTAAGATATTTTGTCTGATTTTTTCTTCACACAGTTCAGTTTTGCAGAGAGTTAACAACCTCCGTTGGGAGACTGAGGGGAAACCCCCCCACCCATTTCCCCCAGTATGTTGTCACTTCGACGAGAACGAGAAATAGGCAAGAATGGACGAACAAAATAGACAAGAATGAATTTTCCTCCCCGCCAATAGGGTGTTAAGTCACCTACCCAAGTCCGTTCACCCAATTTCGGACCATTAGGACCTATTAGGGCGTTAAATTTGCCTTATAATTTTTTTTTTTGTGCAGACGTGGAAAGACCAAGAATTGGCCCCCAAGAAAAAAACCGTAAGCCGAAATGTCATAGGCCAACCCATTTCATCATAGTGATTTGTTCCATGCTAACGAATCCAGCAACTGACCGCATAACCTATACTTTCAGGCCTGCCAAGGCAATGAAACTTCTTCGTTGGCCATATGACCAACATTTTTGTTATCTTTAAGGCTCACAGACACGCATATAGCCCTATATGTGTTTGTTCCCATCGTCATAATTTTTTTTCTATAAGTTTATCACGATATTCATGAAAGGAACCACACACGTTAGCAGATTCATAATCCAACTCTCAACAGACAGAAGCCGATCGACACAGCCTGACAAATGCAGCAGTTCCCCCCGACCGCTGATGCGAAAATACTATGAAATACACACACAGTGTTGCTGGATTGCATGCTACAGAGCTAGTCGGAAAATGGCCGACAGTGGATCAGGCTTTTCGTCGCAGTGAAGAAACACAGCGGCATTTATATTTCGGCTGTCGTATTAATGATATCTTCGAAATGTCTCTGAAAGATTAATGTTACAATTCTGTTGGGGAGGTGAACGTCCTGCAGCATATTCTATTCCGAGTGCCTGATTTGAGTTGGAATGGTCCTGATTTCCTTTTTTAAGTTTCCTCTTGAGAAAACATTCAACAACAATACATCAAAAACTGCTGGTTTTGACTCATGGGTAGGAGGGTGATGCTCGGAAAAATTTTTGAACAAATCCTATCCTGCCCCCCCCCCCCTTCCCGTTGGAACACGTATTATTTGGACCTCCTGCGGTGAATCCTGGCGCCACCACTTCTGCGCAGGATACGGTACTTTTCCGTTATTATGGTCCAAATTCAGGAATCACCAGCGCGATTCGGGGGCCCTAGCGGATTCAGGGGCGGGGCAACAGGCACGTGGCCCCGCCCCCACGTTTGGGGCCCGCCCCCCCATTCCAAACATACAAAACTATTAATGAAAATCGTGATCCACAACAAGTGTTTCGAATTTATTATTACTGCATCGGTGTAACGTTGAGTGACTTTTTGGCCGATTTCGTTACTCTGATCCCGAATTCCCGATATGGATCAACCGCCCTCCACCAAGGACTCAAGCCCGTAACTACAACCTATTTTTTCAATTTATCAATTGTGTCAAGCAGTTTCCACTAACCTAAACTGCTATTGTTTTCCGTCACGTCACTGTCAGATCTTCAGCTTCCAATCGATGAAAGAAGAACCCGCCACGACATCGCGGAGGGCCTATATGACGAACTGATCAGTAATCGAATTTATGAAGTTTGCAGCATCACGGGAACTTCACTGAAAAGCCGACATGTAGCAAGGCGATCATTCGAAAATGTTCTAAGGACACTTTCCTCCTATCGAAATTGCTAGAATTTTTACCTTTCATTGGTGGTAACAAATTTGCACGGAGAAAGGTCATTTAATCAAAACTAAGTGAGAGAATCACAGGAGAAGCACGTTGCGGCCATTCTAAGGCTAGTAAACCTCAGTATTCTGGCTATTAATAGTGGATAGTTTCAAGATCGCTGAATTACGATAAAATCCTCTCTGGAATTTTGCAGCATGAAGTCGGAAAAACTTTTAAACAAGGATATTAACCAAATAGGCTGCCGATTGCAATCTGTATAGAATGTCTATGATCCATTGTCCATGATCCATGGTGGGTCACCTGTGAAAAACCTAAATTCTTTCACTCAATATGGGCATGGTTGCAGTATTCCTTTTGTCATGTTGGCTAGACTGAGTGCTAGATCGAGTGTGACCACCAGAACAGATAACAACTGACATCCTTTTGGTCTTCGTGCGCCCCCGATTTTGTTATTTGGAGGGGTTCAGGGGAGGGCTATACTCATCATAGGCGTAGGGGACAAGAGACTAGGCTACAGCGACAGCTCTAACCCCCAAAGATTTGAACAACAAAATTTCAGGGCAGAGAATTGAGACAAAATGTTGAGTACCCCCATTTTTTTTATTGATTGCCTTCTTTACTTTATGCCTGATTTTCTGTTTAATATTGTCGAATAGCACTGAAATTGTTCGATCTTCTTTGTGCAAAAAAAAAAGGTCAGTTTGATCTCATCCACCCTGTATGATGTCGTGTTTGTTGGTTATGGCACTGACATTCTGACAGGTCCTGAATTTTGCGCAAGCCCCCCCCCAAAACCATAAGGTTTGCAATCGCTTGGATGCGCACTCTGACGTGAATTAGGTTAGGGTACCTGTGGCACGCCATGGCATTCCATGCAATGCATCGATGATATTACGGCATGTGCCGTCGCATGCTTGTCTCTCTCACCAACCCCTCAGGCTGGATGTAAGGTTTTGGGTGGTCCTCATTTAATTACTTAACGGCTAAGGTTTACCTGATTTTCCCGTAATGTTGTTTAACGAGTAGGCTAGTCGCAAGTCTATCGGTCGCATCCAGTTGTGATAATGTGTTCAATGTCGATGCATGTGTAGGAATACAACCTCAAAAAAGTTTCATTTAATCCCTGCATTATTGCACTAAATCATAATTTGTCACTTAAGGGGGTCCATCATTAACGCTGATAAAAGGAAATACGGCCCTCCGGAGGAAAGTTGGTTCTTGTTCAATATATCAGTGTGTCTTTAGTCTTCTGTAAGTTGTATTGGGGCCCCCACACGCTGAAGCCGGCCCTGCCAGGGGGGGGGATTTTCGGCTTCACCCTCTGTCAGCAGCAAGGTAGCCTGCTGCTAATGTCGAGTCATTAAGAAGTATGTTCTAGGATGCAGACTTCGAATGAATCATCTTGATCAGTTTCTAGAATCTCCTCAATCGAAATCACCATGGAAAAATGTTCGCAAAAAGACCCTCGTGTGCACTAGGAAAGCGTACATCATAAGGGCGTCATGACATCACTATATAATAGAATATAGATAAATATAAGATATATATAATATATATATCTTAAATATATATATATATATTATATATATATATATATCTATATTAGATTATATATATATATATATAGATATATATATAGAAAGAGGCAAAAATGTTAAAAACAATCAATGCTACGTAAATGATAGTGGATGTCGAAATGAGATGCGAAATAGCGATTTTGAGCTAGGAAACAATGTGAGTAAAAACAGCCGATATGCTGTATTTTGATGCAGAGCTTTCGGAAAATCTAGCCTTGTCAGGCAGTGACCACAGAGTATATATATATACTACTTCAACATAAATATTTCCAGACGTATGTTTTATGAGTCTCAGAAATTCTGGAATCTTTTGCTAGTTTATAGAATTCTTGTTAAATCAAAATCATGACAATTTTTTTCTCAAATGAGCCTCAGATGGCACTAGAGAGAATCTAGAACACCAGCTTCCAAGGCCCTGGACCCACGCCGAGGAGACTTCGCACTACGCACTAAGGATGGGCGCTGTGCCGCCACATTGGGAGTCTTGTTTGATGGTAGGGACAGACCAGAAGTAACTCACAATTATATGAATCGCCTTGATAATTTTCTAGTCTGTGTAGATCTCTCTTCGTAAGTGAGTGTCTCAGTGAGAAAGTGCCCAACGCGCTGGCTTTCGAGCTACGGGGCTTCCCGCCTCGAAGATTTTCCAGAGCCACCCCCCCCTACCAAGATGGTTCATGGTATGTAAGTTGAAACATGATGAATGCGACAAACAGGGAACATACTTCAATGCCTTTTTGTCAGCTGGGAACACGGCCCTCTTTTGTGATTGAAAGTTTAATTTTGTTACGATACGCACCAAACGATGGCGGTGCTCCGCTCAGATAGTCACAAAGTAAGTAGCTCCACAAATATTGCCTCAAAAACCGCGCCAGCAAGTGTCGGTATATTGACTATATGCTGCCGGTACATTTAGTCTATTTTCATCCCTTGGCCCCTCACTTTCAATCACCCCGTTACGCTACGTTTTGTAAGCTCTGATGGTGTGCGAGTCAGGCTCTTGCAGAACTTATCCACCCCGATATCCCACGCACGTACTTACACGTGTCCATGTTCAGGAAACAGCGCGAGCAGTCTCTAATGTTCGCGAAGTTAAGGTAATCAGTTATTTTTTAGAGTCATCTAAAAGATGAGTGCCACCGAATCATTACCAGGCAATACATCAAACTCTTAATGTGAACAGCCAGATGCTAATTTATGTAGGGTTTTAATCTTATCTAGTTTTACTCCAATATTTGCATGGCATTAGTACGGTTGACATATTGAGGAGTCAGGTCAGCCGTGCTCCTTGGCTGACGGAGATAGGTATCGGATAGCTGCAACGCGTGTCAGCTTGTGCCAAACTACAATTGTCCTTCCGGTATTATATAGAAAGAAAAAAACCTGATGCAGTAATCTATTTACAATTTACTATAATTTCTCATTTTTTAACAAAACAAAAAAAACGGTGGAGATGCGTGATCGTGACGTACTATTACCGTTATAACAATGTAGCACCGAGTAACATAGACACTTTCAGCCCGGATAGGCTTCGTGAGATGTGGTAGTGTCACAACATTGAAACTCGTCAATTTCTCGCGGCGGTCTAAAATGCCGAGACATTTCCCTTGCTCCAACATCCTTATGTGTTTCTCTAATCAACAGGTTTTTCGACCGCCTGACACGTTAGAAACGGTGGAATGGAAAGACGCACTGCAGCACTGTCTTCTGCGGTAATCACAAACGGCCAGTTGTTGTAGTTGGCACCTGCATCTTGTAAGTTAATTTCCACCGTATTTAGGAAACAATATTGCTGATGGAGGCCATATTGAGAAATGTTACCTAATATTGGTTTGCAGAGGCTATTGGCTCCCCCCACCCACACTATTAGCTTCCACGGCCAACATCCAAGAATGGCCGTACGTCTGTCAAAAAGATGAACAGCAAATAATTGGTGGCGCTCTTCTACTATTTGTGTTGACTCCAGTGGTCATCTACATACGTATCGACCGGAAGATTGTCAATGCCACATGTCAACAATCCTTTCGTTCCGCGATAAAGCAACATCTCGTCTGTTTCTAATTATGGAAAGGAGGTTGGCCTCCACTTGCTTGCACGAGTGCACAGCGAATGCCTGGCAAGATACTTGGGAATTCACCTCCCTCTCAGGAGGGTGCGAAGCAAGGTTCGTCGTGCAAAAATAAATTTTGGGAGGGCCCATCAGCAGGAGATGACTATCTGAGCCGAGCGTCACCACGTGTTCTCGCGAAACATTACATTAAAAAATAGCAGGAACAAACACTTCCCACTGTTCGTGTCTTATGGCAGTAAAGCAACACCCCTAAATAACAAAAACTTTTTATTCCGGGAAATACTCTCGAAAATATTTCAGTTGGTAGACGTCTGGCTACAATTCACTTCTTTCACACCTTTTATTTTATGCATCACGGAGGATTCACCAGGGGTTCCCCAGGATGGTTTCAGATGGGCCAGAAAAATATGTGAAATAATTAGTGTGCCACTGAATCGCCAAATTGAACGAGTGCCACAGGACAAGTTTATAGATTCTACTGAGACATGTACCAGCGGAGGGATTCCATGAGATGCTTGAGTTGATTGCAGTCTCAGTTTTCAAGGCTGCCACGCATTTGAACAGCAGAGAAACCCAGGGTGGGATATCAATTTTGGGAGGGCACTTTATCCCTCCGCCTGTGTACATGTCTCAGTAGAATCTTGATTAAACTTCGTCCTGTGGACTCGTTCAATTTGGGGATTCTACCTAGCCATACACACTACGTACGGTATAATGAGACTTTAAAGCACTGGTTCGAAGCGTGGCAGAATGACGGCCCAGTTAGACTGTTCGGTAATTTATTACCAAAACTAATGACTGTCTTAAGTCAATGTCAGCCGGAGCACAGCTAAGAGGATTTGAACCTCTCATCCTCTGTACTCAATATATTTTATTGTAGCTTTCATTTGACTTTCAGTGAGAATACTAAATCTTTGAGCAATCCCCTTCGGAAGGTCATTTTGGAACTGACCTCGCCTTAAGAGTCACAGAGACAGGCCTAATGGCATAATTGTTTGACATGGAATTCATGCATAGCATCAATATTGAATTCAGAGTTATAAAAATATCATTCTAAATATTCTCTGTTACAGAAGGCAGCACGAAGTCAGGTTTCGTAAAAACACTAAACCTATGCATCCTTCAGCCTTGTGCATTGAGCTAGGCTTGAGGTTCCTGCAAACATGACGGTAACCTTGCCTGTGGCAATCCCTGTTTCCCCAAGGGTTGGGCATGTCCTTAGTAGCGTATGCTAAGACAGCAGTAGTGGTGTCACTAATGGAATGTAGTGAAGAGGCTCGATTATCTAGTTGCAAATCTGAGCTTCGTACTATTACTACGGCACTGGCAAGACCAAGTTGAGTCGATAATCGTGCATGGTAATGAGCATTGCTTTTTCTTGTACCTTCGAAACAAGGTGGAATTATACATGACAAAATAGTCGCGCGCTGTTGGAACATGGTTAAATAGGTGACAATGGAATTGTCAATTCACACTTAGCCTGCAGGCGATAATTTGGTATGGCACACTATGGCACTAAACTCCTGTGGTTGACATGTGAATTATCAACAGTTTTTGTAGGGAACGGTATGGCACCCGTAAAAACACAACTTGCTAGAGGTTGACAATGATCCGCCCACTTTTGGAAACAAGAATTATCAAGTCAGTGTGAAGACTTGTAGGCTAATCGTTAATTTCAGAGGCAATAAATTTTGCACCAAGCCACTGAACTGCCGTTGGCAGATTATCAAATTCATTTTGAACAATTACCGGACTAACATCATGCCGGGAACCATTGAAAGCATGGTACAGTATACCCTATCGGACAGCGAGAGCTATCCAATTTACTGTGTTTTGCCGCAATTCGGGAGGCGTAAGGACGGTAAGCCTTCCTCAAACCCGGTTATGGGCTAGGTCTATATAAGCTACGCGTAACGTACACCTACCGAGAGGCGGCTAGCCTATAACGGTATCAAATCTGCGACATGGTAGCCTGTGATGGATATCGTACAACCTAACTTCGCGTAGTGTGCAGGTACCGAGAGACGGGCAGCCTATGACGGTATTAAATCTGCAACATATGTACCTCCAAGAGGCGGGAAGCCTACGATGGATATCGTAAAACCTAACTACGCGTAATGCGCAGGTACCGAGAGACGGGCAGCCTATGACGGTATTAAATCTGCAACATATGTACCTCCAAGAGGCGGGAAGCCTATAATGGATTTCGTACACGTAGTTCTTCACACTTACCAACAGGCGGCTGTCTCCTTGTAGTGCAATATCGTCCTGGAGTCGTACCGCAGTTGTCACTCGAAGCCGTCGATTACCTCTAGAGGCCGGGTGATATATCTGTTGCAGCCTCATTTAAATTGCTCATTGTTGTGGAATTAGTTAGCTCAGCGGTGGATTGTATCTATTGTATCAGATACAGGTAGCATACATATTATATAATGAGCACTATCAGTGCGCACTGGAGCCGTGAATCCCAGTATAATGCGTCTGTGCAAGACTGCAATACGGGAAAACACAGGAGAAGAGGAACAACAGCGGAGCTGATGTTCACTCCACCAATCCTAAACAAACACTGAAGCAATCCACTCAAGCAATCTCCTGTATGACCGTAGCGTAAAGTATATGGCGAGGTGGAATTCAGTTGCAGATGTTGATACGATTTTATCCTATGAAAGCAGAGCGGCACCATTGGTTGGCAGTTATGGTCTTCCCAGATAACCATTTTTTCATATAGTAAAATGAAAATGAACAAAATGAAACGAATTTCATCTCAGCCACCTTATGTTCAAGCGGTTTTATATTATCCAATCGGAGCTGCACAATTAGTTGCCGCGCAGCGTAGCGAAATTTTCGGAATAGGCCTTCTCAAAAGCCAAAGGGTGATCTCCAAATGGCTATTTTCATGTGATAATTCAAAAATAAACTTGAAGTATTAGCATGCATTTCACCTTAGCCACTCTTTTGTTCCTGCGATTTCAAGGCTATTCGAGTGAAGCGGCACTATGGATGCCGCGCAGCGTAGCAACTTTTCGAAATTAATCATCATTAAATGTCAAGTGGTGATTTCCAGATAGCCATTCTCAATAAATAAATTGAAAGTTACTACATTACAAATTAGAATGAATTTCCCCTTAGCCTCTATATTCCTGCTAATTTGGGCCTAAGATTGCGATGCGGCATAATTGGCAGTGTAGTCGAGGCCGCTGCATCCGAGGACAAGGCCGAGGCCGAGGCCGCACCCCTCGAGGCCGAGGCCGAGGCCGCACCCCTCGAGGCCGAGGCCGAGGCCGGGCAATAATATAACAGAATAAAATTTAATTTTACCAGTGTTAAATATATATGGAGACAAGGAGGTTTGGAGTCCCGAAAATGAGGATTGAACAAGCACAAGTTGATATGCAACAAATGTTAATCTTGAAGTCAGCACTCAAAATGAAAAAAAAAAAAATATGAATGCAGTTGTGAAAATGTTACCGCTTGTGAGATTTGCTATAAAGGTTTTACTTCTCATCAAATTTACCGTCACCTCAAATATACCCCCAATATGGTTCTTCATAAGTACACAGGCAGACAGGTACTAGCCTTAGAAGCTAAGGGGACACTTGCACTGCATTTTGAAAACATAAAGTAAGCTGGGCCCGGTTTGGGTACAGAATTCCCCCCCCCCCCCCCATGGCAAAACACTCTTTCCAATGGCGCACTACTAGCTGGGACAGATAGCAAATTCCTAGCCAGTGCAAAAAGAAGCAAGAGTGTTTACTTGATTCTGCATGGCTGCACCACCTGGCTTCCGAAAGGTTGGAATTTAGTTAGCAGATGACCTGCCCAGCAAATCATGTGTGTACGACACATAATTGTTCAAATCTATAAAAATTACACTTTAAAATCCATCTTGGTAAATGGTAAGGCAGTAAGCAATACATTCACTCAATCAATCCAAAACATACAGGGACTCGAACTAACGACAAAACCAAACCAGAAAGCCAAGAGGCTTAGTGATACCTTGACTGCCTTGAAGTTTGTGACCTCAGATGACCTTTGGCCTGATCAAAAAAACAATAGGGACCATGTATCATTATGGGGAACCCACATACCAAATATGAACTTGATCCACCAAGGTGAAGTTGAGGCATCGTGTTAACAATCCAGGCATCAAACATGCACACACACACACACACACACACACACATACACACGCACGCGCCATAGTGACCACGAAGTTTCCTCCTGAATTTCATTCAGGCGAGACAAAAATGATCAATGTTTATTCCTTACAATTCTCCATCGTCGTCTTCATTCCTACCATACCTCTAATTTTTAGAGGTATTTCGCTGCCATAGAAGACCCTTCCAGTTGGGTTAGCGGTTGTCCGCATCCGAAATTTTGGTTGAACATCACTGTCGTGGAAAATGTGTGCATTTTCGGGCCTTTGATTAGAAAAAGATCGAGCCAGTCAGCAGAAAATTGGTCATTTTCACGATTGTTTCCGTCAATCTTTTCTCCAAATTTTAGATGTCTCAGAATCGCTTTGTTCCGCCTCCGCGTCTATGTATAGTGCCAAACGTCAATCACGTAAACTTCCCTACTAATGTGCACGATCACCTGCCCAGTTGTTTTTTCGGCATTGCTTCCTCAACTAGACATGTGCAGGCGGGTAAACCGCTGACGTATATTTCCCCGCAGAAATGGCATTTGTGGACCTCGTTTAGAGAAAGCACATGAAATTATATCCATTTTTTTTTATCCGGCAACATTGAGATGACCTACCTGTTGTTTCGGACCATATAGTCCACATTCTCCGAGTTCGTTCAAATCCGACAAAGTTAGAAAAAATTGCATACATCATGCAAATTCGTCCTCCCGTGACCATGGAATGATCTTCATGCTGCTTGGGATTAACAGCAGTCCACATCCACCAGTTTCGTTCAAATCCGACAAAGTTAGAAAAAATTGCATACATCATGCAAATTCGTCCTCCCGTGACCATGGAATGATCTTCATGCTGCTTGGGATTAACAGCAGTCCACATCACCAAGTTTCGTTCAAATCCGACGAAGTTAAAAAAATCGTAAAAAAAGACACACATTTAATATGAAACATCACGTCAGGTTTTTCGGGACGAACATTAGTCCCCAACCACTAAGTTTTGAGTAAATCGGACTAACTCGTAATTTGCAAAGAAAAAAAATTGCCCTCCAGCGACCTTGAAATCACCGTCATGTTTTTCGCGTGAGTTTCGTGTAAATCGGTTAAACTTAGTATTTTCGTGTGTTTTAAAACCTGCATAATAGAGGGCAACAGACATTCAGTAGAGCCTACCTTCGAACTCATCCGGGATTTCACTAGGACGGAATGTGTACCAAGTTTCGTGTCAATTGTATAAAGTGTTGGAGAGTTATTGCGCTAACGGACAGTTTCCGGCGGCGGCGGCGGAAACGGAGACAGCCGCGGCCACACCCCCCCCTTCCCCCTCCCCCTCCCCCTCCCCGAAACCAACATATCCCCGAACACTACCAGTGTTGCAGGGATACAATTAAGAAGCAGCACGCCAGGCTGGCAAAGCCAGCCTGTCATAAACAATAAGGTTTAGGAGTAGACTAAATTCAGGCCAATGGTTATGTGCAGTGTTAGGAAAATACCAGTTGGATCTCGCGTTGGTGAGGGGGGGGGGGGGGCAGCATTAATCGTGTCCAAAACCAAATTCTTCTTGTGACCTTTCCATATGTTCACCGCACTTGTATGGAGAAGAAGCTTATTTGCTGACGAAGTTATTGTGCATGGGCCATATATTACACATGTAACGGAAAAGTCAGAAAACAGCGCGCACAGCGCGAATTCTTTAGCATTCTTACCACCTCAACATAAAATTTAAGCAATCCGATTCTGGAATATGTGATAGGCCTTTGTGTTATGACTGTACTGTACCTTTATTGCTTACCTCATTTATTCAATTATTTTGGGAGATGCATACCTGGATCATTGGGAGGAGGGGGGGGGGGGGGTCAAATGGGCCATCCCCAACAGGCGATCTACGCCCATGGCCACACGAAATATTCAAGCGACAAGTTCAAGCGACATGTAGGCATTCGAAGTTTTGTCCATCATTATTATAGGGGAATCCCTATTGCGCAGTATCGCATGACGTCATAGTTTGAACAGCACAGAAAATTATGTTGGGCATTATACTGTTATATTTCTTCCAAGAGAGAACAGTCTGGGTATTCTTATCCACAGAACTGCCTATACCCCCCACATGGAATAATTTGCAGTACTGAGTGTATTGGTGGGTACTACGTGGGCGTTCACCACTTTTCAAGAGGGTGTCAAAAAGGCGACGCCGTCTGGATATGTGTCTTCTGAGAAATGTTAGTATCCAGGGATAACTATACTTACCAGATATTCTCTTAGTAGGAATGAATTCGCTTGGGCACTCAACAAGAATGACTGAATTGCAATGAAAAAAAATGTTGAAAAAGTAGTGAGAAAAGCTGAGGTTAACTTGGTAGTTGCTGCCTTTGAATTTACAATGTCACCTCGGCTGCACTGAAACCCTGTTTGTTGGAATGGAGGAAAGGATGTCAGTAATAACGATGTGATGGTCATTGATGGTACACATCCCAGGAGCGGTTCTGATGTTAGAAAACACTGTCATGTCTATTGGTATGAATTAGGTCCAGGATTGAGTCACCACGAGTAGGAGTTGTGACCATATATCCAAAAGTTTCTTACAAGAATCGGATGGGAAGCTCTGGGCTTGCTGGCTAAAGAAGTCCAGTCAATGTCTTTGAGATTGAAATCGCCGCTGAGGTAAATTGGGTGGTGTGTTGCAGGGCAGGCAAGTCTACTATGATTCAATGATCTATATGCCTGAGATTGTCAATATTGGAGACGGGGGAGCTCGTTGGACCATAATAAACTCCAAACACGAAGGACCGATCACAAGAGGCAGTTATTTGAGCCCACTTAATTTCACAATCAGAATTGTCTCCAATTTCGGTCACTTCAAGTTTGTCCTCACGGTAGGCCATGAGAACTCCCCTTCCCCCACCTGTGGCAGGTCCAAGCAAAACTCTCGTTCGAATTTGTATGAGAATCATACGAGGTTTCATTCATGTCGGTACAATTAGGATGGGAGTACTTGCCACATGAATCACAATCAACGCTCTATTTCGAGACCTGAGGTGCAATTTTCGTTGCACCATCCACAAGGCCAGGTCTGAGGCCAGGATTAACTTCAATGTCGCCAGCTTGGAGCTGAATGAAGATCAGATAACTGCAATAATGCATAGCGGCGAGTAATTACGGTAGTTTGCGAAAAGCAGGGTCGTAGACTGTTTGGAGGGTTTATGTGTCCACCTGTAAAGGCTATAGTGATATCAGTGTGTCGGGTAACAATGAGGGTTCTGTTCAAGTGTGATGAGAAGGGTAGGGAAAACATCAGGATGGGTGGGTCTAACTTGAACAGTTGGGCTAGCAATGGAAGGAACAATACAACAAACCGGTATGAAACGAGAAAGGGGGCCTAGAACACGAGTTTGCCATGCCGACTTCGAAGGGACGCCTATATGGCTCGAGGTTGTTGTTGTTGTTATTGTCACTTATTGTTGTTGCGTCAACTTGCGTGTAACTCCTAGCACATAATAATGGGACCCCACGCCCAACTGCTCAAAGGACGGTGAAGGAAGGTGAAGATGGCCTAATTCCTTGTTTGTTCATCGGCTCATATGATGTTTGAACTATATCATCAGTAACTCTTATTCTCGTATTTTTAATTACTATTTTTCATGAAACATAAAAAAATACCGTGAATATTAAAATGAATGACCCATTTTTAGCATAACAGTGTCTGGGAAATGCAATTTCCGGCAACTGATCTGGGGGTACATCTGTCGAAACAAATTCTTGTACGCTTCGCGCGAACCGCATGGTCGCGCATGGCTTAGATAGTCACTTCCCCACCAATTTTCGAAAAAACAGTGCCCTTGTATCAAAGCAATACCGAAAATGAGAATTTATCCAAGAATGATACATCTGAAGCCTAAAATGAACCGAAGCCACTGTTAAAAAATATCCATTCAACGTATATCAAAAGTAGGTTGGAGTTATAGGTTGTCTAAACAATTCCGGATCAGATCACTTAGAGTGATTTGCCTATAAAACAAATAAATAATATGTTGGTAATATTCGTCCGTGGTATTAAGAGTTATAGCCCCCTCTATTTTAGGAACGGCTTCTTACATCGTCTGCTTTAGCAGGCTATTTTCTAGTCTTGAGCAAGACTCGATGACTCATCTTGCGATCCAGCAATCATCGAACGTTTATACCCAGCAAACACGAAACGTTTTCGAAACATGTTTCACATATGTTTTCTGAAACGTTATTTAGTACACGAATTTACGGAACGTTCCATAAACCCTCAACCCAAGAAAGGGGGGGGGTGGGGGTGTTTTGGAAAATATTCCAAAACCCTTTTAGAACACTTTCAGAAATTTGGGGAAATGTTTTCGGAACGTTACTTCAAAACGTTTTGTGAAACGTTCTGGAAACATTCACCTAACCTTCTTGTTACTCAACAAAAACGTTTTCGAAGCAATCAGCGAAACATGTTAAAAATGTTTTAAAACGTTTTTGTGTTGTAGGGTAGCTACAACGACTTTACTCCCCTCCACCTCAATCCATGGGGATATTTTAAACCCCGACATAGTGTCTTGTTAGACTGTAAAAAGGTTTTCCTACGGTAGTATTGAGAAACAACGCGAGTTGATGACTAATCGCGTTAATTTAGCTCCTTATCATAGCAACTTTCCAACTGGTATGTCGTATCCATACCGCCGTACTTGCCACCACGCTGCGAAGTATCACTCAAGGCGAAATTTAAGGCCGAAATCCACGAGGCTCGCGTGTATGTACTGCGGGCGTTAATACAGTTACCATTGACAACGCTGAGAAATGACGTGATCGGCGGCTTTACAATATGAAGCAAGATTCACAATTGGGGCATTTTCTCAGGGTACCTGAGTCAACCGTCAACCTGCAACCGCGGCTTTCCACTTTTCGTACTATATCGATACCGATTTCAAGGGCTGATATAGGAAGATACTGATTATGAGAAATAACAATACTCCAACGGGACTTTTTTATGTGGTTTATCATATGATGATGCATGCTTAGTAGAAATCGAGGGGTCCAAATAGACGAATGAAATGCATCGCAAGTGATTCATTCCTTGGAGTTGTCGTCGTAAATTGTGGAAGTTGGAACTCCGATGACCGGAGGCATGCTCGCGTATTTTTTTCTCATGATAATTGAGGACCAGAGCTATAGAATGTCACTGTTTAGGCGATATCATTGAAACTTGTCATTTCGACTTCATTTATTATTCCACCATCACCATGCGTTCAACGGCAACTAGAACTGCGGCAACGGCGCAAGAACTTTAATTAAAGCCTATTACTAATCTAACCTGATTTCGAGCACATGTGCACATTCATGACATCCAGTTTGCATTCAACCTTCTTCAGAAAAATACCACCTCTGCATCGCGGCGAGTTTTTCGGTACATTTCGCTCCGCAGAAGATCCCAGAGCCCAGTCGCACACATCACTTCAAGTTCAAGTTGAAGGTTTCTGTATGTAGTTTCGCGTACGCGTGGTGCATGGCAGCATGGCGTGATGCTTTGCCAGTGGAAACGATGAATCACTTAAACGACTGAACTAAGACTACGTCGATAATATATATATTTTCGTTGATAATATAATTATGGTAGAGCAAACAAATTTCCGTTGCCAAAAACATATATTTTGTTGCAAAACATATCAGGGTTGCAATATCTATGTTTATGTTGATAATATGATTGTGAAGAGGCAAATAAAAATTCATTGCCAAAAAACAGATTAGTGTTGCAACAATTATTTGTTGCAAATGAAATATATCTACATATATTTTATAATTGGGAAACTTCTTTCTTTTATGATAATTTCTCCATCGAAACATATGTGCGTCCGAAATATTTCATATGTGCTTCAGAAATATTTTCCGAGGGGAACAGTATTTTCCATTGTGAACAATATTTCAACAATCAGAAAATATATCTTGATTTGGCAAATGATAAATGAATATTTCTTGAAATATGGATGAAATTTCTCCCATCGCATGTATTTTAACAGAAGATAATACATGATATATTTATTCCTGATAATATATTCCCTTTTCTCGCGCCATGGTTATGCACCACGTGATACATATGTAAAACAACTAGAGGGTTTAATTACGCGTATGCCAGGGCGAATAAAAGACCAATCGCTGAACAGTAGACTGCTATTTTCCAGCAGGCATGTAGCCTGTTGAAACAGGCGTCTGTTCACCTCGTATCAGCCTCATCATTCACTCATATGTGCAGGGTGGCCCTTTAACAATCGGTGATTTGCCTAAGCAAACGCCTGTGCGACTTCGTTCCGCTCGCTGTTGAACCCAATCATGGCGGGACAGTGGGCGGTGCAACGTCACACTTTGATTCGCAATCGATATTCGCGTCCTTTTACTAAATTAGGGGAAACGACCATGCCTGCTGGAAATTACGCTATTGAGCTGATCTGGAATTGTTTTTAGACAACCTCCACCTCCGTTTTGGAATACGTTGGATGGATAGTCTTTCTTAAATTCCCTATTTGAAGGATTTCATAATGAATCTGCAGACCACGTCGTCTCATCCAGTGTGTCGATTGTTTTGGCGGATGATCTGGTTTTTACCGGCAAAATAATTCCGAAAATGACTGTACAACCCTCACAGAGGATATTTTCTTCTGCCTATGTACCTTTGGGAGTCCATCTGGCAATGAAGTTTACAATTTCTTCATGTTTCATAATGCATATGACTCATAAGGAGGAACCTACTATTAAGAATTACCTCATGGGAATGTTGTACTCGAAGAGGTAAAGCATCCTCCTTACCTTGGAGTTGAGCGTCCAAGGCGACCCTATCCTGGGCATAAGCATATTCCTCAAAACCGCAAACAGTGCACAAGATCCTTTGGACTCCTACAAGGATCTTTGGACTGTCCTCAGTCGGCAAAACGGAGGTTGCCTATAAGGACCCTCGTTACCTAAATTGGAATACGCCAGTGCGGAATGGGATCCTTATCGTGATACACATAAAGATGCCCTTGAAAAATCCAAGACGAGCAGCTCGGTTTGTTAAAAATGACTGCAGGCAGACCAGTAGTGTAAACAATATGTTAGTAGATCTCAATTGTGACAAGCTAGAGACACGGAGGTCCAAGGCTCGACTCGTCAGTTTTCCCAAGGAATCTCATGGTATCACCCCCCAGTACAGTGCGCTCCCTCCTTTTTTCAACCTGTATCATAAACACGCTTCTTTTCGCAATGAACTGGAACTACTATTATTCCCCAAGCTCATAAGATTGCTATAAGTACTTCGCTCTAGCCACGCCACCATCCACCAGTGGAATGATCTTCAGCGGAGCTCAAATCTGTTCCTATGTCTCTCCTATCAAGCAGCTCCTGACACTTACATCTACTCTGACAAGACTGACCACACTCAACGCCACTGGGCGACTTGTGTGGAATCAAGATCAAGATCAATATCAAATATTTTTTCCGAACTTCCGCGGCGATACCAAATAAACCGCAATACGCCTGCGCATACCGAAAAAAGGGGCTTCGGTCCAATTTTTGCTTTCAAATGCCTCATTCTTCGATAAATTCTCAGTTTTCGGTGTTGTAAAAGGGTATTGAAAGCTTCCCTGTAAATTCATGATCCAATTATGGGGCGATTTCGCGCGAATCTTTCAGGGCGCTCATCCCTAATAAACGCCCGTGTGCTACTGCTGACGACATCTACGTCCTGACTCGTATAAACAAATCCAATTTTTTGGATTTGTCAAACGAAATCCTCAAGACGATATGTTTGTAATATTCGATCATGGTATTTACGAAAGAACGATAGCCCCCTCTATTTTAGGAACGGCTTCTCCCATATCCAGACCCTCTATTACCAGAGGGCTCTGTCCATATCCAGCTCTCTATTACCAGAGGGCTCTGTCCATATCCAAGAGCCCTCTTATACTCAATAGAGCCTCTGTCCTATATCGTCTGTTAAGCAGGCTGCAGCATGCGGCCCGTTCGGTAATTTATCGTAAAGGAGAAAATGTTGGGGTGTGCAATTGACGTCGCACCTCCCACTAGTCCTGACCATAATTCATTCGAATTGTCTCACAGACGTTGTTCAGGCACTTCACCGATTGATTCATACGTCATCCTGTGATCCTGCCGCACTAATACGCCTGTTTAACATCTGGCGTTCATTGAGAACTTTCCAGAGCAGTTGCAACATATTAGCAAGTTACCTTTAAACCGCATGCGCAGTAATATAAATCCAGGGGAATTCCCTTGACAAATGTTTGTACAAAAACAAAGTAGTAGTAAAATGTGACAATCATGAATACCGGCGAGCTTACAGTGCATGCGGCATGCAGTACGCATTGTGCACACCAAAAAGGTCTCAAGTGACAGTGTATGTAACACCCTTTATACTCACTACCAGTACACACTGGCAACAAGTTGGAAAATAAATGGCATTAAACTTCCATCAACAGGCATCATAATCTAATATTCGCAACCGGCGACTTGTAATTTCGCAGGGAAGGTGGGCCTTACTGCCAAGCACATTCAATATTCACTCATCTGGATTGGCTCTGATGTTGTGACTAAAACTAAAGGAACTTGGCGTTTGGAGCAACTTGGAGGTGAGGATTTATATTCTAATCCCTACTTCGCCCACAAGGCCCCTGAACGTTTTATGTACTACTTATAGCCTCTACGGACTAGGTTAGGTATAGTAATACGGTGTCGTGCCATATAATAAGTACTAGTACTAGGGTAGTAGGGGATTTAATTCTATCTTGAAATAATTCAGAAGCCTGCCACTGCGTTGCTACAGCTCGCTCACAGTCTTCGCTGGGTCCCGGACAACTCCCACCCGGACAATTCCCACCCGGACAATCCCCACCCAAAATGACCCTAATTTTGACCCTAACCCTAATTCTGACCATTAAAAAAAACATTCCGTTGAGGGGGAATTGTCCGGGTGGAAATTGTCCGGGTGGGATTGTCCGATCACAATTTCGCGATCTGGTAAGGGAACATCGAACCCCCTGAGCTGAGAACATCAAACCCAAGAAACAATTTAACCTTGGGATCATCAAACTCTGGGAACATGTCCAAACTGGGGAAACATCGAACCTTGGGAACATCGAAACCCCTGGGGACATTGAACCCTGGAACATTGACATAGCCCCTCCTTGCAGGCTGGGATTTGTGGGGGAGAGTTAGAGTAGTAGCGTTGGGAAATCAAAATTAAAGGGACAACAATTCGTGTTGAAACTGCAAAAGGCTTGGGGAGTTCAGGATTGCCCCACGGGGCTTGTACCATTGACCTATAGCATGTTCCCAAACTCGCGACCCCAACTGAGGTCGTGAAGAGAAATCTTCTTGTGGGGTTGCAGGCTTGTTCAGAAAAGTAAAAAAAATCTGAGGGGGACCCAAAATTTACCCAATTTGAACGTTCGCCAGTCGAAACTCCAAACAATCCTACAAAATTCACCCTTGAAACTTCATTTATTTGGGGTTTATTAGGGCGCAATGAGAGAAGAAAACAACGGTATGTGAATACTGCACAACTTCATCATTCCGGAGAAACAAACTTTGGGTCGCCCTCGGATGGCGCTAATGAAACGGAGTCCCCTTTGGGAACCACTGACCTATAGGGAATGTGCAAACTCAATTCATATGGCAACTTTGTTGTTTCGCAGTCAATGGAGCAAGCCAGAAAGATCATGATATTCCACTCATTTGTGGGATCTTCAATTATATACCAATATGACATCAATTCAATCAGCTAGCTATGTGCATTTGATATAAGTCAATGAACGACAAACAATTAAAGTTTAATATCATTCATATCAATCAATAATAATGATTTACGCTCTTCAAAATTGAGAGAAATTCCTATGTCTCTGTCTTTAGTTCCCCTAACTGACGAGTAAGTTGGCTGGCAAACATCAGTTGAATAGTTGGTTGCAGCCTGCAGGACAATGTTTCAGACCTTGATTTGTGCAAAACCAAAAGCATGATATCCAAACATTTCCATTTCTTCAATCATGTATACAGGAAAAATAAATTATTTTTCTCATCGATGGCAAGGCCAAAAATATTTTTGTTACTCACAGAAGTGTCAAAATTAACAGATTCCTCTTTTGTTTGGTGTTTTTTGGCTATGGGTATACAAGCCCCTGTAGGGTTGTCCAGAAAAGACGGTTTTTCCATGTTTTGTTGACAAAAAAATTTGAGTGTGAAAAATTTGCACATTGACATTACCATACAAAAATGTAGGTATAGGTCATTTTGGGATCGAACAGTCAAACTGCTTCTATTCCAAATCGATGTTCATTGAAACTTGGTCAGTATTATCAGACCAATCGGTACAATGGGGTGTGAGAGAATTTGAGTCAAAGGCCATTAGGGGTCATTTGAGCCAAAAAGGTCATTTTGGGAGGTCAAACAATCAAAACGCTTCTCCTCCCACAGATTGAGTGGATGATCATGTAGTTGGTTCAAATGTATCGTCTTGACCAATGGTACACAACAGGGTGTTCAGGAAGTTGAGGTCAAAGCGTCATCTAGGGGTCATTTTAGCCATTTGACAAAAAAAAATGCAAAATGCTTCACCTCCTACGTTCAAATCGGATGTTCATGAAACTGGTCAGTATTATCAGTGCAATGATACAATATTGTGATATTCAGGAATTTGAGGTCAAAGGTAATCTAGGGGTCAATGAAAGCAGATTCAAATAGGCTGCTGAATCATTCCCTATGACATGCAATTTGCTAATTACACAGTGCCTGGTCAATTCAGGGGCACTGGATAGGAGGGCACTGTGTGCAACCTGGAGAGTGGTGTGAGGGGGTTGTCACTTCCCCTAATTTTTTTTTTTATAATAGGTCCCAGATGCAAACCCTTAGACTATAATTTTTTTCTTAAAGTACAATAGTCATGTAAACATAACTTCTGATATTTTGGGTCTCATAATATCTAGTATATATATTTAGGAAAACCCAAACCGATTTGAGTGTGGGAAAGGGACAATTCTGCTTTTGCGCAATTTGCCCGGTGATGTCACGTGAGTAACCGGTGACCTGTGTAACACGAAGTCACTCCAAACATTCATTTTCACCAACTATTAACAAAGACATAACAATGGGATATGATTGAAAACTTGCAAAATCGTTCACAACATATGAAAGAATAATTTCATCATATCATTTAATAAATATAAACTAATATTTTTCTGGTATAATGGTACGAAATATGGAACAGTAACTGTGTTAAACTGTAAAGTCAATAGGAGAGCCTTTGCATCGTTAATCTGGTGGACGTCAAAGTTAGGGTGAATGCATTCAAGTAAAATAGATAACCCAAACAAAGGAACATGAGAATTGCCAAATTTTGGTTGTGGGTGTTTTAAGTCCTCTTTTCATCTGTGCCAGTTTAAAGATGATCTGTTGCAGACCATTGTACTTTGAAGAAATATGGTCAAATAACATTTTGGTCATACACAATCGTTTGGGGACACCTGGGCGGCACACAAATTTTGGGGGATTTGTGCCCCTCATGCCCCTCCCTTGACGACACCACTGCCTGATGGACTGATCAATGGATTTTTGGCACTGTCATGCTGGAGAGTTATAGGCCTACATGTATCATTAACAGTATCAGATCAGAGATGTGGCCATCCTAACACTATTTTATGCTATATTCTGCATATATTCTGAAGTTGAAAGTCATTTTCAGCTGGCACCGGTTCAAGTCAGAGTGCATGCCCTTCCCATTCTTTCAAACAGTGGGATCCTGTAGGTCACATTCAAGATTATATCATTCATTTCAGTCACTGTGTATTTTGGCTGCTTTCCAGGTGTAAAGCCACACCAATCAATCAATAATATGTCTGGTTCCTTGTTGTGGTTCATTAGACTATTGTGTATGTTGTTTATATTCCCCATTTCTGAGCCATTTCTGAGTCATATCTAGAGTGCAATCACAAATCATCAAGGGTAGATCCAGGGTAGGAACTGTGTGACTGTTTTCTGGGGCAGTGGTTTAGAATCTTTTCATCCCACCCCCGGCCACTGGCATACAGCCATATCCCCGCCCCCCGCACAAAATGCATTAAAATGGGAGGTTGATAAAATGATAATATAATCCCCCCTCCCCTCACAAAATAGTTAGAGTTGGAGGTTGATAAAATGATAATTGGGGTAGGGGGATAAAAAAGATTTCTTGATCAGATAACATGCAGGGAAAACCAACAATGCTGAATCAAAATTGGCTTTGCCAGTCTTTTCACAGGCAGAGGGAAGGAAGAAAGGGGGGGGGGTGGGGGGGGGTACTACATGGACGTACTTCGTGATCACCATCCTGGAACCTACCCCTCCAATTCCACAGTGAAAGCACACTGGCAGACAACTTCTGAACTCCTTCAGTAAACAGTGTTAGAGCTGGGTAACTAGAGGGGAGAGACAATTAACAAAATCTGCAAAGTTTCTAAATCATTGTCATTGCAACTACTGTATGAACCCTAAGGAGCCATACTTCGGAGAGGGGGGGGAGGGGCGGGGTGTGCTGAGATTTGCCTGGTTGAGGGGGCGTCGTCTATGGAGGTGAACCAACCTTATTCTACCTCGCTGCCCAAAAACAACCTTTCGCACCCCAACACTGATGAATCAACAGTGGCTTGCCAGACTTTTCACAGGCAGAGGGAGAAAAAGGGAGGGAGGGGGGGGACATGGTACTTTGTGATCACCATCCTGGAACCTACCCCTCCAATTCCCACAGTGAAAGCACACTGGCAGACAACTTCTGAACTCCTTCAGTAAACAGTGTTAGAGCTGGGTAACTAGAGGGGAGAGACAATAAAAAAAAATCTGCAATGTTTCTCATTCATTGTCAATGCAACTACTGTATGAACCTAGGGAGCCATACTCCAGGAGGGGGGGGGGGGGGGGGGGGGAGGGGGGAATGGGTGCTGAAATTTGCCTTGTTGAGGGGTCGTCATCTATGCCTGAACCTTATTCTATCTCGCTGACCAAAAACAACCTCTTTGCACCCTTCCCCCCAAAAATCCATATTTGTTTTTAATATTTGGTTAATAACTAGCTCCTGAATCATGACATCATGCATGGAAAGCCATTTCCATGGCCAGCTGTAAGAGTATTGGGCTTCACCATGGGACTACCATTGCGTTTCTTCTTGCTTGGATGGTGTAGGGGCGGCCGGTTGTTGTTATGGTTTTGGTTTGTTAACAGCCCTTGGATGTGGCAGTCATCCAGCAAGGTCTGCATGACTGCCATACAAGAGTTTCCTGTAATTGAACTGGCCTACTGCCAGCCAGTAGTTTGAATATTCATTTTGTTATAGCGTATAACAGTATAGTTTGAATATTCATATTGGGTCCTGGTGGAGTGTTGGTATGGTGGATACCAGGTCACGGGTTAGTCACATTGCTCTAATCTTTTTACTTAGATGGGAGTATGTAATTACATGTGTATCTTGTACCGTGTAGATTCAAAATGAAGCATGGTAATATTGACTATGCCATGTGTAAGCGCCGCGAGTTTTAATTATCGCTCAACAAGCTGCTATGGTGGTTGTCTATTAGATGTTGCTGTCCTATTACCTCGATCTATACCAGTGTGGTCTACAATTGCCTTCTTGGCCCCCACACAGTCATATATCCCCGCCAACACTGATAGTGTTCAGGGATTTATGGTTTTGACCGTCTGATTGTTGTGTTGCCCGCCGTCTAGTACGCGACCGCCGGAAACTTCTAGGAGTGAGCGCTCTCATTCTTTAAACACTGTATTCCGATTGACACAAAAACTTGGTATACATTTCAGTATGAGTATTAAAAAAAATCCGGGAAGTTCAAAAATGGGCTTATTTAAAAATCGTATATTTGCTGCCCCTATATTTTGCAGGTTTCCTGCAAAATATCAGTTTGTGCGATTCACACGAAAACCGGGTGGTAGGGGTAGTGTTGGAGCCGAAAAAACCTGGGCAACAATTTCAAGGGTCATCCGAGGTCAAGTTGCATTTCTTTGGCCAGTAGCCTAATAGCATAATGTATGTGATATTCAAACTTCATTGGATTTTCATGAAACTTTGGTGAATAGGGCCGATTGATTTTAATAATGTGGCCGAGGTCAACTGGATGTCATCTGTAATGACTAATTTGCATAATAGTTGGCCCAAGCAATTAGGCAAATTTAACTTTGTTGGATTTCTCAAACGAAATTGTGGAGTGGAATTCTAACCGTCCCGATAAATTTATTCAATGTGTTGAATGAAAATCACTGAAGGTCATTATGTGTGCTTTAATTTACAGATTCGTTAGCATAATAGGAATAATTAATGCAATTATTTATCAACTTGTAGGGATTTTGACGAAAACTTTGTGAATATAGGACCCATACTGACAGCCTGATAAATTTAATCAATAGCATCAAGATCACTTGAGGGTAATTTGGGGACTAATTTGCATATTAGTTGTCCTGACAGTCGAAATGACGAGTTTAATACTTTGTTCACAATAACATTGGACACGTTCCTGGAATGCAATGGGGCTCTAGGAGTGGATGCATCACAATTGGTGTAACAATTTTTATAAGAGCCGCCATGTCATTGAAGGTTAGTAAAGGTCACTTAGGGGTCAAAAACTGGATTTTACTATTTTTTTGCCAATTAGCACTGGGGTGTATCAGAATCCAAATTGATCTAGGACGGGATGTATCACATGGAGAGTAACCATTCTCATGAAAAACGTAATCATTATTAAAGGTCATTCGAGGTAAATTAGGGGTGGTTCAAAAACTGTTTTGTGGCGATAATCGGAGAATTGAATATCTGTGAAGTGTGGATGGTTCACCATTGTGATATAATTGTTGACCGCATGTGTGGACCTCTGACCTGAATTGACCTCTGTCGGGTGTCATTTGGTTAAAGGTCGAATCTTGAATAAAGTGCTTATTGAAGGAGGTATGCGGCAAAAAAATAGAAAACTGGTTATTTTTGAATTTGTGATAGAGGCTTTGTGTGCTTTAGGGAGGGAAACAACTCCCGCGGCGATCGGACGCATACTTGTAGTTACAAGGGGTCAAAGTAATGTTTGATACCTTTTTCGCAATAACATTGGACTGTTCATTGAATGCACAATATGCTTCTAGGAGTGGATGCATCACATGAGTTGTAACAATTTTCATAAAACCGCATGTCAGTTGAAGGGATTAAAGGTCACTTTAGGGGCACACAACGATTTTAGTACGGTTTCCGGCAATAGCACGGGTTGTGTTCATCAAATGCAAAATGCCACTAGGAGTGGATGTATCACAGGGAGAGTAACAAATTCTATAAAATCTGTCATATCATTGAAGGTCATTCGAGATCACTTAGGGGTCACAAAACTGTTTTTTGCTATAATCGGAGAATTGAATATCTGCGAGGGCTGGACGATTAACACGGCAACTTGCTAACAGTCGTCGGAGTGGGAAAGTACAATCTCGGATAACGTTCGGAAACTGGGCGATATCGGATGATTCCTGCCCTCTATTTGCAGAATGTTTTCGAAAAATTATCAAGTTTGAGCGATTTACACGAAACTTGGTAGTCCAGGGTAGTTAAGGGTGCCTGAATCATTTTTGGCGACACTTTCAAGGTCATCCGAAGTCAAATTTACGTTTTATTCGAGATAAATCTTTAGCATGATGATCAGTAATCTTTAATACGTTAAATACAGTAGCCTACATATGTATTGCTACTAGACCTTATATTAATGACTTCTCAACTGCAATACCATTATCCACTAGATAGGCCATCCACCCAAAAAGTAACCACAGCATCACTTATACCCTCACACCCCCCATATCTTTTCCATATTTACCCAGGCAAACATATAGGCCTAAGCTCTTACCTCAATGGCTGATTGTACAGTGTACAGTGTACATTAGCCACTTGTGCACAAAGCAGCTGAGGGGGCATTCCACACACACTGCCTGACCATCAAACTTGGTGACAAGCCCTCAAGGTCATCTGTTGTGGGTGGTAGACTTGTGAACTTTACAATTTTGTGAATGTCAGGGATTTCCCCCATATCTGGAGCTAATATTTGAAGATATTAATTTATTTGATAGTTAGAGGATATTTTATTATTTACCTAGGAATTGCATTAGTCAGACATAATATCTCATGATGGATCAAATTAAGTGACAGTACACCAGTTGGCCTGTTAATCAGTTTCGAGCTCAATTATACCTCATTCCTAAATTAGGTGCCAGTGGAGAATGGCCCCACGTTGATGCCGTTATGAGTTTGCCATTCCCTGGTGTATAATTGATCATTTTGTGGTCTTAATTGTGCGGCAGTTAAATAGTACAAATAAAATAAAAATTGCGCAATACGGCAAAAATTGGTTGGACTAGATAAAAGTGGGAAAATGCATAAACATCAATTTTTCGGCCAAAAATATGACAAATTTAACTGGCCCTTCAATTGTGAGATAAGAATTATCTTTTGGGCCAAACTGAATTTTCAACTAATTATATAATACGAGTGTACTAAGTTGTTTGGTAATATCATTGTATTTCATGACAAAATCATGATCCAATAAGTGGTTTTGTCACGCAGTGTAAATTTTGGTTTTTGTCCCCCAAATGGCTTACATAGAAAACCCTTTATATTAGTTGTAAAATGAACACGGAAAGTAAAATTTCAGTTTGTTATTCTCATTTTCCGGACACCATGTGACCATCAAATGTGGCACGTTTGAAGCAACCAAATCAAATGTTGAAGATGGGAAAAATAGATTTTAAAATATTGACAGTGGGACTTCTTGGGTCCCCCCAGTAAAAGGTGACCTTTGTGAAACATTCAAAGTCCACAAACTAACACCTCTTAAAAAGATTTGTTTAGAATGTTTCCTGACATTATTCTGTAGTCATGATTTATTACAAACACCACACAGATTGGGGATTAAACTACTCCTAAAGTTTCCAAAATCTAGCAAAAATCCTTGGGTGTCTCAACCTGTTACATATGAATGAAAATGGAAAAAAGATGCTTCTTATGGCCCCCTAACAACCATTAAAGGAAGAATTTGTTTATTAATATCCTGCATAAAAATTGACAAAATAATCAGATCAATCATAAAACAAAACTAGATATGTGTATGCGGGTAAACCGCCCAAGGTATCTCCCCAATTTGGAGCACTCATTGGAAATAGTATCTAACACCCCATAAGACCCCATTTGGTCAGAAACCAACGACAAACTTCATACACCAAGTATTGTTGTAATCCCATGGTGTGGTTGATAGGCACATGAATTATGCGAATTTGACACATGAGGGCTTTGAAATGACTTCTTACTTTGGTGCAGGGAACCGAATGTCGGCCGCCCATCCCATCCACCAGTTTCTTTCAAATCGGACAAAGTTTGGAATCGCATAAATTTTGCAAATTTGACCTCCATGACCTTGAAATGACCTCCACATTTTTCGGATTCTCAACTATACTTCGTTCCCACCAAGTTTCGTTCAAATCTGACCAAAGTTTTGAAAATCGCATAAATTTCATTCACAAATTTGAACCTTTGATGACCTTGAAATGAGTTCCACATTTTTCGGGATCAACTAATAGTCCCTCCCCACCGAGTTTCGTTCAAATCCGACTAACTTGAAATTTTCGCGAAAATTATGCAAATTAACGGCCCCCCACATTGCAGCGATGCCCACTTCGAACTCATCCGAGTTTCACTAGGGCGGACAAGTGTACCAAGTTTCGATCAATCGGATAAAGCTTAAAGAGTTATTGCGGCTAACAGTAAAATCTCCAATCGGGAAAATTATGCAAATCAGCAGACCCCGTTCATGTGCCGACGCCCACTTTCGACTCATCCTGATTGTGCACTAAGGGGGACATGTTGCCAGTTTCGGCTCAAACGGACAAAGTTGTTGTAGATTATTGTGCGCTAGACAAGAAACGCGGCGGCGGAACTCGGATGCGGCGGCGGCGGCGGAGACGTCGAAGCCAAAACCATAATATCCCCCGAAGTGGGATATAATTCAAAGCTTGTGGGGGGTTGATTTAATTTAATAGCTTTGGTGATCCCCTTTACATATGAAACCCTGTATTATCCAAGTTAAAGACTGTGGATTTTGTATATATTTTAATGCAAAATATTACTAGTTTGATCGTGAAATGCAGAATCACACAATGAAAGGATCCTTCTTGAGTAGAAATTGATGAGCAATGGGATGAAACCTGTTTTGGGCCTGAAATATCCATTCATAGGTTGGCCCCTTTCTGTTTTCAATCATGGCAATGACCGCATATACCGTACCCGTTGTCGCTGCACAGTCTTTAAATGTCTTCTTTCTTTTCACGAATATTGTCCAGTTTCAATGTTCACCAAGTTTCTGATAAGAGATGCGGGGATAAAAGTCTGTGGCGTTTTACCCTCCCGACATTTTCTAGTTCTTGATGAATGTGATGGAACTTGGACAACATTGATTCATGTTTTCTTGGCCTTCTTGTACAACAGTGTTATTCACTGCTAACTACCCTACTATTCGTAGAATAAATTAATCAATTGTTTTATTGACCCATCAGACCTGTTTGACCTTGTGAAGGTAATGGTCTGAATGCTATTAAAGACAACTCCTGCTTGAACTTCACATTGTGGTCGTATGTTTTCCTTGAGTTGTTGCTTCTCTCTGCGCTTTCGTAACACAAATTTTGGGATGCTGCGTCATATAGTGTTGTTAGTAGGGCGGGGTCGGCAACCTTTTTGGTAGGCTCGT
Source organism: Sclerodactyla briareus (assembly GCA_026419785.1). Taxonomy (NCBI): domain Eukaryota; kingdom Metazoa; phylum Echinodermata; class Holothuroidea; order Dendrochirotida; family Sclerodactylidae; genus Sclerodactyla; species Sclerodactyla briareus. The sequence continues at coordinate 368,612 of JAODTK010001221.1, forward strand.
GCCAAATATCTAAGGGGATTTTACGCGGAGACCAATGGGGCCATAGCATTGGAATACACTCAGAACAGACCATTAACGAGCATTAAATCCCTTTTTTTGCAATGCTGATAGATCATGTAAAGACAGGTTGCTGCTTTTCTATCAGATTGTTCCGTAAATGCGCTATTTTACCCTACCCTTCGGCGATTGACCGTTAACTTCTGATCCTTGATTGCTTTGTTTCGTAAGGGTGGCTTCAAGTTTACTCCCTTTCACCGATACACTTTCCGAACAAAAGCACACGGCATATTCAACTCATCATAAACAGTTTTGACACGTCCAAGTTTTAACGTCAGAATCCATGACTATCGATGAAGAAGTATTTTTCTCTCCATTCTTCTTGAACAGGCCGGCTCATGATAAGACTCGCTTCCAGGGAGCTTTGGCACATGGAACATGACACATGATTCTGGAAGCAACTGAACCAGTGAACCGTGACCAAGTTGTGTAGTTCCAGCGTCTCTGTGAAGGCGGGTGGCTCCTGCAGAAAAGTTGCTTCACAGCTTGGATTATTCAGGGTGAATTTGGAGACTTTATTGTTAACCCATCTCAGCCGTGGGATAGTGGCGATACCCAGTTGTCACGGCATAGGCTATGACAGCAGGATCGTGAGGACCTAGATCCTGGGCTCGGTACTTTGAGGACTTGCAAGGCTTGATCTCTTAAGCTTCGGAATCAGAGGAAAGGGGTTGCATGATACCTGGGGCGTGCTAAACGCTGTAGATTGTGGACATATACCTATACCACGGCAACTAATCTGGTTGTGAGGTGGTAGTTGGTGTACAGAGGATCGAAGATGACATGGAAAAAAGTTGAAGATTAGAGGAATCTGGATACTAGGCTAGGTCAGTTCTAAAATTTTGACAGTAGACCATTTTTGCCTCTTCTTCACTTATCAGATGGATGAAACATGTGAACACCCCCCCCCCCCCCCCCCCCCCCCACTGGGTCTGGCACCCCCAGCCAGGGATGCTGTTGCCACCCTCAGAACAAAATTGGGAAAGGCTATGCTGACCATCGAGCAACTTAAAAGTCAGTTGAAAGCCTTGAAGGAATCGAAGAAAGAAGAGAGTGTGAGAATGAGGGCCGAGTTGATTCACAATCAGATGTTTGGGGAGGAGACAGAACTCTGGCTATCCGGAAGACGATAGAAATTAACCAGCAGGTGAGATTCATCATGATATAGAATAGCAGCTTTCTTATGGGGAATACAGGAACCCTATGTTTTGGTGAAAAATGGATAATTTAGCAAATTTTAGCTTGTTAACATGGTAACTCGACCCCACTAGGATAGATGACGCTCATACTTTGTATGTGGGTTCTTCATGATGAGAACATGATCCCTTTCTGGGTCAAAGGTCGTCTGAGGTCAAGAGAAAGTGTCTGGTCCGATCAGGTTGAAAATCAGTATGCCTCAAAGACCTCAGCTGGATGGAATGAAGTATCAATACAGGTACTAGTACTTTGTATGCTAGTTCCCCATAATGAGTTTATCCATCCTCCCTACGTAAATCAGGTAAAGCATGTGAACTTGACAAAGCTTAGCTTGATCAAATCAGGATCAGTCAAGGAATCTCAAAGCCTATTAGCTTTTTCTGGTTTATATACTCCACTCATAGTCAGTCATATTATTGACTGATAGTATAAATGTATGAGGTGTTCAAGATTGATTTTGATTATCATGTTCTGTCGGTATGAAAGTCGGTAGCGTGGGCAGTGTATTTTTGCAAGGACCTCTGCAGCTTAGCGAATGTAATTCATTGATTTGCGGTGGGATGAATCATGATCCATTCATTAATGTCCAGTATATAAGGCATCTCCTTCCCTCAGACTCTGCACATTGAACATTTTTCTTTTTCACACCTGTCAGCGACCTCAAGTCGGTCCAGAGGAGTTCCTAGACTTTGAAGAGCTCCTTCTAGAGGATGGGCCAAAGCCATGGTCGGAGGTGATAATTTCCACCCAGGAGCCGGTGAGTCAAATGACACCATGGTCATTTGGAAGTATAAGCCTCAAACATTTCCCGCTCATTCATCTTGTGCATATATTCTCCAGCTAGCCTCCAGGTGAGGGGGGGGGGGGGGGAGGGGAGGATGAGAGAGGAGGGAGTTTCAGAATGAAGTGAAGAGTCATCTGGGGCATCGAAAAAATGGTATCAAAGGTCAGTAGCAGTAGATTTCTGCCCCTTTTGTGGGATTATGCAAAATGCCTACAGTTTAAATTGGATGATTATGAAAAGTTGTCAGAATTATCTTTTTATAATGCTTCCATATGTTCTAGGATTCGATTTCAATTTGGCAAAAATTGTAATTTTAGGGTCATATTAACAAAATGCTTCTCCTTCCACAAATTGAATTGATGAGCTTGTATATAGGAGGTGTTCAGTAATTTTAGTCAGAGGTCATCTACAGTAAATATCAGCCATGTTGTTTGAACAGTCAAGTGGTTTTAACTAATGAAATTTGGTCAGTATTATCATAGACTGATGATAGGTATGAGATGTTCACAAATTCCAGCCATTTTGTTTGAACAGTCAAGCAGTTTCTACTCCTACAAAAAAAGATGGTAGGATTATGATTATGAAAGTTGGTCAGTATTATCACTAACAAATTTTACATATCGCCGATATTGGTTGTTCGGGAATTTCAGATCAAAGGTCATGTAAGGGTCAATTTCAGCCAATTTATTCCAATGGTCAGGCAATTTCTATATCAACAAAATCAATTGAATGATCTTGAAATTAGTCAGTGTTATCATGAGCCAATATGGGGTGATAAGAAATGCGAGGACCATGGTCATCTACGGACAATTTTCAGTCTTTTTGGCACGCTTTTCCTCCACTGGCCTACAGTTAGATGGGATATCATGATAGTTTGGTCAGTATCATCACCAGGCCTTGAATGCTGATTCTTCACACATATGAGGCCTCAAGGCCAATTGAAGCTGATGGCCGGGCAAATTTTGAGGCCGAGACCGCCGAGCTACAAACACTCATTCACTCATTCCAGTCACTATAAACAGATGTACTGTTGTTTGTGCGAACCCAGTTGAAAGACTCTCATGGATATCAGTAAGAGTTACAGATTCTACTGGGTTTTTTGTACACTATAGCATACCTCTTTTCATGGTGAATACCTAACTTTACATCATGTATATGGGGCCTTCAAGGTATTTGAGATAAAAGTCCATGTAGGAGTAAATTCATCCTTTTTTTTTCTTTTAACTTACTGCTCCAACAAATAAATCTCTGATCTGAAAGTTGGTATTATCATTGAACCATGTTAATAACGGTTGGTGTTGCGAAATTGTGGTCCGAGGTAATCCATAGTCACCTCTGGTATTCCTACTGCGAACTACTAGTAAAGGCTGCTTTTTTGGTGTTTATAGCAACCTTAGGGCTATCATTTGAACAGTTTAGAGACCTAGACTTCACATTCCCCACTAGTTATGGATAGTGAGCTACTGTGCCTCAGCACTCTTTTTTTTAATACACTAAATTGATCTCCAATCCATAGTTAGATTTATATTAAGCAAATGGGTGTTTGGGGATTCACAGCATTTGCATAATGCAGAAGGGGAGGGGTGGGGGTTGGGGTCATACCCTGTTGACGCAAAACAAAAAAACAAAAAAACACCTTTTACTCACTGTTCATAGACATTTTAACAGCTTTTGTTCCTCAATTTTTTTAAGTAGCATGTGTCTAGGAGCCATAATGCAATAGGGGCTTGTTTAGGCTTGAGTCCCAACCTCAACCCCCTTCCCCTAGAAAATTCTTGGTATGCCACTGATCCACAGTATCATAATGGAATACAAATTGTGCAGACATTTATAATTTTAATTTCTTGTGTCATTACACCAAGGACAGCGTGCTCCAGTGACTCGACGATGAAGATCGTGTAGGATTTTGGACATTGCTGTCACTGAAGTACTGCAAATATGAACAAAGCTGCTCGAATGTGTAGGACTCTGGAGGTATTACTGGGAGATATATCCTATTCACACTTCTGAATGTCAATACAATGTATATGTGAGATGCATGATGGTTTGGTGTTTAGGATTTTATCGAAGGTTCGCCAGGGGTCATTTGGCTCCAAAGTATTCCTTTAATTGAAATGGAACATTCACTGCTTGTTGTATTTACATATTCAATGACCGATGCGTGCAGGGGGTTTTCACAAGGTCAGTATTTTATCCATGAAGTTATCAGTGTATCATCATTAACCAATGGTGCAAGGGGTGTTCATCAATTTGAAGTACTCCATCGATATTTCTCAGTAATTAATCAGACCAATAGTGCAATGGGTGTACCTCAATTTCAGGTATTCATCCATTATGTTTACAGAGTATTTCCGATTACCAATAGTGCAATGGGGGCTCATCAGTTTTTGGGTATTTATCCATAGATCGTTATCAAAGTATATCATTGACCATGGTACCTTTGTGGGATTCAGTATTTTCAGGCAAGGTCTCCAGTAATGATTTTGTCCTGAGATTAGCTTGAAGTCAAACATCTAAAAAATCTCCATATTGATTGGATGAATATGGCGTATGTCAATGCCATCAAAGACTACAATCCCCGCCAAATGTGTTGAAACACTGCATGGCTTCCAGCATAAGGAATTTTCTGTCAGCCACGTTACCCCCTCCCCCATCCCCCCTGTTCAATTTTGGTCTGGTCTAAATCCTGTGAAGTTTAAGAGAACTCATTGTCAGGATGTAGTTTTCTACTTCACTCGAGCAATCTGCATCTGTGTTTTACATCTCAGGCCTATTTATCACTGTTGCCTATTGTATACACCCTAACTGACAGTTGAAAACCTGTTCAACCTGGCCTATACCTCATTTCCTTTGGGTGTTCAGGTATGGCTATGGACTCATGGTATTACTAACCAGAGATGAGACGAGGGGACAAGGCCCCCGGATGAGAGAGCAGCTCCAGTCCCTTGCAGGTGAGTCCGTTCAGTATGATGACTGTCGTCTCCACACCACCGTGGTCCGTTGGGTTTCGAAACCCAGAAGGCTGTTGGTTCCTTCTCTGGCAGGGAGAATAATCGCTGCCAGGTAGCCGAGTAATCAGTTTGATCGGGCGCGAACTCTAACGACTGATCATGCCCGGCTTCCTAGCTAAGCTGCTTGGGCAGTGACCTTTCCTGAGGATTGTTTGGGGATTCTTGCACAGAATTCTCTTCGGCCATCTGTAAGCAGTCCATGTCCTGGCCCAACTTGGGCTCCTCCAGGTTCTGATAAGTCGTCTCAGGGTCACCGAGTGCCTATCTAGCTCTACACGGCTCCTCGGCGACATTTCGGCGTAATTTTCCCATTTTTCGGGTTCGCTGGAATATGCACTCTTCCTCGGTATGATTGCTTTTTACCTTCATTGAGCACAATCCCACCTGATCGTTGTTTGGTCTGTACTATGGTCGGAATTTTTTTTCAAATATTTTAAATGTTCAAGAAACTGTTGTTTGTCAGGGAGGTAGGGTGAAGTCTGATCCAGAAGCATTATCTACATCCCCCTACTCCCTCGCCTCAAACGGATCGATTTCTCCCTCCCCATCGGGTGAATCCCGGATTGTAAACTGATTTCAATGTATAATAATTAGGGCATGAATGTCTTTCCATCAGCAGGCTCCATCAAATTTGGTAGAACCGCATTGAATTTTTTTTCTGATACTATTATTCAGATCTGCTGAGTGAATCATAGTGTGAGCATGATTGGCACAAAGTGTTGCTGGAAATGTTTTCTACGCAGAAGGCTACTTAGGTCTAAATGGCAGGCATTTTTTAGGCTGTTGTGACATTAAAATTTCTCTATCTTGTCTTCACTTTTATATGCTCAGTATGTCTAATTCCTGATAGTCTAGTGATTCCCAGCCGGCAGTTAGCGAGTAAGATTTCCCTCGGTAGGTCTACCATTCACGATTGGCTGCTCTAGAAATGACTGTTTTTCCCCTCTTTTCATCCACGAGCAGGCTGTCTTCCATCATGTACCCTGATTAGCAGCTGTAGCTTCTACCTCTACAGTCTCCTGCCGTAGGCTACCATTCAAGATTCCCTCCTCTAGATAAGAATGGTTATCCCTCTGTTTCATCCACGGGCAGGCGTCTTCCATCGATGCTACCCTGATGAGCAGCTGTAGCTTCTGCTACAGTAGCCTGCCATAGGCTGCCATTCAAGATTGGCTGCTCTAGATAAGTATATCTCCCTTTCTTTTCCCCTCAGAGAAGGTCGTTGGTGCGTCTCAGTAGCAGTGCTTTCGATGGACTGCAGCCTCGCGCATTTTGTAGCTTCTGCCACGATCTCCTTCCAGCTGGGAGCAGACAGGCACATGATTCCTGCCAGAGTACCAGCGGTGGAGCGGAGCGGGGAGCAAAGACTCCTCTTCTACTCTCCCGGAGGAGCTTGGCAGCCGAGGCCGTTGTATAAGCAGACTATAGCCCTATGCCGGATTGATGATGATTGATGCGGCCGGGTTCTGTCCGCAGAGGAGGGGGCTTCTTTGTCAGGGGGTGTTTTCTCTTGCGAACAATTGCTGGTGGATCCCATCACACTTGCAGGGGAATAACAGGGCTAGATGAAATCCATCCGGAGTTCGTCAAATACGACAAAAGTTAGTTGTTTCTGGGACACTTTCGTCCCCACTCACAAGTTCATGTAAATCAGACCAACTCTTTTTTTCGTTTAAAACCGGCAAACTATGGGCGGACAGAAATGCAGTGATGCCCACTTTCGAATGATCCGTAGCTTTTGCTAGGACGGGAACATGTGTACCAGTTTCAGATCGATTCGGATGAAGCGTAAGAGAGTTATTGCGCTAAAGCCTAAAGTCTGAATCAACAGAGCTTTTAATGAATGCCTGAAATATATGTGTCCAGTTGTTAGAGTGAGGAGGTGCAGCAACAGGTGCCACCCCAAATACGGACTATAGAGACTTGGGTTGTTACTTTCACAGGTGGTGCCTTTTGGTGTGGATCCACCCAGGTGTCATGAATGTATGATGGGCAGTGGTTTATTATGCTGTGCGAACCACAGGGTGTTGTGCCTAATTTTTTTTCTTCTCATACAAGGTAAGGTGATTTACACTGTTTAGTCAACTACGAGAAAACATTTTGTAAAACATTAAAACGCGGGGCACAAATCCAGTTTTCAGGTGTTATATATTAGAGTCCCATGTTGCCAAAAATTTCCAACCAAGCCATCGTTATTTATTGCACATGCAAGTACAATGCAATTTGGGAGAAGTTTCATTTCAGTATTAATATTGTAGTGTTTGCGTTAGGCTGAGAATATCTAGTCATTGTGGCCAGAAGTAGAGGTTGCAGAGCTTACCTAATCATTGCTCCTCAATTAATTTTGCTTTCTTTTCTGTTTTTTACTCTTTTTACTTTCATATCATTGGTATACAATTCCCAGTATTCTGTTTGTAGGATGTTTTTCAAATTTTATTGTTAAATCTGTTATATTCTGACAATGTGTGTTTAGCCTAGCTCGTTAACAATTTTTTCTCATGTGATTAAGTGGAGGCAGGAGTCTTAAACTTGGGGGCAGTTCTAAATTTCATAGTTTAAAATATTCTTTCATGTGGTTGTGCAGGTCACGATATTTTAGCTTTCAATGTGTCTTCTTCCGTCAATATCCACAGAGAGTAGAGCTTGTTCCTTGTTTCGCGAAGGCCAATGTAGATGGCCTTTCTAGGTTTTTTAGCGAAAGAGATTGGCGGGAATTGTTAGGAAGTACGATGCTGTGGGACTCTTGGAATGGTTAATTGAAAAGGTTAACGAGGTATGAAGTTTTACGTTCCGTGGAGGGAGGAAACGTCGCCAGTAAGAACAGGAGGCATTCTTGGATGAATAGGGAGGAAAGTTTTCATGGCCATCAAACGTAAGCGAAAATTATGGCGACTTTATTGTTCTTATGGGTCCGTTGTTGATCTAGAGCATTTCCAAAGTTCAGCCCCCCCCCAAAACCATGTCCAGCCTTTAGTTCTGGTGCTTAACACTGGTTTTGAGAGGCAGATTGCATTAATATCAAGGAGAATCCTCGTGCATTTTTCCTCTTGTGTGATGGGGAAGCAGAAAGTCAAAGGACAGCATTGGTCCTTGATAGATGTCCGACTCGGGTTAGTACAATCAGCGATAGCCAGGAGATGGCCTAAGGTTCTCAATAATATTTCTCGTCTGTTTTTACTCATGAGAACTTTTTCGGGGTTCCCGCATAGTATTGGAATGTGGTGTGCTGCCTGGTTTAGTAAAGGACGGAAACTGCAGAGCTCAAAGTGACAGAGCTCCTGGTTCCTGACGGAGTAGTTATTCTCTTACTAAAATCCTTTGACGACGAGCTGTCTGTTCATTAGCTGTTATCACTAAGACTTGAAGAAGGTATTGTTCCGGATGATTGGCGGAGAGCAAATGTTTCTCCATTTTCAAGAAATGGTAAACGGGTCTCTTCCTTGTAATTACAGGCCAGTCCGTCTTACTAGTGTTGTGGCAAGGTCATGGAATCAATCATTCGGGATCATATGGTTGATATTCCATGAGAATAGTCGGATTAGGGATTCTCGCATGGGTTTTAGGAACAAATCGTTCGTGTTTGACTAATCTCTTGGAATTTTATGGAAGATGTTACTGTTGACAACGGCAATGCTGTTGATATAATTTTCCTGGCCTTTCAGAAAGCTTTTGACAAGTTCCTCATGGGCGTCTCTTGCCCAAGTTGGAGAGCTTTGGCATTGAGGGGAATGTCTTAAGTGGATTCGTGAGTGCCTTCATAATAGGGAACAAAGAGGTGTCACTTCAATGGGCAGTCGTCTTCTTGGCAAAAGGTCACTAGTGTGGTCCCCCAGGGATCAGTTCTCGGGCCATTACTTCTTTTCTGGGTTATATTGACGATCTCGAAGGTATGTTCATTCCAGGGTTCAGAAGTTTGCAGACGATACCAGTTGTATCGCGGAGGTTGGTCGAATGGATGATGCTTGGAATGAATTGTTCAAAGGGATCTGGATAAATTTCCAAATGGTCTTCCGCTGGCAAATGCCTGTTTCATGGCAACAATGCACAGCAAAGTTATGCATCGTGGTTTTCACAATCGCCACGCTTCCTTCAAGTTTAAATGGCCCACAATATTCAGGAGGTGAGTTCAGAAAAAAGATTCTTGGGGTTGTTTTGATTCTTCTTTGAAACCTTCCAAGCCGTGGACGAAGCTGCCAGAAAGAGGTAGGTAATGGTTCTTGGCTTGATTAGACGCTCTTCAGTTCCTTGATGTGAGATTGTGTCGGTGTTTTAAGCAACTGGTGGAGACCGCACCTGGAATATTATGTACAAGTGTGGATTCCTTACTTTGCAAAAGCACAAGCAGGTAGGTTATTGAAAAAACACGTTCAGCGTCGGGCAACTTAGAATGATTGAATGTCTGAAAAATTTAAACTACGAGGGGAAAGATTAAGGCATCTCGGTCTAACTAACATGGAGCTGAGGCGCAGTCGGGGTGACTTGTATTCAAGGTTTTTTTCAAAATGTCAGGACTCGATCTGTCTTTCCACTACTTCTTGAATTTTCCAATGTTACTGCAAATAGACGGCCACGGTCTCAAGCTCGTGGTAAACGCTGCAGACCGGACATTCGTAAATATTTCTTCTCGCAGGGGGAGGGAGTGTGTGTCAATGAGTGGAATTGTCTCCTGAAAATGTTGTTCTCTCTAAGAGTGTGAATGTGTTTCAAGAACAGTCTGGATTTATTTTCAGGAATCACGGGGAATTATTTAGGGTTTTGGTTGCATTTTTCTTTCCTGGGATTTGTGGCTCCGGGGTCGTTGATGAGGAGAGGATTCTGTCCCTTCCTTATTCTTATTCACTAAACTAAACTAAATACATGTACTACAACATCTCTAATGGCTAAAAACAGCAATTTTAGTTTGGCTATGTTGTACAAAAATGACTTTGGGAATGAAAGCTGCTGTTTATGATATCAGGGCAGAAGTGGTGCCTATGTTAGTTTTTCAACTGAGAACTGTATACACAAATTGTTAGGGTGTAACTTAATGTCAACCTTTCAAACTAGGTAATTGCTTTTAATGCTACAACTAGGGCTACCAGTCAAATTAATTGTGCCACACACACACTGCATAACCCATCCTTCCAGCTGTTCAGTAGAGTTATGTTTGATGGTTTTCGGAAGTGCACTCAATATCCAAAAGGAAATTTAAAACCCCCCTCCTTGTTACTATCAATCAATGGCCTGAAGTAGGATATCATTCAGTGTCCCATTGAGTCTTGAAAAATCTGGCTGGAAATATGCTAGGTCCCTAATTGGTTTTAATTTTCTCAATACAATCAGTTCAGGCCTCTGGTATCGCAAGTAAACCGTCAGGGAGATCTGATGTTCCATAGTTAAAACGGCTCCCCCAGTTTTGTGTTGTTTGGCTGAATGCTGGCGATCAGGCGCATACCAAAAGATTTGTCTTGGGGAGTTTGAGGTCGGAACCAAGGGAAGTTGCCATCACTAAATGGGCCTCCTCATCCCCCTCCCCCCCCTGTTGTCTTAATAATACAATATTTGGGCCCCCAGCCCCATGCTGCTGCAATATGTACTAAATAACAGCTGCAAAACCTCTGCTGAATGACAAAAATCAGAGTTTAGTACTGTTAAAAACAGTATTGTCATGTGGGTACAGGAAAGCCAATGCTGTCGATAGTAACGCAGGTTCTTACTCACAGGGTTTGATCATATTCCCGAGAATATTGATGATTCCCAAAGTTTCAAGGTTCCACTTTCGGGGTCAGGATTTAGGGAACATCAAACAATGGAACATTGAACCCTTAAAACATTGTACCCTCTGGAGGAAACAGATCCTACCCAGTCTCCTGATTATCAAGTTCTTAGAATAATGACTCTCTGGAAAAACATAAGTCTCTTTCCGTTAGCAGTTGATCGTGCACTTTTTACCATGATGTGCATGTTCAAGCAAAAACTTAATAACGGTAGGTACTGCAGTTCTTTATTGTGTGAAACATTTTGTTTCTTGATGTTCCAAAATCTGCAAGTCAGTTCTTGATGATAGAGACCATTAGCAATCATCAGTTCAATTTCAGGCCCAAGTCCACACTTGTATAAGGATGCCAAATCTCCCAATAGGATGTCTAGGGAGCGGGGTATTGCCATTGAAAATACTAGCTATGAGAAGCTAAAAGTTAAGGAGTGGCTTCCCAGCCACACAAATTGAATGTCACCACAGAACGGCTTTAAAGCCGTCGGTCAACAATGCCTGAGTTCTTAGGCCCGATTACGATTCGGCCCGACGAGAAAGAAAATGTGAAGAAGAAATAGGCAATGTGAACATGCTCTGTAGAGAGTGCGTCGCATCGGCCGACTCAAAATAATCGGCCCCGACTGAGATAATCGGGCAGTGTGACACGCTTTAGACGGAGGTTGCAAGCTAGAGATTGGTTAGAGCTTATTCTTGAATATGGTGAATCTATCATCCCAGTAGTCCCAGGGTTATGCAGTGTGAAGAAAATGCAATTTAAATCTGGATCGGACAAATTTAATTGATAGTGGCTGAGATTGTGTGGGGGGGGGGGGATTGGATGATGGCCAACACAGCAATTTAGATTTCTTTTAGAATCCAATTTTCTTCTTAAAAAGGTATTTTCTGCATACACTGGTCCTTCACCCTCCCAATCTTCCAAGTGTTCTTGCTCCCAGAGTTCCAGCAGTCTGCCAGTAGGCTACATCTTGCATTGTGGGCACTTTCACATAGAGAACTGGGATCTCCCGCATGTGTAGCCATAACTGTGGACTGGGCTGGTTATTGTAAAGTATACCAATACTGTGCTCCACGCTGAATAACGAAAGAGGGACATGTACTAACTCAGATTTTGAAATGCTTTATACAACAGATATGTCTATTGATAGGTCATAAACAAATTACCCACCTCTGGGCCGGGTCTACCCAATGTTCTGGGTTCAATCTCGGAGGTTTGATGTTTCCTGTTTTTTCCGTTGATGAATGCTGGCCATGTTAACAAGGTTCTTACTCCTGGGTTTGATATTCCAGAAATATGATGTTCCAGGTTCGAGTCCAGGTTCATGTTCCCAGGTGTCCAATATTCCAGGTTGATGGGATGGGTTAGGGTTAGGGAACATCAAGCTCTGTACATGAACCCTGGGAACGTAGAAATAGCCCATGTAAGAGTTAGATAAGCTGGGTATGCACCAGTAGAATATAGGCATGCCATATTCCCTGCCTGTCTCAAAAAAAAAAAAAAAGACTTTGGCAGGGCAAATACAACGCCTTGATCCATTTAACAGATGTTCTCTGTTATTGATTATTAAGCCAGGCTATTAGCGGGAGGCCGTATTGGCAATAACCACGTAATGTAGCAGGTTGAACAACTCCGTTCTACTGTCTTTCTCTTAGTAAGTAAAATGAGGACAAAAGATACATATATTAGTAATGCTAGTGAACATAAACTGTGGTATAATGGTTTGGGGAGCTATCTGAAATAAACTGTTTGAATTTTGCCCTTTTATAGTATTCGTCCATAAATTTGAAAAAGCGGCATAAGAAATGTATTTTGCCCCAGTATTTCCTTAGGGTATGTATAATTAACAAATTAAGATATTACCTATTTAATATATTGACACAAATGCGCATTTATTGCTGTTATTCATGTATAGTTTTTTCAAGATTCAACAATATTTAATATATATATATCTACTCAGAGATTAATTTCAACATTTTTTCCAGTGTCTTTTACAGATTCTGTCCCCAATGACAATCATGGCATTCTATCAGAAATTTTGTCTCACACGCCCTGAACAAAGTTCAGGAGAGGACTTGGCGATCAACTTGGTTTTGTGTGTGTGTATGTGTGTGCGATAAGGAGTTAGCTGTTGTGGCAGTGAACCATTAGGCAACACATCTCTATCCAGTTTTGTAAAAACAAAATTTGGAGAGTCCTTAAAGGAGGACAACTGCAGGATAAATATTGAAGATGGTATAATGGCTGGAGAAAAACTGAATGCTTCGTACATCGAAATGGGGTTTGGACCTTACAGTAGTTTTCCTTCTCCACATAAACCTCTGTTGTATTCGAGCCTGCAGCTCGTCCTTTAATGGGCAATCACAATTGACATCACAGTTGAAAAAACAAGGATGATTATGGTATGCATTTTCATTGTTTCATTGTGTAGATAACTCTGATCTTGCAGTTCTGTTGTCTTTCAGGGGGTTTTAATAGGAAACAAAGGATATTTGCAGGGTTGTGCAAGTTTTGGACATTATACTGCATGATGAGATGCCATTTCATCTTGTGCAAAACACACAAGTTTTTGTCTCGCCAATGCTATACCAAAAGCATCACATTCAATCCCTGTAGTTGTTTGCAGTGACTATTGAGATGGAACCACCGATTCGCGCAACCAGGCGAGGAACTGGGGGCAATCGCCTGTAGCTGAACCAGCTATGCTGGACATCTTTGTGAAGGTCAAGGTTTATCAAGAGGCACAATAGACCACTGTGTGAAATTGCCTTTTAGCCCCCCAAATGGTCATTCTTTGATGGATGGTTGATCAACTTTGACAAACATTTTATGACCCCATGAGACATGTTGACCTTGTGGAGGGAGCAATTACGGGGCAATATAGGCCCATAGAGGAAATTTCAAAAAGTGTCTGTCTTCTCCCTACAAGTACATTAGATGTTCTTGAGACTGTGTCAGCGTTTGCAAATTTTGGATACAACATCTAGTACTGTTATAGTGAAACAGTAACATCTAATGGAAAGAAGCCATACAGACCCCAAAAGAGTAGTCTTTGATAGATGTTGACCAAACACGGACCCAATGTCACTGACCTTTGGTAATCTTCGACCATGTGAAGGGGTTACAATATGCCCTGGTGAATGAAATTACCTTTTTCTATCTCTTGGTCATTCTTTGTATGGGAAGGTTTGGGGACCAAACGAGTAACAATCTGTAGTGACTGCCAGAACACATCTTGGCCATATGAAGATCAAGGTCAAATATCATAACAGTAGGAGCACAATAGGTTATTGCTTGAAAACAAGCCCTTATGCCTGATGATCTTGATCATTTAACAAATATGTGTACATTTGTCCTGATACTGTGTGCGGTTTGAGCTACCAGCACCATTTGCTTTTCTCCCTATTATAATAGTCTCAGTGACGTACCGAAATGGTGGAAGGGAGGAGAGGAGGAGAGAAGAAGCAAAAGTGAGGCTGTATAGTAAAGGCTGACAAAACAGTCAGGGAGGCTCCGGATGATAAACACTAGAATCCATCGCAAACTTGTCACAAGATTATTGTGACTTAGGCAATTGCATAAGAAGTACACATCAGATAAAACTATAAGGAAGTTACTAGTTGTTTAACGTTTTAATTATTCTTGGTGAATAAATAGAACATGTATTTATGCCGAGTTCCATGTCTGAAAATATTTATACGGATGGCAATAAACAGAGAAAGGATGTTAATCACTGACAGCGAATAGATAATAAATCATGACCAAATACACTAGGTTTATACTTTGTACTGTCAGAATATATATATATATATATATATATATATGTATACTATATAGATATATATATATATATTACTGTATCAATATTTATATATATATATATAAACATGTATTGGTTGAGGGTGTAAATTCGTTCATCATCATTTCAAAACTCTTCAATAAGTGTGCCTGTTGTGTGCTGCCTCCTATGCAGTGATAACAACTAGCTGGTGTTTGCATATAGTACAGGATAAGACAAGAGTTATAATTTATGGTTGATATCATGGAGAGGTTACAATATTATAGGGGAAGTATATTGGTAAAACAATGGACCCGTAGGCAATCTGCGGCCAATGGGGGGATCGTCCCAGCCCAGGAGAAAGCTCGCTGTTTGAGCCCAGCTAGGCTGCTGTTCTTTCTATAGTTTGATCTTACTTGGTCATAGGAAGCGTATGAGTGTGTGCATCTGGCCATACCTGGCTCCTACTACTAACCATGGAGCTATTATATTAAACTGGAGAGGACATCAGAGGCTGTGTTGTGTTGCCCTGTCCAAATTCCGTCAGAGAACACAAACTCGATGTGAGGGAGGAGCCCTATTGTTTGTGTAAAGTGTAAAAACACATTTAAGTGTGTTCACTCTTATCTGCGAAATTTCGTCGACCAGGAGACCCCCGAAAATACCGTCGTTGTTCCATAGGAAAGAGGGTAATAATAGTGCGAGATTCTGCAACATCTTCAGTGAGTGTTACCCTGTTTCAGAAACGTGGGAAAGTCAGACGATCTTTACGGAAGCAAGAAACAAACATGAGTAGTGGGAATACAACGATTGAGTCGGGCCAAGAAACACCATCTAAGCGTAAGGTATGACATCACGGATTGAACTAGAGCTTAAGAATGTGAAGCTCGAATTAAAGGAGGATGCCAAAAGAAACATATTCTAATCTTACGACGAAATGTGAATCTTGTCGCCTGAATTCCATGTCACTATAAACCACCACTGTCAAATGAGGGCCTGTTAGCATAGCAAGAGGGTTCCACACTGACTTTTGCTTTGCATAGGAGCTCAGTACAGCATGTGGGGCTTGCTACTAACAGATAGGATCATGATGATCACTAATAGGGCCTGCTGCATACCGTCACATAACCAATGTACTAGGGGTCTTGGCGAAGTGCATAGCTGCATATGGTATATGCCATTGTGTGATGAAAAAAGTAGTCGCCGGCACAAACTTCATAACCTCTACATTGTAGGTGTGGAGAACAACTGAGTGCCGAATCCGGGAGTCCGAGTCACCAGTCTGGACTCCGGATAGTATACATTTAGGATTGTGAAGTCTTCCCGTTAGTTAGCTCTCATAACAGACAGGATCGATATACATCACATTAGCTTTCTAAAAGACAGCATGAGGGAATATTTGAAACTGTGTGAGGGGAGGGGGGGAAGAGGGGGGAAGGTGGAAGGAGTGTGTGTTCGTATAGCCCTCAAACTAATATTGGATGTAGGTCATCTTTACCGTCATGAGCCTACACAAAAGATCACAAAACACACCGCTATCAAATCGAGCCATTTCTACTCGCATACAGAGACACCGGCCAATTGCCACTCGGCACAAAGCCAATTTTGCCAAATTTTGAGAACACGTTCATCTTAGAATGAGAAGCTAACGACATGATTGAAACACCTGGAATTTTTGTCCAAACTTCCTGGCTGTTGTGTCCTAATCTATAGAAGCACAGTGAGAATCGAACTGGAACCTTCCTGGGGTCAAGATGCAGTAGATTGACTCAATGAACCGTTAGGCAGGATAGGGCATCAAGGTTTAAAACCTTCCGGTGGGTCAAGATGCAGTAGATATCAATTAAAACCGTGGCGGTAAGGCCCATCAAGGTCTAAACCTTCCTGTGGGCCGAGATGCAGTAGATATTCAATGAAACCGTAGGCAAGGACTGTGGCCGACAAAAATCCTTGTCGGGTCAAGATCTGGACGGTGAGCTGTCGCCCATAACGGTTTTACTTGAATGTCATGCGAGGAGGTAAAGGGAAGGATTGAATTATTTATTAGAGATCCAAAGACAGACAAACTACTATGATGTGTCACAAGGTGGTACGGCTCCTCCTCCCCCCCCCCCCCCCCCCTCCCCCCCCCCGCCCCCCCCCCCCCCCCCCCCTCTGATGTGGAAGTCGCCCCACAGTGAGCCCCATCCCATATATTCAGCCCCTCCCCTGTATGGCACTTTTATAGGCCCTTCCATGTCCATGCTGCAAGGTACATGAACAGAATAGTAAAACCTAAAAACATGTTCATACCATGAATAAAATAGATGTATAAGTATTGATAGGGAATAAAACCGCAAAGAAACAATTAAATTGCACCAATGAGGATGACGATACTCGAAAAACAATACCTGCTGGTATTGAATGATATTGTGAGTTTACTTTTGAAAAATGGACAAACTGGATGATGTAAAAAATAAGGGAAAACAAGGAAGCTTGATTCTAAAACTGGGAAGAACAATAAATGGGGCTCATGTCTTCAGAACCAAGAGAGTATAAATTCTAAATTCGCCTCGCCCCCTGAACAAGCTACAACAATGCCCTGCCAATACAAGGAATGAACAAATGAATGAATGACTAATATGACATTCAACCAAATTTCCACTGGTCTTATGGTACTCAAGGACAGGACACAGAGAACACAGATGGTTTTTACTCCTGAGTGTTCCCCTCCTCTTCTAGACAGGCAAGGTAGGCATCGGACACCATATGACATGCATTCTGTTATGTTTAAATATCAACCCATTATATATGATAATTAGATATATATATATTAAGCCTCATTTGTTGAGGATTGCAGTGAAGTGTATGTCCTAGCAATCTCATCCCAGTGTTCTCCATGTAACTAAAACAGTTACTGACGCTATTTTGATTACATAGCGGTAATGTTACTTCTCTTTTCAAATATGCAATAACTTTTAGGTGTAACATTTCCCCATCAAACAAATGGTTCAATTTGTCAAGTATTCCATTAGTTTATTCTGGGATATCACATTTCCAAGCCGTAATTTTGTTGGTGCTAGCCGGGAGGGTGGGGGGGGGGAAGGGGGTGCCACTTACTGAAGGTCTCATCAAAAACTACCGCTCTGCAGGGTTCCGTCCAGTACCTCGTGAATGCAGATCCCTTTTCTCACTTTCTAGCATTTGAAGTCTGAAACTGAAAAATAAGTATTTGGGTCTAGAGTATCTTTATTCTCATAAAAAACACCCCTGCTTGCACCTGCTACTCATTACGGAACCATAGTACTATTTCGCTAACACATTCATACCAATTTTCCATTCAAATATTCATGGGGAAATAAAATTTTCTACTGTTAGTTTAACATGCTCTGATGCGAAGTTTACAATGAACAGAATAATCTCATGATTTAGGCAATGTGCAAACTGTAATACAAGTTAAAATGTGAGAGCTAGCGAAGGTTAGCTTGACTTGATGAGTTTAGATTTTTTAGTTTAGTTTTTTGCGAAGTGACATGCCCAAGGGCAGCAGAGTAATCGACCGAAGCTGAGCACTTTTAAGCGTATTACAAGATGGAATCTGGAAAAATTAGGTTGTACCTTGTTACGACTTGAGATCAAAATAGATATTTTTTGTAGTGCACACAGCTGAGAAACCAACAAAGGCTTCAGAAAACCGGCTGAGGGTTGCTGATTACTTGCCGTGGTTTAGTGACAAAATATTGTAATTCATTGAATTGAGCCAATTTCACGGGGAACTGTGGTTACAACGTTTTGCCAAATGAATATTACATTACATTTTGCCAAGCATGACAAATCTCTTGGTTCCCCCTTGAATACATTGCTGAATTTCTAAAAGGCATTTTTCGACAGTTGTCACAGTCAACATTGATTCCCAGCTGGCTGAATTATACACACGTTAATGTTCACTAGACAGAATAGAGTAATTGAAAGAGCCAATCTCATTATGCACAGAGTGGGAATGAGGATATTGAAGAAAAAAAATTGAATAGGATGTGGCAGAACTTGGCTGTTGTTCAGTTTGAGCTGTACGACGTTACCTTACACCAACAACGAACATATAGTGGCATGAACTCCATCCACCCGCTTTCTACAAAAAATAGAACTAAACAAACGTTACATACTACTGTCAAACATAAATCAATCATTTTTGTTTTAAGCTACAGAATTCATGGGAGATTAAAAGAGCATAACACTTTTCTTGTCGTAGCTCACCAAATGAGAATTTTAACATTTATCCAGGTAAAGGGTCTATAAATAAGAATAATATATTTCATCTGTGATTTATATTTATTTACAAACCCAAGGACTACCTTCACCCAACAATTTCCCCATTCATGACATTTTTAGGAGTAGAGGCAGATGTTCTCTCCTTGGGTACACTAAAAAAGCGGCAATAGCCAAACCTAAGGAATTGAGAAGGGGGTGGCTTGAAACCGGAATGGACACTCCCATGGTCAAGAGTAATTGTTGATTCACTGGTCGAAGTATGGTGAGGGGAAAATAGGTGGGGAAAAATTAGCACAGGCCAAAATTTCCCCGATTGTGAAAGGAACATCAAAACATTCCCTCCAGCCAAGTGTGTGAAAGTGAAAAAAAAGATTAAGTGGGGTTCTATGTTCCCAGCTATAAAAAAATTGGGGTTTCAATCCTGTGGTTCAGTGCCCCAAAGGCCCATGGAGTAACAGGCAATAGGTTGTCTGTTCTATTACCCAAAGCTTTGGACAGCCAGAGTGTATAGAGAATATTGCTCTGACTTCTAGGGTTGCCCACCGCATTTTCTCAGTTATAAGGCAATGAATTGTTTGTTCATACTGTGTGGTCATATGGATCACCCACAAACAATGACAGAAGGTTCAATTTTAATGAGGTCATTGTCTGGTAGCAAACTGGCAAAGAGGGGTGGCATGTACATGACTCACAATGAAGAAACCGACCGTTATAATATATAAGTATAATGAATATATGATGAGTCGGTACAACAACATGATTCTGATATACCGTGGTGCCGTTTTATCTATTTTTTGGCCAAGTGTTAGGGAACAATACTGCCTGTCAATTAGGCCCTAGCATGAAATGTTGTAGATTTCTGTGTCGTCGCAAAATGGTCGAAATCCAGACTCCCAAAATTTTATTGACATACAATCATCTCTGTAGTTCAGGCTTTTGTGCTGTGTTTATGTGGGACAGTGACAAGTCCTCCCACATGTATCAATGAGAATAGTAAATTATGTGTTTAATGTTGCAATCTGAGGCGTTAGAGTAGGTAGTGGCACCCTCATCATTTTTTCCAGTAGAGAGCCCCAGGATACTTTCACAATAATCAGCTGTACATAGGCATTATGCCAGACGTAGTCATGAAGTTTTGTATCTTTGGTATGACTGACCTGTTATCAACCAATCAGACCCCTCCGTTTTGTGAGTCGTTAAGTTCTGCCCCTCTATCACAGCGTAGAGGGCTATGAGGAAACTCTGGGGGACATTTATCAGTGTGATAACAGAATGTGGTGCTTGAAGTATTGGGAATATTGCAGAAAAAAGAGTGTACCATGTTGGGAAATGAACTCTAAGATAGTGTATTAGGATGAACCGTACTCACAAACACACACTATAAACTCATACACACTGAGCGTGTGGTATCCACAAAAATCTGTTCCTTTCTATGATTGCAGGGAGTCCTTCCTCACTGGTATGATCATTCATCTTCTAGACTGGGACTCTCGGATGGAAGCAAAGGAGTATTGTAGTAGCTACTTGCCTGATTCGGAGGGACCGACCCCACTATGCGAGGAAGACTTCTCTTTGGCCAGTTTCTCGGCAAATGTGTGTAAAGAGTGTCTCAGTACATTGAGTTATCACTGGAATGGAATGTCATCGTCACATGGTGCCCCTCTGCATCTTCACTCCATTGGTTGAGACTGATGCCTTTTTGGAGGGGGTCTCTTTTATCATTCTGATCATCCCTCAAACCCGGACTTCCTCGTCACAGCCGCTCCCTTCATCAGACCCCTTACCGGTTGTCCCTCACCAGACTCCAGGTCCCCAGGAATCTCGTTAGTAATCAGCACTCCTAACAACGTGATCATGTTCTGTTTTGTCGTTTTGCCGTGCCCATGACGTCACTTTCCTCTAAACTATACTCTCTTCTTCCCCCCACCCAAACAGAAGGTGCCTCATCCCCCAGGCGTCTGCAATTCCTCCTCCCCATCCCCTTCTCGGGTCGTTCACGTCGCTCTCAGGCCTCACCGTTCTCAAGTTCTTTATCAGATAGTGTCGCCGCCTTCGCCATACCTTTTCCTTCGTGAAGCCTTGTGATGGGGTTGCCCGGCAGGCGCTCCCTGACATTGTGTCGTAGAGGGGTTCCAAGGAACCTGTCGGGGGAACCAGGTCTCTTGCTGTCTGGCGGTACATCTGGATCGCCATGCCTGCATTGCTGCCCTGTTCTTGCTGAAATGAAGGAAAGTCATAAAGTGTCCGAGGTTGCATTTGTACGGCCAAAACATTTCTCTGGCTATTATAATAGCAATTTGAGGCTACTGTTCATCCAATGATAACATTTCTTCAGGCTCTAGAGCATAGTGACAAGGTCAGATATGGAGAGGGGAGACCTAGATCTGGGAATGAAAGAGAAGGGGGGAAAGGGGGGGGGGGGGGGACAACATTTCCTCGAGACGATTATTTTGAAATAGTATAATAGTTGATGTACATAACAATATCCTACTGTTTTGACATTGAGAGAAAAACAATTGATGCGGCATGTTCTACACCGAGGGCCTACTCATGTATACTACTAGGGTAAGAGGGTAGGCGCAGTATTACCCGTAATGAAAGGGTTAATGTAAAGAAGGGGGTATACACACGCAGTGCCTACTCATTTATAATAATATGGTAAGATGGGTAGAGCAGTGATTACCCACGTTACTGAAATGGGTATGTAAGGAGGGGGCTCATACACGAAGCGCCTACTCATGTTACTCAGTGTCAGAGGGGTAGGCGCCAGTTGCTTACCACGTTACCTGAACGGGTTAATGTAAGGAGGGGAGTCTTAATGCAGCAACCTACTCAGGGAAAAAACGAGGTCAGCTGGGTAGGAGCACGTGCCTACCCACAAATGGTAGATGGAAACTTGCAAACTTGCGGTTCCAGTCCTCAATGCTGAGTGCCCAGCAAGAGGGGCAAATGGCACACAAACACATACATTAGGCTAATGTACTGGTCGGACAAGAGTGAGGGCAACATGGGGGTCGAATTTTCGAAATGTGTTATTGGAATTCAGAATCACCTTTCGCCATCAATTTGTTTTGTTTTGTTTTTTCATTCTGAACCCGATAAACCACCTGCCAGACATTCACAAAAATCTGTGATGGTCCTGAGCCAGCAAGGTTCATTATCAAATCATGAATTACTTGTGTATGTGTTCACAAACCTGATCAATCAAATGAGCATAGTATAATGCAATTTACA
Organism: Sclerodactyla briareus; assembly: GCA_026419785.1. Classification (NCBI taxonomy): domain Eukaryota; kingdom Metazoa; phylum Echinodermata; class Holothuroidea; order Dendrochirotida; family Sclerodactylidae; genus Sclerodactyla; species Sclerodactyla briareus. The sequence goes on from JAODTK010001221.1 coordinate 390,671, forward strand.
GATCCAGGGAGCAACAAATCAAATTCTCTTACTGGGGGGAGATTCAGGAGGCCAGCCACTTCCAGGGTTTTCAATTTATTCTCCAAACTCTTCAACCCTCTTGCCTAGGCTTCCGTGATAAGTGAAAATATCAACAAGCATTTGGAATACTAATATTACTACTACCAACATCCCTTTGAAATAAGTATATTACTACTACCAAAAATCTTTTGAAATTAATATCACTACTACCAATATTTCTTTGAAACACTTATAGCACTTCTACCAACAGCTCCTGGAATCCTGATATTACTACTACCAACATCCCTTTGAAATACTGATATTACTACTACCAACATATCTTCGGAATATTGCTAATACTTAGCTACCAAGATTTTTTGAATATTACTAATATTACTACTACCAACATTCCTCTGAAATACTAATATGCTACTACCAACATCCTTTTTAAATACTTAATATCAACTTTTTACTACCAACTTCCTTTTTAAAAACTAGCCTCACTGTTTATCCTGATCCCTGAAATAGTTGACTCTAATCCCTTCACACGTTCATCCCAATAATCCAACCAGTATATTGAATTGTCTTACAAGTTAGTTCTAATCATTTCACATGTGAGCCTAATAACTTGAAACGGTTCATTGCATGCAGTTTTTCCATATCTTTAAGGTCATCTTCCAAGAAAAGCTCAAAGTCGTGGTCGATCATCCACAAAGTTCTCGATGACCCTTCATTCGCCTACTGCGGCTCTCACTTGTGGAAAACCCTTCTTGACTCTGTCCATCTGGCTCCGACGGTAGCTACTTTCAAGCCCGTATTGAAAGGTTCTCTTCACTCAGCACTTCTGTCTGACTGATTTCAGGTTTTGTATTTGGTTTGTGTTTCTCTCCGTTTCTCGTCCCCCTTATTCTCTTCTTTTTTTTTGGTTTGTGTTTCTTCGAGGTCGGTTTTAAACGCACCCCCTAGAAGGCACCTTCTTGCAATAGGCGCTCCATCAAGTGATCATTATTATTAGTATTATCTGATTGCCTCAAAGGGTTTATCTAATAATTTCAGAGTGCCTCCTGATCATTCTCTCCTACTCACGTGTTTGGTTCCTCTGGTGTGATTAAGCAACAATTCTTAATCATGGATGTCTCTAGTAAGAGGCTCTAGGGGGGGGGGACAGGGAATGTTAGTCAGTTATGGTGGACGAGGTCAGGGGACTCCCTGCTTGTTATCTCCAAGTAAATTCTCAACTAGGACAAGAGAAAGATTAGATACGGGACAGTGGCTCTCAGAAAAAAAGACAGTGTGAATTGGTATATTGGCCACGTGAAGTTATGAAGATAATTTTGCATGGGGAATCAACCCAAAATGGTGACGAGATTAGTTTAGTTATGAGCGTGTTGTCAATGAAGTTGTTAATTTGTATACAAACCAGTGCTAGCAATGATCGAAGCTTACTCGGTAGCCTTCGCAGAGATCTGTCATGGGATGGGGGGGGGGGGGGGGGGAGGGTGGAACAAAGGGATAAGTGAGCCATTAATAAATGGCTCACCCTTCGATTGGAGAATAAGTACAATTTATGGGCCCCTAGACACCGCTACTGAATATTTGGCTAAGTAACAGCTGGCAAAACTTCTTCTGAACTGCACGAACTCAGTTTTTGTGTTTTAAAAATTCATTAATCACCCCCTTTGCGTACGGCCATTGGCTTTAATATCAGTATCCTGGACTGTTAGCTCCGTTAGAGATGAATGGGTCGCATTGATTTGTCAGCCAATAGTTTCATTTATTGAAGGTGAAATACGTACCACTATCTATCAATAACAGTCAACCAAAACAGCCATTTATTTAATCAGGTAGGTAATGAAGTTCACTCGAAACTAGCGGTGATGGAAGGGTTATTTTTAGGGATAAGGGGACTCGAGTGCGTCCCCCCGGAGGGACCATAATTGATATTCCTGGGACATCATCGCCGTTGGCGAAACCAAGAGATTTTGGGGGACTGGAGTCCTGCTGCTTGCTGTGAGGAAACAGACCTGTGGGAGCGATGTTCTGTGCCAGCTGCCATGAACCATGTTACCCATAAGGATGAAAAAAGTCAGATTTTTAAACCGGATTGATGAGGACGGACGAGGTCTGGCTGCGAGGAATATTCAAAATGACTTGCTTCTGGGATTAAGACCAGCTGCCTCCCTCCTGAGCTTGAATTGGACAATCCCTCTCCCCTTCCTCTTCTCACACACCCTGAAGAAAGGACGTAGGACATTGTTCTTCAGATAACAGCAGTGACCAGAAACCATGGATCAATGGATTGGAAGATTCTTCTGTCCAACTCAAGTTGAGATAGCAGGGGCAGGGGTGGGGGGGGAGGGGTGCACTCTACTGAGAGGGTTCCCACAAAACTTCCGCTCTGCAGGGTTCCAGTATCTTGTGAATGCCAGATCTCTGTTCTACTTCTAGATTGAATGTTGGAAAAAGAAAGTATTTGGGTCTAGGAGTGTTTGTATCGCATAAAAAAACAAACCCTGCACCCGCTTAGGCACCTGCTAACTTATTCCGGACCCATAGTACTATTTCGCTAACACATTCATTACCACATTTTCCATTAAATATTCAAACTGAAGATATTCTTACTGATAGTTGAACATGGCTCTAATGCCGAGTTTACAATGAACCGAATAATTCAACGGATTTAGGCAATGTTCAAACTATAATACAAGTAATTGGAGATGCTAGCTGAGGTTAGGCTTTTGACTCTGATGAGATTTTTTAGTTTATGTTGTGGAGTCGACCAAGCTGAGCAACTTTAAGCGTATTACACGAGGAATCTGGAAGATTAGGTTGTACCTTGTTACGACTTTTAGATTAAAACCGATATTTTTGTAAGACTGACAACAAGTGAACACACAACAAGGATTCAGCAACCGGGTGAGGGTTGGTTGATACCTGCCGTCGTGACAAAATATTGTAAGAATTGAATCTGAGCCATTCCACGACTGTGGTTTACGATCGTTGGCCAAATGAATATACATTACATTTTGCCAAGCCTGACCAAATCTCTTGGTTTCGCCTTGCATACCCTGCTGCTGAATTTTCTAAAAGCATTTTTATCGCAGTTGTCACAGTCAACATTTATTCGCCAGCTGGCTGAATTTACACCCGTTAACGGGGCACAGAAGTATATATGTTCAATGAACGAGCCAATTCATTATTGCACCAGTGGACTGAGTGTATATTTGAAGACCAAAAAAAAATTGAAATGGAAAGAGGAAGAACTTGGCTGTGTTCAGTCTTGCGCTGTACGAAGTTACTTTACACAACAAGAACATATAGTGGCATGAACTCCAACCCCGCTTTCTACCAAAAAAATAGAACTAAAAACGAACGTTACATACTTAAGCGCAAACATAAATAATTTGTCTTCAAGCTACCAGAATTTATGGGAGTTGAAAAGCAACACACTTTTCTTTTTAGCTCCCCAATGAGAATTACATTTATGTTAGAAAAATATAAGATATTTCCATCGTAATGTATAATTAGTTAAAAAACCGAGACTACCTCACCAACCAATTCCCCACTTCATGACATTTTGTAGGTATTCGAGGCAGATGTCTCTCCTTGGGTAACTAAAAAGCGGACGATTTAGAAACCTAAGGAACGCGCGAACGAGAGTGGCTTGAAACCTGAATGAACTCCATGCGAGTGGTGGTGATTCAATGTCAAACTTAGGGTGAGGAAGGAAAAAAGTGGGGAAAACTTATCACAGGGCAAAATTTCCCCCCGATCCGTGATGAAAGAACATTCAACATTCCCTCCAGCAAAGTGTGTGATATGTGAAAAAAAGATAATGGAGGTTCAGTCCCCCTATAAAAAAAAGTGGGGGTCTCACCTCTGGTTAAGTGCCCAGAGCCCATGGGTTACAGGCAATAGGTGCCTTTCTATTACCCATCAGCTTGGGACACAAGAGTGGTATGAAAATTTGCCCTCTGACTTCTTAAGGGTTGCCGCCCAACCGCCTTTTCCCTCAGTTATAAGGCAAATTATTGTTTGTTCATACTGTGTTGGTCATATGTATCACCACACACATATGCAGAAGGTCAATTTTAATGAGGGTCATGTCTGGTACCAACTGGCAAAGAGGGGCATTTACATGACTCACAACGAAGAACCAACACGTTTAATATATAAGTATGATAAAATCATTATGAGTCGGTACTCACAACATGATCTGATTACCGTGGTTCCGTTTTAATTTAATCCATTTTTTTCGGCCACGTGTTTAGGAACAATACTGCCGACTGCCTCGTCACTTAGGCCTCTAGCATAAGATGTAGATATCTGTGTCCTTCGCAAATGGTCGCAATCCTACTCCCAAAATTTTAATTGACATACAAATCACATCTGTAGTTCATGCTTTGTGCTGTGTTTATGTTGGGATCGTGACAAGTCCTCCACATGTCTCATGAGTAATATTAAGTGTTTTTAATTTTCAATTTTGAGCTTCTGGTGTAGGTAGTGGCGCCCATGTCGCCCTACATCCTTTTTTCCAGTAGAGAGCCACAGGATTACTCTCCATCCTCAGCTGTACACAGCAGTAAGCCGACGTATCTTAAGTTTTATATCTTCGGTATGACTGACCTGGTATTCACCCACAATCAGAACCCTCCGTTTTGTGAGCCGTTCAGTTCTGCCTGCCCACAACCGCTACAACACATCGTAGAAGGGCTATAGGAACTCTGGGGGACTTTATCAGTGTGATACAGAATGGTGGTGCTTGAAGTATTGGAATATTGCAGAATGCGTCTATGTAGAATAGTGTATTATTAGGATGCAACCTACTAACACACAACACATACTACTCAACCCACTGAGGGGCGGTACTCCACAAAAATCTTTGTTCCTTTCTCTGATGCACGCGAGTTCCTTCCCCTCACTGGTATTTGATCTCATCTTCTAGACTGGGACTCTCGGATGGAAGCAAAGGTGGTCATTGTATTAGCTTTCCCTGATTCTGAGGAACCGAACCCACTTTGCTAGGAACACTTCTCTTTTTGGCCAGTTTTTCTCTCGGCAACTGTGGTCAAAGAGTGTCTCCATATCGCTGATGTTATCACACTGGATAATGTCATCGTCCACATTTGCCCCCCCACATCTTCATCCATTGTTGGAGACTGATGCCTTTTTGGAGGGGTCTCTTTTAATCAATTCTGATCATCCTCAAACCCGATTCCTCAGACCAACCGCCTCCTCCCCCTTCATCAGACCCTTTACCCGGTGTCCCCCACCAGACCATTTCCCCAGAATCCCTCGTTAGTAAATCATCACTCCTAACAACGTGATCAGGTTCTGTTTTTGTTCGGTTTTTTCCTGTTCCCACTGACGTCACTTCCTCTAAACTCTTACTTCTTCTCCCCCACAGAAGGTGCCTCAGCCCACAGCGTCTGCGATCCCTCCTCCTCCCCATCCCCCTTCCTCGGTCGTTCCAGCGCTCTCACCCTCACCAGTTCTCAAGTTCTTTCATCAGCTCAGTGTCCGCCATGCTTCTCCATAGCCTCTCGTGAAAAGCCTTTTTTGTGGGTGCCTGAGGGGCCCGGCAGGCTGCTCCCTGATTGGTCGCTATAGGTGGTCTCCAATGACCTGTCGGGGAACCAGGGTCTCTTTGCTGTCTGGGCGGTGACATCTTGATCGCCATTCCTGCATTGGCTGCTGTTCTTTGCTGAAATGAAGGAAAGTCATAAGTGTTCCGAGGTTGCATTTGTACGGCCAAACATTTCTATGGCTATAAGAGCAAATTTGAGGCTAACTGTAATCATCTCCGGATAACATTTCTCAGGCTCAGAGCATGTGACAAGTCCGATATTGGAGATGGATACTAGATTGGAAATGAAAGAGAATGGGGGAAGGGGGGGGGTGGTTACAACATTTCCTCTGAAGACGATTATCTTTGAAATGTATAATTGATAATAATAAACAATATCCTACTGTTTTGACATTGAGAGAAAAATGATGGGCATGTTATTAACAGCATTGCCACTCATGTATAACTACTATGTTAAGATGGGTAGGCCGCAGTGATTACCCAGTACTTGGAAAGGGTTATGTAAGAATGGGAGTATACACGCAGTGCCTACTCATGTTACTACTATGGTAATATGGGAGGCGATTGATTACCTACCTCACTATGAATGGGTTATGTAGGGGGGGCTATACACGCAGCGCTACTCATGTATCCTACACGTGGTCAGATGGGAGCGCAGTGGCTTACCCGTACTGAACGGGTTATGTAGGAGGGGAGTCTTAAGCCGCACCTACTCGGGGAAAAACCGCTGGTCAGAGCTGGGTAAAGGGAACGTTCCTACCCACATAATGGTAGATGGACACTGCAAACTTGCGTGTTCCAGTCCTCATGCTGAGTGCCCAGCAAGACTTGCAACTGGCAACAACACATACATTAGGCCTATGTACTGTCTGGACAAGATTTGTGAGCAAACTGGGTGTCTATTTTCGAAATGTGATTATTGACTCAAATCACTTTCTCACAAATCAATTTTGTTTTTGTTTGTTTTCATCATCTGAAGCCCGATAACCCCCTTCCGCATTTCACAAAAATCTGTGACTGGTCCTGAGCCAGCAAGGTTCATTATCAAATCATGCATTACTTGTGTATGTGTTCAGAACCTGATCATCAAAGTGAGCATAGTCACTGCAATTTACAGATCCAGGGAGCAACAAATCATTCTCTTACCGGGGGAGATTCCGAGGCCAGCCCTTCCAGGGTTTCAATTTTCTTATTCTCCAACTCTTCAACCCTCTTGCCTAGGATCCTTGATATTGAAATATCAACCAAGCCTTTGGAATACTAATATTACTACTACCAACATCCCTTTGAAATAAGTATATTACTACTACCAACATCCTTTTGGAATATTAATATCCTACTCACAATATTTCTCTTTGAAACACTTATATCACTTCTTACCACATCTTCCCCTGGAATATGATATACTATACCAACCACATCCCTTTGAATACTGGATTTACTACACCACAATCTTCGGATATTTCAATACTACTGACAACATTTCTGTTGAAAACTGATATTACTAACTACCGAACATTCCTCCTGAAATACTAATATTACTACTACCAACATCCTTTTGAAATACTAATATCACTACTACTTACCACCAACTTCCTTTTTAAAATACTAGCCTCACATTGTATTCTGATCCCTGAATAGTTACTCTAATAATAATCCCGCTTCATCAACAACTCATCCATAATCCAACCAGTAATAATTGCCAATTGTCTTACAAGGTAGTTCTACTCATTTCAACATGTCTAGGCCTAATAACCTGAGTTTTCATGCATGCATGTTTCTCCATATCTTTAAGGTCATCTTCCAAGCACACTCAAATCGTGGTTCGCATCATCCACAAAGTTCTACGATGACCCGTTATATATGTCGCGCCTCTGCTGCTCCTCACTTGTGGAAAACCCTTCTTTTGACGCTCTGTCCACTGGCTCCGACTGTAGCACTTCCAGCCTCGTCTTGAAACGGTTCTCTTCACTCAGCACTTGCTGTCTGACTGATTCTCCCGTTTTGTCTTTTGTGGTGTGTTTTCTCTCCTGTTTCTCTCCTCCTCCTTATTCTCTTCTCTTTTTTTTTGTTTGTGCTTCTTCTAGTCGTTAAAGCACCTAGAGGGCTTCTTGCAATCGGCGCTCCATCACGTCCTCATTATTATTATTATTCATCTGGATTGCCTCACAGGGTTTATCCTAATCATTTCAGAGAGTTCCTCCTAATCTTCTCTCCATACTCACACTTTTTTGTGTTCCTCTGGTGGTTGATATAGCAACATTCTTTATCATGGCCTGTCTCTAGTAGAGCTCTAGACAGGGAATGTTAGGTCAGTTCTGGTGGACGAGGTCACGGGATACTCCCGCCTTTGTTATCTCCAATGTACAGTCTCAACTAGGACAGAGAAAGATTATATACGGGACAGTGGCTCTCAGAAAAAGACAGTGTGCTGGTCCATATTTGCCACAGGTGTAACCTGTTAGTGGATAGAATAATTTTGCATGGGGAATCAACCAAAATGGGCCGAGATCATTTTATACGCTGTTTTGTCAATGAGTGTAATTTTGTATCACAACCATGCTACAAGGATCGAAGCCTTATCGTTAGCCTTCGCAGAGATCTGTCATGGGTGGTGGGGGGGGGGGGGGGGGGGGGGTGTGGGGGGGGGGGGGGGGGGGGGGGGGGGGGTCGGAAACCCAAGGGAATGCGCCCTAAGAATGGCCTCACCCTTCTAATTGGAGAATAAGTACAATTATGAGGGCCCTAGACACACGCTACTGCACTATTTTGCTATTACAGCTGCAAAAACTTCTTCTTAACTGCACGAACTCAGTTTTTGTGTTAAACATTCAATTATCAACCCCCTTTGCGTACGCCATTTTGGCTTTACTATCATCCCTGGGACCTGTTAGCTCGCGTAGATATGTATGGTGTCCCGCATATTTTGTCAGCCAATCAGTTCACTTTATTGAAAGGTGAAATAGTACTACCTATCAATAACATTCAACCAAGACAGCCATTTATTACTAGGTAATGAAGTTCACACTCGAAACTAGCGGTGATGGAGGGTTATTTTTTAGGGGATCAGGGGACATCGATGTGCGTCCCCCAGGAGCTGGACCTCATTTGATATCTCCTGGGACCTCATCGGCTTGGCGAAACCAAGATGCATTTGGGGGACTGGAGTCCCTCTTCTGTGAGGAAACAATACCTGTGAAGCTGAGTCTGTGCCAGCTGCCATGAACCATGTTAACCCATAAATGATGAAAAAGTCAGATTTTAAAACATATGATGAGGACACGAAGGTCGGCTTGCGAGGAATCTTCAAATTACCTTGCTTCTGGGATAGAACCAGGCGCCTCCCCTTAAGCTTGACTTGACAATCCCTCTCCCCTTCCTCTTCTCCGCACACACCTGGCAGGAAAGGAGTATACATTGTCCTTCAGATACAGCAGTGAACCAGAAACCAATAGGATCAATTATGGAAAGAATTCTTCCTGTCAAACTCAAGTTCTTGAGTTACCTAAAGCCCAATGGTCATGGGACAGATTCTTTTAAACTAGTAGAGGTGGGAGAGGACACATCAAAACCCCAGCATTTTGCCTCATTGAGTTATTTCAATTTGTTTCGGGAATTTGAAATCTGTGTTACCACGAGAGGGGGGCTGTAGCCAGCGCCATAGACTTACACATGCATTATGCGCCTTGACAACAGGACGAAAACAGGGGATTCCTATATAAATTATGAGACTTACTTACTTTGGTTTACCTCTTTGTGGAGACAGGCGATCGCCCCCGTGTCTCGCTGGTGTGCAATCAGTGGTTTCCTCCATAAGTCACCATGCGAATAATTAGGAGTCATCTATCTGTTGCTTAAGGTTCGTTTTTTGGTATTAGCATCAAACAGGAAAGGGCCTATATCAGTGACCAATTCAAATTCATAAGGACGGATTATTGACCAGGTTACTAAAGGAGTAACGTTGTGTGGAAATGTGACTAACATGTCCTAAGTATGCAATTGAGACACAATACTCTACTTCCATAGACCTAGCTATTTTCTCAGGACCAATAGTGAACCACTCAATAGGTTTAAGGGAATTTCATCAAACCTGAATGTTTGCATGAATGATATAAATTTACACATTTGAATAAACCCACAGGGGACTGTAGTGAATTAGGGGGACTACAGGCGGTGAGGCGGACCATACCCATGAAGATTCATGAAAATCGAACAAACTTTGAAATTTTGAATAAACTATGCCAAAATAGACACAGTGAAGACTTCTACTGACTTGCCCTCATATGTGAGAATGTCGGAAAGTAAAGGAAATTCATACGGTCATACCCACCAGAGTATTTTCCAGTTGTAAATTGTAATAGGTTCCAACAATAACCTTGATTAGCACACATTATGGGTACTGTTGTACCTGGGGCCCTCACCATTTGTCTTTGAGGGGGGGTGGGCGGGGAGGTGTAATTGGCAAGCTGTTTTATTTTTATAATTGACTTTTTGGATTAATGTGATATTCATATCATATTTCCATAAACAACTGATAACTATCAACATCAACATCAAGAATACAGCAAACAAAAAAGCAACGTCATTCGTAGTCTGCGTATCCTGTTGAAGTGAGGTCTTGACTGTAGTGTACACCAAGAACAATATCACTATCCCTCCCTAATCCTTGCCTCCAAAAATCCAAATACTGTAGGCCTAATCTTAACCATACTGCTTTAAGGCGGCAGCACCAATTCAATTTCTGGGCCAGCACTAATTCATTGTTTACTGATTCACTTAACAGGCAAGGGATTTTGGTGACAGGCCAATAAGCAAATCTCTTTGGGGATTCCCAGATGAAGGGGTAGGAACACAGGATTTTGACCAAATGAAATATCTGTCTGTTACAGATAGGACTTACTGGTTAGGATGAATAGAAATAACAACCTGGGGGTTTGAAATTGAAATGAGTAAAACTCCAGAGAGATAGTTCTGCAAAATTTTGTTTATTATAGCTTGCTATAATAATATAGTGTGTCAGCATCATGTGGTCGTAGGGTACACCAAGACATAATTCATAAATAGGTAGATTCAGTCTTTAGAGGCTGTTGCAGGTAATGTATTATTTGACCCCCCAGTTTTGGCCCATAAGGGCCCTTAATGACCTTGATGAAACAACGGTTTTTTTGAGAAATGTTATCCTTGATAATCATGCAGGCATGTCCCACATTTCAGCCTATCACACACAGTCACTAGGAATGATTGCAGGATGGTATTATTGGAGTTTCGTGACCTCGATGACCTTGATGACATGACGGTTTTATGAAAAATGCTTGCCTCAATGTTATGCACCAAGCCCCAAAAGCATTATGTAATCAGGTACACACACCGTATGCTATCGCCCAAAAAGCTATTAAATCAACCTTTGGCCCCTTGTATCCAAAAATCGACAGTTTTTTTCTGGCCTGTAACTCTTAAAATAAGCAACATTTTCTAAAAACTTGACCTTAGACATTTTGACTGTCTTTGATGTTGTTTGATTACTGCACCCAAAAATTACCATGACAAATCTCTACGAGCACCCTAATTGCACTCACTCCAATGTTTCTGGCCATTTAAACAAAATTAGAAAAATTGCATAATTTATGCAATTAGTCACAATTAATGACCTAAGGACACTGACATGTTGTTGTTAACTTTATCAGGATCAAAGGTGTACCATCTCCACCAAGGTTCATGAGGATTCAACAACTTTAAAATATGCAATAAACTATGCAAAGGGACTAGGTAAATGCGGATTAGTAACATTAAATGACCTTCGCAGTGGCCTCGTCCCTACTGTAAAATTCATTGGGACTATAGATACACCATCTCACCCGAGTTTCGAAATACAACGACACTTCGAAATATTGCGAAATTATGCAAAATAAACTACTATTAACATTAATCATGCCAGGATACTATGAATTCGTGTTGACCTTCATAGTTGTTATTACTACGAAACGGCATCACAAATGCATTTACCGATCAAGAGATCATCGTGTACACAAGCTCCCGGGCCACTTTTCATTAAAGATTTCAAAATTTATGCAAATGAGTATGGTGGTTCGAGGCCGAAAAGTGGAGGCATATCGGCAAACTCTTTCACGACACACATCCACAAAAAGGTCCAGAATGATGGCTTTTCACGGTTCAGGAGATATCGACCGCCACATATGGACAGACAGACAGACAACGGACGGGACAGACGACGACACACACACACAAAGTGACCACTATGTCTCTCCTTGAAACAAGTTCAGGCGAGACAAAAAAAATTATGGTCCCGCTAGAGGTTTGTTCAGAAGAGTCATATTTTTACATTCGCCTTTTGATTACAGGGGATCTGTAGTCCCTCCATGATGACGACCCAGACATTCGCAATAGCCAATTGCTGCTTTATTGGAACGCTCAATTGGCTGAAATTCTGTTCAAGGGTTCGGCTCCCATAACATAATAAACAGATAGTACCAGACGCTGAGTTATATTTAAATAACAATCACGCTTCAAACACCCTATCCTAAATTCCTCCAACCAGGGTAGAAAATAATTTTTTGCCTCACGGGGCTCTTTTCAATTTTGACCTTTAAAAAAGCCCCGGCTTACTGCTAGGACGAGTCAGGAATTTGTCCATCTTTATCCCCTTCACTGTTTCACGATCGATATACAAATTGTAAAGAGTCCAGACTGGCGTATGAAACACATTCAGTGTGACATGTTTCCAGCCTGGTACGGGCTCCCAATGAAGTGATTAAAGGCTGTCACATTGAGATTTGAGAACCACTTTCCACCAATCAAGTCTCCCGATCAAACCATGTGACCCACACTCACTAAAATTTATGGTAGTCTAGTCTTCATGGTTAACATAATTTAATTTGTGATGTAATATTGTATTGTGTTGGTAGGTTTTTTTTAATTGTGTTCTCCCTACACCCCCCCCCCCCAACTGTGAATAGCCTACACAGACAAAAAACCTATGCCGTAAATAGCCCGCCCTATTTGCACTCAATGATAATGGAGTATGTAACGAACGATAATATGATATTCATTACTTGATTAGGACTATTTTTCATGTTCTCTAATTCTAAGACAGTGGGCTACTGCCATTATGCACCACCGTACGCAGCGCTCCGCGTGTCAGAAAACAATTATCACGCCAACCCTGGCTGACCGCGAGACATGGCAGTTATTCTTGCAAAAGTTCAGTGCAGTTGTTTTTCCTAATTATGTTATCTGCATGCAGACTGCTACGGAGATGATTCCAGTACACCTTGCAGTGTGTGTTTACACTATCATGAGGGAAAGCCACATCTTTCAGTCAATGCAGAACGAAGTCATACAAAATTTCGCGGAAATGGTACTGTAGATTCGCGACATAAATTGATATCGGATACGTGGATTTGACACATTTCTTAGACTTTTCAAAGGGAATTATTGTGAACAAAGCAACTTCGCAGCAAATATGATTTACAATTTTTGAATGGCTAATTTAGTGTTTTTTGAGAGACTCTTTCAGCACTGAAGAGCGATTTTACATAACATTTGTTTTTATATTCGCCCATGTTTTTTTTTTTCAGAGGGCGATTTAGGGAAAATTGGGGGTGAATCGCCTGTCGCCCCCGCTTATTGCCGACCCTGTCCCCAACTAACTAGACATTTAACTCAATATCTTCCACAGCTCAATAAACCCTAACGAACGTCAATGAGCCTCTTCATGTTTGTAGGTGCTCATGCTCACCACTTAACAGAGCTGAGGTGATGGAAGACCCAGTCAGGTAATTGGGTAGATTCCAAACCTATATTATGCGAGTCACACATTTAGGCAACAATGTTACTCCACAACAGCATGACTTCTATTATAATGAATATGGTATTGTATTCTATGGATAGGAGCCCTGTGAAAGGAAAGGTCAGTCTGGAAACTTTCAGGCCAGATTATATTGTAAGCCCTAGGAGCTTGTTACGTCTCGGCTGGCATAATTCAGAATGACATAGTAGGCCACCTCTGAAGCTAGAAGTTATTCCAATCTAGGTAGTTATTGAGGTTGATACATTAATATGTGCTATAGCTTCTTAGTAGGGCATTATGCACCCTGGCATACTATGAGCACCGGTCAGAGAGTTACCGTCCAGATGTTAGTCACTTAAGATTGCAATAATCTCCCTAAATGGTCAGTCACAAAGCTGACTCGTTACTGTATCAATTTCCTACATCTTATTGTATCAAAATAATAGAAACTGACCTAGTGGGTCATTCTTAGGAAAATTGTGAATCATCTGAGTGACTGAGGGGTTTGTCAGTGTACAGGAATTGCATGACCCACCATGACAATGACCCTGCCCGCAATATAGGGGGTGCATCATAGAATTGCATGACCCACCATGACAATGACCCTGCCCGCAATATAGGGGGTGCATCATAGAATTGCATGCCCCACCATTGACAATGACCCTGCCCCGGATGTAGGTGGTGCATCATAGAATGCATGACCCACCATTGACAATGACCCTGCCTGGGATGTAGGTGGTGCATCATAGAATGCATGACCCACCATGACAATGACCCTGTCCGGGATATAGGTGGTGCATCATAGAATGCATGACCCACCTTGACAATGACCCTGCCCGCAATATAGGGGGTGCATCATAGAATTGCACGACCCACCATGACAATGACCCTGTCGGGGATATAGGTGGTGCATCATAGAATTGCACGACCCACCTTGACAATGACCCTGCCCGGGATATAGGGGGTGCTCATAGAATTGCATGACCCACCATTGACATGACCCTGCCCGGGATATAGGTGGTGCATCATAGAATTGCATGACCCCCCATTGACAATGACCCTGCCCGCGATATAGGGGGTGCATCATAGAATTGCATGACCCCCCATTGACAATGACCCTGCCCGCAATATAGGGGGTGCATCATAGAATTGCATGACCCCCCATTGACATGACCCTGCCCGCGATATAGGGGGTGCTCATAGAATTGCATGACCCACCATTGACAATGACCCTGCCCGCAATATAGGGGGTGCATCATAGAATTGCATGACCCACCATTGACAATGACCCTGCCCCGGATGTAGGTGGTGCATCATAGAATTGCATGACCCACCATTGACAATGACCCTGTCGGGGATATAGGTGGTGCATCATAGAATGCACGACCCCCCATTGACAATGACCCTGTCGGGGATATAGGTGGTGCATCACAGAATTGCACGACCCACCATTGACAATGACCCTGTCGGGGATATAGGTGGTGCATCATAGAATTGCACGACCCACATTGACAATGACCCTGTCCGGGATATAGGTGGTGCATCATAGAATTGCACGACCCACCATTGACAATGAACCTGCCCGGGATATAGGTGGTGCATCACAGAATTGCACGGCCCACCATTGACAATGACTCTGCCCGGGATATAGGTAGTGCATCATAGAATTGCACGACCCACCATTGACAATGACCCTGTCGGGGATATAGGTGGTGCATCATAGAATTGCACGACCCACCATTGACAATGACCCTGTCCGGGATATAGGTGGTGCATCACAGAATTGCACGGCCCACCATTGACAATGACCCTGCCCCGGATGTAGGTGGTGCATCATAGAATCGACGAGTGCTTTAGTGTAGAAGGTGAGTGCAATCTGTACAATAAATTGAAATAGGCTATGTATTTTAAGGGAATGGGCAGCACTAGTTTGCTTGATGGACTGAATCTCCATTGCCAGCATTGGAAATAGTGGCTAAATCATGTTATATTAATCTCTGATGTCATTTCCAAAATCAGGGTATGCTGTGTACAAACTGACTGCTACACACTATCAAGTCATCTAGTCAGCTCAGTTTCATCAGGATGGTTCATACATGTCAGCCTACAACTGACCTTATATTTGGATGCAATAGCCTGAGCATGTGATTTCTCTTCTTGAACTTGGTTCAGCCTCTCCTTCAAATACCTGAAAGAGGAACAAAAAGTGAATTCCTCACATCACCACAGCAGAGTCAGAGGAATTTTTAAGATGGTCATAACTAAAATACTAAAGTCACATAAAGCTATACTCACTTTCTATCGAAACTTCCAAAACCATAACAAAAAGTTCAATGAATCAGCACCTGTGCCAAAAGCACACAAATGGCTGAAGTGTGCATACACGAAAACGGTTGCATTTAACAGAATTTCATTAGCTGATGAGTCCCCCTGATTAGTTGTATGGGAGCTACCATCTTGTAATCACATGTGTTACAGTCAAACTGTCATTGGCTAGAGCTAGTTACTTATTTTGTGAAGCCATGATCAAATTTTTTTCCCCCGTCGAAACAGATGTGAATCACTGGTTCTGGTGTTCGCCAATGCATACAGACGTTGTCAAACGCAGAACAGTGCGTTTTCATTTGACGCTTAGGGGGCCTGTGTGCGTTGGGCTTAATAGAGATGGTTACAGAGCTCTTATCTTCATTGGGGTGACCTGGCTAATGATATCCATCCAGCTTATTAGTTGGTTGGTGGAATAATTGTGAGATAAAAACCTGTTAGTCTATAGTAATAATTTTCAATTCCATAATTTGGGTAAGAAAGTGTCATACAAATGATTGGCCCTGCATATGGACAACATTCACTACCTGCCAAACCAAATTCTGCCCATACCCCTTCACCAGAAATAGCATTCCCGGGAGAACAAATCCCTCCACCAGACATGTTTACAGGATCCTAGAATTTTCAAGTTCCCCAATATCACACCAGAGGTGACTACGGGGGAATACTCACAACATAAAGATAAAGGTCATACAACATACCAATGTGCCATCAAATATTTGCAACCTTCTGATCTGATCTAAAATCTCCACCAACTAAGAGTGCCTACTTGTTTTCCATGAGCATGGCGTCGATGTCGACGATCCTCTTCTCGTTTCCACCGAGCACGTAGTTCAGTTCCTCGTTGAGGTGGTCCGCCTTCCGGCGGAAGAAGTCCCGCTCAGTCACGTGCTCCTGGAGTTCGTCTATCTTTGCGACCATGTCACGCTCCAGGTTCTCGACCTACAGGAGGAGACAATGTCAATGAAAAAAATTAAATTTAGGACATCCTCTGACTAATTGACTACCTATGTTATTCATCTATGAATATCCCTGGAGGCATTATAATTACATGTCCACAGAGGCAAATTTCAAGCTCATTTTCGTTTCTTTTTTTCGGAGGGCTACAACAAGGTGTTTTGGGGGGGAGGGCTATACTAACTATACTAATCACACATGCAGTGCATAATTAGTTGGAATTATTTGCAAGGTTCATATATTGGAAAATAGATAACAATACATGAGAAACTATCTGCATTACGATATTAATATTTGCCTGTGTAAATATTTGACATTCCACAGTTGTCCTGTCCAAATGAGGGTGTGTAACAAGGAATATCACAAATTTGAACAAGACTCCCTATACTGTGCTAGTAAAACTTATTGCCAAAGAACCTTGAAGAGTTGATGGAAAGGTTTATGTGCAAATTTTCCCATAGTAGAGTGAGCATTTTTGCCATAGGCTGAACGTGAAATATTTAGCACAATCAGTGCAAATGCACTATTCATTGTGTTCCTTCCTTCATCCAATGAGGGAACAACAGACTGTGTTACACTTATACATCACCTTTAACTAGGAGTATATATCATGAGACCCCCCTGTTCTGGGCACCTCCCCCCTCTGCCCTCCCCTTCCAGACAGGTGGGGTACGCTATGGGCCTAATAACTACCCTTCAGTTTGTGTGGACCTGCACCTTCTGCAGTTTAAGGCCCCTATATAGCGAAAACAATACCTAGGAGCTTCCACTTCTGCAGAAAGTCTGGCCATGAAGACTTCCAAACAGTACTGGACCATACTTTAAATATGAAAGAACAAAATAATTTCAGAGTATTCCTATGAATTCTAAGGTGGGGATTTTTCTTTTATCAAATAGATAGATGTTCATATGCTAATTGCATGAATGATCAAGCCAAGTCAATATAAATGGTCATTTGTTTGAGCAAATTTGGTGCATTCAGTCCTCTAATATTTATCTTACTTCCATGTTCATTATTATAAGTAACGCTCACTACATACCCACCCCCTCTCCCATACCCACCCATCTCCCATACCCACCCATCTCCCATACCCACCCCCAACTTTTTTCCAAGGTATGAAGCAAAGCACACTGTGACATCGACAAGATCAGAAATAAAGCAAATATTAGGCGCAGGTGAACCCCACAAAGTTGACAATATTTATTCCAAATATTAGTTAATATTACAATGTATGGGTACAATGTTACTGTCAGCAGTGAAATTTAGGTGATACAGCTCAGTTTATCCAGTAAGAAATGCATGGTGAACATTGTTTAATGCAGAATGTGATTATGACATAACATTAGGCCTATTGTTAGCCAACTGTGTGTGAAAATGTTAACACTGGGCTAAATGCATTCCTGTCTAGACCTATCTTGTTAGCGCCCCTTTGAAAGTGTTTTTTGCAGTCACTTGGGCGATATGTAAAAGGAATATGGTACAACCAAAACTACAACATATACACTGAAGGCAATCGGTGGGATAAGGTCTGGTCTGTAGTCCCCATGTGATTGGTCCCTTGTGTCATTGGTCCCCTTGTTCATTGGTCCCCGTCTCATTGATCCCCTGTCTCATTGGTCCCTTGTGTCATTGGTCCCCTGTGTCATTGGTCCCCATCTCATTGATCACCTGTCTCATTGGTCCCTTGTGTCATTGGTCCCCTGTGTCATTGGTCCCCGTCTCATTGATCACCTGTCTCATTGGTCCCCGTCTCATTGGTCCCCGTCTCATTGGTCCCATCTCATTGGTCCCCTGTGTCATGGTCCCCTGTGTCATGGTCCCCTGTGTCATTGGTCCCCCGTGTCATTGGTCCCTTGTGTCATTGGTCCCCTGTCTCATTGGTCCCCTGTCTCATTGGTCCCGTCTCATTGATCCCCTGTCTCATTGGTTCCCCTGTCTCATTGGTCCCCTGTCTCATTGGTCCCCTGTCTCATTGGTCCCCCGTGTCATTGTTCCCCTGTCTCATTGGTCCCCTGTGTCATTGGTCCCCCGTCTCATTGGTCCTCCATCTCATTGGTCCCCTGTGTCATTGGTCCCCCATCTCATTGATCCCCTGTCTCATTGATCCCCTGTCTCATTGTCCCCGTGTCATTGGTCCCCTGTCTCATTAATCCCCAGTGTCATTGGTCCCCTGTGTCATTGGTCCCCCGTGTCATTGGTCCCCAGTGTCATTGGTCCCCATGTCATTGGTCCCTTGTGTCATTGGTCCTCCATCTCATTGGTCCCCTGTGTCATTGGTCCCCCATCTCATTGATCCCCTGTCTCATTGGTTCCCCTGTCTCATTGGTCCCCTGTGTCATTGGTCCCCCCCCGTCTCATTGATCCCCTGTCTCTTGGTCCCCCGTGTCATTGGTCCCCTGTCTCATTGGTCCCTTGTGTCATTGGTCCCCAGTGTCATTGGTCCCCCATCTCATTGGTCCCTTGTGTCATTGGTCCCCATGTCATTGGTCCCTTGTGTCATGGTCCTCCATGTCATCGGTCCCTATGTTATTGTTTTGTACTTATGCTGTATTGAAGACATGGCGCAGGGAAATCCTACTCTAGCATTTCCCTGCATGGTGGTAATAAGTGGTCAGATTTTCATCGTTCATAGCGAGTGATGGAGTTATGGGGGTTAGGGAAGATGGCACTCGAAGCTTACGTCAACCAACCCACCCCCTCTCCCCCCACAGACACACATTTGCCGATCAGAGGACTACTAACGAGGAAACACTGCGAGCACACCCTACTGACAACGAGGGTGGTGGATGGTAGCTGCACCGAGAGGCTTGTCAAATTCACAGTGTAGGATGTGGGATGAAGAGACAATATACGGAATAATACACAGAATAAAGAACAGGAGACTAATGAGATGGAATGGTGAATGGGGGACCAATGAAACAGGGGATCAATGACTGGCAATGAGACAGGGGACCAATGAGACAGGGGACAAATGAGACGAAATGCTGAACGGAGGACTGAAGACACAGGGGAATGAGACAGAATAATTAACGGGGGGGGGTGGGAACTATTGAGACAGGGGATTACGGAGACGATTAATGCTAGATATGGGACCAATGAGACAGGAGACTATAGAGCGGACCCCCAATTATCCGTCAATCCATGCAGCAGGGTGGTTAACAGTAAAGAGTGTGAGTTCAGCATAGAGGTAGAGTGTCTGGGGAGAGGAACGTGCTCCCTGGAAGGCTCTGCACTATTCTCCGGCTGAAGGAGTGGAGGCCACAGCTCTCTAATGGGGTAAAGTGCCCCCCAGACCCCCCTGCTGGCATTGACTATGCTAGGATGTATCCCTAATGAAGGATGAATCTTTGACCAGTTTTTCTGAACCCCAATCCTCCTGACCACTACACTACTTTAATTCAAAATAATTGAAATACCTAAATCTCAATTACCAACTTGGAATGAACAAACTGCTACAGTGTATTCCCTCAGTGACCAAAAACCTCAACTCCCGACTAAATATGATAGCTTCCCGTAAGAATGCTTACACACCAAATTAACATTTTTCCACTCAGACTTTGACCTTTGTTGATGCTGGATGTCCTTCAATGTCCCCAAAATTGTAGGGATCATGTAGATATTTACACATTTTATACCTGTTCTCTAGCAGCCTCCAGCTGTGCTACGAGGGTCTCCCTCTCGTGAGCAGGGAAGTGTCTCATCCCCACCCCTTCGTCACCGACTCTCTGACGGGCAATGTTCTCTCGGAGTATCTGACAAGATAGAGAATAAACCTAATATATACATGTCGTAATATTTATACTCATTCCTAGCCAGGAATACCCAACAAAAAGTGATATTTAGGGAATAATGAACAGATACGAGGGCCTTTGTTGCAGAATTAAAACGGGATGTCGTCATAATAGGAGGTTAGAAAGCCTGAGGCGCAGCCGGGCTTCCACTGACTATTATGACATCAAACCGGTTTTAATTCTAAAACCAAGGCCCGAGATCTGTTTATTATTGTGTTCGCGACAGCTATACCACGTCAAATTACTTACTTGCGCGCGTTTGACGTTGTGCGCGTATATCTTAACGCAAGGCAGTGCGTGTCGTGCGCTCATCCTTATTTGTTCAGCCATGTTTATACTCAGAATATCAACCAGTTTAATTCACTTCTTTTACACACTAATTCTACATGCATAGGTCACGTGGTATTTATGATGTCAGTTAAAATCCCCCTCCCACCCCCTCCGAAAAAGCAGCCCTGTAGAGAACATTTGCCCTACCAACACCGAGTTATGACATTGGGTTTATTGCTGTTCACTCTGAGCAGCTGTATCCTGCATGGGGGGATAAGTTTTGGAATCGATGCAGACAGCCGAGTAGTCAATAAACGTCTTGAAATGTGTAGGAGGGAAGTGGACGAGACAGACTTTTTCCATAATTCCCAAATACAACCTCATGAACAAGTGGGTTCATGGAACATAGGTCTCTCTTTGGTGAGAACCAAGTGTTTTAAGTTGCATTTTGCATTCAGTTGGGGTTTCAACCATCCTGATCTGAGGGTATTATAATTTGCCGCCCTGAGTGAGCTACTGGACACTTAATCGTGACAAATTTCCAAATCATAGGACTGTTGGCCCTGTCAGCATCACAACAACACCCGACAACACACACATAGCATGACTAAATAGATCCTTGACTGTCGTCAATGAATACAGAGATCGCCAAAAAAGTTGTCTCGCATGGTTGCGTTGGTGATCAGTGGATTTCTATTACTAACTACACAAACAACCACAACTAGTTTCATGCCAGACATCGTATGTACAACGAAATCACATATTTCACATTACAACACATTAAAATTCCTAAAAATAACTGACCTATAAGTTTTACTCTTAATACAAAACTCTCTTAATTGCTTTTTTTTCCCCAAAATTAAAAAAAACAAATAATTGTTTTTTTTCTTCTTCATGCCCCCCCCCCCCAACTCCTCTCCATGAATAGCAAAATTTGAACAAAGTTTTATCGCTCAGTTAACTCATTTCTTTGACCCAAAATCCAACTTGAAATGTTCTAAATCCCTTAGCAGCCCGGACTTACTTTGCCTTTTCAAAATCAAACTTTTCTTCATTATTCATTCCTTTTTTTTTCGAGCACCAGGACATGCCATCCACCCTCACCCCCTCCAGGCAGCAACATCCTCCCCCCCTCCCCACAACCCAACAACGTATCCCCCCAACCTCAATGATGTCCCAAAATTATCTTTAGGAAACCTCCATCCAAATTTTGTCTATCTATCATTTGCCTATTTTGACATATAAGTGACATGGAATAGCAACACAGCACAGACCATCTCCCATGCCAGCTAGGCCTTGATAAACAAACATAGTGATGACATATTGTGCAGGCTATCTCCTATCACCCCCTATACCGTACTGTGTTTCAGTAAGAGAGAAAAATGGTAAAATGTGCCCTCCCGGCACATATCCAGGGGAGTGGGGGGAGGGGGTGTTGGACACACGTCCCCAGGTAAAGAAGAGAGTAAAGAAAATGTTACAGGATTTTTTGTAGGTGGGTCTATTCAACCTAATCAATTGGTTGGGTAATCAGATTGTTTTCTTTTTGGCAGCTTATAACCGCAGAAAATTTGTCAGGATCTTATGCTTCACTCGTTCCTCAGGAGTCGATTATATATGGCATTCAATCAAATTCATGCATGCAAACACACAGAAATTCCAGAAAATTTACAGCACCATACCTACTGAGTTTGGCGCAATTCTTACCAAGTTTGAATTGGATAAATGATGCAAATTATGCACATCATGGTCTTCTACTGACCTCACTGTATCTTTAAAATGATCATATCAAGGTGATCACATCATCCAATTGGTGGAATCCAACAAACTTTGCATAATGTATGCAATCTTATAACCACTTAATTAACATATTTTAGATGAAAATCTAATCAGAGTCATCTACTGTCATCCAAGTCCTACATGCCAAAACTCTATACTCCCTGTAGACATAAGGTTCTTGCATCACTTGCTAACGAGCCTAACAATAAATTACATAAAATAAGCTAATTCCCAACTTATTCCATACTTTGATGCCCAAAATCTACTCGGATCGTGTACACCCATCCCCGTTGCTACACACAAAATTTTGTCATATCGGCTCCCGTTTGTGAGAATCCTGTAACAGAAAAGTGTGACATACACCACCCACCCACTCACACACATGCCCTAGTGACCACTCAGTCCTTCCTGAATGTCATTCGGCGAGACAATAAACCGAATCAAGGCTCCGTGCGTGAGTCCTGAGACTTTAGTGCAAATTTTTGTTTCGAGGTACAATAAGTGGGACAGATCTAAGTGGTCTACAGAACCCGCTTTTTTTTTTTAAAAATGGAGCCAACTGGAGCCTGGCTCCCAGCTAAAAACACCCGGGTGGTATCCCATATCATTTTTGGGATATTTGTCATTATTGAACTAACAAAGTAGTGGGCTGCTATGTGCCTATGAAATGATGAATGATCTCTGCCAATCGAGGCAACTGATGGAAAGACTAATTGTTTTGTCCCGAGAGAGTGATAATCCAGGGAAAACCACATACCTGTTCCCTCTCGCTTGTTGTTTTTGGTCCGAGAGGAGTGCTAATCCAAGAGGAACAACATACCTTCATGTCCCCCTCATATGTTTGTTTTTGTCCAGAAAAGAGTGATAATGCAAAAGGAAAAACCACTACCTTCATTTCCCCCTCGGAATTGTCGTTTCGTCCAGAGATAGTAATAATGCCAAGAGGAAAACAACATACCTCAGTCCCCTCAGATTGTTGTTTTTTCCATAGAGAGTGATATTGCCAGAGGAAAACCACATACCTTCATGCCCCCTCAGATGTTGTTTTTAATCCAGATAGAGTGATAATGCCAAAGGGAAAACAACTACCTTCATTCCCCCCTCAGATTGTTGTTTTTGTCCAGAGAGAGGTGATCATGCCAAGAGGAAAACCACGAACCTTCAGTCCCCCTTAGATTGTTTTTTTGTCCATAGAAGTGATATGCAAGAGGAAAACAACATACCTTCATGTCCCCCTCAGATTGTTGTTTTTTTCCAGAGAGAGTGTAATCCAATAGGAAACCACGAAGCTTCATGTCCCGCCTCAGATTTTTGTTTTTAGTCAGAGAGAGTTGATGATGCCAAAGAAAAACCACATACCTTCATGTCCCCCTCAGATTGTTGTTTTTGTCCAGATAAGTGATATTGCCAAGAGGAAAACCACGAACCTTCCATGTTCCCCCTCAGATTGTTGTTTTTTTGTCCATCGAGAGTGATAATGCCAAAGGAAAACCACATACCTTCATGTCCCCCTCAGATGTTGTTTTGTGTCCAGAGAGATTGATAATGCCAAGATGCGAAAACCACAACCTGCATGTCCCCCTCAGATTGTGTTGTTTTGCCAGAGAGAGTGATATGCCAGAGGAAAACCACAACCTTCATGTCCCCCTCAGATTCAGTCAGTTTTTTCTGTCCGTAGTTCCGTTGATCTCCAGCTCTGCCTTCCGTTTCTGCTTCTCTTGTCTCTGGCAGAGGATCTGAGCCAAACTCTGAGTAAGAGATGCATGACGTTGTGCACAGTAGGATGAGCATTAATGCTGATAAGCATGAAAAGTATATGATCACTATTACTAATTACTATTACTATTACAGATATGCAAAGCACAGTGTATAATTGGGGAGGTACAACTTTTGTTTCTTCAAAACTGTCAATTTCATCAAGTTTACGCTTCTGAGATGATCTTAACACTGGTGATAAGGTCACTGCATCTCACAATCGTCGCGTCGCGTCTGTTTCAACTAAATGGCCGATAACCACAGTGATAAGCAATTGTACAAGCCAGGGCTCTGGCTATTTTTGGGTGAAATTATTTTGCACTCTCACCTGACAAAATATGTTTGTCCACTCTAAATTGCATTCCCCTTGCCCCTGCATTTTTTTTTTCTTGCTGATCCAAATTTTGCCCGGAAACTAACAATTAGCAGATCCTTCCTCCCTCATATATCCATTCTTGTCTGTTCAAATAGAGAGTTTGGTGCTAGAATTTCATTGCTACTAGATACCCGGCTAATGCGGTCTCTGTCTATGAATGGAACAGCGTCAAATGTTTCCATTACCCATAATACATGTTTGACGATTCAAAGCTTATGCGATGTTGGCCATATGATGCAGTGCACCATTGGTGGAATCCAAGCTCTGTTAAGTCAATGACATTTCTTCTTTCATGGTGGGAATGATTGCTTTCTTTAGCTCTTAGCAATGCTCTACAGCAATTGTTGTGGTTTTGTTCATTTATGGGAGATTGAGTCTACGAACCTTCTATGAGGTATTGGAGTTTCGGGTTTCAGCTATTTTTTTTAGCAGTGAAACTGATGAAAATTTTTGTGAGCCAAAATACGCGTAACAGACACTTCCGTCTGTCAAAATGAAGAAGACGGTTGGGGTGCAGGCCATACCAGGATTTGTGTCTTTGTCAGCAAGGTGGGGGATGCCGGGTGCCGATAAGCTTTTACGTTGAGTATTTGACGGAATTATAGTGATCCTGCAGATGAAAGGCATAGTACAGGATAAAATTAAATCATTCAAGTAGGCGATGTTGATACCAACCGCCAATATTGTTCCACTCTTGTGAGATGCATGGATTCCATCTTAGTTATCTAATAGCAGATGGCCCCGATGCCATTTAGCTCAAGTACAGACTACCCAGGGAGAAGGTCCAGGCCCAAGCCTCATGTCTCCTAACAGAGTAGGCCATGTGGTTGGGAGTGGCATGGATGCGGTTTAGTGCCTTCCGCATACGCTATGAGTCTTGCAGTTAGGGAACTCGTGAGCATAGTCTGGGTAATGCACATTCTATGGGCCTGTGCGCTATATGACTATGTACCCAAGCATACCTACTGATCCATCGGCAGGCCGCAGCAACTTGGAATCTTTTCCGCCATACGCACACTCCCAGACCTGCCATAGTGAATAAATTGCCCATTGAATATTTCCCAATACCGGTTGTCCTTTTGAATCCTGCCCGGGGCCTTTGCAAAATTTGGTTTAATACAATTACGCAGTGACCTAGCAGCCACGGGTTGTCGCTACTGCAAAAATATTGATAAGGAAACAACAGTGTGTTTTTGCTCTAAGGTGTTACATTCTATGTGGAGTTCAATGTGTAATTCTGCATTTCTTCTTCCGTGATCCCGCAGGGATGCATAGCTCACTGACTAGCTACAAACCTACGATACATGTTCGCAGCAGCATTGGCCAGAATTCAGCTGTACATTGCAGAGCTAGCGCACTGCCCTTTCAGCCCCTCGCATTGCTTTTGTACCGAGCTAGCGAAACCCTCATCTTCTCCACACACACTTAATTTTAATCGGGTTTTCGCATTGAATTGTGGAGCAACGTCAATTGGAGGACAAATGATACTATGATCTACGTAGACCTACAGTGGGCTTGAATGAATGGACTCGTCTCATTAGACAGTCAATACAACATCTGTAATTAACAGCTTTACCAATGATTCTATCACATCTAACACAAGTTTCAGGCGAATTGGAGGCATTTTCTGCACGGTCAAAAAAAACTGAGAGAAAAAAGAGAAACACTTGTGAAACACCTCCCCTATTCAAGGTGTATTATCTGTACTGTAGGTCCCTAGGCCTTGCCCATGGCCAGGTTGGAGTCATTTCGAAAAAAAACCGAAGGGGGCGATTATAGGGACGGGGTGGTATTCAGAAGGAACCTTTCTGGGAATGGTATCATGCCTCCCCTCTCCTCAATAAGTTGTCCGGATCGATCCCCACATACAGGTACTAACCTGGCTGCGCCTCTCAGACAAGGGGTCACTTTCATCCATAGATAGACCCAGTGCCTGTGAAGAATACATGAATCTATAAAAACAGCAGGCATTATTGAGTCGGGCATTGATACAGGTAGTGTGGTAGAGGGGGAATAATACACTCTCTTTGCGCCACAACAATTTGATCAGTTGGATGATTCACGATTTCAAAGGAGTCTCATGTGGGACATCACTGGTGGAGGTGTCTGCAAAACCTAAACTCAAAATTACTCCCTTTCGGTGAAACAGATTCCTACAGATTCCTAACAGATTCCTTGGAGGAAGCGGAGATTCAGGCCTAACGACTGGTCACCAGCTCTTACCGCGCTGCGACCATCCAAGATGATGCAAGTTCTTCACATCAGTCACCTTTTAGAACAGGCAGGATACTGTATTGACCATACTGCAGGGGTTCTACAATCTCTCATTCACCAACACCAGGTGGGGGTGGGGGTGGGGGAGGGGGAGGTATTCCACCATCCCCTCATCCACCTAGGGGGTTTCTACTACCACTCCCCATCTGTAGTTCTCTGCCACCACCTTCATCCTCAGTTAACACTATACCATTTATTCCTAAATGCTGCCTCACTCCCATAAGTGCCCCTCAACTTTTTTAAATATCAGAAACGAAGCAAACATTAGGCTAACGTTAACAGTTGACTCATCGGCACAAATTCAGTAATTATTCATGGCAAACATTGAATAGATAGTCCATGTAGGGATAGTATAGTAAAACTGTTGGCTGTGAAATTTAGGTGATGAAGCTATGTTTTTTCAGTCAGAAATGCATGATAAACATCATAAAAATAGCCAATTGATTGGTGATCATGAAATGACATTAACATTGAGCCTGACGCAAGAGCATGTGAAGTGTGTGTACATAATTGAACACTAGGCTAATATCGTCTGTGTCTGGGTCTATCTGATTAGCGACCCTTTTGAGCGTTTCTTTTTGCACGCGCTTGGGTGGTATTCATAACAAATATAGTATAAGGTTCAGTTCCTATATTAAAAATACCTTTCTCTCTCCTCAAATTTCTTCCGCTGGCTGTGGTACTTCTCTCGGAGCTGCTCTGCCATGAGCTTATATGCCTCCTTTTCCTGCATGACATTGTCCAGTTCTTTGGCAGAACGAGGAGACCTTCAGTTTTGGCTTGTAATTTTCTTTTACACAGATTAAACTGTAAAGAGAAATGAAGATCTTACAAGCACTCATTCTGATAGAAGCCCATGTGCCATGTCTTAAAGGACAACTGCAGGATGAACTAGACATCGCCTGGCGGGTAAACCGCCAAAGTGTATACCCAAATTTCCGATCACTCAGAGAGTGACATTATTCGCCTGTTTTCTATCAGAAGGGGATTTATGACCCAGGGAAGGGGGGGGGGGGGGGGGGTTGGTTCGATGCACACACCATGATCTCAAAATGATCGCCATGCTTCACAACGCGCAAATCAGACGAAAAAAACTCAGTTTTTCGCAAAAAATCTGAATGCCCACTTCAGAGCGTCAGGCGTTGGGCCCACTTTTGCTCACTTTTCGAACACATTCAATATTGTTCTTAGACGATCATTTGTGCATGTTTCATATTGGATCCGACAAGGCACTATCAAATTCTGCCCTCAGAGGGGTCCCACGATGCCCACATTCGAACTCATCCGAGATCTTGTAAGGGCGAGTTTTGTGTCAATCAGCCATTGTGCTGGAGAGGTATGCGTAACACGAAAAGCGTCCGGCCGACGCGGAGGCCGCAGCGGCGGCGTAGACGACGCTGCCAAAACCGTAATATCCCCCAAGTGGGGATATAATTATAAAGAGGCTAATATATTAGATGGAGAAAAACTGAATGCGTCAGTCCAAACCTGGAAGTCAACGACTTTCTGTTATGGAGTTACAGTCCTTTTAGGGTTGCTCATGTGTATTGCGCAAGATCGAAAAGCATCCCATCATGCCATAATAAATGAGTCATACTTGCACAGCCGCAAACGATCTTTGTTCTCTGATTGAAATTGACACATATTTCGCTTCGAAAAGCATTTAGTCTTGAGAGAGGATTGCTGTAGTGGGTTGGTAGAGGTTGGATGGTTACTTGGGGAGAGAAAACAAACAGAACTCTGCTATAGTTGACTTAAACATGGATTTAACAAAATGAAACAATGAAATATATACATGACATAATTTCAGATTGTCCAAGTGTGGCGTCATGTGTCATTGCGCAATCGGGAATCTCCCCAATTTCTATGCCTAAGGACCCAAACTGAAGGACATAAACTCTACATAGACATCGTATTGAAATTGGGTTGGTAAAGGCATCATTTTACCGCGATACGAAAACCGAGGAAAATCATGGAAATCGGCAGTAGAAACCGGATTTAACAATTTCAAGAATCTGTCCAAAAAATAGCCTAAAGCCAAAACTGAGTTGGAGTTAATCACCCAAAAAACAAAGCAATAAATTTTTCATTTTTCGTGAAAAAAACTAAAAAAAAGGAGAACAGAAAACATGTGCTTTGCGTTTTTGTATTTCACCGATTACAATTCATTGGAAAATGTGACTCTTTTTTACAAAAGGAACAACAGAAAATTTATAAAACGAATTTATATACAGTTACCAAAACCGGACAAATTATGCTTTAGGTTGGACCAAGGTATGGATAGTTTGCCATTCTCCATGATATAAGAATTGAAAAGGGGACCTGTGGTTTCTTTCGATCAACTTTGTTGATTTTGTGTGTCTAGTAGAATCACAGTGTTGAACCATGCGATGATCGGACAAACAAGCTCGAGCACCATTGGTGCGAAGCAATATATTAGAATTAGGACAAGCTTGAAAAAGACACATTTGATTCCCAGAAATTCTAAGTGTTTTGTATCATTCATAATTTTTCACACCCTTGACCCTTTTAATCTTCATCTCATCAAAATACTTCAAGCGCACATCGGGCATTTGATGAGAAGAGGTACTACAGCTCAATGACGTTGACTCCAAATTCTCGGTAATACCATACGCCAACGAATGACACTGACTATTCAGGACTGATAACATACAATCATGTACAGAATTCGAATTGTGAAAGATAAAGCATTTTGCAACTTTCGCAAAATGGGTGCGTATATACATGAAATCAAGAGGGACAGAGAGTATACTAGAGCTCGGACATTCACTGAAATAAGACCATCAACATTCAACAGTGCTTTGGAAGTAAGACGGAATCCATATTTCCGTAGGATATGGAAAACTTGGAGGAAACTACCACAGGAAGCAGTTCCAACAGGACCCAAAACAAACCCTAAATATTTTCAAGCACCAGATAGCCAATGCAGGATCTTCAAGGTCAGTGCGTAACTAGGGTCTACCGCGCTCAGAGCTACGCTCACACCAGTAATGGAATATAACGGGTATGACAGACACGTTGCTTGTATGCAATTCGTGGAACGGCATGTCACACGCCCAGAACCTCCGGTTTCGGCTCATGCATGGTTTGAATTCTGTCTCGTGGCAATACCCCGGCACAAACACGCTCTGCTATCTTTTGTGGTAGTGTACGTGTGCAATTTTTCCGTCGAATGAGCTAACGCAATAGTTACCCTAGTACCTATTCATGGTTTAGAGATTCAAGATATAGGCCTAGGGTAAAGTGCACAGTATTTTAAAGAAACGTGCTTATTTCAAAACATTTGATATGAGAAACATAATGTATGAGTGTGCTCATAATTGTTATATTCATTACAGGTGATTATAATGATTTTTTTTGCCTATTTTAATGGCATTCTAAATGTGGTAATATTTTGGTATTGCTTTTTTTGCATGTAGTATTGGCCCATAGACCAAATTTTGCACATTTTTTCTATTTCATCTAATTTTCGATATGATTGAATGATCTATCTAATTTTGTTCATGACTCTTTTGGGAACATCTTTTACTTTGTAAAGTAAAATAAAATTTTCTTTTTAATTCTTTCCTGACTTTTTAGCAATAGTTATAACTCGGGGTCGATATGGGCATGCAAATCTACATTGGGTGCCCATATTCAACCCCCTACTAAAACATTAATTTTGTTTGTAAAACATTTTAAATTTGGTTATTTGTTCAATAGTCTTTTAGACTTTTTTTATACTGACTTTCCATTTATGCTCAACAACACAATTGGTATGGGATTAAAACAAAAATTTGAGCTTATAAAATTTTCTCTCATGCCTAAAGGACTTTTTAAAATCCAACACACTTTTTTGCAGATGACTTCCATCTCTGACACTTGCGAAATTGCCGCTTCAAAGTTATTTTATTCCAAAAAATATTACTTGATTGTAAGTTTTTTAAGTCATCCCTAGAGGATTTTTAAACATCTCTGGGCCAGTTATATGGAAATGTGGCTCTATTTCTTATTAAATAGCATTTTTGCAAGGGGGTTGAATACTGGTAGGGGGTTGAATACTGCGTGCAACTTTACCCTAGATTACATTCTACCCAGATAGATAGGTATCTCCAATCGTTTGAGCAATTCCTCATTTGCATATTGTAGAATAGTAATGAACTACAGCAGGTTGACTTTTACTGGCTCATTAGCAGTCTCGACTTTTATTTCCGCGGTTAAAAGTCTACCCAGTTTTGAACTTCCAGTTTTTCCTAACCCCTAAGGCTGAATAAACGAATGCATTCAACAACAGTGGTGTGCACTAACGCTGGTTGAATTCTGATGTCTCTAACTCTCGATTTACCTCACTGCACAGGTTGTGCCAGTCTTTATGCATTTGCGGACCTCTTTTACCGGAACATTTGCCATATATTCAGAGAATAAAACTCGGGTCCAGGCATCGCTGGAAATGAAAGTAAACACAGGCTAACTAAACTAAAGTCTTGAAAGTTGAAGACGAATCTGGAACATCGGCCAGTGTGCAGCATCATCTTCTTAATTGCAGAGAGACCTGATAGTGGTTAGAGAATTCTGAGCTTAACTTGCACAGCGGCAATGGAACAGTGATATTATAGTAGTGTAACAAAACTAGACAAAAACCGTCATGGAGTTACTTGTTCTTGGTACTCTATATTGCAGACAGTCGGTCCATTGCAAGCAATAAAATAATAATTC
Organism: Sclerodactyla briareus; assembly: GCA_026419785.1. Classification (NCBI taxonomy): domain Eukaryota; kingdom Metazoa; phylum Echinodermata; class Holothuroidea; order Dendrochirotida; family Sclerodactylidae; genus Sclerodactyla; species Sclerodactyla briareus. The sequence continues at coordinate 422,309 of JAODTK010001221.1, forward strand.
ATTCGAGATCATTTTTGAACGATTTTCTTAGCATAAATCAGAAAAATCAGATTGGTGTTTGTAAGATATATAAATATAGGTGGAAACTGTGTTTTCCCTACATGATAGCCTTTTATTCTATTTTAAATCCGCAACAGAATAGTTCATGTAATTGAATATACGATGGCTGGTGGCACCACTACGACAAGAATCTAGCAGCTCTTCGAACAGCTATACTGTCTAGGCCTAGTCTGAGTCTGACATGAATATGGAAGATGGCTTCAAATATTCCGTTTATAGGACGTTTCCGAACAATGGAATGCAGGTACTGTAAAAGGAATGATGAGGAATATTTTGAACTTATGTGAGAACATGAGCAGTTTGGAACTTAACGTTCGTACATTTCAATGTTTGCACCAGTTGCTGGCGGGAAAATGATTTATCTGCTTGCGGCTGTAGAATTTGGTCTTGATTCCTGAATTCAGCGGGTTTGAGAAGCCAATGATTACTCATAAGAGAACTCTGGCTGTAGTGATCGTGGCAGGGCACCGGCCGATAAACTTGCCGTCCTTCTCTATATTCTCGACTAATGATTAGGCCGGGCTCTAGTGCTATAAAATGTCACCAAATGATATCGAGACTGGCACGTACCATCGTCGGTCACTAACTCAGTCAGTAACTGTGACATTGACTTCTCAGCGTTTATAATTATAATTGACAATATAATGGCACCAATGCCGACTGGAAGCTTATTGACTGAACATGAGTCACACATAGGCATACGTAACCAAACCAAACCTGCTCCCAGGACCGCTAACAAATGCTCCATTTCAAGAAGGGTGTAAATCCGACCAAGCCAAACTACAGGACCAATCTCCGTGAGGGTTGTGTTTGTTGGACGATCAGGAACACACATAATTAACAGCCAACTGATGAAGCACCATGAAGCGCACATAAATTTCTATCGGCGCCAACAACATGCATTCAGGAAAATAATTGCTCTGCGAAACTCAACTCATCAGCACCTTCCATGACCTAACAAAGAACTACGAGCCAATGGTGGACCACAGAGCCTAGCTATTAGGGATCAGTAGAGCATTTGACGTAGTCTGCACCGTTGTCTACTACTGAAACTAGACTCGTATGGCATACCAGAGAGTAAGGAGAGTTTAACCGTGAACGGAAATGTTCACCTTGGAGCCCGGTCTCAGGCGGCGTTCCACAAGGAACTGTTCTAGGACCCCATTGGTCATTCTATCAATAAATGACATTGCGGAATGGTAACACAAAAACAAACCTGAGACTATTCGCTGATGATTCATTGTCTACAAATCCCCATCACCTCCTGTAATCATGAAGCCCAGCTCCAGGAAGATCTTAACACCCTCACAAATGGTCGAGAAACTGGGGAATGAAATTCAACGCCTCAAAATGCAAAACTATGCGGATTTCCAGAAAGACAAACCAGGATGGAAAGGTGATTAACACCATGGCGTGGGACAGGCCCTTGGAAGAGGTTGACAGAAGACAAGTATCTAGGGGTTGGATCCTGATCCTACAAAACAACTTGAAATGAGGACAAACCAAACCAAACACGCCGCGTCCACGGCCCACTGGTGTCTATGGAATTTCAATCAGAGGAACTTTGGCATTTGCTCACGGAGAAAAGTGAAAGAAAACCTTCTATGTAAAACTTGTCAACCAACCTTGCAATATGCCTCCCCACATAGAACCTAAGTAAAAAAAACCCAACCAAGACACCTCCAACAGTCCAGCAGCGAGCTGCAAGATCGTTAGGCCAACTACGATACACATCATATGTTACCGAAATATTGGCACCACTTAAACTGGAAGCGGTGAGGAGAGACGACCAAAACCAAAGTAGCAATTGTTCCATGAAATATCCATGAAGAGGCTGACATCGGACGTGGATAGATATACTAAACCTATGATGAGCAGAACTAGAGTACCAATCTGGACAATTTGAAGTCTCCCACCATTCGTCCACCAAACACCTACAAGTCATTCTTCATCGAATCACTTAACCTCTGGAATGCACTCCAGAAGACACCATTCAGCATATCGATTCTATACAGTTATTTTAGAGACCGACACATGGACTGCGACCACATACATAGACGAATCCACTGACAAGCCTCTGCTCTCGCCTAGAAGTCCTCCAGTTATATCCCTAGAGGAGTTTTTCGGAGCGGTTGGAAAACGACGAGGTAGGGTACAAGGTAGGACTGCAATTTTATATCCCCTTCCAAAAGGATGATCAGGGAACTCCAAGACCTGACACTTTTATATTCCTTGATCAACGATATTGGACAGGGTTTTTGTGACAAAATTGTTTTTAACTAATCTTTAGCTTGTTAACACGACCTCAGTACCACATGGATGTAGGCAGGCTTCGAATTAACCGACGGCAACCGATGGCAATCGCCGTCGGTGCCCTGCCAATTTGCCGTGTGAATGCCCTTACATTTCCAGCTTCACCGACGGCAGTGACTGCCGGTGCCCTAATGCCATTGCCGTCGGTTTTGTTTGGCCCTCCCCCTCCAAAATAACGATAATACCCTACAGCAACTTCTGAAAGTTTCCATTGAATCATCAGCCTTATTACATGTAAAAGTGTCATGATTTTCCGCCAGTTAATTTTTACGCAATTCTGCATTTGGATAGCCCTTTCATTATTGTATTGTATATGCGCACCGCATCCGGAATATCAGTTTGTATGTCCAATGGTACCGTACTATTGCGTCGTACCGGTGGAAAGTAAAAACTTGACTGACGTAGCAACCCCTGGAGCTATTATATCAACCGCAACCTACTGGACAATTCGAGTAGGCCTATCTCGAATCTCGCTCCGCACCATCGCACATTTATCGGATTATCTTCAACAGGCATGTACTAAATTTCTGTCGTAGGAATTGGTAGTGATTTGTGAAATTCAATAGATAAGTGCATAATTAACGTAACCCGCCTGGCCGGCCGAGACGTGGTTGTTGAACTGGTGCGAAACCGGGTCGCGGCGGAAAGAAGGACAGCGCTAGCGATGGGTGGCGGGTCAGCTAGCGCTTCAAGAAGTATGCCTGTATGGTAGGATATGAGTGTTTGTGTGTGGGATATGAGGAGATTAATGTTATGATTGTAGTTGCTCCGTCCTTCGCAGCGACGAAACGTTTCACATCACATGTATAAATTTCAATATATCAGTAGTCCTACATGATAGGTGTCAATGAATTAGATTGCCAGAAAGCTACATATTTTTTTCATGGGAAATTTAAAAAAAACGATATCATTTGAGTGTTCTAGTGTGAATTACATACGAGTTGAAAAATCGTTGTCAAAAATCGAGAGGTGACCGACCGACAGGAATGCATGGAGCTCGCTATAATGTTACATAGTATTGATGACCACTGTGCGAGTAACTTTCCAGTTTTGCCTTCTTGCCCTTGTCTCTTTTCAGAATTGCCTTGCTGCCCTTAATAAAAATGTTCCAAATTGCCTTGGTGCCCGGTCGTTCCGAATGTAACCGAAGGCAATTTTTACATTGCCCTCAGAAAATCGCCTTGCCCCTTCCAACTTTTAATTCGAGCCCTGGGGTAGGTCCTACTTGGTATACTGTTTGAGTACAACAATGATTCCTTTTGTAAATTTTGACATGTCAGCTTGACAAGTCAGGATCAGTCGAAGAATCACTAAGCCTTTTGGCTTTTTCTGGCTTAGCCTACTAGTCTCATTCTGGCAACTTAAACCTTTATCTCATTGGCACACTCACCCTCTTTTCACCAGAATCTGGTTAATAGTTAAACAGTCAAATTTTCGGCAAAGTCTGACGTTTACATGAGTTTGTGCTTCAGGCACCCTTCTTCCATCATTTTTTTGCATGGATTTTGTTTTAGGAGGTTTTCTCTACCCCTACTACTGTGGAGCTAACGAGCGAATCCCTCTTCTGACCTTCATAATCATTGTGGTTTAAACAAATCAATACTGTACCCTAGAGTAACGGATCGCTGATCGCTGACATGCACATTTGAAAAAGTGCGTCATTCTAGGGTCATTGTCCAAGGACAGGTGTCTAACAGGTTGTCATTCATTGATCCAACTGAGAGGTAAGTCATTGTAAGACAATTATGTAAACTTTAAAGGCAGATCACGTTTGTCTTCGATCTCTCGGTAGTGGGGTGTGTCAACTTTCTTGATTTGTCAGTCACAAACGTGACCAAAGGGTACATGTTGCTGTACCCATTATGTTGACCCACATAAGTGCGAAGATTCATCTTTCCCTTGGTATTAATGGGCAGGCCATCAGGCCTGGGCTTGGCCCTTCTGCCCCCCCCCCCCCCAGCTCCCTGAGGTACCCACAAAAGTGAAGGACCAACCAAAAGCCCCGTGAGTGCCGCCATCCCGGTCTCCAATCCAGCGATAACGTCACACAGGACAAGGTGGGCAGGATCGTCCACCGGGAAGCGCGCCATATGCCCGAAGAGCAGTTGGCGATTGCGAATCAGGCAGCTAACCGTCCACCCCCACCTCCCCGGAGAAACCAATGGCTTAGATTGTGAGGCCTGCCCAACGCCCCAGCAGTAAACGAGGATGCATCGAAGTGAGGTAGTAAAAAAGAAATCGAAAGGCCGTCTCAACCCAGCAGTGAGCTTCACTTGAATATAGCAAGCTCGGAAGCAAATAGAGCCCAAAAACACAGAGTTGGTTCTTTGCTCAGATAAGATGACTGCCAGACACCACCATCCAGTGATTTCATGCTCCATATGTCAGTCCAAGGCGTCTACTGACCTGAAGCTCGCAAGAAGGCAGGTCATAATGACACTGCTGAATTGACAGGTGCATAAGTTTGTGTTTCTTTTACCAGGATAATTCAAAGCTCGACTTCAAACCCTTATTCCAGATAACTCATGGCCAACTGTAAATACGAATACGTCAGGACCTTTGAGGTGGTCGACAAGTGTCTTCCCAATTGCGGATAGTTGTCAGTTTGGAGGGAAGAACTTTCACAGGTTTGTAGTCTTAGTGGTTAAAGGACAACTGCAGGACAGGTGCCAGTGGTGTTTTTGTTACGCAGCCAAATTTGGCCAGGAGATTGTAGATATTTCATCCATCTCAAATTTCAGACGGTTAAAGGTGCACTGAAATTCTAGACAGGAGTGTGCATGTTCGGTTATTGCCAGTTGAGATAATTGAGATCTTTTAGAACGTTATCAGATGGCAATTTCAGAAAATGGACACATTAGGCCTGTAGGTAAGTTAAAATAGAAATTGATTGATTTTTTACTCTGGTCACATCTGGTGGAAGCATTATTTTCTTCCTACCTCTAAAAATTTGACCAACTGGCAACCATGATTGCAGGAGTCAGAGGCTTTCAAAGTTTGTGCATGTGTATTGTTCAAGATCCCAACGTGAAGTAATAAATGGGATGACTTATTTTTTGTCCCCTATTGAAATTTACTCATTAATTTGACTGTAAAAGATGATTATTACCCTAACCCCTTATCCTCCTCAGCATTCTCAAGTTCTCTGTTGTTCATGTAATCCTTCCTTCCTTCCCATGGTCACCACCTCTTCTCCATACTAGAGTATAGTCATACTACTTGATGTGCATATGGTTTCAGCCTATTGCCATATATCTCCATATCTGCCATGTTGCTAATTACACCATCCTTTTCTTCAACCATGAAGATATGTCTGATCCCCTTCCTTGCTGAAGGTAACTCCCAGATTGATTGCCCTGATTATATTGGTTGTAATCTTGTCCTGATTTCTGTCTCAATCCCTCTCCTGGTGTTCACCTTAAATTCAGTCTTTACTTTCTGTTCTTTCGATTCCACAGGAGGGTCGTTGAAGATCACGAGTGGACCTTCAATATCTGTTTGGGAGCACATTCGACATGAAACTCAGTCCTCTCAGTGGTAGCTAAAGCTGTGTACCAAGCGGGTTAATAGTCAGATAGATATTTGTCCCCAAGTATCAATTTGGAGGATTGAATTAATAATTTATTTCTATCTTGCAGGTTCTCAGAGGACCATAATTTTGCCAAGCCGAACGATGACAGAGCTCTCAGTCTGATGCAGCGGAGTTGCAAAGAAGGTCATGGATGAATTCAAGGACGTGGTGATTGCGTACGGGCAGAGCGATGAGTTCAGCTTTGTCCTGAAGAAAACAACAACGCAATTCAGCAGAAGCCAGGTAAAATATTCCTTGGATCGATCCTGTATCTTGCAGTGATAGATGCCTGTGGGAGGGGAAGGGGCAGACTGCTCCATTGAAACCTTAGGCTGGGAACCAAATCGAAAAATTTGGGAATGATGAAAATCAAGCTGAACTGATAGAGAAAGTGACAAAATTTGCCTGAATTATTACCAAGTACCAAAATAAATTCTTGATTGAACGTCTCAAATGAGGGCAGACGAACCTAGCAGTGCTTAATGTCCTTTCCATACACTGCAACCGCAGTGAAATTTAGGCAACTAATTTAAGCACCCCTCTCTTCCTTGGATCGATCCTGTATCCCTCCCCCACCCTGAAACATGTGTGCCGTAGACTATGTATAGCCAAGGCGTTCTATGTCATATGCCTCATTATTCTGGTTTGGTAACCTGTGTCATTGGTATTTGGACTAGCAATCTGCTGCCCGCTGAGAAAGCCTGTCAGTTAGCTCGGCAACAGTAAATAAACTGGAAGGTTCAAACAAGAGTGTAGAACATTGGCTCAACTTTCAGAGAAACTGAATGGTTGAGACATGGTGTCACCCAGGATGACTGTGACATAGCTGGTGTGTTGTGGTGCCCGTCTGATGTGCGGGCCTGTCAGTTGCGCATGTTGCAGCCTTACCTAACTGTGTGTGCTGCCTATGGTGATATGTCCGTCTAGACATCTACAATTATAAACTAATTTGTTTTTGTTTTTCTAAAAAACTAAAACTGAATTTGGCTTTCCTTCAGTCATAACCCATTCTTCTGAGTAGCAGGCTCTACTCCATCTTTGAGATGACCTTTGTTTCATTCTAGCTGTCGAGTTTTCTATGATCTCCCATGAGATGTTGTATTGGCAGATCTTGGAATCGTCTTTGAGATGACTGACTATACTAGACGTTTATGTTTCTTCTCTCCTATGAAATGTTTTAGTCAGCAGGCATAGACTCCAGTCCTAGAGATGACTGTGTACTATACTAGATGGTCAGGTGTTCGATGATCTCCCATGAGATGTGTAGTGCAGGGCATATACTCCATCCTAGAGAGTACTTGTGTACTATAACTAGACTGGTACAGGTGGTTTCTATGATCTCCATGAGATGTTGTAGTACAGGCCTAGACTCCAGTCTTTTAGATGGCCTGTGTGCTATACTAGAATGTTTGGTGTTTTATGATCTCCCATGAAATGTTTTTGTAGTAGCAGGGCCTAGACTCCCGTCTTTGAGATGGCTGTGTGGTATACCAGAATGGTTGGTGTTTCATGATCTCCCATGAAATTGGTTGTAGTAGTAGGGCCTATACTCAATCCCTGCAGCTGACTGTGCACCATACTTGACTGGTTCCGTGTTCTATTAATCTTCCTCCCATGAGATGTTGTAGTAGCAGGGCTTAGACTCTAGCCTTTAGAATGACTGTTCATTGTTCTAGACTAGTCATGTTCCTGGCCGTCCCATGGTGTGTTAGGTGGGGATTTTACGCCTTCATAGATGTTGCAAGACCTCTGCCTCCTGTGGTCCAAACATGGAACATTCATCTCTCTTTTTGTCTGCACCAAATACCCAGTGCTATAATCAAAGGCCTCCCCAGAAAAGTAATTAACCGTCATAGAGCCATTAAGATAACACAACAGGAAAATGAACCGAATCAACTGTAGGCAAATTGGTTTTTCATCCCATTTTCAGCACTGATGCGTACCATGGTGTCCCTGTTCTCATCCTCCTATGTGTTCCACTGAAGGAGTACTTTGATGCCCTCTCTGCGTACCCGCCCAGCCTTTGATGGGCGTGTGGTCCTGTACCCCAGCGACAAAAACATGAGAGACTACCGCATCTGGAGGCAGGCAGATTGTGAGTGGCACTATTTTGTAGAGAATGCTGAGGTACCGTAGTAGACATACAATCATGAAGTGTGGAGTATCAGACTCTCAGTTCTTCAAGTTGGCAATCCACCTGGTTGTGGCACTTTGCCCCCTCCTCCCCGTGCCCGACATTCCTCCCTGATCACTCAGTTGTGGTGTACAGTAGCTCAATTAGCCATTTTAGAGAGGTCTCTAAACACACAAAGAAAATTTAATTGTTGTTTACATGTGCAAGCAATTACAATTTCATTGGTGGTGGGTTTTGAGTAGGAAACCAAACCAAAAAACATTCCTGAACTTTGTTCAAGAAGGGACATAGTGGTCGCTCTGTGTGTGTGTGTTTGTCTGTCTGTCTGTTACGTGAAATGTATGTGCATATGTTGTATGTGTGTGTGGTGTGTATTATTGTATGTATGTATGTTACCATACTTGGTGAGACAATTAACTAGTAATACTACAGAAAAACTAGTAACAGTAACTATCACTGATGTTGGATATACCCGAATACTAGTACCATCAGTACTAGTGCCAGGCATTGATATAGCCAGTTCTAGAATACTGAGTGTCAGTACCACACATCTTCTCTGTATCGGACATGTACACTTTTAGCTACACAGTATCAACTGATTATGACGCTTATTTGTTCCAATGAATATGAAACTCTGCTGCCTGCAATATTTTATCGTACGAAGAAGTCTGAACACATCTTACCTGTCCTCCGTTGCCTCACTATTTGCCCACAACTCGGCGTATACAGTTGAGAGTTCTCATGCTAGCATTCAAAGCCAGTACATATCAGATATGTTGGTTCCAAAACAATGCAACCCTCGTCATCAATGGTACTTCAATCTTCGACAACAGCTCACCAACAGTTTAGCCCAGGAACCAATGCCTCAAACGCAATATGGGAATTGTGCCTTCTCTGTTATTGCACCTACCTTTTGGAACAGTCTTTCTGTGGAACATACACAAGTCACCTTCTCTTGAATCATTCAAGACAAAACCAAAATGCTACATGTTCAACTGTGTGTGATGCTTCGTACATTCATTTATTGTTTCCATTGTTCCTTCCCTGTAAACCGCTTAGAAATGCTGCATTAAGCAATCTATTAATGTGTTAAATCATTATTTTTATTAATATCATTATTATTATTATTCAAGGTTTCACAGGTACCCTTAATTACGGGTCAATCAGCCACTGAGCATGTTTATATCTACATGATCATGTACAATCGAGTCGATTCATGCGATGCACGAAGTGCATCCAGCAGCAAAAGGCGATTCGATGTCTGAACCAGCGATGTCGCACATTTGTGCATGTCTGTGATTTGAAGAATTCATCCATTCGACAAGATTCTCCCCATAGCTCTGTCGTGCGGCCTATTTTCCACTGTCACCACTCTTTGAGAATGCAACCAATTCATCCCATCTTTTGGATGTTATTGTTGATAATTATGGGGGGGATCTGTTTCGTGCTGGTAGGATGTGTAGTTTTCGTCAGGGAAGTTTCAAAAGATCGTTTTGCACACTGTTTGTGCAATGTCGAGAGGCAAGTGTACCCATATGACCCTGGACACAATAACAATCTCTACTCCTTAACTGTAAAGTTTGACCAAAAAGGCCTATTTTTACCTTCATTATGTGTTAAACTGGCTCTGTCATAGCCCTACACATAATTTGTCATGGGGAGGGGGGAGGGGCGAGGTTGGATCCCAAGGGAAGTGTGCCCTCCCTATTGGAAATAAGTACAATTTATGGGCCCCTCGACACATGCTGCTGCAATATTTGCTAAATAACAGCTGCAAAACTTCTACTGAACTGCAAAAACTCAAGTTTCTGTGTTAAAAATGTATTGATCACTTGGGTCATGGGGGGGGGGGGATGCAGTCAGCTGAATGAAATCAGCCAAATGTTTTGGAGAATGATTGATCGGTGTGAATGGCCCGAGAGAGAGTCACTATATTTCCCACTGCACTCATTGGTGCATTTCCAAGCAAAGGGATTGTCCTTCAGGTGAATTTTTTTTCTAAATATTTTTGTGTGTCACCCAGGGTTAGCAATATATACTTCATAAACTTTAATTATTTCCAATATTATATTTTGTATCAGTTTTATCCAGTGTTGTAGTCGTGGTGGCTGCTGCCGAGGTTGAGGCCACTACCTTCGATGCCAGGCCGAGGCATCTTGCTCGAGGCCGCCCATTCGAGACTGAGGCTTCGAACGTATTTACAATGTTTCAATTCAACTTGTAGACTGTCATCCTACCTTGCAGACATAAAACAGCACATTTTGTAAATGTACCCCTTCAAAACTAGACATTACCTTTACTATGTGCTAGACTGAATCCAAACTGTAACATAAACCTGTAACATTTGGTACAGAACTTATTAATACAAATTTGTGAATTGGACACCCATCACTCTGATTATCTTGAAATGAGAAGTGCTTACAACAAATCCTTTCTCACAGATGAGCTCAATGAGGAGGGCTGTGGAAAATAACTCCGAATAGGACTGTTTATTTTGATTTTCTAATCTAATCACACCACGAGAAGCACACAACTGCCCTGACCCGGCCCAGTGATAGAGTTGAACAAACTTATGATTGAAGACATCATGCTGACTGCTTAAGTTGCTCATCTGCAGTTCAATGATCTTAGTTCTATATGAAATTGCTGCATTGCGTATAAGGCGCGCCACATTGACTGCTTCTAGTAACGCAATATGTGCAAGCAACAAAATGAGTGGTATACAGCAATCTTTGAAGCATGATTTTGTGTTTTTGTTAACCATCCGAACAATTGGTTCGGACCAATAATTTACCCAGAGAAATGTAACAAGATGTGTGTTTCATTTATTGCTTTGTTTATTTTATGTCCAATTGAAATTTTCAGTCATCCAATCGATGTTTGTATCATCATCACCCCCGTCATCTGGCCTCTCCATGTTTGTTTGTATAGTTTTATTCTGTTTTTCCCCCAGTCACAATCAACAACTTATACAACACCTGTTTCTGGAGTCTTGTTCCAGTACAGTGGGTTGGTCCCCTAAAGATGCAGAAGGAAAATTTGGGAGAGTGAGTCCAAAATATCAATAAAGCTACATTTGTTATGCATCCTAAATTGTGGTTAATAGTCGCATCAAATACCTCGTATTCTTTCTATTTATTGACTAAGTCCAGAGGATCTATGCAGTCTGCAGTGTGTGGTGTTTTTTGTGTGTGTGTCCGTTTGTAAATGGTGGAAACCGAGGTAACACATAAGGTTTGACACTTGTCAATCGAGGTACCCCGACAAACGAGGAATACCTCGGTTAGAATAGGGCATTGAGGGCCTCTCTGCACCATCCCCTCTTGCGGAATTTTTTCGTTGAATCATTTGAGCAACTTCCTCAGTTACGCGGTAGAAAGTCTTCCACGCTTACACACGTGTGTAAGTTTTTTTTTAAATTTAAATTTTACAAACACCTCGTTTCTGCGGTAGCTTTTTCAGGTATAAGCTTACCTCTGTGACGCATTTAATAAGTCGTATCTCCTGGCTTGTTCGGAGGGATACGCCTTCGCTTGGAAATAAGTCAGTTTCCTTGTTTGGGAGGTAAAAAACACACTACCTCGTTTTCCGCCATAGACAAGTATGTGTGGTGTTTATGTGTGTGTTGTGTGTGATGCCTGGCTTGTAGAACACAATAACTTGCCCCACCTGGATGGAAATGAAGTCTCATACTTGGTGTAATGTGTTCCCCATATGAGTACATAACCCTATTGTTCAGGTCAATGTGCACCAAGGTCACAGTTGAAAACCTTGTGAACATGATAAGTCTCAGACTGGTTGGTTTGATCAGTTCAAATTGGTGTGTAGCTTTCTTATGGGAGTAAGACCCTATGTTTTTGGAATAGGTCAGGGGTGAATTTTGGTAAGAATAGAAAATTTGTGAAAAGTCATTAATTTGGCCAATTTGGCTAGTGACCAAAAAAACATCTACTCGACCCCAACTGGATGTATTGAGCTCATACATGGTTTTGTGCTGTTCCCCATGATTTGTCAGAACCCTATTCTTTTGGGTCAGTCCAGAGGTCATCGTTAGGTCACTAGAGGTCAAAGTCTGAACCTTGTGAACCGAGAGTCCAGAATGGTTTTTTGGTCTGATCAGGTTCGAATTTGGTGTGTAGCTTTGCAGGGTGTTGATTTCGGGATTTTCTGCCTGTGACCCGTCCAAAAAAATTCGGGGGGGACACCGGGTCCCTTATTTTAATGACCAGAAATATTGAACGATGTTTTCTGCTTAAACCTTTCCAATGTCTGTGAAAGTAGTTGCATCAACTCAGCCTAACATTATCCGCGTGTTGCCGAGTTAGACATCGTTTTACATCAAAGAATATTGAACACAGAAACCGTGCGTCGCATCTCCGGGGTGTTCAGGTGGGTTGTGAGTAGGTTGTCCAAGACATACTGAGTTGGGTTTCGATGCTGGAAGTCGGAGCTGGCTGAGATTTTATGCCTTGAGGAGGGTTTTTTCCAGATGACAATGACATTGAGCGAAACACCCTTTAAATTTCAAGAATCTATATAGTCGAAGGGACTGTGGAGCATACCGTGTTATATGACCTCACGGTTCCTACATAGTATACGCTGTCCAGCATCAGTTGTACCTTCAAGTGGTGAGGGCAATATTCATGCAGAAATATCTGCGAAAGACCATGCTCGTGAGAATGCAACATATCACTGGCTATGTGCAAATACAGGCGATGGTAGAATATCCCCAATGTTTTCTAATGTTTGCTCCTTGTGACTTATTGATGGTAGTGGCATAAGCCAAACGCACAGGAAACTGATGTCGTCCAAGGTGAGAGGTAAGATCGGATCCGATTGTGCAAGTTGAATCATCGGTATAGACACTCTTTTTCCGGGGTGGTCACCAGCTATTTATTTCCGCCATCTCAGACAATCATGAATACGGCGGCAACCAATCTTGTGCCATTGCAGAGGCGTTGGGAGGGGGTGGCGTAATAGCATGATGACTGCACCAACTTGAGGTAGAGGCCATGAGGAGGCATTCCAATGGTGTGATGCGTGATGAATTCCATGGAGTAGTTTGTTTCCTCAACAGTGTCACAGACAACTGGTCTGAACTGTAGAGTACGTGCGTTTCTAGGTGTCGATGAAGAATAAGAGGGTTAATTTTTTACATTGAGACTACTATAAAGGGCTATCCTTGTTCAAATATGAAAGGAAAAATGGTTATAAACATGTTGGCTTAAATGATGACAAAGGTGAAATAGAGTGTTAGTTTATAAAAATGGTACAACTGCAGCAAAATGCATTGGACACAAAGTGCACATATGAAATGAAACAGGGTATAACCTGTAATAGAGTGCTATTCAAAAGAGGGTTTTTTTTTTTTACCTGAGAAACTAAACTGACCTAAAGTTAGACTTATTATTATTATTAGGTTACATGAAATAAACCTGTCAAATCTAAAAATTTACACTCCAGTCAACTTTCATATCCACTAAACTATTTTTTGCTGGTATAATCCTATAGAGCACAATTCCTCAAACACAACTCCATGTGCAATGAACCAATGGATCTTACTGACCACTGAAAATTGTAGTACTGGAGGTAGATCTCTTGACCTTAAAGGGCAACTGCAGGATTGATTTATACAGGGGTATTTAATAGCTGGTTACTAATTGAATGCATCAATCCAAACGGGAAGTTCATAGGACTTTTCCGTTACGGAGTTATAGTCATTTGAAGTTGGTGTATTGTGAAGCACGTGTATTGCGCAAGAGAGGAAATGCATCCATCATGCAAGAAAAATGATTGCTACTTGCATGACCCCGCAAAAACATTCTGTGTTTTCTGTTGAAATCAAAAAACATTAATTTCACTTCGAAAAGCATTTATTCTATGGGAGAAGATTGCTGTAGTGGGCTTTGTAGGTAGGTGAGGGTTACGTTGGTGAGAGAATGGACAACAAAAACTTCTGGTGAATGTTGACTTATTGAGCAAAATGAAACAATCGAATACATAAACATAATGTCCTGTGTTGTCCATGTGTGACAATATACGTTACTGCGCAACTGGATTTCCCCAATTTCTCGCTTAAGGCCCCAAACTTTGAAGGCCAATAACTCCAACATAGGAACATTGTATTGAAATGGGGTTTGGACTTATAGATAAAGTTTGCCATTTTCCACGATATAACCTCCGTTGTGTCCAAGCCTGCAGTTGTCCTGTAAGTAACAAACTTCCCCTGTCCATAGCAGCTTCTGTGTGAGAGATGGGTCTCAAGGTAAGCAATTTGCCCATGGCAGTGAGCAGTGTAGCCGCATTATGAGAGTCCAATTAGGGCCAATGGGCAGTGAACTGTAGTATACTGGAGGTTGATCTCTAGACCACGAGGTAAACAAACTTCCCCTGTCCTTAGCAGCTCCTGTGTGAGAGATGGGTCTCAAGGTAAGCAATTTGCCCAGGGCAGCGAGCAGGGCGGCAGCAGCAGGAGAGCCCAATTAGGGCCAATTATCATAATTACTCGAAATCCGAGGCGCGCCGCGGAGCAGGGAATGCAAATTGGAAGCCGTCGAATCCCGCGAGGTGCGCGGACCCGCAGTTTCAGGAAATAGTGCCGGACAGAAGGAAAAGACCTTAGCGTAGTATTATTAGATATTATATAATTATAGGCCCAAGTTTTTGGTTATAAATAAAGCTTACCCTTCATTCCCTTGGTACTTACCGATGACAATTATACTAGCCCATCTTTTTTAGTATCGATGACTGCCTGGAGTTGTACTAAACAAGGTCAGTTCACGGTCACGCAACTTTTCCTGAACACTTTGTTTTTCTCGATACCCCGGGCCACTCGCTCACACGCTGTGAATGTGGCCACAGCCAGAAGCGAAGACTGGCTTGCTTGGATTGTAAATGGTGCTGCCGCTCGCCGCATGATCTTCTTCACTTTCACAAAAGATCGCAATTTGGGTGTGGAATCACTTCAAAACAGCCACAGTAAATTCTAATATATCTTGTCGCGATAAAACAATTACATAACATCGTGGATTAACTGTGTGTTGATGCAGGGTCGGGTACGGAGCAGGTGATGAATGATTAGTATGGACGGCTGGAAGTCAGTTGCAGCGCTCTGTGCAGAGCGCTGAGATAGGAGAGGTTTGCAACAAAAGGTTTGTGTACAGAATTGTAGTCGGATTGCAGGGGCCCATGTCCCTCGTTTCGGTCACATTATTGTCAGCCTAATGAGTAAGATGTGGCCGACCGGGTGCGGGCACGGCCGCTGCGCTCTCTATGTTACAGGCAGGTATGCTTGGTCTATGCCTCGTAGTGATGTCTGCGTTGTTTGCGTATCGTATCGAGGGGAATAAAATAAATATAATAATTCCGTAATAATGAAAGACAATGAGTAATTGTGAATGGAAAATTGAATCAATTCGTATTCGGGTAGTGATTTTCAATGCCCGGGTCCCGCTCGATCGGCGGGACCCGTTCCCCAGGACTTGGTCACAGCCCTAGTACTTTTCTTAGGGGAGTGCAGGAACCCATTTTTTTTGTATAGGTCGGAGGTGAATTTTTGGTAAAAAATAGGAAATTTGTGAAAAGTCATCAAGTTGGCCACGTTTGCTTGGAAACGATAACTCGACCCCAACCTGGATGGATGAAGCTGATAGTTGGTATGTTTGTTACCCTTGATGAGTACATTAACCTATTGTTTTTTGGTCGGCAGAGGTCATCTGAGGTCACCCATAGTCAAAGTCGCGAAAACCTGTTGAACACATAAGCCAGAATGGTTGTTCTGATCGTTCAAATTTTGGTGTGTAGCTTCCTTATACGGGGAGTACAGGAACCCTATTGTTTTCTGGTATACAACGTGGGTGAATTTTGTCAAAATAGAAAATTTTGTGAAAAGGTCAATAATTTGGGCATTTTTGGCTTGTGAACAAAACGATAACTACTCACCCACCTGGATGGATGAAGCTCATACTTGTAATGTGTGTTTCCCCATGATGAATACATTGTCCTTATTGTTTTTGGGTCAGGTCAGAATCATTTTGAGTGTCCCAGAGGTCAAAAAGTCTGAAAACCTGTGAACACCCACGATTAATAACAGAATGGTTGGTCTGATGGGTTCAAATTTTGGTGTGTAGCTTTCTTATTGGGGAGTAAACAGGAAACCCTATTGTTCTCGTTAGGAACGTGGCTGAATTTCGGTCAAAAATAGTAATTTTGTAAAAAGACCATAATTTGGCCAATTTGGCTAGTGAACACGATAACTCGACCCCACCTGGATCAATGAGGTTCATACTTAGTATGTGGTTCCAGGGTGAGTTATAGTACATGAACCCATACATTGTTTTGGGGTCAGGTCAAATTAGGTCATCAGAGGTCAAAGTCTGAAACCTGTGAACATGATAAGTTCAAAATGATTGGTCTGATCGGGTCAAATTGGTGGTAGCTTCTTGTGAGGGATTACAGGAACCCTAAGTCATGTATACGTCGGGGTAGTGATTGGTAAAAAATAAAAATTGTGAAAAGTCCTTGATTTTGGCCAATTAAGGGCTTGTGAAAATGATTACTTGACCCCACTGAAATGGATGAAGCTAAACTGGTACTGTGTGTCCCCATGATGAGTACATGAACCCTATCATTTTCGGGTCAAGCAGAGGTCATGAGCGTACAGAACCATTGTTTGGAGGTCACCAGAGGCGAGTCTGAAATTTGGAATAATATGTGGAGCTATCTTATCAAGAGTATATGAACAGATATGGTTGGTGGGGGAAATGTGAAATTTGTCAGACGATATGTTTCACTGGCAGAGCTGGTACCAATCTTCATTGTCCGTGTGTCTGGCTTATAGGTTGTCAGAACAAGAGTAAAGGAATCACTACGCCTTTGGCTTTCTGTTAAAGTATTCAATTGTCCAATCAAGAGTGGTTCATTACGAATGGTACCTTTGTCAGATGGGGGGGGGGAGGGAATGAATCAAATAATCCAATCATATCTTGTTTATTGGGTCATTCCAAAATTGTTTTCAGCTCTTTTATATGCACGTATGATTACATTTTGCTCCTAAGTCTCACTCTTAGTCATCTTTTTCACATTTTCATTCTCCCATATTGGACCCCTAAACCCATCCTTCTATGTTGTTATTTATGCTGGTATGACTCCACCTCAGCTATGTGGTGGGGAGCTATTGGCAATTGTACATGCTTGCCTACCTCCCTCTCTACGTTGTCTATCTACCTGCTGTCTAGCTGTCTCGACTGCTGTCCTCTAACAGGATTGAATTGATATCCTAAATTCTTCGGGGTTGGTCCGATTGCAAAGGTCATCTAGATCTAGGGACTAGGTGACCAATCGAATGGAACTTTCACCTACTCACATTCGCCTGCTAGGAAGCAATAAGTGAGCTACTGTGCAAGGAGCATCTTGTTTTAGTGTCTCACATGGACAGAGTTTAGCAAGAGATTTGGCCACTTTGTTGTGCATATGTGTAATAAACTTCGATCAGCAGTGCATCACCAAAAACTTTGATCGAGGAGGTTGATGAAATTTTGTACGGAGCATCAAGGAAGGGGGGGGGGGGAAGGTTCAGTTGGTTCAGTAAGTTTGGGAATGAGAAGCCCCACCTAATAAAATTTTGGGCAAAAAAAAACCTATTCATGCAGTTTAAGTTGAGATCATCACTACATCAGCAAAAGACTGGACCTTATCATCGGCCAAATCCATTAGCTTCTAAAACATAATAGTGTTTCTAGCTCGGCATATTTGTGACAAACAGTAGGTTGAGTTTCTCTGCAAGGCGACTGACGCGTTTTCGCATCGTGTACCGATTAACGGCTAGAGACCGAGACAGAGAGAGATATTGCCTCCCTACATCATTAAATCCACTGTTCAGGTTCAGAATTCGAGTTGTAGTTCCTCCATTGATTGAAAACTGCGTTCTCGGTGCTCCAATAGAATATTGTTCTTGAATTGAATCTCCGGCTGATCTGTTAAACATGACCGTTCATATTCATTTCAAGTAAATACACCGGGTTATAATCGGTGAAACTGAACTTTTTTGTGATAGCTTATTGTGAGAGGGTTGGAGGGTTTCAGTCTTCACAACCTATGGTAGTAATAATACTGATACTACTAATAATAATAAATTAATAATACTAATACTTTAAATTTAAAGCACTTCCATAACAAAATGTATCAAAGCATCTACACAAAGAAAGTGGACTTCAATGAACACTGAAAGAAATCAATTTTGTAGCACTGTGACCGTTGAAAGGCAAATTACTCCACATCGCGGCAGAGCAGCTGAAAGTGACAGTCACCGTAGTGCTGAGTTCTGAGAAAAGGGCGACTTAGCAGAACGGGGAGGGGTATGACAAGCGAAGAGATGCGAGGTTGATATCTGGTAAAAAGTTGTGATTGCGATTGGTTCCATCACATCGGTTGAGAAGAGTAATTTCATAACTCATTAGCTGGGTGATGGGGAGCCATGAAGTTCATGAAGATCGGAGTATTATGTCTATCCAGGATGCGTGTCACGAATGGGCTGTGGAGGTATGAATCCGGCAGTTTCCCAATTCCCTTTCAGGTCATGAAATAAAAAATGTTTCATTCCTCAGGAATACTTCTTCAAGAACATTTTTTCCTACATCATTTTCAGGGTACATTCTCGAGGACAAGAATGAGCTGTTGTTCTCAGAGTTATCATCAACACTACAAAAAAAAACGCCTCCAGGGATTTACAGGGACAGGGTCTGTCTATTGGGAGACTGGAGTATCACTCCTCTAGTCAGATATTTTATGATTCATCATTCTTGAACGTACATGTCATTTAGTAATGATTATGACTCAACTTCCGTTTATTTTACGTTACTGAAGTCAATCCCCCCCCCCAAACGAATTTCTGCTACGGGTTGTACGATTAAGGCATATTCCTGTATGCCAGAAAAGGGATAGAAACAGTGGTAAAACATATATCAAAGTCAATGTCAAAATGTATACTTTGAAACCTCTGTTACAAACAAAACTGTAGGTGGCTCGGAAAAAGGCAAAAAAACTTTTAAAAAAATTATGACATAGGATGGTGAGATCAATGATTATGGACATTTTTTTGGTGAATAACTCTTTACAATATCTTCTATTTGCAGCCATAAAAATACCGTCGAGCCCAGGTATTCATATTGCACTGAATATTTCATCTATAATATTATAGGTCGTGAACTCTTATGAGCTCCCATGCAAAGATTAGGGGGGGGGGGGGGGGGGGGGGGGGGGGGGGGGTGGGGGGGGGGGGGTCTTTTTCTTTTTTTTTTTGGGGGGGGGGACACTTTGGGGCAATTTCACTTGCCGACACACGTACTATTAGGCAAGTGATCAAGGCTTAAGTAGTTTCAATGGAAGTAGTTGGACATTCCATTGCCCGAATATAAAGTGCCTGCAGACACAATTCTAGCAAAAATAATGATTCTACAGCACACACAACCCACATACACACAGGTGTGACACAGACACTGTTCTTTAGGTCTATTTGTAAAATGTCTGTTAGTAATGCCGTTTAGAGATAAGCGAGGGTCATCATTCAATTTAATGTTTGGAGTTTCCAAACTAGAAACCCACTACCCATAATGTTTTCCTAATGGGTACATTGGTCGATGCCAGATTTGCTGGATCTAATTAATATTCATGGAGGTACCAAGTTTGGAAGTCAAAACAACAATACCAATTTTTGACATTTGTCGATCTATTCTCCCCAAACCGTTTTGGTGACATCTGTGAGAAGTGGAAATATATGGAAGGGGGAATTCGCGAGGGGTGGGCCCAACGGACTTTTGTGTTATCACAGATGGTCAACTGACCAGTGGGGATGGGGTTGCAGGGTCTCATATGCGGGGTAAGTAGTCATACTTCACAATTCACAAACCAGTGGAGTAGTTTTCTGTTGAATCCAATATGTCAAAGTCAGGACACGGCATGTATACCAAAAGCAAAGAAGTTAACCGCAGTTTCCAGGGAACTGTCAAGCGCATAAGATAGACAGAAGTTGAAGATTGATCTGGTTGTTTCGCGACATGGGGATAACAAATGCGATACTATGTGTACACCATACTACTTGGAAAATGTCAATCAAAGAATAGATATGAGGTTTTTTTTTAGGGTCTAACAAACATTGTATCATTCATTCAAAACTATAAACAGAAAGCTTGAGGCACCATTAGATCAACAGTTCCGAGAGAGACCCAAGTAAAAGCCAGAAGAAGCGGGAGATAGTCCGCCACAGGCGGAGGGTGGTGTGTCTACACGTATGACATCATGGGGATGGTTTCTGGGAGGAACATCCCAAAATGGCTTGACAGGGTTACGTGAGACAGACGGGCATTTCGGGAAGGTCAACGATTCAGATGAGTAGAAGAGACATCCTGCCAGTCTCATACTCTCATTAGTGGTGGGGCATGCTCGCTGATCCAGAGAGCGATATCACGATAGTTATCTCACACCAGTGTGAGTGAAATGGAGATTGCCTACCAGAAGACTTTGCAGCAGAGGATTAGCACAAGAATCTCCCCAATAACTGACTGCCAAGCAGTCGGGAGTCAAAACATGAGCAAACAACATTTGAGATTAGCCTTCCCAACGGTGAACAAGATGTCGTACAAGTTATGGATATGCACAAATATGTAATTTTGCAATAATGAACATTAGCGTGAAATATTCTTCGTAGAACGCTATCGGAATTTACGCAAATTATGGCAGGAGGGTGTATCAGTAAAGTATTGTTGGGAGTACTTCATATGAGGTATCATGTAAATCCCAATGTGTATTCCTAAGGTTGACCGAGTCGGTTGGAGCACAATTGGTAGAGGGGCGGCCCTTACACCCAGTTCGATACTGCGTGTCATACTAATGACTTTAAAAATGGAAAAAAAAGCTTGTTGCCTTCTTGCTGGACGTAGCACAAAGGATTGGCGCAGGGACAAACCAGGGTAGGCAATTGTAAGTAGTTGCTTTCTGCGTGTGAATACCCCACCAACATTAAGGTACACCAAAGAGGTATTTCCTTATTCCGGTGTTACCTGGCCTAGTAGCGTCGGCCAGGGGTTTTGGCCGAGGACTGGGTCGAGATGGACATATTTTTGTGGCTATTGAAATAAATGAAAAAATTCTAGGTCACAGAATGATACGTTTGTTTTGAATTACCCCGTAACATTGAACTAACATAGCATTACTACGGTATCACCCAGAAGGACTGCTGATAGAATGTACTGACGCTGCACAGGCACGGCACGCGTTCACCATGAAAGTCCCCAGTGCAGTGCGATAGAGTGCCGGGCCTAGCGAGCTACAATCACTCGGCAAAAAATGTGTGGGACAGAACAGGTTGCAAAACGTACGGCGCAGTTGTATTTCCGGCGCTGAACATCCCCATCCCGAAAGATCAATAACCCCCTTCCCCCTTATCAAGGTGGTAATCGTGTAACATGATGACATCAACATGATCGGGGGAGCGGGGTTTGTCCCAGGTATTTTTTTTGCGGAGGATTGTCCGAGCCTGTATAACATGAAGGGGAAAATACTGTTACTGTTCAGCGGAGACTGGTGTTTTTTCCTCAACTTGGGTGTGAGGGACGTGGGGGTTTAGGGCGTTGAGTACATTAGGAGGGGTGGGCTGAGTATATTATTGGTCATGAGGTTATGGATAAATTACTTCAATCATCATTGTAGTGGTTTCGTACTGCCGGCGCTATTATGAAGGTGCGAGGAGTTCGGGTGTTATTTCTAATGGGGACATTGATGCGCAAGCCGCATGGTTAGAATGATGAATTTGCTCGTTTTCCAGCTGAAAGGAGATCTACTTTGCATGCATTTCAAACGTGGTTTGAGGAATAAATAATCTCACTAGTTCCGCCCATATTTTCAATTGGTGGGCCATGATCAGGAAAAGAGGAGGATCATTCCCTGAATGCTTTTTAATTTTTATGGCGCAATGGTCACTCACATTCAAATAGTTTGTTATGCTGTGGATGGAACGTTAAGGATCACAGGACTAACAAGGGGCGGGAGATACAACCAATAAGCAGGGTCTGGAACCAGTAATATAAGATCAAGATAACGGAGACATTGCTGTGAAAGGAAACGGAAATGTTTGGACATTGGGTGATTTTCCCATTCACCACTACTAGAGTGTTCCACTGAGTCAATGAGGCATGGGGTCCAGGAAGCGTGACAGCGTTTTCGAAAACATGGGGGAGAGGGTCAGACGGGAGTTAGAACTCCAGATACCTACAAGAACCAAACATGCTAAAACGTGTATTCAGACGATTTGAGTAAGATTTTACGTGGATTTTTTTTTTCATTTCTCTTACAAATGAGTATGAAAAATATGGGAAACACCCCCCCCTATCGGTGGCGGGTCACCTCCGTACCCAGCTTTTCTGGATACTCGCAACCCTGCTAAGAATCCCAAAGACACATCCCCAAACACCGCACCTTTGTATAAATTGTCGCCATTCCTAACAAAAGCGCCAAGCAGCATAAATCAATACCGACTTATACCGTGGATTGAATAAAAAGGGGTCTGAATATATTTGTACAGGGCTTGGACAAGCCGCCCCCAAAAATGTTGGGGGACAAACCCCAAGGCAAAACGTACGCTCAGTCGGTAATTTGGTGCTGAACATTCCCTCCCTACGATCAATAACCCCCTTTCCCAGCATCAAATGTGTTGATCGTGTAGCATGATCAATCAACATTGACGGGGAGCGGGATTGTCCAGGTTTTTTGACGAGGTTTAGATGCCATAGACAACTTACAGTGCGGAATGTACTGGCACTGCAAAATGCAGACATACGCCTTGTGATAGATTTTACAAATCGGTGAATCTTGCAACGGTGCGGACATATGAACACTCACTCATGGGGGCACATGCATGGAAGGCTAGGCCTGCAATTCCCGCCTGCCACAATGGTTGAACCAAAACTGCACGTATTGCAGAGCCCCCGCGCCTCGAGGCATAGGTGAATGTTATTAGTGTCATTCCATCCTTAGAACAATTCCCCAACAGGGAAAAGGGGGGGGGGGGTCGGTTACAGGCATCCAACCAAATGACCGTCCCAGCTCAAATACGATTTGGGGAATATTGTGCCAACAATTTTGGGCAGGAAATTGTAAGGGTGGTAGCGATTGCGATGTGAATGAGAGAGGATCGTCCACGTAGGTGTAGAGGAGTTGCGGGGTGAAATTTTAGTCTCCAGTGCATTAAACTGTGCCTGAGTCTGGAATACTAAAATACACAGAGAATGTGGTCTGTGGTGCAGATTGGTGAATTATTTTATCATTTTAATGTAATTTATATTGGAGGGGGACGTTGGCACAGTCCTAGGACTGAAAGTTACTGCGTCAGTAAGCGTGACCTGCCGTGCACTTTTTTTTTAAAAAGATTATTTAAACGCCAGTAGTTGATCTGTCAATTAGCCAACAGACACTAGTGTAGTCTGACATAGTGGCAAAATACACCACTATTTTTTAGTACTGACGTAGTCAAGGGAATCTATGCAGTCATGACAAGGTTGCGTTGTGTGTGTGTGGACGCTGGATTGTTTAACACGATTAACTCGAACACCGTGGGTGGATCAAGTCATATTGGGTATGTGCGGTCCCATAAGGAGTACAGATTCTATTGTTTTTGGGGTCAGATCAAAGGTTTTTTCCTCTATCTAGGTCAATAACTTCAAGGACACTAAGAAAGCCTCTTGCCTTTTTGATTCCTTACGAAGTCAGAGGAATCTATGCAGTCACTCGTGTGTGTGTGTGTGTGTGTTGTGTATGTGTGTGTTTGGGACGCCCAGCTTGTAAAACCGATATTTTGATCAGGTCTGTGTATGTCAGGCTCCCTACTTGGTTGTTGTTCCCCATGATTAGACATGAACCCTATTGTTTTTGGCAGGTGCTGAGTCACGCAGAGGTCAAAGTCTGAAAACCTTGTAAACACGATAAGTCCAGAATGGTTGGTCCTATCAAGTTGAAATTCGCTGTGTATACGCTCTTATGGGGATTACAGGAACCCTATTGTTTTTTTTGTTCAGGTCGGGAGGTGAATTTTTGGCTAAAATAGGACATTTGGAAAATTCAATATTTTAATAGCGAATTTTTTTGCTTGTAAACACTGATAACACCCCGCCTGGATGGATGAAGCTCATACTTTGGTATTGTGTTCCCCATGATGATACACCTGAACGCCTAGTGTTTTTGGGGTCAGGTCAGAGAACGTCTGAGGTCACCAGAGGTCAAAGTCCGAAAACCTTGTAAACCAACGATAAGTCCAGAATGGTTGGTTCGACAAGTTGTAAATTGGTGAAATGCTTTTCTCATGGGATTACAGAACCCTATCGTTTTTGTGTTCAGGTCGGTATGGATTTTGGTCGAAAAAAGGAAATTTGTGAAAAATGCACGATTTTAGAAAATTTTTGCTTGTAAACACGATAACTCAACCCCACGTTGGATGATGAAGCTCATACTTGGTATGTGTGTGTTCCCAGATGAGTACATGAACCCTATTGTTTTGGGGTCAAGGTCAGAGGTCATCAGGTCAACAGAGGTCCAAATTCTGAAAACCTTGTAAGACGTTCAGTCATAATGGTTGGTTGGTCTGATCAATTGAAATTAGGTGTATAGCTCTTCTATGGGGAGTACAGGAACCCTATTGTTTTTGGTTCAGGTCGGAGTGAATTTGGTCCAAAAATGAAAATTTTGTTACAAGCAATATTTTGGCCAATTTTTGGCTTGTAAACACGATAACATCGACCCAACCTGGAACGGATGAAACCTCATACTTGGCAGTGTGTTCCCCATGATGGTACATAACCTATTGTTTGAGGTCAGGTCGAAGGTCATCTGCGTTCAACAGAGGACAAAGTCTGTAAATAACTCTGAACACGCTAAGTCCAGAATGATGGTCTGATCAAGGTTGAAATTGGTGTATACAGTTCTTATGGGAGATAACAGGAACCGCTATTGCTTTTTGTTGCAGGTCGTGGGTGAATTTTGGTCAAAAATAGTACAATTGTTTAAACAAGTCCATATCTTTCTTGGCCAATTTTGGGTTGAACACGGATAACTCAACCCTCCGATTGATGAGCTCCTGATTGGCAGTGTGTTTCCCATGATGATTACATGAACCCTATTGTTTTTGGGGTCAGGTCAAGGCAATCTGACAACATAGGTCAAAGTCTGAAAACCCTTGTAACCACGCTAAGACTTCCAGAATGGGTTGGTCTGATCAATTTGAAATTTGGATAATCTTTTCTATGGGGGGAGTACAGGAAACTATGTTTTGTTCAGGTCGGGGTGAATTTTGGTCGAAAATAGAAAAATTGTGAAAAGTCATAATTTTGTCCAATTTTGGCTCGTAACACAGGATAACTCTAACCCCACCGTGATAGATGAAGCTCATACTTTGGTCGTGTGTTTCCCCCCCATGATGAGTAAATGAACCCTATTGTTTTGGGGTCATGTCAGAGGTCATCTGAGGTCACCTGAGGTCAAAGTCTGACAACCTTGTAAATACCACCACCAGCCAAGAATGGTTGGAGGGTCTGATGCATGTTGAATTTCGGTGTGCTGTCTTACGGGGAGTACAGGTACGCTATTGTTTTTGGTTCAGGTCGGAGGTGATTTTTGGTTCAAAAATAAAAATGTTTGAAAGGGGCAATATTTTGGCCATTTTGACTTGTAAACAGATAACTTGACCCCACCTGGAATGGATGAAGCTCATGCTTGGTATGTGAGTTCCCCATGATGAGTACATGAACCCTATTGTTTTGGGGTCATGACAGAGTTTCATTAGGTCGCCCAAGGTCAGAGTCTGAAAACTTGAAATTAAGTGTGTAGCTTTCTTATCAAGGGTATAGGAGCCCAATTGGTTGGTTGGGATAAATGGGAAATTTGGCAGACGTTATGGTTTCCATAATGACTGTGCAAATCTCCCACTTGTCCTTGTGTCTGGCTATAGGGTGTCAGAAAGAGTCAAGGAATCACTAAGCTTTTGGCTTTTCTGTTTTTTTGTTTTGTCGTTATGTTTGTGCTACTGTAATGTATCTGGCTTACTTAAAATCTTGTTCTTAGCAATACTAAATATCTGAGGTGAATGGTGCAGGTAACTGTATCGGGCCCTGAGAAAACATTAATACTTGTGCAGCTTTTTCCCTACTCTGGGTAAAACAACACCCAATGTAAAAAACCCTGTGGTGGCAAAAGCCTACTTACTATTAAATGGTGTTCACTGCATCAATGTGGTGTAAATTGATGAGAAGTATAACCGTCAGAGAAAATCTCACAAGCATTAACATTTCCACAGCTGCATTCATATGTCTTCTCATTATGAGCACTGACTTCAAGAATGAAGTTTGTTGCATATCCATTTGTGTTTGTTCAATTCACATTTTTGGATTTTCAAACCTTTTTTTGTCTCCATATATTATTCATACTGACTACTTAACCATGGGAAGACAAACAAAATGTTTTTATTTATGTAAACATTGACTTTCAAGGGCCTCGCCGCCTCCGGAGGTGTAGCCCGGCCTCGAGGGTGCGGGCCCTGGCCCTCGACCCGAAGGGTGCGGCCTTGGCCTTGGCTCGATGCAGACGCCTCGACCTATACACTGAGTACCTGTGAAGGATTCGCAGCTGACTTACGGTGCAGTACCAGGTCTTCATCCTTGCTGGGCCTGAATAGGATCGATCCTCTGCTCTGCCATGAAATAAAAATGAAAACCAATAGAAAAAAGACAGCCTTAATTTGATCACAATCACTCCTTCTATGTGAGCTAGAGTGTTATAAAACAAACACAAAACTATGTCGCGATTCCTTGCCGAACGGACCGGCTAGTGGCTACCAAGGCCAAACCAGTAAACTTGTATTACCCCTAATTAGATAGTGTCCCGGTTTACTTTGAAATTTTCCTTTCTAAATAAGTCGCACACATTGGAATTTCAATATTGATCCTTTTCCCTTCTCGTGCCTTCCCTTTCTTTTTCTTTACATTTTGTGGAGAACAATTGACCTCCCCATTCACCAAATATTGCAACAAATCTGACAAAGGTTTGGAAAATCACGAAAAGTATTGCAAATTTGACCTCCGGTGATTTCAAAGAACCTGACTTTTGTCATCGAACAAATGCGTCATGATGGTAGGGAGGTGGGTTGGTAGGGGTGCTGTTCCCAGTTGTGCTGTGGTTTTGATTTTTTGTTCTGGGTCACCCGCGTGAGGGGGTCTTAATACATGTACCGCTATTGCGAAACAGTGTATCAAACCGGATTTTCTGCTGCGTCACCTACCTCCTGTATTTCCGGCTTTTCTTCACAGTGAACCTGTCAGGGGGCCGGGCACTTCACCTCCACACTCTGCCACATACACTACTGGTGGTACCATTTTAAATTACTTTGAATTGGCCTATTTGTTAGAATGCCTATAATACATCATAAGGTTTGTCATAGGCCACTGGGAGTTAGGAGATGCATGGCAACACTGAGAGCCTAATACACAAGTTAACATTGCAAGTTTATAGGTTTGTCCCCTGGGACATGCACCAGTATAACACAAAACCTATGTGTGCTGGTTGACTATAGGGCAACATGGGTGAAGGATAGTATGCTCATTACTGCAGTGACCAGGACATACAGTCTGTCCAGGAAAATGTGTGTTTAATGGAAAGGGGGACTTGGGAGTCATACAGGTGATTTACCGTAATATCTACACACTTTCACTTGGGTGGCATCTGAATGTGCAGTTTTCTCAAAGTGGGTATCACATACCCCTGCCTGAGGGATTTTATCGTGGCACTGGCACAATATGTCATTTTTTGTTTCTTGACACCATCATCTCAATTTGCTGAGTGGCACGTGGCCACACAAAATATTAAAAAGTTCAAACGTATCAAGGCTCCCTGCTGTGCAAACTACATGCAGTTTCGCCTAGACGAACCAAACTTCCATTACAACATCCTCCTCCTAAATGTTTTGTTGCCAAGATTCAATGTCAACGTTTGACAACATTTCCAGTGTTTCAGCTGTCTTGACCTTTCACACATGTCATTCCTTTAGATAGCTTGGGAGGGAGTCGTTGTATCCATTAGTCTAATTCACTTTATGCTTGTCCAACAATGACCAATCTGTCATCACAAAAAATTAGCACTCAATGTCACAGGTCAAACGAGGTCACAGGCCAAATGAGGACAAAGTTCGGTCAGCAGATGTAGTTCGTCAGACAAACAAACTTTCCACTACAAACATCCCTCTAAAATGTTCCTTGCCAAAATATATTAGGATGTCTATTGGCCTAAATAGCCTTGACCCAACATAAAAAACAATAGGGTTCATCCTCACCCTAGCGTGCAACCCACATTACCTAATTTGAACTTGATACCTCTTGCTTTCGTTAGTATCGTGCTGACGCTTTTGACTTTGTCCTTCTCTTGACCCTTGAATGAACCTTGAACTGGCACCAAAAAAAATAGGGTCATCCTCTCATATGCCAGCCCACTTTCAATTTTATACTTAATACATGCTTGCGTTCTTAGATATTGCTGACAACCTCTTTCACACACACATAGACGCACGGTGCGTGACTTCATAGATTCCTTTTACCTTCGTCAAGGATCAACAGAACGAACAATGCGTATGATTCATTGCCATAATTTGGTTTATGTCACTAATCCCACTCCCTGATGAATGATGCAGATTTCCCTAGAACATCTAATTGTCAATCGTCAACAGTGTTGTATTTGATCCCCACTCCACGGTCACGGCCATGTATAACGTGGTTTGGAAATCCGGTTCTACGAGAAAGAGGTGGGTAACTACGGTGATATTCTCTACCGTCATATGAGTTACTATAAAAAGGGAAAACACGCATAACTACAAGCTATGATCATCTCCACTCAGTACCTACCCTACAACATGTCAGTGGATTGACATAGTCCTGCCATACAGATGGCAAGTTGGTGACATAATAGAATGGGTATTTAGTTCATGCCTATTTCCAAAAGTTACTGTGGAAAAATCCTGCCAATGGGCCACATTCCAAGTATTTGGGAACAGGCCTGCCATCCCTATTTGGTCTCTAATTGACTGTGATCCAGCTGACTACCCAGTGTCACATGTTTTAGATCCCCTGTGCTAGAAATAGCGGGCGACTCTAATAATCTTTGCTTTAAATCTCACTTCCCTTCGCTGTGATAAAGCCATGTGGGTCAACAGAGTGCATTCATCTACAGCTTTGGTCTAGGCCACAATCATCAACAAAATTAAATGCGCAACCAAACCTCATTCCGCTTTCAATGCAATTGACACAGTGTCCCATTGTTGGTAGGTCATTGTGACATTGTTTTGCTTCAGTAACTTTGTCATGTAAACGCAGATTCCAAGTTTAGCACCAGTTTCAAGCACCTTCCTGATTTTAGGCCACTGGCTTGAGTCAACAAAATGTTGCGTTCAGGTAGGCAAAGTTTATCCCAACATAACTGGGTGATAATACCCTTTGCCAATAAACTACCCCTTAAGAATAGTTCTAAATTCTACCTTCCATACTACCCGCAGCTCACCACTGGAATAGGACTTTAAAAGGAAGTGGTTTTGTTTTTCATGGCCATCCCGATGGCGGTATAACCAGATATTTGCTAAAATGTCTGGAGGGAGATGAAACTTGTCTCAGTAGATATGTATCATAGTTTTTAACTGACCGCTGCTTAGTTTGATCTGGAAGGCGAGTATTTGTAACCAGGTAAAATTCCCCAAACTTCAACACTCCAAAGTTGTGGTGTCGACAAATCCTGATTATGGTATTGTACAGTATAGTCCTCCTCCATTGGATATTTGCTTTGACATATGTTTTATTGCCATTCCGGTGTTAATAATGTAAATTGAAGGAGGCATGTATGTGTTCAGTAGTGCAACTGCCTTCAAACACTTTGTATTTGATAGTTGGAAGCGAAACCCTAATATAACAGGTTTCACCAGTGTAGTACCCGCAAACACAATTTTCCTTATGATAACCCTTCTAAATATTTTTGTTGCAGACTGAGATGAAGGTTTCCTATGATGACGCAAATGACCTGAACGCTGGAACAACAAACAATACGGGTCATCCTCATCATAGTATACCAACAACTCATTTTTGAACTCTGCAGATGTCATGCCCCACTCTGAATTATCCACATTTCCAGTGGTTTTTTTAGATGTCTTGACCTGCCACATTTGTGAGTTAGCTTGTGATGGAGTATCGTAGTATGGACGTGCAATTGACTTTTGTTTGCTTAACAAGACGCATCGGCAAACACACAACTATTAACACTCAAGGTCACCAGGTCAAATTAGGTCAGGTGAGGTCAAGAGGTCAACCTAGGTCAAAGTTGGTCACCACATGTATTTCGGGACACAAACTAACTTTCTATTCTGACAATCCACCAAAACGTTTCGTGTCGACGGGAGATGTATGACGTGCGCCAAATTTATTCAAATTTCAGTAATTTAGGCTGACTTGACCTTGTCTATATTCGGATGGATGCTCATCCTAGGGTTCCAAGTAGGTAGTGGTAATTGCTTTTTGTGTTTTTTAACCAGACGCTCTGACCATTTGCAAAAAATTAGCACTCACGGTCCCTATGTGAAGAGGTCAAATTGAGGTCAAAAAGTCAATAAGTCACAGTAGGTCACCGGATGTATTCCAACCAGACAACAAACTTTCCATTACCGCAGTCCTCCAAAATGTTTCGTTGCCGAAGATATATGACGATGTCCATCTGTGACCTTGAATGCCCTTGACCTGACGAAAAAAAAATTAAAATAGGCTCATCCTCACACCATACATGCACCCACCTACCGAATGGTGAACTTTGATAGATGCTTGCTATTCGTTAAGATATCGTGCGGACAGCTTTTGACTTTGCCCTCTCCGGACCATGCATGACCTTGATATCACACCAAAACAATGGGTCCATCCTCACCAATATGCACACACCTACCAAGTGTGACTTCATACCCCTGCTTTCGTCAAATCGTGCTGACAAGGTGTCACACACACACACACACACACAGACTCACAACCACACACCCACACACCACAACGCACAAACTTGATTACCTAGATTCCATTTTGCCTTCGGCAATGAATCAAAAGGTAAAGAGTACCTAGGATCATTTCTGTCAATATCCTGCTGCATGAATGTTGCCTTCTAGCTTCTCAACACTGGCGACTTACGCTCCTCCTCCCGGCCGGGAGGACCTGACCGCGAGGGGCGGTGGTCTGCACCGGAGTCCTTGAGCGACTGTCCGCAGGTCTCATTCCCGATTTGCTGCCCTTGATCCAGGATTCCCGCCTTTCGAGGGTTGGGGCTTTTCCCCTTCATCTACATTTTTCATGTTGGCCTTTTTTTCCTTCGTCACGTCCTTCTTCTCTCTTCGTGCTTTGGCCCCCCCACCCCCCGCCGATTGTTCACTTTGCTCCCCGGCGAGGGTCTCCTGTTCCCCAATTGGTTGTCAATGGAGGGGGAGCAGGGGCGGTGCCATATGGACCCCTGGTTACTAAGGATGGTATAATAATATTTCGCGGGAATTGAGCTGCACAAACGAGTGGTAGGGAATTGCAAATTGCGGCTTGTGTTGATTACCCCGCACCCCCAGTAAGGTACCAGGTGCTGCGATTGAGTGGATGGCGAACATTCTGCGGCGGTCCTTCGCTGCGCCTCGCTGGCGTATTAGTCGTGGCTAGCTCTTATATTGTCGCAACGTAGCCTAACATGTAATTTTGACCTTCTCGTGTTCGTTCCCTTATTAATCTGGATTGTATTTTGCTGCCATCTCTGCGGAATCATGAAATCAATCGCTGAGGAGTTATATACTTTTCACTTTTGTACCCGCGTGAATCTGTTATTCGGTGGAGTCCTTGCCGCAATTACACATCGGCACCTCTCAAGGACAACGCCAGGCTTGGAATCACAACAGTGAGAATGAAAACTGTATATATAGGTCCGAACCACACTTCAATACGATGTTCCTATGTTGAGTAATTGGCCTTCAAGTTTGTCCCATGGTAAATAAAAATGGGGGAAAATCCCAATTGCTCATAACGCCTGACGTCCACATGGACAGCCCCGGGCATAGGTCCCCTGGATTTTCATGTTTCATTTGGTGATAGTCTACATCAACGTTCTGTTATATTTCTCTCCCAAAGTACCGCATCACACCTACCAACCCACTCATCATTCCTCTCCCACAGACTAATGCTTTTTCGAAGTGAAGTATTGTGAATTTCAATGGAAACACAGATTGTTTGCATGTTGTGACATCATTATATTATTGCATGATCCTGATAATGGGATGTTTTCGATCTTGCCCAATGCACAAGTACAACTCAAAGGACTTAACTTCGTAATGGACTCTTCCAGTTTTTTTCTCCAGCTAATTATTACCGCTCTTGGCTGCAGTTTGTCCTTTGAATCCCACCCTATGATTCGTTATTTTATGGTGTCCGCCGATTCTGCACTAATAGAATTCGGCCTAATCCATGTCCATCTCGTTGCGACACCTCGTACGTGCGTGGCTTGTGAACGAGACCTTCTAACCCTTTCATCGAGGCATCGCCTGCCCCGTGTGAACGAGAACCGATCCTCTGCATGATGTAACAGGTGAAGATGACAATCTCCTCCTCGCAAGCTTCTCACCAATACACGCTCGCGACCTTGGAGATGAAGAATTGAATTCGATTTACCTCATTGAATGTTATTCCACATGTTAATAAATGACGAACAATCTCCTTTTTTATAGCGCTCCTTCCAATATCGGAGACATTTGCCGAAGCGCATTCCAAGATTCTCTGTCGCAAGTCACCTCCCAGTACCCACTAATGCCACGTGGATGCGTTTTAATTCATGGGATAAGGGAAGCCATGCAACAAACTGCGGAGAAGTCCTCGGCTTCCATGGGCTCCGAACTCGCAATCTACTGTTTTGTAGTCAGGAGCTCTACCGCCTGAGCCATCCTCATCGGAATGTACTATAGAATGACCTATTGCGCTTCCCTGAAATTCCACTTCTATAATGCATTTTAATGATACCCATGTCGTCTAATATTTCACGGGGGAAAGAGCTACAGCGACGTTTCGCAATGACGTCCGATGGAGAATCGCCAGACAATTTGATGATCGATAGCGCGACAACATCCCCACGGCATGCTCTCACAGTTTGTGAGAGTAGTCCCGATATTCCGCGTCATGTGACGTCATATGAACGGTTACCGTGCATTATGCGCCGGGTAGCGTGAGACGAAAAGCCTCTTCAGAACAATAATCTATCTGGGACTCAGAATTCCCTCAGCCTGTTCCCCCATCTTCCCAAGACTGCAGCTTTAACCTAATCTGTACATTAAATGAGAAGAGCGCCCAAAAATTGCGCCCGTACGGAACTCCCCACTTCTCGCTGATGCAAATAATATGGCCCTGGGATGGCGACCATATAAACTTCCGATAAATCGGGTGTAAAGTGATCCCCTTGGAAAATTGTTTTAGTATAATTTTCTTCTGAGATATACCAAGAAAAAAAAAATTGAGCACAGTGGATCCACGTACCCACAAACTAACGCCCTCCCTCTCTCGTCAGGCTCCTCAACAGGCGACTGGGAATGATTTTCGCCCCGGTCGCCCCCACAACCCTATCATAGTTTGCCTTTGGTACCTATAGCCTCACCGTCCATAACTCTCCCTAAATCGAAAAAAAATCGGCATAATTGACTGATTTTGAATAAACCAGTCAATGTGACAACGGTTGTCGGCAAAATTCTCTCGCTTCAATTCCAAGAATATACTTTAATAAACAGACAATGACCAAACACTTTTTAGCTGCGGAGAGCAGCTCTACAAGTCATCATGGCTCTCCGTCCGTTCGTTCGGTCTTTCGTTGCGTTCGTCCGTGTCGTCCTGTGTTCGTCCCCCCTTCTGTTCGTCACTTCATTCATACTTCTAAACCAAACAGCGATCAGGTTGAAACTTGTGGTGCTGAAGCTTACTACTGGCTAGCCTGAGCTACATTTAATTTCGCATAGTGTTATTAGATTTTTAATGAAATCCAATTAATTTTCCCAATTTCCAACTTTATTTGCGCTCTCCTGCTGCCAGACATGTTTGTTTACTACCCATCCTCTTTGAAGTGTTTACCTTATCTATGAGAAGGTCCAGTTCTGCGAATCGTTGACAATAAACCTATTGTCCAGGGGGTGTTGATTTGTCTTTCATCCGCATCTACGCCCTAGTTTACATTAACCCTGCCTCCACATGATTGTTTACATACATCTCGGTCCCATTTCCTGACTTGGTGACCTAGAAATGGTTGCTTGCGCCCCCCCCCCACCTAAATGCTTTGATGGTAACTTGTGGGAGTGGTTCAACTTAGAACCATTGTGTCCAACAATGTTAGCTATCATTCTCGGGAATTGTTTCCACTGTTCACGGCCCCAGCTTAGGAAGGGCACTGTAGGGAATATGTAGGCTAATGTTTAACATGTTCCAAGTCACAAGTCCATGGTTATGACAGATGTCGTAGAGTCAGTTGAATTTGAACAAACGATAAATGTGAAATGGCGAAAGACATGCAATGTATTCGCCAAAGGAATTTTGCTGTCCGCAACTACCAAGCGTTCGCGACATGTGTTGCACTTGTTTAGATTAAGAGCCTCATTCCCAATAGGTTTTTTTGCAAGCTCTCGCACAACGTGGCGTTTCGCTCATATAGTGTGCTTGGTATATATCCCTACAACAGTTTCCGACCTTCCTGCGGTGTAACCTCTCTACCCACTGTCACCAGATGCATCGGGTCAGTGCAAATCAGATGCCCCATATTCCCGCGAGTGTGACTACGAGGAAAATAGGATAAGTCTTTCTCACCGGTACTGAATGGAATAAATCCTCTCCTTGATGAACTTCCCCTCCGCGTCCAGAAACCTCTCCGGCCAGAATCTCTCCGTGTCCTCCCACTTGTGCCCTCGGTGAAGAGGATGTGGAAATGGGTATCAATATAGATCTTTCGGGACACGGAACCCGTGGAGGTATATCGGATGAAGCGACATGCGGCTAAACTGATATTGACGCTGTCCCAGATGATGTTTCAGAATCACAGCCTCGGATAGGGAGTCATCTCGGTCCGATATCGTGGCAGTCGATTCCGACCAATGACTCGTCGAGCTGTTCGCGCAGTTTTTCCTCTATGTCTGGGTTAGGAGCAAGAAAACGACAACCACCGGAGGGTTTTCGCTGTCGACTCGGTGCCGGCGGGCCAAGAGGTCACCAATATTCCAAAGACATATTGTCTTCGGTAAAAACCCCCCCCGGGTTTTCTGCGAGATCAGAGCCCAGTTTTGATTTTCTATCTCGAGCACATACTAATCCATCATCCTTAACGTCATCTGAGGCGAGGTTCCCACTAGCTTGTTCTCCTCTACATCGCGTCGTGCAACTTAGGTGTGTACCATGTTATCACTGAGTGTTGTGCCGCTACGATGGATATACTTGTGAAGGGAGAATGTTACGGCTCATCCGCAATTGTCCCGTTTCCATGTTCTCGTTGAGTTTCTGAAGATTATCTGGAAATATCGTCGTTATAATCGAATCGCCGACCGAAACACCGGGGGACGAGATCACGTTCGATACAGCTTATTCAGTAGGGTGGCTGAGGTCCAGGGTCTTTCCTTCCACTTTAAGATTGCCTTCGGTAAGAAGTTCGCCTCGGTCGCCACGCGTTCTTCGAGCTTGCCTTTGCCACCTCCAAACTCTGCAAATTGGACAAACTTTCTCTGTTCCTGCCAAAGACGTCCACTGGAAAACACCAAACCTGCCAAATAAATAGCAAATGAAACGTTTCCGCACGAACGTTAGTTTGAGTAGCCGGATACACAGATAAAACATGCGATCGGCGCCCCAGTGTCTCGTCTGGTTCGGCGATCATTGTTCTTCTATCATACCCATGCAAACAATGTCAAGGCATTCCAAGATTGCCTTGGGGGGGGGAAATGTGGTATTAGCTTTTAGCATGACAGCTACTATCACTGCCCAATTTCACTTTAAGGACTGATTATTGACATGTCTACCAAATGATTATTAAGTTTTCTGGAAATGGGACCTTGATTGCCTACCTTGCAATTAGACCAATTAATACTTGATTATTCCAGTGACCTATTTCCTAATTTAAATAACTCCAGGACAATAGTGGACTGCCTAATATTGTTGTCATGGAATCCAATGCGCAATTACCCATCAAATACCCCCAGTGACTCCATAGATGTTAAGTTTATTTGGGAATTGGTTAAATGCAACCGAACCAATAATCTATCTTTATTAAACGAAGAACTTGAACTATGCAAATTAGACACGCCTGAATGGCCCTCCAGTGACCTTACTTCTATGTTTGAAATGATGGGGCTAAGACAAAAACTTGTGGAATTAGGCCAAATTATGCAAATTGATGACCTCCAGTGACCCTGAGCCAATGTTAAAATTTTCGGAACAAGGTAGCGTCTACCCACCCGGTTTCATGTTACAGTAACATCTTGGAACTATACCCCCTACTTGTTCAAATCACTTTTAAGATTTTAAATGTCACATTAGCACTGCTATACACAACAAAATGTCTTGACCGCATCGATATTGAAAACATTGGAATCAATACGGACTGTAAATAGGTTCCTCGCTATATGATAATACCAGCCCTGTATTATAACCCAACACATAGCAGGTTTCCGCCTCCAATGTCTTTCAGCTGTTTAGCATTCACGATGCTATTTCACAACAAATAATAACGCACCTGATCCTACCTTTTAGGACATATATTTTCATGCCAATTATCCCATGGATAATGAGCACCATGGCTCAACATATCAGCCATATCGCATAGCAGTTTTTGGGGGTTGTTGCAGAAAATGCTCTTATTGCAGTTTTTTCTTCTATAAGGTCCTTGAATGACCTTTGATACATAACCGTTCTCAATGAAAATAATTTACCCTTATGATATGCATTTGTCCCAAAATGTCAGCCATATCGCTACATCACTAGTGCGAAAGTTTGTTGCAGAAAATGTTATTATTTTACAATTTTTTTTTTTACCTTGAATGACCTTTCCATGACGTTTTTATGAAACATGCGTGGCTATGTGATTCCCAAGCCCCAAAAGCATATGTTAATCATACACCCGCCCTATGCTATCGCACAAAGTTATCAAAACGCCCTTTAACCTCTTGTCACTTGAAGACCAGTGTCGGATCGAGTGGGGGGGGCGGGATTGTTTTCGTCTATGTGCACACAGAGCCGCTATCACATTATCCAAAAAATGTTTTTTTTTTTTTTTTTACTGTTTTTTTATTTCTTGGCCCTGTAACTCCTAAAATAACCACATTTTCTTAGACTTTGCCTTTGACCTTTTGACCGCGTCCTTTAGATGTTTTGTTTTTTGATCCACTAAACCCAAAAAGTACCATGACAAATCTTTATGAGCACCCTAACGCCCTCATTTCATCGTTTTGGCCTTTTAACAAAACTCCAAAAATTGCGTAAGTTTAGGCCAATTTATTCACATTAAATGACTTTCCTTACCTTGGCACGGTTGTTTAAAATTATCGGGATTGAAGGTGGCACCCATCCTCCACCAGTTTTCATCACGGATTACCAACTTTAAAATCTGCATAAATTATGACAATAATGATATTAATGCGAATCAGTAACATCAGATGACCTTTGAGTGACCTCTGTCCTACTGTAAAAATGTATCGGGATTTTCACATTGAACCATGTCCACCGAGTTTTTGGTCCTAAAATCCACAAACTTTTTTGAAAATCGTAGAAATTATCAAATTAGCTTACTTAATTAGGCATATATAATGCCAGATATCTAATCAGTTCGTGAACAGCACTGCTCGTTGTTATAAGTCTGAACTGCATAAAACCAATGCCTCTACCGACAGAATATCTGCACACAGCCTTTGGGACAATTTTTCATTAAATATGCATATGTATGCATTAGAATGGTCTTTCGGCGAAGAGTGGATGCACATTGACAACTCCTCTCTCCACCGCATACCTCCACAAAAGTTTCCGCATGACGTCTTTCACGGTTCAGGAGAAATTGAACCCGCACATTCGGATGACAGACAGACCGACCGTCATCGAGACACACACACCAAAGTGATCACTAGGTCTTCCTGAACCAAATCAGCAGACAAAACCTAATACCCCACATCGCATCGCAACGAATGCTCCTCACACTATTGCCTCTGAGGATGGGATTCATAGATGCGTTGCGGGCTGGTACTCATGGGAAAAAATCGCTAATTTAACGTGCAACTGAGCAGGGGCTATGTTTGAATATGCTTATTTAGTTTGCGAAGATATATCAAAGTAGCAAAAATGATACAAATTATATATATATATATACTATATATTATATATATTATTATATCTATATATATATATATATATATATATAATATATATATATATATATTATATAATATTATAATATATATATATATATATATATATAGTATATATAATATAATAACGAAGACCAAGCAACGCTGAATATGCGGAATAGGCACCATGTACCAATGCTTATACGGAATGGGGCGTATCACCGCGATGAATTCTATGAATATCTTCTTCAAAAAGCCAAGCAGCGACAATATGCACGGTCTTTTCGCATAAACTTACCAGTGTTTCTTCTTCTGAACCAAAACGTCGTTCCCGTAATAGGTGATTTTCACGATCCAGCGGATACGCATACCATCTATGGAATCCCGCCTAATAATGATTCCATTTAGGCCTACCTCATGAACATAATGGACTCAGTTTCGTGATGTCTCCAGTTTGCGAACGAGGTGTTAAATACAGTAGAGAGGTGGTGCATTCGGCAATATTTGAGTATTCAAAGCGAGAGAGAAAACATCGAATGGCTTGAATTTTACGATGTGACGCGAACAGGCACAAATAAGCACACCTTAAAATGATCAAGACTATTAAATGGCATCACAGTTCCATGTCGATTTCAACTATAAATAGAATGAAATCAGCCAGAACTTAGGGGCAAAAAGATTTCTTCGTCGTTGCCGAAGCGAGAGTGTACCATGGTTATAACTCCACAGTCCAATGTAACACAAATCTGAGTTCTTCTGCTCAGATGATGGAGAGGGCATATGTGTTGCAGACATGAAGCTGCGAAACCCCATTGTTTTCAATACAGTTCAAGGTCATTTGAAGTCAGGAGAGGCCCAAAAATGGAAAACGCGTGGATAGCCTATGACAGAAGGGGATTGCAAGCATCAATGAACTTCGAAGTAGGCATAAGGAAGGAATGAATCCCATTGTTTTAATGACAGAGTCGAGGTTGTTCAAGGCACGGAAGAGACCAGCAACGAAAAGGCCTCTATGAGCATGATATTAGCCATATTGCACGCACCGTGGGATCTATTAAAGGGCAAGTCCAGCCAAAAATATCTGAATGTCCCATACTGATTGTGGCATTGAAATCATGCCCCAATCAAACTATTGGTTACATTTTATAGCATGATTCGGTTAAAGGTAAACAAATGATTCTGAATTTATCACTGCGAAGCTTGCAATTGGCATTGGCACATTTGATGACGTCATGATCTACCAGTTCTTGTAAAAGGACACGATTGAAGAAATATTATCGTTAACCTTTTCCTAATAATTGGTAGATAGGACATCATAAAAAGGTACAGGTTTGCCCAAATCCCCAACTTATATGACATTTGAGGGAAGCCATAATCTTCCCAACCGAACATGCTATAAACTGAGAACATTCTAACACCAAAAAGAGTATTAATTTGGCGTGGGTTCTGGGTTGTTGCCTTTAATATAAGGACCAGGGGTTGCGAATAAAATGAGGGGGAGTCATATCGTCCTACGCGGAAGAATCGCGCTGAATCCGTTTTAGGGGTGTGGTAATCCTGGTCAAGAGATGAAAAGCTATTGTAAAAGATATCTGCCAAAATTGAAAAATCTGTGGAGTCGAAACCTGGACTGTAAGGTGGCAATTATAGAGGAAATCTCCATTTTTCGATCAAGGTCATTTAGGTAACCGCCTGCGCAACATACCTCATCTTCTCATCAAGCTGACCCTTCCGTTTTTTTTTTTGTCTCAATGCAACTGCGCACGCTGCTGTCAAAATAGCTTCGGCCGTATACCATTGAGAGAGAGACTGGACAATTCATCCATCGCTGCTCGGAAATATTGATTGGTAGGTATTCTGAAGAAATTAATCATGAACCAACTGAAGTAACTAAAAGCATTCAAGAGACCCCCGGATTCCTGTATAAACTAGCTAGCTATTGATGGATGGATGAATGGAACCGGACAAGATAGAGATATATAGATAGAAAGCATTTATATAGCGCCTATTCCCACAAAGGCCTCTAGGCGCTTACTTAACATAAAAAAAAAAAAAAAAAAAACAGACAGACAGATAGAACATAGATAGATAGATAGATAGATAGATAGAATTAGAGAGACTAGGAGAGAGATAGATAGATAGATAGATAGATAGATTAGTAGATAGATAGATAGATGAAAGGGATTGTCGGCAAATGTGAGGTTTGTGATAATTATTGAGTGAACAAAATCGTGAGACAATCCTCTTACTATCACAAAAAACGGTACTTCGCTCAATATACCCATTCTCTCATATTTCTCAGCCCTCAAGCGGGATGCCCAAATTCGTTCCACCTTCCTGTTGTTCCCCTCTCGACTGGCCTCACATTACTCCTGACTCACCAGACCCACACCCCCTCCTCCACGACTGGCCCCTCAAAATCTCCTGTCACCCCCACCCCCCTCCACTCCTCCCATGAACACATTGTCACTTTGCCCTCTATCATACATCCTTGAAAGGCTGTTTAGGATCTTAAATTTTGTTCAGCTCTGTATCGCAAAGAAATAATAATAACGTTATCGTTCTATTCATCTTATTTGTCAGGCTGTCTCTCTGTCAGTGGACTACAATGGTTCTGGTCACTGCGATGTTTGTGGTAACACAACCTTACACGGAGTAATCTCATAATTACGACACCGTGGGCAAATTAACGTGACTTCACCATTCGAGGAGATAGTGATTTAAATGGCAAAAGTAACGAGTGAGGATTCACTACGCATTTCCAATTTGGAGAACATTCAACCCACCCCCCCCCCCCACCCCAACTCATTCCATGCAAACTGCTACGTGACAACAAGTCCCGTGGAAATCGAACCCCGAAGTCCGCGGCAGACGGTTTCTGCTACCATTAGACTATACGCGCGTCGGTCCATAATTGGTTCCCGTTCCAACCACCCAACTTAACCGTCCCCGGGTCTACCGAGGAAATGTCGAACTTGATCCTGTCCTGGATTTCCGGATGCGTCAGCATGTCTTAATGGACTGGGAATCGTTCAAGACGATCACGTTGGCGGTGCCGAGCTTCATGCTTGTAGATAGGCCCAAACCGATGGTACAGGTCTTGGAAGGCCCTCTGTGGGCCCACCGACCACGCCTTGTAGACCAGCCGAGGCAGCGCCCCAAACACGGGGATCCCAAGGGGGGCCAGGTGGCGCATTCTTCTCACGCTTCAAGGAACGAGACTTTAGTTTCCAGAACGTGAGACTCGACAAAACGGGTAGTGACAGGATATTCCGAAGGATACCCAACCCATAGTCGTCGTTCGCCTATGCCACCTTCGAAGAAATCTGAAACATCAAATCCAACACAGGTGGGAGCCCACTACCGTTCGCAACACTGCAGACTGGCTGTGAGTAACCAGGCCTAGCACTACTGGGACCATACTGTGTCTATGCCTTACCGATAGGCTACCTACAATGAAGACATCGCGTTGTAAATCTGTCAATTATTAATGGTATACGAGTCATTGCTGTCTGGCAATAACCAGCTGCGCTCTTGAACAAGCCTACAGCCAGATAGCACCATATAGACATATATGTATATGGATGCAGTGAGCGACAGTATATCGTCGATAACCGGAATTTATCGCAGGATTGCTGCTAAAGTACCCGTTTACCTCCACTTGAGCATGGAATTATTATTCTGACCAGAGCTGCAGGTATGTGTCTTCGTTCATAAGCCCTGAGGGAGTTCAGTAGGCCTATGGTAAATGGAACTGAGTGGTTTAGTAGTTACCTATACCAGAGCCTCATTCGACCAAAATAGACGGTGTTACAGGAAATAGTTGGTTACTATACCCGAGCAGAGCGCGCTATCATTTTGACGATGAAACACTCTAAGAGTTGCTAACAACGAAACTTACAGCTCTTTTTTGGGGGTCATTTTTGCACTATAACAATTGGTTTGTCTACCATTGGTCAGTACAAAGAGAGGATTTAAGATTCAGTTGAATTCTCCTACGTCACACATGCTCTATAAGCTTGGGTTGCGTGGGCGTCGATATTGCCTCGCATGCGGAGTTTCCCCGAATCTTCCATCTTTCTTTTCCATCCTCCCCATATACTTACCCTCCCTTTCTCCTCTCAGCCATGCCTCTTCACTCTTCATCCAACCTTGCCAATATTTCCAAGCTGTCCTTCTTGTTCACGGGCCTGTCGAGAGAGCACTCTGCCTCGACCCCCTACAGATACCCTGTGGATTCGACCCAACATCCCTATGTCTAAAAGGCCTAAAAATTATATCAGTCAGTCTCGCATAGACTTACCCCCAGGTTGAATGGTGGGTGCGGAGTCCGCTGACCGTGGGCTGTCGCGAACTCCTATATCGTGCCCACAGCCCCCATGGTTGACTGGTATGCCTCCAGGTCATGTTTTTTTTTTTCATCTCGCAGTTCCGCTGGTTGCTGATAGCAAGGTTGCTATGTTACTGGTTCGGTGTTTGTCCGGGTAGCGTGTGTGTTTACGGTGTGTGCGTGTGGTGCGTGTGTGTGTGTGGTGTCTGCTGTGTGTGTGTGTGTTGTGTTGTGTGTGTTTGTGCGTGTGTGTGGTGGTGTGTGTGTGTGTGTGGTGTGTGTTGAGTGTTTGAAAGAGGTGCGTGCGTGATAGGGTGTGCAGGAATTCTGGGACTTATAATAAGTGGTAGTTGATCGTATAATGATCTCTATTTGGGGTATAGAATTGAAGAATTAACAATTCTCAGTAACATCCTATCCTCTCTGATGCATTGGAATGACCGAATTACTCACCGATCCATAAAACATACATATGCCTTTGGCTGTTGAGACTGTATCCTTCGAAGACATGAACCTTTTTGAAAAAGTTTGTCTAATTTCTTTCAGTAATTGGCAGTATCCTCTCTAATGCATTAGAAACACGGCTTTGTATATTGACTGCAAAGCTCTTCTATGCGAACATGAACCCAATTCCGGCCATTACACTCCACATGGGTAATGCAAGGGAGGCGGAAACACGCGTTCAAGCTGTAGGTATCAATTCTGAGACTCCCACTCTATTGTTCGCCCAGTTTTTCGCCAGTGGGGTGCGATTGAGAAGGGCTGGGCGGGGATATGGCCTCTACAATGCACGTCGGTTTTTTGAGCGACCATGTGTAATGAGATAGTTAGTTTTGGAGAGGGAAAAGGAGTGGAAACGAGGGTAAAACCCAGCGGAAGCGAAGGGAAGGAGACGGTTAATATTCAAGTTCGATTTTTGTCAATGTTACTTAAATGAACAAGATATGGTGACTCTGTCCCAACCCCTCTGCCTGAAAAAGGAGCATCACATTAAAAGCCGAGAACTGGGGCCCAGAATTTGGTCAATTGCGCGATCCACTGGTTTCTTCCACAGTCATCCATGTGCAAACAATTATGAGTTCATTCAATGTGTGCTTACC
Source organism: Sclerodactyla briareus (assembly GCA_026419785.1). Classification (NCBI taxonomy): domain Eukaryota; kingdom Metazoa; phylum Echinodermata; class Holothuroidea; order Dendrochirotida; family Sclerodactylidae; genus Sclerodactyla; species Sclerodactyla briareus. The sequence goes on from JAODTK010001221.1 coordinate 466,238, forward strand.
AGATTTTGCTGTATTAGCATTTATTGAAACAGCTACTAATAGTGACCCCACCAAGTTCAAATTAATATGGACTGATTATTGACCATATCTGACCAAAGGAGTATTTGTGGAACTGTGATAAACTTGCCAAATTTATGCGAAATAGACGCACTGAATCACTCCTCACACTCTAAAAACAGTTTAGGAATTACATACTTTTTAAACGCTACTTCGAGACAGCAGTTCAAAACCAGAGAGAGGAGAAAACGCGGTTTAATGCTAAATATAGTGTCGAATTTATAAACATATGTTTAATTGCTTAATAAACAGCGCTGGAGAATAAACCGCGTTTTTGAAAGTTGTTTCGACAATAGTGTTTAGAAAGGTGTTTAATCCCTGAACACTGTTTTCATAGTGTAGTATTGCCCCATTTTTTTAGTCCTGCAGACAGGCAAAATGGAACCTATGCCCCCCCCCCAAGTCCTCCACACTTCCCATTCCATTATACACACATTTTCCCTGGACAGACTGGTATGGTTTGTGGCACTGCAGTAATGACATAATCCTTCACCCATGCTGTCCTCCATGATCAACAGTGGGTCTGTGTTATACTGGGCCAGTCTTAAAGGACCCCACAACCTATAACTTGTCAATTGTTTTTACTTGTGTATTAGCTCTCAGTGTAGCCATGCATACACTAACTCCCACAAATTGTGACGAATTCGATGATTTGTTTAGGGGCATTCTCAAAAAGTATGAAGGAGGCCAATCTAATTAGGTAATCAAAAAGAGTACTAACAGTTGTGTATTACTGGCAAGAGGGAGGGGTGGAGTGCCCCTTGACAGGTTTCATGGGAAAGAAAGCTTTGATTGAAATACCGGGAGGTAGGTTGCAGGCAGAAAACATTCCTGTTTGATGCACTGTTTCCAACAATAGCGGTACATGATGTAAGACCCCCTCACCGCAGGGTGACCAGTCCAGAAAACACAAAATCGACCCCAGCACAACCGGGAACAGATACCATACTATACTACCCCCCACCCCATCACGACAGGTCTCTGCGCACAACTGCAAACAATTGAGTTTTTGAGCTGAGTTGGGCTTACAACAGTTAGATGAAAACCTCTCTGAAGGCCTCAGTGAAAATTAGAATTGTAGATGTCTCCAAAAACCTATTTCTGTTAAAGAAAAATCTACATCAATTAGACAAGAGAACAGATATCTTTTAGCATCTGGGGCAATGACAGAATGACCCGTAATTGTCCCGGAAGGACCCCGTAATTTAAAGTTTGTCCTATGTGAACGACACTTGCCGGATGGGGACAAAAGCAGGGTCATTTTGAAGTCACGAGGTCAAATCTGTTTATTTTTTGTGATTTCCAAACTTTGTCAGAATTAACAATCCAGTGGGGAATGGGAGGGTAATTGGTTTCTTCTCCATAAAAGTAGTAGAAGAAAGAGAAGGGGGCAGTGAAGGAGAAAGGGTAATATTTAGCATTCCAAGTGTGCGACTATATAGAATTTTAAGTAAACAATATCTAATATCTAATATAAGGGGTAAATTTACAAGTTTTCTGTTTGGACTTATCAGCCATAGCCTGTCAGCTATGGCCAGGAATCGCGACACAGTTTTGTTTCTTGTCTCATTTTAAATTCTCAGGACCAGTGGACCACACACTTAATAACGTTCCAAGGAAATTCAAGGAACTTGAACATTTGCAGATGAAGCAATAGATCTACACATTGAATACCCCCACGACATCGAGTAATTTGTTAAATTTTGGAGGACTAACGGTAGACCATACCAATCAGCTTCAGGAATTCGAATAAACTATGCAAAACATACACACTGAATGACCCTCCAGTGACCTCCAGTCTCAGTTTTAAAAAAAGTTGGAGAGTGAAAGTAAGAAGCCCCTACCCACAAGTTTCCATGAAATCCAGCAAACTAAAGAATGATGCACAAATTATTGCAAATTAGACACGTTAAAAAATGACCTCCAGTGACCCTGAAGCCATGGTAAAAAAAATAATCAAGACCAAAAGCAACTTTCAAACCGGGTGTTTCAAAAAATGACCCTAACTCAACAAGATTTCGCATAATTATGCAAATTGAACACTTTGAATACATCCAATGAACCCGATCTTAGAAAAATTTCGGGTAACTAAGGTCGAACATATCCACTGTAGTTTCGTCGTGAGAATCCGACATCTTGTTGGCGCATAAATTAGCAAATTTAGACAACTTATTAACATAGCTATAACCCTGGACATTACCCTATTTAATTAGACCTTTTGCCCTGAAAGAATAATCACATCGTGTTCGCGCCCAACCCGACGAGACTACATAATACAAAATTTGCTCCATCACATTCATCGAAATCGGGCTTATCTTTTCGAAAAAATCCTGCTACACAAGAATGGGAACACAAACATACACACCTCGCGCGCGCACCCACCAACTCACAACACGCGCGCTCGCGCACACACACACACACACCACACACACCACCACACCACCACACACAATGCACACACACACAACACATACACAGGGGGACGTCGATCCTTTCGGCTACAGTTAGATGCAATTTAATCTGTTGTTATCAGTATCTGTTGCGCGAACGCGCAAGAAACTTTTAGCTTTTCCTACCCTCTAGATCGCCGGAACGGCACTTGCCGGCTCGGAAGCACCCATCACATGTGGTGATTCTAGTAAAGACAAAGCAAAAAATTTGTCATTGTTCAATACTAAATGATTTACCGCATATCCCATGGTTATTTTTTTTTTACCTTTTCCTACTCTGGCTTTGCTGCGTGGGGATCCGGGGGTCTATCGAACTTACCCTGTAGGAATCGGAGGAAAATGCCATGGCGGTACAACCATTCCATTTTTTTTTTGAGTGGGCATTCAGTCATTCGGAACTCTCGCGCCAAACATTTTTATTCAATTTTTCCGGCATTCTATCGAATTCGTGCGAGTCAGCAGAATTCGCAGAGGCATTTCTCATCTCCTCTTTCCCCAAAATTTTCCACGATTTTTGTGCCCATATCCTTTCATCTTAGAAAAATGAAGAGGGCCGTCATCCCCCATCCCGAGGCTTCTTATTATTTGAGTACCAAAATGTTTGAGCATTACAAAATCGCATATATTATGCAAACGCCTGGTAAAAAAAAAAAAAAAAAAACGGCCAATTTTGGTGCGATTTGCGCGCGAAACACTTTTGGCGATTCGAAATTGAAATTCGGGAACCTCAGTGAACAAGCATGTAATCCTAGACTTTTGGCCCTAGGTGGGTCCCGATTTTTTTCATCTGGGGACCGAACCTGGAATTAGTGGACGTAAGACAAATGTCCAACGCGATTATTGTCAATTGGTTAGACAAAAATTGAATCCTTTAGACGCATCATCATCAAATTTCTGATGTTATCACTGTGAACCACACCGCCACACCGCTATAATAACAGTGACCCGGGGTGCACGTACATACGTTCACAGGTTCAGTGAATTGGGGCATAACACCTTATTCAGACTAAAAAAGATTGAGTGGAGTCATTGCAAAGCCTATATATGACAACACCGCCTTAAAAAATCGTACCGATGCGGCGCGACTTTTTTGTGTTGTGGGAATATTAAAATTAGCGAATAAGGCCCAGGCCACCAATTGCATAATTTCAAACCTCTCATTTTTTACTACTCTCCCCAAATTAAACCCTCCATATTAGTGTCAGAATTTGGGTTTTTTTTTTCGTTCGTGTTTTCACTCTAAATTTTCCTGCAATCCCGATCACCTCGATATTATGACGGATTTGCCGTACGACGCAAGTTGTTGCTGTAAGAATCCTATAATGCCGTGTTGTATACCTTACCATTTACCACACACTGGGGCATAGATTACATTGTCACTTACTTGAATTTAAGTTGAATAATAATCCCTCATGCACATGGCCCGGAGTGTGAATGTTTTGGGCCAATTACCGAGATGCGGTGTATCTGCTAGGACTATTTCCAAGGGCGCACGCAGTCGTTGTATTGTGGGGAGCCTCGGGGGTGCTAGAATACACATTTCTTGCCGGGTTCGGTTAACATAACAGATTTATTCCTATATAGATTCCTATGTAGGGAATATCTCGACGGCGCTCCCAATGTTGTTTGTTGGTTTTTTTTTTTTTTGGCTGTCTGGTTTCGGTTCATGGGCCCGGACATGACGGACTGTTTTTGTTGGAATTAAGTCAAGATATAAATGGTTTCAAATTGGAGTGCATCGTAGTTTAGCATCCTATTGTAAAATCATAGTCCCAGACTAACAAAATTGCATTCGAGAAAATTTTGCACGTATCTCATAGCTAATCGTGCACGTGGTCTAACTTATTGACAGCGAAACAACTATCAGGATACCGAAACAGACGAAATTTTTTTCATATTTCTTTCTTGGATATCGATAAGAAGGAGAGGGTTCGGGAAAACGGGAAGGCGTTATTTCTCGCCTAATTCTTGGTCACTTGTGCCGGCCCATCGATGATCTCTCACAGCGGTTTCGCGTCAACCACGGCACAAACACCCAGAAGCTAATACTCCCTGTCCTGTTCCCGCGAATACGGATTGTTACAAGTTACTCGTTTGTTTCCTAGGACAACACGGACTGGAATATTACTCTCCCCCACAACGTGCGATTACCCAGAATATCTCCGGGATGCCGTAGTAGCCACCTACTGAGTGCCACTTCAAACAGTTCCAGAGTGGCCTAACATTGTTTCGTTTAGCTGCCAACCCATATCTTGGTCGTTGGCTCCTGACAGGAGGCGTTTGGCCAGATCAAGGTTCCGTTCAAGGTTGACAAGCTCCGGAGGGAGGAATCACTAATCCATTTCAGGGCGCCCAGAAATGTAATACTGAGTAGGCATAAAGGGAGTCGTTTTGAGGCATCGGACACTCTTCCTACTTGAAGAGCTGCATAATTAAATTGAATGCCTGATATGTCAAGTGTGCAAATATTGAAGACCGACCGTCGCAGGCCAGACTTGGGGAGCCAGATCGGGGAGGGGGGGGGGGGGGGTAGTACTGATAGCATTAGGTCTCACAGAGCAGGGGTCATGACAAATGCCTCACCCTCGGCTACGGGCTCACCAGTCGGTGATATGGGTTGACACAAGTGCTCCAACATTTTAGCATCATGCGGAATATTAACAAACGCGTTCGAATTCGAACATCACTCCACAGTGTTCAGAATCATACATCAGGTTTTGAACTTAAGCTGAATACCACATTCGCCGATTTGGTATGAGAAGAACTGCACGAGATGTAATTGCTACAGGCTCAACACCTTTGACCGCCTCCACGCCCGCCTCGCGTCCGCGTCCGCCTCGTGGAAACAATACCACACTTCGCGTCCAGCCCCGCGTTGGCACCACCCGCGGTCGCCTCGTGGAAACACAGTCCTACCAGCCGCAAGTCGAAACGTCTTGAAGCTGCGACGGCCAAATTCCTGTGGCGAATACACTGCCATGTTCTTTCACCAATCCACATTTATTTGTTTGTTCACATTTAATTGACCTTTACTGACATCTGTCATAACCTTGGAATGGCTTGGAACATGTCTACCACATTGGCTTAATATTTGATATCAAGGTCCATCACAAAGTACTCACTGAATCATCCTATTCCTGTACATTAGCTACATATAGCCTACCCAACAGAACTCAACATGTGAAAACAACTCCCTTTTTGGCAGTCACCAGCAACAATCTAGAGATCGAATGTGTTGATAGACAAATCATTTCCCCTGGACTATAGGTTTTATTGTCAACTATGCTGCAGACCTGGACCTTCGACAGATAGTAAATACTTCTCTGCAGAGGGATAGAGATGTAACAAACCTCTCTCACACTGCCAAAGAGCTAGCTCATGGAGTTTGGAAATTGTGGGTGATTATTTGGATTTAATTAAAATCTAATCACACTATGCAAACATAAAAGTTACTCAGCAAAAAATAACCAATTGGCATGGCTACATCCACCCACCAAGTTTCAACCTGATTGCATGTACTTCAGAAGTTACGAATGAAGGCATAACAGAACTAGCCCCCCTTGAACTGGGTGCCATAGCTAATGCCCTCCTTTATGGACCGGTGCCCCATTCTTGTGGTTTATACCGCTGACTGATAGAGTTATTTTATCAAAATGACATTTGAATTATTCGCATCTCTCATTTCAATTCGGATCGCTGGCAATAGTAGACTGAAAAAAAGACTGAACTAGACCGTTTCTACAATGATCACAATCGGTTCATCGACAGAGAACGACTGACTCAAAGTTTATATGATCTCCGTTCGAAGTTTGAAAGTGATCGTTGGAATATTTTTCGTTGTACGGTCGATGCTCCGTATTCGTTTTCCTGTGGATTTTTCCTGAGAAAACTTTATGTATCCCATGCTATTTCCTCCAGACATTCATTTCTTGTCAGTTATTAGCCATTCCATCATCGCTGTTTCAGTTTTCACGTTCAACATCCTTTCCCAGTACAATTGGAAACCACTTCAAGGTCAAATACCAAGTGGTCCAAGGAGATGCTCCAATGGGGAGAAGCGGCTTGAATTTTATGTCCGTGAATCGTCCGATCGGCCAGTTCACTTGTCCCGTTCCAAGGCTGAATATTCCAATGACTTGTTGTTGGGGTAATTAATTTGGGATTTAATTAATTTCATCACACTTGCAAACAAAAACTTGTACTCAGTCCGTAGCCGTGGCATGCTTCATCCACCACCAAGTTTTCCACCTGATCGCATGTACGGTTCATAAGTTACAATTACGTAACGAACAGAACGGATGAACAAACGAACTAACTACTAACGAAGAACGAACGAACGAACGAACGAACGAACGAACGACGAACGAACGAACGGAGGACAGAGACATGATGATGACTTGTAGAGGAGCTGTTTACCCCGCAGCTAAAAGTCCGCTCTGCATTGCCCTCCGTTGACCTACAGCTGCACATCCAATTCAGTGATATTGAATTCGCTCACGCTGTCGGGTATAGGGAGTCACGTAAAAATGGGTGTTCTCTATGACGTAGAAATCGGTCTCGTCTGTTCCTCTTCAAACTCTGGAGCTACTCTGAGGAATTACTCGCCAGTGCTGGGCGGGGCTAACTGCCGACACAATGCTCCCGAACGGATTAGGGGCTTGTCCTTGTGAACGAGACAAAACAAAGGCAAGGCCAAACCGTCCTTGAATGGTTACCTAGTACCAGATCTCTTAACTGGGGCAACCGCCCGTGGAGTCCAGTAGCCAAAATACATAGTGGCATTGTTTGCCTTATGCTGCGACTGCAACTGTAGAGATGTGGTCAAGCCCAGCGCGACAGAGGTCCCTGTTCAATGGAACGAGCCCGGAAGAGACAAATTTACTATGTGTGCCATACGGCATTTTACCCTTTGTCAGGTGTTTGACTATGTCCCTATATTTACGTTTGGAAAAATAGTTATTGTTATTCAAGGCAAACAGTTCTAAGTGAAAGCAACCCACACGCGATAGGCAAAATAAGGCCATTTTTGGGGCGCCTCGGCCCCAAATGCGTATACGGACACGTAATCCACTGCCGATGTTCTATGGAATATCTTCTAAAAAGCCAGTCGACGACAATATGCATGGCTGTTGCATTGATATGTCCTCCCGCATGAATTCATCTTGGTAGTCCCCTTCTTGCAACACGCGTTCGTTTTTCGTAATATTGATTTTCACATCCATCCCAGAAACGCCACGCACACTTGGATTCCAGCCGTAGCCTACTTGCTTCTATAGTTATTGATCCCACAGCTGGCGGTGGCTGCCGGACGTTCTTACCTTCGCATCTCGTGATCGAGACCTCGTACGGTTTGGCTTGTGACCGATTTTCCTTCCGGTCCTGTGACTGACGTCATCGCCTGTTCATCAGTAAACGGAGAACCGCATCTCTGCAAATGGAGGAGATGGAAGATGACTAGCTCCATTCTGCAAGCTTGCTCGCCACTACACAACCGACGACCTAGGACAAATAATCGGTAACTGAATAATTCAATCAATCAGCCAACGAAATCCTATAATTAATGAGTAATAATATTTCTAAAGAATAAATTTATATAAATATGTCAATAATTAGTTCCACGTATACTGATCGTGTTGATAAGCATATTCGTTTCTATAGCCTAGTCTAGTCTAGTCGCAGTCTAAGTCTAGTCGATTTCTCCTAGTCTAGTCCTTGTCTCGTCTATTACTTAAGGGAAAGTCATGAATGAAGAATCTCATGAAGCGACTGGAACGAATGCAACCGGCAACCCAAAGAAGAAGTACAAGTCTTGAAGAACGCGCCCAAGACCATTCCCGAAAAAAAACGAACCAAACTGCTCTTTAAGGCTTATACAACAATAATTTGAGCACTGTTTGGGATGACACAATACTTCTGAAGATCTACCCTGCAACGTTTTGCCACGAAGCTTGATACGATGACACCCTATGTGCTATTAGTGGTACATTCGAACATTAGTCAAAGAAACTGAGGCCATCGAAACCAGGACAATTTTGGAAACCTGAATCAAATCATTCCAATGCCGCCTTAGCTCCCACATGAAGTCACCGAGATGCTTTAAATCTTCCCGCATATATGGCAATCTCTCAGACCCTCTTTTACTTTCCATCTTTGATGTTCTCAATTACAACTTAATTTTTCCGAGAATGGTGGATTCCACTCCTCCTGCGCGCAATATTCCAGGTGAGGTCTTACCAACTGTTAAAACAGCCTCACCAAAACTGAAATTACGCTTAATCAAGCCGAGAATCCGATTACCTTTCCTAGCAGTTTCCGAAGGTTTCAACGGAGAATCGAAAATTCACACCTAAGATCGTTTTCTGAAGTTTAACCGGGCATGACTTCTCGACCATTCAACTAACGGAGGTTTGCCGTTAATGATAACCGAGCATACATCAAAGTCAATCACAGCATTATCGGCTTTAAAAATTGTTTGCCGATCGACGACTTTGGAGATTTAGTCTAAACATCGTTATTCGAAATCACTTCCCAATACAACGTACGTGTGTCCGTCGTTAATTTTTCGACAACATGAATGCACATAATCAGCGAGATCATCTATATCAGGCAAAGAATAGTAATAAGGGACCGAGAACCGACCACCGACCCGTGGGTAACACCACAGTTGACCGTCCACTGCTAAGTAGAAAAACGTCAATTAATAACAACTCCCTGCACCCATTATAAGCCACTCTCGAACCCATTTCAAATCTTGTGGGGATACCATCTCCTCGCATTTTGAGTAATAGACGTTTACGGGGCACCTTGTCAAACGTTTTCTGAAAGTCAAGGGATAACAACATCAACATCGTTACGCACTACGATAGAACTATCAACATCCTCCACAAATTCTAGCAGACTAGTCAAACACACTATTTTTCTGAAGCCATGCTGAAACTTCCCTGATCCTATTCTATCATTAAGAATTTCACTATATCTTCCTAGAATTGATTCCACCACCTTGTCGAAAACACTGGTGAGAACCAGTGATCTGTAATTACAAGAAGAGACCGATGCTTTTTGAAAATGGCGAAACATTTGCCTTCCTCCAATCCTCTAGAACAAGAAACCATCTTCTAAAGTTTTATTAAAAATCAGACTTAATGGAACATAAAATGGTCATGCAAAACGAGTTTTAGAATAAACGGGTATAAACTCCATTCGACGTCCTGAGCTTCACCATGTTTGACAGATTCTGGAGTTGCTCCTCAAACCATTCAGTCAGGCTTACAAACAACATCATCGATACAATTTGACACACCAACAACGAGATCAATCAAAATTATCCAAGTTCGCTCTGTGAAAACCGGAAAGAATCGGCCTCATTGTTGAGAACACTAAACATAATCCTGACTATCGCTGATCTGCCTCTCCTCACTGGTCTAAGCAATGGACCAATGCTGTCCTTCAACTTTCTGCGTAACTCTGAAAAAGTGAAAAACGCACGAGGTTTGTCTTTTAATATTAGTGCCTCTGCCTCTCAAAATCGGACTGCTTGACCAAACTTTTGCTTGCGTTTTTAATGATCCGAATGTGACAGACACGGAGCCAGCAGAACGATAAAAAACTCCACACACGTTCGACATTTTCCAAGGACATCCAGTTCCATGCCGACCTCATAAACTTTCTCAAAGAAGCACTCCATATTCAACAGCAGTCAACCCCCTCCCCGCCCAAAGATAATAATAATCTCGCATATCCACAAACTGGGACACCTTCTCGTCACACTCAAGGCTAATACGGTTTCAAACCACATCGTCCTTCCGGTACCCGCAATCAATTCTAGGTACAACCGCAAATCACAATTTTCTAATTGATAGACAGCCACATATCAATTCTCTCAATTGAGATCTTAAAACGCTCTGAGAGTCACTCCTGAGGTTGTTAATCCCTACCTCGACAACCACTACCGCCTCGTCCTCTATGGGCCGATTACCCCTTTGACTGATGTCCTCTACCCTATCCCGGTCGACAGACCGCATTCGCTTTGATTTGCCGACCCTGCCAATTCGGATCAACCCTACTACGACAATGGAGTCTCCAAAATACTAGCAAAACACTTCCCTCTAGATTCTTCCTCCCCCCACAACCCTAGCAGTAATCCACTTTACCCTAGTGTACTACTACCCTGTGAGCATACACGGTCCTGTCCGGCTTACCCCCTTCCTCCAATAAGAGTGGAAGGAAATAATGCAACTGGTAATGAATTACCCTTTTTAGACTTGTGGAAATTCAGGAGTTCTAGTATTTTCCAATCACATAGAACATTTTACTGTTTGTCAGCCCTCTTCATCAGACTGAACATTTCCGTACTGCCCCCTTCTCAGTATAAATCTTCTTTTGGGCAATCATCAAACATACCAGCCAATCCTGAATATTGTCTCTACGCTTTGTTGAAGTCCACTTCTTTTGGCCCAATATCACACCGTTTGCCTGTGTTTTAGAACCTCAAATTGACTCGCAACGAACTATGGCTAACAACTATACGAAGCTACTAGACCAAAGGATCCTTAATTACCGGTATTAGCCTCAAGAAAATAGTTTAATGTCCCAGTCTTTTGAGTACGAAAATTATGCCCTTTCGATGACCTATGACCCCATACGCCCTACTGAACATCTGTGTCTATATGTCTAGGTTGCGTAAGATTTTCAAACGAACATTTCTGTGGATGCCTGTTATATTTTCTGTGAACAAAAAATGTGGATGTCTGTTATATTTTGTGGGCCTGCTGATTTACTCTTGACGCTCCAATGACCTCAGACGTCCCCGGTATCCAAAATCTCCGACCAGCTGAAGTTGGCAAGGAACAATAGGGAATTAATTGAAGATTCCACACCTTTCTGGGTATTTTTGGGGTAGTCAGCTACTCAATGACATCGTAACACGTTTGCTCACATCTGTCGGCATGTGCAAGCATGTCAGCGCCAAAAGACGACGGACAGACAGACATGACTGATATGGATGCGGATCGCGATGTTCACAGATAACTCATTGAGTTGAAAGAATGATAATCTCCTCACCGCTGCTGATGTTATAAATCTTCTCGCTTGACGAACTTTTCCTTCGTCGTCCAGGAACTTTCCGGCCAAAATCTTTCCGGATCCGTCCACTTTGCTGCTCTCGTTAAGAGGGTGCGGAAATTGGGTAAAATATAGATCCTTTGGAACACGAAATCCGTGAAAAATTATTCGGAAGACGCGACCTGCGTATACTGATAGTGGACGCGGTCCCAAGACGGAGTGCTTAAGTATCACGGCCTCGAGATAAGGTATCATGGCGGTCCGATATCGTGGCAGGCGATTCCGACCAACTCCTCTTGTCGAGCTGCGCGCACAATTTTCTTCGCTGTCGGGGTTATTGAGCAAAAATAGAAGACCCCCCGGAGCGTATTCGCTGTCGTCTCAGTACCCGCGGCGAAGAGGCTCCAATAGTGTCCAGAACATATTGTCCATCAGTGAAGACGTACTGCGAGATCGGAGTCTAATTTACTCGCTCGCTATCTCGAGTAAATAGTCTTCCATCGCTCTTTTAACGGTCGTCGTGGGCAAGATTAGCCTTGGTGCTCCTCCACTATAGCGTATTAAAATTTGTTTGGTAGGTGGCCAGGTATCGCGAGTGCCTTACCGCTAGCCCCCGAAAGGAAGATATTGGTGAAAGGTAAAATGTGGGAAAGAAAGACTCATCGTCACGGTCCCGCGTGTCCACATTCTCGTGGGACCTTCCAAGAACCGTCTGGAACGAACATCGTCCATAGTCGAATCGACGCCCGAAGGATACCGACGAGATCCACGTTCTATGCGCTTTGTTTCAGTCAAGTGCGCGATGTCTAGATCTTCCTTCAATTTCAAGATTCTTGTCTGTCAAGAAAGTTCGCCTCAGTTGCGACAACGTCTTCGAAGCTTGCCTTGCCATTCAACTTCTCGAAAATGGAGGATAGATGAACTTTCGCTGTTCCTGCCAAACGCTCCGTTGGAAGTACCAAACCTGCGAGACAAAGCAAAACCTGAGTGAAAATTTCCCGGCATCTGGATTGTAGGCTCAGTATAATCGGCATCACGTCATAAAGTACCGTACAATAATCAGGTCAATCATGGTACTTTCCTAAGGACAACTGGCATGATTGGTTACAACAGAGGTTTAACATGTTGGTAATGGAAAAATGCAGGTCTTGAAACCCCATTACAAAACCCGTGTCCCCCGCCCATTATTCGACGGGGTTTTGCGCCAACGACAATGCCTCTTTAAGTAACACAACAGTTCAGGTAACATCTTCATTCTCCAAATTTTGTGGTGGATTTTGACATTCCCCTTTAATTCCACCTATGTGGCCGTAACGGCCAATTTCTGTTGCATGAACCGCCTGATGCCCCTACTCTTTTAGCTGCCACGTGCTGATTTATTGGTTAATTATTTTCATTCAGCTGTTCAGCGACCATCAATTACCCCTCGGTTGCCGGTGTAACAGGAATAATGAGGCAACAGGAGATAATTGCTCACTCGTCTATCCCTGTCGATACGGTATAATCGTACTACAATATGTCAATGCAAGATTATCATCAATACAGTCCGACGATTTTTGTATCGTGCATCGTGCAAATGGCGTCGTCCCTTATTTGCCAGGGGTTATGAGATGACCGTGCCTCTTTCGAAGCTCCCCATGAAAATAGTAAACTTATACATTATGTTCATGCTAGATTATTGATGGATGACTCAAGCCAACATTTGATCGCATAAGGAAGTTTCCTACCATAGTCTTCGACTACTCTTGGTAATATGCCAGGGGGGGGGGGGAGGCGGGGGCGTAAATGCATTATGTATTTATTGGGGTGGAGGTGGGGGGGGGGGTACTTCGATATTACCTGCGTCATCAGGTAGCGCCCCCTTATGATTCCATGTTTTAGAAAGAAAGTCTGAAAATGTCACTGACGGGTCTGGAGTCATGGTAGTATGCGTAGGGACTCTTGCTTTTTTCTTTCGGGGAGGGGAGGGCGAACGTTTAGGCCGCGAATCTCAAAGTCATTTGAACCACTTGGCAAAAATCCTACTTTTACTATAGTATAGATGTTTTTTTCGGGCATCTTATAAAACAATTGTACCCAGTCAGCGAAGTTTTTTTTTTTTTGTGGTGGAGAGGAGGTGACCGAATATATAAAAAATATGTGGGGGGCCAGTATCGCCATGTTCCTCAGCTGGCATGCTTATGGATTCGTGTCTTTCTCTTTGTCGCATCTGGCAGCAACGGTATAGAAAGTCTTTCGGTGGGGGAAGAAATTGAATTTATTTGGACCTTCGGAAGAGGCTAAAATGGTTTTCATTTCCACGAACGTATTTATGCCATGTAATATCCACGCGTTGTAAGAAATAATTTGGATTGATATGTCCGAATGTGCTAATCCCACAGGTTGCAAAATTTCACGGTAGGATCCAGGTTGGCTGTTCTCAATCTGAATGAAGTTTGCGGAAGGCGACGAACCGAAGCGAGGTATGTAGTATGGATGTGTGTGTGTGTGTTTGGGGGAACTGGTGTGTGGGTATGATGTATGTATGTATGTATGTTGTATGTAGTATGTATGGGGATGTAGGTATGGTGTTGTTGATGTGTGTGTGTGTGTTTTGAATAGTTGCGATCACCTAACAGAGTTTGAGCAAAATGTACAAATTTCTCTAAGGCAACCCGATGCATGAATATAAGAGACAGGCACTACCCAAAACATAGGAACCTACTCACCAGGGTCGAACAACCAGGATGTAATCATAATTCAGTCCTCACGTCGCCGCTTCACGAGTCATCCAATCGAGGAATTACGAAACATTCCCAACCACCATGGCTATTAATGAGCTGGTTAAATGTGCACCCTACATTAAACCTGTTCCAAATCCAGAAAAGCACGTCTGAGATGAATGAATTGGAATCCTGGGTGTTGAGAACTCAATTTTGGATTTTTTTTATATAAGCCTGTGCGAAGGGAATGGCCAATTGCCAGCCTATGTGTGCGTTGTTTCGTGTAAGAATAGCGTGAGTCTCAGTGCCTAAGCATGCGATATTCGGTCGAGATAAGAATATTTTTATGGTCTTAATTCATCAACTGAGACTAATGCAGGCGAGCGATTTGTGCTGGCGACAAAGCGAATACTATCTAAGCGGGAGATCACAGGTTGGCGCGGACGATAGCTTACAAGAGAAAACTGTTTTGCAGACCCCCCCCCCCTTCCCCTGCCCAACCGAGTTTCAGGGTCGGGAGGTTAGGCGGGGTAGTAAGGGACATCTAAATTGAGGGATAGTGGGACTGTTCATTCAAGGAGAAAGTCTCTGAGGACCTGATCGGCTCTTGCAGTCCTAGGGGGTGGGAACCAAGGGCGGCGATATGGGGGGGAAGAAAGAGGGGAAGGATGGAAGGCCCCCCCACTATTTGTTGAGGGGACGGCAATGCATTTTGTCCCCCCCACCACCACAACTATTTGAGCTCGATCACTATTTCGCGAAACGGTCTCCGACCATATCCATCAGAAACCGTGTTTAAACAAATGCATAATGACCTACGAGATCAGTAAGTGAATCTGTGCTTATGCTGCTCAATCGCGAGCTGTATGTACCGTTAGTGTCCAGACATATGGGCGTTGTGCGACATTGTGTTCCTTAACGAAAACTGCCTGAAAGTATCCGGGGTTGGTTTAAATTATTCATGAAAGAAGGGTTCTCTTCAACATTCGTTGCATTAAGATGGCGGGGATCTGTGATTTTTTTAAGCTCCATTGGTTGGTGCGCCACTCATGAAAGTGCACGGTCACATACCTATTACTATTTAAAGTGAGGCCAACACGGTGGGCATCGGAAACGCGGTCAGGAACGCCACAAAAAAATGCGTTGTCATGAAGAAATGATTCCAAAATCAAGTGGAGAAAAGGCTAAGTCCCAATATTGCGCATTTTCGATGAAAATCATGCCCAATGTGCCAGAAGAAAAGGGAAGAAATGCCCTCGAACACTAAAACGGAACAAAGTTGTGTTCGCGCAGACGTACTAGTGGTGGATTGGAAAGTTGTCCCGTGCTTTCCCCGTAATCTCCGCACACTTTAGCGAAGATTCCGCTCTATTGGCCCCCCTATAATTATACTATTTGTGAGGTGGAATCATAAAACATTTCATTGACCTTTAAAACTAAAATCAACATCTTTTGAGTGCTAAACATTTAGCCTCGGTTCCGTTTCCCTCTCCCTCAAACAAAGTGGTAGTAGCTCGGTATCAGGACTGCTGTGGATTCAACGCATGTTCACCAGATAAACGGCTACGTCGGAAGTTCCCTGCAATTCAGGCTCAAATTTGTTTGGGGGATCCTGTTGTTCCTAATCTGGAGCACAAATGGTTGGATATTATGGCCAAAAGGTCGGGGCAGCGATTAAGACACGAGGTTATGACAGATGTAAAATGGTTCCACCCGATACAGAATTGTGACACACATGTCCGATGTGAGCTTGGTACAATGCGCCTGAAGCCGGGAAGAGGTCATTCATGCCATCTGGGGGCTCACGTAAAAATTTCCCAATTGCTCCGCGCCAACTATGATGGCGCAACGCTTCTCTAGATAGTGTTCTCGCGCCCACGAAAACTTCGTCCCCCCCCCCCTCTGCATGACAAGTTGGGTGCCGCAATGCTATATGCAATTAAAATAGAGTATTAACCAATCAATTTATGGGGGCGACCCACTGTTGAAAATTGGGTTGAATGACAGTGCACAGTGCCAATAGAATAGCCATCGAAAAAGAAAAAAGATGGCGAAGTGGGGAAAAACGCCACAACATGTGCAAAGACATGGATCAAAATCAGTGAAGGCAAGTTTATATCCAAAGAGTGATGGTTTTTTTACGATGGGATGTCCAAAGTGAAAAAAACAAATGTGAGCGCTTCGCGAGCAGTTGAGGCTTTACTTCTGTGTGATATCATTGGCCACCGGCCGGGTCCCTGATTGCGAAGTGTCCCCTCCCACGCCGCCGTGTTGGGCCGCAAATAGAATAAAAATGGGGACCGTAATCTTTGAGGAAAAAGCTCAGGGATATAAGTGAAAGGTCAAAGAGGTTCAGTGAATATGTTCGTTGGTCAATTGGATTCTGCAAATCTCGCGCTTCGCGCGTAACGTACTAGTGTGCCATTCCCATTCCATTGCTCCTTATTGACTGTCACCTCACTTGCATGGTGAGTTCAGATGACACAGCACCAAAAGCAACATCTTGAAATGCTCCCCAAGACTAATCAGTGGAGAAAACCTGTCCTGAAACTAGCATTTTTTTTTTAAATCCCATTCTAGATGATTGCTTTACCTGTCCAATATGGCACGGGACAGGCAGTTCCGGCAATTAGGGGTCTGTCAACGTAAATTTTTTCGATGTGCACGCTGACGCCCCAACCAGTGGGGGCGCTCCGCTTAGATAGTTCAATTGGTCCGTCCCCCCCCCCCAACGCCAACACGGGAATCGCCGCCCTTGGGGGGTCAAGGATCCGTGGCGGAGGAGTGTCCCAAATTTTAAAAACATTGCGGTTGGCTTGTTTACACTTCATTGCAGGTAGATACCGGAGTAATGAAGATCTAACAACCGAAATGTCAACAGGCTCAACGAAGCGCGAGAATTTGATTTGCGTATTGATGATACGTCGGTTAGTTTTACTCAATACCGCATTGCATGGAATTAGTCAATTTTTTTTTTTTCGATTAAGGTCACGCCCAATGACGACTTGGTGGATACGCCCCCGTTTTTTATTCCTGACGAAGTCAGAGGACTCTATGCAGTCCATGCCAGTCTATGTGTCGTGTGTGTGTGTTGTGTGTTGTGTGTTAGTGACGTCCAACTTGTAACACGATAACTCGTCCACCACTGGATGGATGAAGTTCATACTGTGTATGTGGATTCCCCATAACGAGTAATGATCCAATCCCATACCGCACGCGAATTTTTTTGCATGCATTATAACAGCTCTTCCCACAAGATGCCTGGGTCGATCTTGGTGTGTTGTTGCCCCCTTTTTAGCATTATTAGAAGGAGTTCGTAGCTTCAAAGTTGAATGCATTTAACAGATATTGTATTATTTTATTATATTTGTATATTGAATGTTTATATATAGATTCGTCTCAAGGACAAAAGAAACAATACAGAAAAGTCACGGGACTGATCGGCACGCAGCAGTGCGGACTTTTACGTCACGTGGAACGTTGGTTTTTTTTACCCGCGGTATAATGTAAGTAGTCCTATAATCGGTTGTGTTATGGTGGTATTGTTATGAGATTGGTAGATTTAAACTGGCGCTGGCTCTCAAAAGAGGCGAGTCAAATATGTGAAATAATTATGGTAATCGAAGGCATGTAGCTGTGTGGTAATTAATACTATTCTAATATTATGCTTTAAGGCCAGTTGTAACAGAGCTGTCAAACTGATTATATTTTTCGCCTTACAAAGGGGCTATTAATGTTGGTTTACAAAGAGCTGCGGCGCGCTATCTCCGGATTGTCACTATTCTCCGTTACACCGGAGCTGAATGAGCCCGCATCTCCCTCCCTGCAGTAATGAGAGACAGCTGTTGATCACAGAAGGACCTGTAAAACATGCGGATGTGTGGATTTTTCACCTCTTAGTGATAAACAGGACGGTACGACAAATGTCTCTACCTGTGGCTGGGATGGTAAATTGTCACATGAATAATATGCTTATGTAGGCGAAGCGCAAACCAATAGAAGAAAGTATTCTTTCATGGTCCGCACTGGGGTCGCACCCCAACTGGGGGAAAAAATGTGGACCTTAATTCAAGCAAAAATTCCGTTGTTGTAATTGGCACTAATTGCTCCATCAGCCAGACAAATGTTTAGATGAGCCGCTCCGATAGGATTTGCAGTTAGCACTGCGTCAGCTGGACCCAATTCTTGGTACACCTGTCGGATAGCATATCCACTAATCGTCACAGTCCCCCATCCTTTCCATACTCACCATCCCCGGTCTGCCGAGGGCAATGTCGAACCTGATCCTATCCTGGATCTCAGGAAGTCAACATGTCTTTAATGGATGGAAGTCGTTAAGTACGATCACGTTGGCAGAGCGAGCAGCTCAGGCGTATATTGGGCCAACCCGGGATGGTACAAGGTCTTGATGAAATGCCTTCTGTGGCCCCACCGACCACCGCCCTGTAGACCAGCCGAGGCAGCGCCCCAAACACTGGGAGTCCCCCAGGGGCCAGGTGGCGCATTCTTCTCACGCTTCAAGAACGAGACTAGTATCAAGAACAGTTAATGCCTCCGAATCACCGCGTAGTGCCATGATTATTTCCGAAAGATCACCCACCCCATAGTCGTGTATTGAATAGGGTAAGTTTTTTACCGGAAATGATGTAGCTTCGAATCCTGGTCGCGTTTTGGCCCACGGCTTCTTGGCTCAACTCACCAACTTGCTATAGCCACTACACTGAAGTCAGTATATCGAGCCTGTAGGGCACTTGAGTCCTTGAGGTTGTAACTACACCCTTCCCCCCCGATGCTCAGCTGACACACAACTACGTAAGTGGGGAATACCGATCGCTCCCTAGTAGTAAACTTGTCACGCATATAGTGACCTGTATATTGTTTGTTTTGCTCACGATTGAGGCATTGGCTTTGCCAAACAGCGGCTGTACCAAAATGGCAAGACAAAAGGCCGGGATGACACTATGCGGATTCTATGAATAAGCCAGAAGACATCATACAGCTATCCGTGTTGCTATTTGTAAGACACAAGATGACCTGCACCACCGGAAATAAAGGCACTGTTAATTGTTCCTGTAAAGAAACTCTTTCCGGCGTTTACCACGCAGCGTGTTGTTTGACAGGAATGACGGCGCATGTCCGAGATGTCGGGAGATCCGAAATGAATATTTAGGCCAGTGTTTCTCAAAGTGGTCCCACAAACCGCCCCCCCCCCCTCACAGGGGCGCTGGGAAGTCTTAGGGGGCGCTATAAGAATCGCAATGTGAATAGGGCATTAGGGGTTGAGACTTGGTTTGAGGTCCCTGATGAACTACGGGTTACACAAAGATGCACCATACATTCAGAATCTGACAGTGTGCACCAACTCAGCCTTCCAGCACTGACTGCACTTTGGGAGTCCCATTTCAGATCTGTGGTATGTTTAGCGTTTTTCTACATATTTGTATACTGTAATCATATTTGATCTCTTCAAACAACAATTCCTGAAGCTTGGTCCTTTTGCATGGTTGACCGGAGAAAAGGTGGAAGGGGGCCTTGACCATCTTTCAAAATGGTGGAAGGGGGCGTGCAATGTCGTGGAAATTTTTGAGAACCACTGATTTAGCATCAGCTTCTCGAGTGCAGACGTCGAATGCACACTGCGCCACCCTGGGGGAGGGGTGGGGGTGATCTAATCCACATGAAAAAATGTTGTGAAGTCAAAGGAATAGTCCTGCATCACAAGTCTGGGTTTTTCCCCCCCCCCGCTCCCCCCACCCCCTCCCTCCTCCCCCTCCGCCCGGCCGACAAAATATCGAGTGGTCAAATGCGGGCAAATCGGAGGTTTAAAAACGTTAATGAAGGAGATGGAATAAAATAGTGTAAACCCAAACGATACGGTGAGTCGGAAAATAAATGAATAATCGCGCCCAAATGCACTGTGGGATAATGGTATGGTGAGGTCCGCGAGAGAGTCTCTCTTTTGACCCCCCACGGATTTAAAGGTCAATTAGCCACAGAAGTCGGTCCTCTAACAAATGACAGTTATTTCAATACAACCGAATACAGGACTCAATTTCGGTCACAGAGGTCGTAATTTGTGTTTTTTCCCGCATTCCTATATTTCGTCGGATTTGAACAAAACTCGGTGATGTGGACTGTTGTTAGTCCTAAACAGCATGAAGGTCATTGCCAGGTCACAGGAGTCGAATTTGTGCCTAATTCCTACGAAGTTTTCTAAGTTGGTCTAATCAACAAACTCGGGAATGTGGACTACAGACTACAGTTGGATCTGAACACTACGGGTAAGGCATTTCAAAGTCACTGGAGGGTCAAATGGATAATATATAATGTTCCCCCCTCGGACGAGGCCACAAAGTATGTTTCTTCGGGAATATACACGTCGGCGGTTTACCCGCCTGCCCATGTCTAGTCACGAGTATGTACATTACTTATTGCATTACCTGTGTCCTACTCTCGCGGGGCCGGGTCAACGTAGAGACGTTTGCCGGGTAGATGTTTCTGAGAATAATTTTGTGTCGTCCCTGACTTTGCTACACGAGTGCGGGTTTATAATCACAATGAATCTGCTGGTGCTGAGATTAAAGGGATTGCCCTCTCGATCCAAGTGTATTTTCATTCGGCGAAGCTTTCAGTGGGCCTATGTTTAAACTGATTTGTAGCTCACCTCGGCCATATGGCTTGATGAGCTACTGTGAGCGTGCATGCTATCTATCTGCCTGTTCACAATTGATTCCAATGGCTACGCCTAAATCATTGATGATCATCTGACACGCGTCACATTGAGGGTAACTAATTGTAAGTCGTCTGGTGTTTCAGATTGAAATTCCAGGATAATCTAGGGGTCCAGTTCCGGTCTTTTCGTGAAAAAACGAGGAAGGAGTCCTCTCCTCCTACGTTTGAATCGAGGAGTCATGTAAACAACGGGTTCGGTATTACCGGGCCTACATACGGGTTTCCGGAATTAGACGTCAATGTCTCCGGGTCATTGACTAAATGGTCATTTTGAGAGTCCGTATGCCAAAATTGCTTCTACTTCCACAGATTGAATTGGATGGACATGGTATTATCACATTACATTCATTTGACTATAGTATAGCATGCGGTGTTCAGGATAATTCGGTCCAAAGGCCATCTATGGTGTATCTTTGCCATTTGGTTTGCACGATCAGTGTTTCTTTCTACTCGTCAGAAAGGGATTATGATCTGGAAGTCAGTCAGTAGTATCAGCAACCAATGGTACATTAAGGGTTGCTCACGAGCTGGGCGTCCCAAAGGTCATCTAGCTGTTGATCTTTGGCCCATTTGTGGCTCGCACTATTGAGCTTCCCATTCGTCTCCCTATACGGAATATGATCGGATTGAACATTACTGTTGATCAGTTTATCATGCATTCGAGTCACGTCATCTGGGGTCAATTCAAGCCATTGTGTTCGAATGTCAAGCGGGCACCCACGCCTGCAGAATAGATTTAATGATTATGAACATTAGTCAGTATTATCTTGACGATTCATAAAGGTTGTTCATGAATTTGAGTCAAAAGTGCTCTAGGATTTATTCCTCCCATTTTGTCTGAACGGTCAATCGGCCTTTACTCCTACTAACTAAATCGGGAAATCAGGATGTTTGTCGTATTTCATGACTCGCTGTACATAGGGTTTATTAATTTTTAGGTCACATGCATTATGGGGTCAATTTCTCTCATTCTGTGTTGACCGGTCCAAGCGCTTTCCGCTCCTACATAATAGTTTGGATAGTCATGAAAGTTGGTCATTAATATCATTATTAATGTGTGGACAATTACATTACTAGTTCAGATCTATTGGTCATTTAGGGGTCAATTTCGGCCATCTTTTGAACGTCAACTTGAGTCAGCGGCAAATCTATTCAATAGAATAGACGGATGATCATGAATGTTGATCATTATCTCATTGACCAATAGTAAAATGGAGTGGAAAGCAGTTGAGTCAAGGGTCATCTATGGGTCGTTTTGAATTAACGGTCAAGCGGTTTCTACTCTCATATGGAATCATCATGTGAAAGTTGTCAGTATTATCACTGCCCGATGTTCAATATGAGGTTCTCAGGAATTTGAGGTTAAAGGTATGTTACTGAATAATATGGTAATTTTTGCACTCATTACCTGTGTCACCACAACTATTTGACGTAATTGGACCTCCGGTTGGTCCAAAAATTGCGTATTTCCTGTGATTTGGCTTTCAAGCCCCGTCCCCTCTTGATTATACATTAGGCAGGCCTGACTTTGACAGTTATAATCAAAAGTTTACAATCACACTCCCAGGACAATTTATTTTTAGCCATCCCTTGCACCAAATTAACACTGTCTGCATGTATACAATTTATCATAGGGTGTATATACCTGTATATCATGATATAACTCTCATAGGTGACTAAAACCGAATTACGTTCCATGGGTTATCGCTATGTTTGTTATGTTTGTTTGTTTCCAACCAACTTGTTTAGGGGTTGTTATTGTATCTGAATTATCGAATTTTTATTGAAGTCCCTACGCAGGATACCAATGAAGAAACATTTGATTACCAACTCAGAAAAGGCCATAGTCGGTGCTGGCTTCCTAATTGCGTAGTCTCATTGCTCGAAAGTAGCCTCCAGACATTATAACTGTTAACAGAACTATTACATGGAATTATTCGGGTTGTACTGATGAATAAGACAAATCGAGACTGAATCATCCCCAATAATCTGGTGAATGTAAAATGGGACTAACCAAACCAGACGACGTGAGGAGTTGTACTCCTCAAAATCTTACTGATAACCACCATATTACGCAATAATGTCGCTGTATAATAGAATGCAGACACCTACACACACACACCACGCCAGCACGCCCACACACACACAACAACCCCCGCTCGATATCAACTGAGCCTAGTAGGGAGGTATGCGATTGACCGCCCGTGCTTCCTTCGCAGACGAACGGTCAATGTTCTTTGATGACTCGACTTGCTTGCTGAACCCGTATTACTCGACTCAAGAGAAAGGCCAAACAGAAAGAGAAAAATCCAGATGAACGTTTGATCTGCTGAATGCCCTTCTGCCCTATACACGCGTGTTTACGTACATCCTATATCACTCATACATACGAGTTCTCTCAGACATATCCTTTACCAACCTATGGCTGATTGCCTCAGATATGCAGTTTTCAAGAAATGTACCCGAATAAACCCATTTATTGGCCAGTAGCCCAGTAGCACCACTCTTTTTGATTCTGGCCGAAGGCACAGAACGATGCAGTCATGCACCGTGCGTAGGTGTTGGTCTGTGTGTGCAGTGTGACACCCCTTTTCAGCACGATATCTACGGACCCAACTGTATCAATGTCAAAAGGTATATGGGTTGCACCCTATGGGTAGATGACCCCTATTTTTTATTGTTGTGGCCCGGTCAGATGTCATTTATGGTCACGAGAGGGCAAAGTTCAAAAAGCTGGTCAGCACGCTATCTGTCCGACCGTGAGTATCTATCAAGTTCAAAGGTATGTGGGTAGCAAGTATGATGAGGTATAACCCCTATGGTTTTGGTGGCAGTCAAGGTCATTGCGCGTCCCACAGGACATTGTCATATATCCGGCAACGAAACATTTTGGGAGGACTGTCGTAATGGACATTTTCGTTCGTCTGAGTGACATACATCTGGTGACCGACTTTTACCTCATTTGACCTTTTGCCTTTTGCGACTTCATTTGACCTCTTGACCGGGTGATTTTGCCTGCTTTTTGTGATGGCAGATGCGTCTTGTTAAGACAAACAAAAAAGTCATTACCTCCATATACTACTATACTCATATCACATCTATCTCAACCACATGTGAAGGTCAAGACAGCTAAAACCCTGAATGTCGATAAATTTGCATTGACATCTGCTCGTCAGCATGATACTATGACTGCAAATATCGATTAAGTTCAAATTAGTGTGTGATTGTACCATGATGAAGATTAACCCTAATGTTTTTTTGTAATCATGTCGAAGGCATTCCAGTCACCATAGGACAATCCTTATTCTCTGCAACGTTCATTGTACAAAGTGAGAAACAAGCATATAGCCAACCAACCAATATTTCCCCCCAGAAGACAGTACAAATCTTGAATTGTCATTGTATTGTTATTCCTAATCTGTTTGAGTATTGGACTAGCACCAAAATATTTCCCCCAGTACAATTCTTGAATTTTCCCTTTATTATTTTTCCTGATATGTTTGAGTATTGGACTAGCACCAGTGACCAGCCTATCTTACCTCCTGATCAGTAGTGGTATTGCTAAGGGTGGGGGTGGAAATTTTTTTAAAGTTTAAAAAACCCCCCCCCCCCTTCTCCTCCCAGGTTCCATGGGCACTATGAAAATTGCAAACTGTAGCCCTATTTGAAGCCTGCCTCACTGCATTTATTGACAATTCCTAATTTGCAGGCAGAACGCCTGTTCTTGCGTCACTTCCCTCATTTATTGTTATATTTTACATTTAGTCCCATTGGCATTTTCTCAAGGAAGGTACAATTTGGGATTAGTAACCATGGATATCAATGGGAGGTTGCGGAGGGGCGGGGCGACAAACTGGCATTTTTTCCATAGGCCTATATTATATTGTACTCGAGGGGGGATCCAAATTTTGTTGCTTGACATTAATTGAAAACGTTGATATGACTCTTCAAATTTCCATTTGGACTAGTTATTACAGCAGAACTGCACCTTAAAGTATTGAATCACTTAGACACCTATGGACTGGCGCCCAATCCTCTTCTCTTCAAAACCCGCCTGCATTGTGTTTGGATACTATACTACGCCTTCATTTTCCTGGGTCACATTGGTCTCGGCCCAATCCCCAAAGGGTTTAATCTCTTTAATTTTTATGCGGGGAAGCCGTTAAACACACAATACACTTTGGACTGCCTTCATACATTCAGTTGGGAAATGGTACCTGGCAACGTGTGCAAGTGCTCTGATTCCTGAGAGTGTGGTAATCCAATATTCTCTGTGTGCAATCAGTCTACTGATTGGTGATGCCACGACCTTGTGAGGGAAACATGTCGGAGGGGGGGGGGGGGGAGGGAAAGAGACACTACGCAGAAGTTGGGTCTTGTTGTAGTGCTAAGGTGCGCAATGACCAAAGTGGTAGGAACATGCATGTATGGTAGACAGACAAGAAGTACATTACTACATTCATGCTGTTAAGGCGGTAAGTACAATATACCGAATATATGGTATAATAGGTAGAGGGTATAGGTATATTTTATGTACCTTATGAAGAGAAGAAACACGTTACGAAGCGGAACGCCACCATCGTTGGCGCGGAATGTGAACGAAAAATTTTCCGTATTACAGACCCCCAGATGCAGGTAGAAAGCTACCTTTTTCGTGCCGTTTTCAGGCGTAACTGACATCCTAAAACTTGGATTCATGTACACCATTTTTTTTTATTGTCGCGAACAGAACGAATTACTCTTACCCCACGGTAAATCACGTAAAACCTGAATCTAATAGATAAACTTGTAAAATGTCATTATTAAGGCCCTACAAAAAATAAAAAGCCCAGACTATAGTAGGGCCGCCCGAACATACCATTGAATGGATCTGCGGAAATATTTCATGACAAAAAATCATGAAACATACAAATGATGGGGGATGTGTATCCCGCAGTAAAATTGCGAAGGGGTGTCTGGGCTAAAACATAATCATGGTATCAACCTCTGTACCAAATCTCCATCAAAAGGGAGTTTTGCTACCGGAATCTCAATTGCCATTAGACTGGACATTAGGCCTCTCATTTCATTCGAATTAACATTTGAACGTTACCAGTCCGCTATTGTCGAACCCAACATACAACGTCATGAATTTCTAGCAGGTTTTCCGATCTCCAAGTTATGTGTGTTGGAGGAACTGTGTAGGCCTACGACTTCATACGTTTGCAATTCGAGAGGTGGGTCCCAGATGTTTACTTTTACTCGAACCATAGCAATATATTGTTAACAACCTGACAGCAGCACGTAAAATGATAACGTCACCGTACCCCAGTAGGCCTGCGTTGTTCAAACGTTTTTATTTTACACGAATGGTCGCGCGTTTAAACTGAGGGACCAAATTCCTTACAACGGATCTGTTCCCCCCGCCCTGTTTTCTTCATTTTTATCCTGCCTCGACTAGAAACGGACATTTTTACTCCATCTTAAATGAGCTAAACTTGATCTTCGCTTGGGTTGCTGCCACAAACTCATTCCGATGGAGCACTCGCGTATCCGGTCTGTTCGGTTTTTATGTGTGTTGGGGATGGCTAACTGTTGAAACGCCTCTGCGCCATTTTCGAACGCAAGCCACGTCTTGATTCTCCTCGCGGTAGCAAATGCCCTTTCTCCTGTGGCACTAGTTGCAGGACTGACATGCAGTACTCTAAGATGCCCAAGAGCACGCAGCGTAGCATTCGCGCGTACTTGCAGTGCACACAAAACGGTTGTACCCGTTCCTGTACACTAATAGACCTACTCGACTCCGGCCGCCCACAATGCTACTACCATTGTGGGCTGCCGGAGTCGAGTAGTCGAATACCTCGTACGATAGGGCCAGTGATGTCATTTCGGGAGTATCGTCGTCAGGAATCCTACTTATTGATTGTTCTGCAATTTTGCAGAGCTGTGATTAGCCGACAAGTTCCAGAAAATTCGATCCTTGTCATATTTATTTTTTGTATACCTGAAATTAGTAGGCTAAACATCATTTTTACCTAGTCACAGGGGCCCAATTTAGGCGGCCCAAAAATGCCGGTGGCAGAAAAGTGCGGGGGATAAAGCCCCCGCATCCCCCCTCTCCCGCGGTCCCTGTAGTGGAGAACTGATGTGGTAGATTGGGAAGTACGGTGTAGCTATGGCAGGTGCAATCTACGAAGGTATAGAGAAAGGGACATATACGTAGGTACTGGGCATGTGCAATATACGTTAGGTATCTGGGGAGGTGTCGCTGTGGAGTATACTTCGTAGTACTGGGCCAGTGCAATTACGAAGATAGAGGGGGGGAGGTACAATATACGTAGGTAGCTGGAGAGGTACAATATACGTAGGTAGCTGGAGAGGTACAATATACGTAGGTAGCTGGGGAGTAACAAGATACTTAGGTAGCTGGGGAGGTACGATATCCACAGTAGCTGGGGAGGTACAATATACGTAGGTAGCTGGAGAGGTACAATATACGTAGGTAGCTGACTCTGGGGAGGTCCACTATACTATTACTGGGGAGGTACACTATACGTAGTATCTGGAGATTTACAATATACGTAGGTATCTGGGGAGGTACAATATACTAGGTAGCTGGGAGTATGTATCGTAGGCAGAATCCGCATACATTTTTAAAAATATCCCTGGAGCAAGTGAAAATAAATTCAACGTCCAGAACCTCAATTAGATAGTAGGCCAAAAAAACCAGAAAAACACACCCCAAACATGGCAGATCATCTGTCTCACCTTGGGGTATATATCCACCACTATATTTTCATTTTCTCCTACTGTATGAGGAAATGCCGAAGTCCCGCCCCCCCCCCCGCCTTGCAATTTACAGGTTATCTCATCAGTGTGTGGCGTCCGGATTTCTCCTATGGTAGAATATGCTGCAAATTGCCTCCACCGAAAAAGGGACGGTATTCGCGATCCCTGCAAAGAAAATGTATAGCTGCGTACTAGCAACTGATTATTTGTGTCGTAGGAGTACACATTTGGCAATCGCCTCCAATGAATTCGTTCTCCTCGCTCTGTCAGGCAAAACAGTGGTAGTGGCAGACCCTCCCCACCACGCAGTGTAACATATCTCTTTCCGGTACATCGGAGATTATTCTTAAAAGACTTGTATAGCCCATATATGGCACGATTGCCTAGTTTGTAGAAAAAGATAGGAGGTTAATACTGCAGCGCGTACCGAGAATTTGGTCTCAGGGGGGGGGGGGGGGGGGGGTTAGTAGGAGGCCCTAGGGAAAGTGCGCCCTTCCTATTATTGGCTCCACCTCCCAGTGCTAATAAGGTACAATTTATGGGGCCCAGGACACATGCCTGCTGCAATATTCCTAAAACCCCCCGCCCCCCATAACTGTACTTATGTGGCCAAGTGGGAGGGGTTGAGGCAATTTGTGAGGGTGCACTTCCATTAAGGTTCCGACCCTCAACAACACCCCCCCCCCATACAAATCTCTGCGTACGCTACTGAGTGAGTAATTTCCCGACAGATTCTCAATTCGTTATCTGACAGAGTTTCCCGGAGAGGCAACGTTTCCCCCTGGCCCCCGCTGGCTGCCCCTGTCCCTGTCTCACCAGTCCGTTTGCCCAGCCGTTTGTTGGCGAGTCTTTCGGATACTTCTGGGATGCAAGAGAATGAAATGCCTCCATGGATTGGGCTGTATTTTTTTCATTTCTAATGTGAACGGGGGTGTACTTAAGTCACTTCACCGCGGCAGATTCAGTTCCTCAAATTGTAGGTAAGTGTTCTGGCAAATGTAACTACTGTGACGCGTCTGTGTCGTGTGTTAACACGAAACGGCCAAGTCCATCGACCGATCGATGCAGACTTTGACCTATTTCAGCAAGCGCCGCAGTTCCACGTGTCTATCCTGCGGGGCCGAGGGTGGTAGGCCTACTGTACTTCAAAATGATCAGTTTTTCCAAATACAAACCGAATAACATTGACCGTCAATTTCAAGGTCAGAGAGGGTAGGATTTGTGTATTTTCGCATTCCTATATCTCGTCGGATTTGAACACAACTCGGTGAGGTGGACTGTTGTTAGTCCTAAACAGCATGAAGGTAATTTCAAGTCACAGGAAGTCGAATATTTTGCCTAAGTCAGGACTAGTTTTCTAATTGGTCATATTCAACAAAACTCGGGGAATGTGACTACAGCTACAGTTGGATATCTGAACAAAACGGGTAGGCATTCAAGTCACTGGAGGCAAAGGATATATATAATTTTCCCCCTCTGAACGAGGGCCCACAAAGTAGTTTCTGCGGGAATATACACGTCGGCGGTTTACCGCCTGCACATGTCTAGCACGAGTATGTACATACCGTATATTCATTACCTGGTGCCGACGCTTCGAGGGGGGGCCGGGTAGTAGAAGTTTTGGCCGGGTAGTGGTTGGGAGAATATATGTTTGGTCGCCTGACTTTGTCTTGCTAAACTGGGTGCGGGGTTATAACAATGAATATGCTGGTGCTGAGGATTTAGTAAAAGGGAATTGCCTCTCGATCCAAGTGTATTTTCATTCGGCCGAAGCTGTCAGGGGCCTATGTTTAAAACTGATTTGAGTATCACACGCCCATATGGCTGGAGAGGAGCTCGTGATCGTGGATGTCTATCGCATCTGCCTTCACAATTGATTCCAAGGGCCTACGCTAAATCCATTGATGGATCATCATGCACACTCGGTCACATTGAATGTGTGGAACTTAGTGTGGAAGGTGTCTGGGGTGTCCCAATGAAATCAAAGGATAATCTAGGGGTCGTTCCGGTCCATTTCGTGATGAAAAAACGAGGAAATGATTCCTCTCCTCTACAGTTTGAATCAGATGATCAATGTAAAACGGTCGGTATTACCGGGCCTAAATACGGGGTTCCGGAGATAGACGTCAAAGTAATCGGGGTTAATTTGAGCCGAAAATGGTCATTTGAAGAGTCGTATGAACAGAATGCTTCTGTCTTCCACAGATTGAATTGGATGCATGGTAGTTAAATCGCCTTATCATTCATTTGACTAATAGTATACATGGGGTGTTCAGGAATTATTCAGGTCAAAGGCCATCTAGGGGTTATCTTTGCCAGTTTGTTTGCACGATCAAGTGGTTTCTACTATACAGAGGAGAGATGATCAGTATAGTCAGTCAGTATTTCATCAACCAATGGTACTAAGGGGTGCTCACGAGATTTGGCGGTTCAAAGGTCATCTGAGCGGTTGATCGTGGCCATTGTGCTCGCAACTATTGAGCGCCTCGTCTCCCTACGGCATAGATCGGATATGAACATTAATGTTGATCAGTATTATCATGCTATTCGAGGTCAAACGGTCATCTGGGGTCAATTCAAGCCATTTGTTCGAATTGTCAAGCGGCACCCACGCTGCGAAAACAGATCGAATGATTGATGAAATTAGTCAGTATTATCATTGACGATCATAAAAGGTTGTCATGAATTTGAGGTCAAAAGTCATCTAGGATTGATTTTCTCCCTTTTGTCTGAACGGTCAATCGGCCTTTCCTTACTTACTCCTACGAACTAAATCGGATAATCAGGATGTTTGGTCAGTATTATCATTAACCGAGGTACATATTGGGGTGTATTTTAATTTTAGGTCCAATGCCATTTATTGGGTCAATTTCTCTCATTCTGTTTGAACGCGGTCAACGGCTTTCGCTCCTAAAGAATGGGTCTATCGTTCATGAAAGTTGGTCATTAATATCATTGAATAATTGTTGTGACAATACTGAAGATATCAGATCTTATGGTCATTTAGGGGTCAATTTCGGCCATCTTGTTTGAACAGTCAACTTGAGTCAAGCTGGCATCTACTTCTATAGAATAGATCGGATGATCATGAATGTTGGTCCGATTATCATTAACAATAGTACAGGTGAGGTGGTAAGGTGGACTGATTGAGGGTCAAGGGTCATCTATGGGTCGTTTGAATTAACGGTTGCAAGCGGTTTCTACTCTCATATGGACGCATCATTGAAAGGTGGTCAGTATTATCACTGACCGATGTTCAATATGAGGTTCTCAGGAATTTGAGGTTAAAGGTATGTTACTGAATAATATGGTAATTTTTGCACTCATTACCTGTGTCACCACAACTATTTGACGTAATTGGACCTCCGGTTGGTCCAAAAATTGCGTATTTCCTGTGATTTGGCTTTCAAGCCCCGTCCCCTCTTGATTATACATTAGGCAGGCCTGACTTTGACAGTTATAATCAAAAGTTTACAATCACACTCCCAGGACAATTTATTTTTAGCCATCCCTTGCACCAAATTAACACTGTCTGCATGTATACAATTTATCATAGGGTGTATATACCTGTATATCATGATATAACTCTCATAGGTGACTAAAACCGAATTACGTTCCATGGGTTATCGCTATGTTTGTTATGTTTGTTTGTTTCCAACCAACTTGTTTAGGGGTTGTTATTGTATCTGAATTATCGAATTTTTATTGAAGTCCCTACGCAGGATACCAATGAAGAAACATTTGATTACCAACTCAGAAAAGGCCATAGTCGGTGCTGGCTTCCTAATTGCGTAGTCTCATTGCTCGAAAGTAGCCTCCAGACATTATAACTGTTAACAGAACTATTACATGGAATTATTCGGGTTGTACTGATGAATAAGACAAATCGAGACTGAATCATCCCCAATAATCTGGTGAATGTAAAATGGGACTAACCAAACCAGACGACGTGAGGAGTTGTACTCCTCAAAATCTTACTGATAACCACCATATTACGCAATAATGTCGCTGTATAATAGAATGCAGACACCTACACACACACACCACGCCAGCACGCCCACACACACACAACAACCCCCGCTCGATATCAACTGAGCCTAGTAGGGAGGTATGCGATTGACCGCCCGTGCTTCCTTCGCAGACGAACGGTCAATGTTCTTTGATGACTCGACTTGCTTGCTGAACCCGTATTACTCGACTCAAGAGAAAGGCCAAACAGAAAGAGAAAAATCCAGATGAACGTTTGATCTGCTGAATGCCCTTCTGCCCTATACACGCGTGTTTACGTACATCCTATATCACTCATACATACGAGTTCTCTCAGACATATCCTTTACCAACCTATGGCTGATTGCCTCAGATATGCAGTTTTCAAGAAATGTACCCGAATAAACCCATTTATTGGCCAGTAGCCCAGTAGCACCACTCTTTTTGATTCTGGCCGAAGGCACAGAACGATGCAGTCATGCACCGTGCGTAGGTGTTGGTCTGTGTGTGCAGTGTGACACCCCTTTTCAGCACGATATCTACGGACCCAACTGTATCAATGTCAAAAGGTATATGGGTTGCACCCTATGGGTAGATGACCCCTATTTTTTATTGTTGTGGCCCGGTCAGATGTCATTTATGGTCACGAGAGGGCAAAGTTCAAAAAGCTGGTCAGCACGCTATCTGTCCGACCGTGAGTATCTATCAAGTTCAAAGGTATGTGGGTAGCAAGTATGATGAGGTATAACCCCTATGGTTTTGGTGGCAGTCAAGGTCATTGCGCGTCCCACAGGACATTGTCATATATCCGGCAACGAAACATTTTGGAGGACTGTCGTAATGGACATTTTCGTTCGTCTGAGTGACATACATCTGGTGACCGACTTTTACCTCATTTGACCTTTTGCCTTTTGCGACTTCATTTGACCTCTTGACCGGGTGATTTTGCCTGCTTTTTGTGATGGCAGATGCGTCTTGTTAAGACAAACAAAAAAGTCATTACCTCCATATACTACTATACTCATATCACATCTATCTCAACCACATGTGAAGGTCAAGACAGCTAAAACCCTGAATGTCGATAAATTTGCATTGACATCTGCTCGTCAGCATGATACTATGACTGCAAATATCGATTAAGTTCAAATTAAGTGTGGGATTGTACACAGTGATTGAGATTACCCTATTGTTTTTGGTTTATCAGGTTCAAGTAATTCCCGGTCACCATGGACAATCCTTAGTATCTCTGCACGATTCATGTACAAAGTGAGGAGAACAACATATATAGCCAACCAAACAACTATTTCCCCCCAGAGGAAGACCAGTAACAAAATTCTTGAATTGTCATTTATTGTATTCCTGATATGTTTGAGTATTTTGGACTAGCACCAAAATATCCCCGAGTACAAATTCGTGAATTTTCATTTTATTATTATTCCTGTATGTGTGAGTATTGGACTAGCACCAGTGACCAGCCTATCTTACCTCCTGATCAGTAGTGGTATTGCTAAGGGTGGGGGTGGAAATTTTTTTAAAGTTTAAAAAACCCCCCCCCCCCCTTCTCCTCCCAGGTTCCATGGGCACTATGAAAATTGCAAACTGTAGCCCTATTTGAAGCCTGCCTCACTGCATTTATTGACAATTCCTAATTTGCAGGCAGAACGCCTGTTCTTGCGTCACTTCCCTCATTTATTGTTATATTTTACATTTAGTCCCATTGGCATTTTCTCAAGGAAGGTACAATTTGGGATTAGTAACCATGGATATCAATGGGAGGTTGCGGAGGGGCGGGGCGACAAAACTGGCATTTTTTCCATAGGCCTATATTATATTGTACTCGAGGGGGGATCCAAATTTTGTTGCTTGACATTAATTGAAAACGTTGATATGACTCTTCAAATTTCCATTTGGACTAGTTATTACAGCAGAACTGCACCTTAAAGTATTGAATCACTTAGACACCTATGGACTGGCGCCCAATCCTCTTCTCTTCAAAACCCGCCTGCATTGTGTTTGGATACTATACTACGCCTTCATTTTCCTGGGTCACATTGGTCTCGGCCCAATCCCCAAAGGGTTTAATCTCTTTAATTTTTATGCGGGGAAGCCGTTAAACACACAATACACTTTGGACTGCCTTCATACATTCAGTTGGGAAATGGTACCTGGCAACGTGTGCAAGTGCTCTGATTCCTGAGAGTGTGGTAATCCAATATTCTCTGTGTGCAATCAGTCTACTGATTGGTGATGCCACGACCTTGTGAGGGAAACATGTCGGAGGGGGGGGGGGGGGAGGGAAAGAGACACTACGCAGAAGTTGGGTCTTGTTGTAGTGCTAAGGTGCGCAATGACCAAAGTGGTAGGAACATGCATGTATGGTAGACAGACAAGAAGTACATTACTACATTCATGCTGTTAAGGCGGTAAGTACAATATACCGAATATATGGTATAATAGGTAGAGGGGTATAGGTATATTTTATGTACCTTATGAAGAGAAGAAACACGTTACGAAGCGGAACGCCACCATCGTTGGCGCGGAATGTGAACGAAAAATTTTCCGTATTACAGACCCCCAGATGCAGGTAGAAAGCTACCTTTTTCGTGCCGTTTTCAGGCGTAACTGACATCCTAAAACTTGGATTCATGTACACCATTTTTTTTTATTGTCGCGAACAGAACGAATTACTCTTACCCCACGGTAAATCACGTAAAACCTGAATCTAATAGATAAACTTGTAAAATGTCATTATTAAGGCCCTACAAAAAATAAAAAGCCCAGACTATAGTAGGGCCGCCCGAACATACCATTGAATGGATCTGCGGAAATATTTCATGACAAAAAATCATGAAACATACAAATGATGGGGGATGTGTATCCCGCAGTAAAATTGCGAAGGGGTGTCTGGGCTAAAACATAATCATGGTATCAACCTCTGTACCAAATCTCCATCAAAAGGGAGTTTTGCTACCGGAATCTCAATTGCCATTAGACTGGACATTAGGCCTCTCATTTCATTCGAATTAACATTTGAACGTTACCAGTCCGCTATTGTCGAACCCAACATACAACGTCATGAATTTCTAGCAGGTTTTCCGATCTCCAAGTTATGTGTGTTGGAGGAACTGTGTAGGCCTACGACTTCATACGTTTGCAATTCGAGAGGTGGGTCCCAGATGTTTACTTTTACTCGAACCATAGCAATATATTGTTAACAACCTGACAGCAGCACGTAAAATGATAACGTCACCGTACCCCAGTAGGCCTGCGTTGTTCAAACGTTTTTATTTTACACGAATGGTCGCGCGTTTAAACTGAGGGACCAAATTCCTTACAACGGATCTGTTCCCCCCGCCCTGTTTTCTTCATTTTTATCCTGCCTCGACTAGAAACGGACATTTTTACTCCATCTTAAATGAGCTAAACTTGATCTTCGCTTGGGTTGCTGCCACAAACTCATTCCGATGGAGCACTCGCGTATCCGGTCTGTTCGGTTTTTATGTGTGTTGGGGATGGCTAACTGTTGAAACGCCTCTGCGCCATTTTCGAACGCAAGCCACGTCTTGATTCTCCTCGCGGTAGCAAATGCCCTTTCTCCTGTGGCACTAGTTGCAGGACTGACATGCAGTACTCTAAGATGCCCAAGAGCACGCAGCGTAGCATTCGCGCGTACTTGCAGTGCACACAAAACGGTTGTACCCGTTCCTGTACACTAATAGACCTACTCGACTCCGGCCGCCCACAATGCTACTACCATTGTGGGCTGCCGGAGTCGAGTAGTCGAATACCTCGTACGATAGGGCCAGTGATGTCATTTCGGGAGTATCGTCGTCAGGAATCCTACTTATTGATTGTTCTGCAATTTTGCAGAGCTGTGATTAGCCGACAAGTTCCAGAAAATTCGATCCTTGTCATATTTATTTTTTGTATACCTGAAATTAGTAGGCTAAACATCATTTTTACCTAGTCACAGGGGCCCAATTTAGGCGGCCCAAAAATGCCGGTGGCAGAAAAGTGCGGGGGATAAAGCCCCCGCATCCCCCCTCTCCCGCGGTCCCTGTAGTGGAGAACTGATGTGGTAGATTGGGAAGTACGGTGTAGCTATGGCAGGTGCAATCTACGAAGGTATAGAGAAAGGGACATATACGTAGGTACTGGGCATGTGCAATATACGTTAGGTATCTGGGGAGGTGTCGCTGTGGAGTATACTTCGTAGTACTGGGCCAGTGCAATTACGAAGATAGAGGGGGGGAGGTACAATATACGTAGGTAGCTGGAGAGGTACAATATACGTAGGTAGCTGGAGAGGTACAATATACGTAGGTAGCTGGGGAGTAACAAGATACTTAGGTAGCTGGGGAGGTACGATATCCACAGTAGCTGGGGAGGTACAATATACGTAGGTAGCTGGAGAGGTACAATATACGTAGGTAGCTGACTCTGGGGAGGTCCACTATACTATTACTGGGGAGGTACACTATACGTAGTATCTGGAGATTTACAATATACGTAGGTATCTGGGGAGGTACAATATACTAGGTAGCTGGGAGTATGTATCGTAGGCAGAATCCGCATACATTTTTAAAAATATCCCTGGAGCAAGTGAAAATAAATTCAACGTCCAGAACCTCAATTAGATAGTAGGCCAAAAAAACCAGAAAAACACACCCCAAACATGGCAGATCATCTGTCTCACCTTGGGGTATATATCCACCACTATATTTTCATTTTCTCCTACTGTATGAGGAAATGCCGAAGTCCCGCCCCCCCCCCCGCCTTGCAATTTACAGGTTATCTCATCAGTGTGTGGCGTCCGGATTTCTCCTATGGTAGAATATGCTGCAAATTGCCTCCACCGAAAAAGGGACGGTATTCGCGATCCCTGCAAAGAAAATGTATAGCTGCGTACTAGCAACTGATTATTTGTGTCGTAGGAGTACACATTTGGCAATCGCCTCCAATGAATTCGTTCTCCTCGCTCTGTCAGGCAAAACAGTGGTAGTGGCAGACCCTCCCCACCACGCAGTGTAACATATCTCTTTCCGGTACATCGGAGATTATTCTTAAAAGACTTGTATAGCCCATATATGGCACGATTGCCTAGTTTGTAGAAAAAGATAGGAGGTTAATACTGCAGCGCGTACCGAGAATTTGGTCTCAGGGGGGGGGGGGGGGGGGGGTTAGTAGGAGGCCCTAGGGAAGTGCGCCCTTCCTATTATTGGCTCCACCTCCCAGTGCTAATAAGGTACAATTTATGGGGCCCAGGACACATGCCTGCTGCAATATTCCTAAAACCCCCCGCCCCCCATAACTGTACTTATGTGGCCAAGTGGGAGGGGTTGAGGCAATTTGTGAGGGTGCACTTCCATTAAGGTTCCGACCCTCAACAACACCCCCCCCCCATACAAATCTCTGCGTACGCTACTGAGTGAGTAATTTCCCGACAGATTCTCAATCGTTATTGACAGAGTTCCCGGAAGGCAACGTTCCCTGGACCCCCGCTGGGTGCCCCTGCGGCCCTGTCTAAACGTCGGTTGCATCCGTTGTATGGCGAGCTGCGGATACTATGGAGGGGCAAGAGAAACGGAAAGGCCTCCATGGATGGGCTGTATTGTCATTTCTAATGGACGGGGTGTACGTAAGGCACCACCGCGGCAGATCAGTTCCTCAAAAAATTTGTAGGGA
Source organism: Sclerodactyla briareus (assembly GCA_026419785.1). Lineage (NCBI taxonomy): Eukaryota > Metazoa > Echinodermata > Holothuroidea > Dendrochirotida > Sclerodactylidae > Sclerodactyla > Sclerodactyla briareus. The sequence goes on from JAODTK010001221.1 coordinate 503,679, forward strand.
AGCGTTATGGGCAAAGGTAACTACTGTGACGCGTCGTGTCGTGGGTTACACTGAACGGCACATGTCCATCGACCGATCGATGCAGACTTTGACCTATTTCAGCAGAGCGCCGCCAGTTCCACGTGTCCTATCCTGAGGGGGACGAGGGTGTAGGCCTATGTACTTCAATAGCGAGATATAAGTCGTTGAGGGTTGAGGCACCCTTGTCCTTGGGGGAGGACTTGTTGGATGAGAAGAGAAAACAAAAACTCATGATCGGCTAGCCTGATTCTTTTTTGCGAAGGATTTTGAATGTGAAATGACTGTGCACCCATCAATTAAAAATGAATCATCAGACATTGGAACAAAACACGTGTTGGTGGGTAGTCAAGATCGAACTACGTTTGCTTCTCCCAACGCTCGATTTGGAATTTTTTTATGGTGCCCTTTCACAAATTTATTTCAGAGCAGTCGTTTTCCTTCCTCGAAAACCTGAGCACAGGCGAGGTTTGAACCCAAGTGGAGTGTGCCCTCATAAATGGCCTCACCCTCCCTATTGGCAAATAGTAACCATATAGGGCCCCTAGACACATGCTGCTGCACTAATTGGCTAAATCCCCCCCCCCCGGGCTAATGTAAACAAAAGACAATGAAAAAACGTAGAACTAAGAATGCAACGATTAAGAAATAGATAATTAAATGGGTCTGCATTGACAAATTGACTTCTGACTGGAAGTAAAAGCAATGACATGCCATATGCCTAGTATAACCCCGGCACTCATTCATGTTCCCTAAAAACAAGAGTGAATTTCACTCTAAGGGTGGTCACCTCATCACACTTTCGATGTAGACAGGGGCATTTTTGGGGGGGAGGGGGGCTATGAGCAGGATGACTATCTGAGCAGAGGAGCGCGTGACCACAGTTTTGGCGCGCACAACATACAATGTTCGTCATAGAGCATGAAAAGACATACCCCACATTCGTGCCTTATGGTTGCGTAAAGCAACAACCGTAAAATTTACAGAAACTTCCAACACTTTTTTCCGGGTAATATTCTCGACAATATTCAGTTGATAGGCGTCTGGCACAATTCACTCTTTGTACACCTCTTTAGGTGAGGCATCACAGAGGAGTTATACCAGGGTTCCCAACTTGGGTTTCAGATGGGCCAGTGTGCCACTAACTTCATTCCTGATCTAGCTGAGCTGCGTGCCCCATTGATGCCGCGTTTCGAATTTTTAAAGTATAAGTGTTCTCCATGCCAACTGGGGCTCCGGATGTTCATTTTCCATTCAAAATAAATTATAATAATACTTGAACCTTGCTCTTAAAAAATAGGATGTCACTTTAGCCAACAGTATGTTGATAAGATATCTGATATGGAAGCCGAGTGTTACCATTGGTTTGCCGCGAAGCTTAGCAGAAACCTCAAGTTATGGTCTTCTCAATGCACTGTGAGCCCCAGATGGCCATTTTTCATGAGGTAAGATTGGAAAACCTTGCAAATCGAAAAGAATTTCATCTCAGCCACCGTATGTCAAGAGGCTTCATCTGATCTAATCCGAAGCGGCACCAGTTTTGCAGCGCAGCTTCGCGAATTTTCGAAATTAGGTTTTCTCACAACAGTCAAATTGCCAAAGGTGATCTCAAGATGACTACTTTCATGTGATTGTTCAAAAATAAATTGAACATTAGTATGAGTTCCAATTTAGACACCTGTATTCTGCGATCTCAAGGCTATCCAAGCGAAGCGCACCGATGCGCGGAGCGTAACAAATTTTTAGTTAACTTCACGATTTAGAAGGAATATTTCACCTTAGCCATTCTAGTTCTGCGATTTTCTTGGCTATCCAAAAAAGCGGCCACCCATTGCTGTCTCGCAGGTAGTGAATTTTAGGTTAACTACACAATAAATTAGAATGAATCCTTAGCCTCTATGCTCATGCGAATTTAGGACTATAATTGCGAAAAACGGCATAATTGTTGTCAGACACAGCGTAGCAAAAAAATTTTTTTCAAGGACGGAAAGGGTCGTCACAGATGCCAAATGGGGGGCCAGAAGCGATGTTTATCTGAAAAATAAATGAATAAATAAACGTCACAAATGAATGTGAATTCCCCCCTGAGCCGTGCTATGCAAAATTTCGAAATTGGGTTGCTTCGATAGACGCCAAGGTGAGGGCCGGATGACCATTTTTCGAAGCATAAAGTAAAATAACTTCACACATTAAAGGAGAAGATCAAATTAGGTTCGTGCGTTTTTAGATTAAGTAAAAGGGGCAAATGGCACCATGATGTGTCAAGCAGCGTGGCACGTAATTGTCAAAGACGGGATATTTGTGGGTCAAAATGTTGGTTCTATAGATAAGCATTAATATCAAACAAACAAAAATGATTCCCATACGGCCCGGAAAAATATAGTGGTCACGATATTAATGACTAAAAGTGCTTTTGATATTTAATGATGAGTGACATTGTAATACAGGCATCGACGTTTTCCAGCGTTTAGAACGTTCGTTAATAATTGATACCTTTCCTTGTCTGAAAAACTTTCATTTTCTCACCTAACGTGGTATTTATGGTGCACCGGATTGCATCCTCTGGACGGGGGCCCGATTTGCCCGCGGACCGCCATTTGGGATCCCCATTCAAGAGCTGTTGTGTATGTTTTGCATATTTCCATGCAGAACAAAAACAACTTAAATATCGATGAACAAGCGTGTAGTTTACGCAAATTTTGATGCTTAGCTTGCTTTTCTCGGCCGGTAGAAGCTTGAGCTGGATAACCTCAGGTTGGTCAGTTGTGGCATATATTATTTTATATCAAATACAAGCGCAAGCTTAGGGCAGACATATTCGAAGGCAATTGGCAGTGCTAATCTCGAGTATTTCGCAACGATTATCAAAGAACAATTGTTTTCGATTTCGAGAATACCTGTTTTAATGTCATTATGACCCAATATTATGATAACTCTGACAAAACATTTTTTTTGGGGGGGCGGGCCCCCCGGGCCCCAATGGGCACGGACGCCACTGACGTAAAGTGGACTTCCACAGATGTACGTATCAACTCTATAAGAACGAAGATCCCTTAACTGTGTGTAATGGAGTGTGATCACTCGACGGCGAATGTCACTCCGTGGGCACTTCATGGAGTGACATCCCTCTTAATTATTTTTTAGAGTGTATCACCCACCTGTTTTTTCTAAAATTCCTGAGGTCCAAGGTCCTACCTACGTGTTCAAATATGCCCTGGCTCTAATGGCCCATAGCCTCCGTTGTCGTTATTGGGTTGACTGCGTCGACGTCCTGCGTCCCGCTGGTCACCTTTGGGTTTCTTCTCCAAAAGGAGGTATATCCATATCCCTGTGGCATATGACATATTGCCTAATTTGACGTGCTTTAATAATCTCGTGGATATTACAGGCGCCATGTTATTATATCCGTTTTCCCGCGCCTAATAGCGGTCTCATCATGTTGCCATCCGCGATTTTATTTCGCTATAGTCGCGCGCCTATAAATACCTACGCGGAACGCGCTTCCGCGATTCGCCTATCTGAGTATCTGGGAATTCGCCTGGCGATTCGCGTATTCGTCTATCTGCTTCGCGTGCATGCCTATAGTAACCGCAGCCTTATAACACTGACGTGAAAATCTGAACATTAGGCACGCCCTGTTTGACTCTTCTTGGCAGCCGTCAAATCCCAAGATGTCCCCGCAACCTGCCAGGACCGTCGTTCTCAATTTCTCCTCTCCTGTGACAAAAAAAAAATGTTTCTCTCAGTGACCCTTCTCTTTCAAAGGGTTAACTATCAACTCCCCCAGAGTCACCGATGTTAAAGGTCGTTTGGCCCCGACGGCTATCCTTGCTTCACCGGACGTCGGACTGCAGGTACCTATTACGGGGCTGCGCGTAGCGTTGGCACACCCCTAGGGGCCGCGCCAGGATTCCCCCGACTAGGGGGCCAGAGTTTACCGAAGGGCGGGGGGGGGGGAGGGTCCAATTTCCCGATGAAAGGTCAGCAGTATAGTTTAGCCTAGTGCACCTCACCTACCTATACCCGTGACCAAAACTTGATTTTTCATGTGTATCATTTCTTCTTTCTTATCATTTATGCTTTCTTTTTCTCGCGTTCGCTCGATTTTTCCCTCCTTTCTCCTCCGCTCCAGACAACCTCTCGATTTCCCGAAGGGGAAGGGAAGACTGCCCCCGCTGGCGCCGTCCCTGCGGAAGGAAAACCTCAAATCTTGGGTTGAAATTTTAGTGTTAAAAAATGAACTCACAATGGTATACCCCAGTCATACGTACTCGGATGTAAGTCGCGAAATCCACCAATTTCCATCTCCGTTCTCTAGATCCCCCCCCCCAAAAAAAAGATGGGGAAAAACCCAAAGAGGAGTGGGGACACTACCTTTCTTACACGGCCTCTCTCTATAGACCTCCTCGGACGGAGCAAGGACTGGCCGACGATTTTTTATACATGTTGTCTCACTCTGACAACTTCACTCTGGAAACGTAACGCCGGGACTGGCCTCTGGGATACGGCCGCCCCATCTTTCACTTTCGCACATGATCTGTGTCAATTGTCACCTACCTTTTCCGACCCGCTCTTTTGTGGCTGTTATCACGAAAACGCCCCCCCCCCTCATTTCCTTCATATGTGCAGGCCTGCTTATGATAACACTCTAAATGTTGTGTATTGCTTTACACAGCAAAAAGAGAGCGGTGACGTGTGGCAGGAACGGTAGAGTGTCCGCGGTTTTCAAACCCCGGTCGTCAAGACACCAACTTTCACCCCGCTCCTTTCTAGTGTAGGAAAGTGGGGCTGCACAAGTGAAGCTACACTCTCGTCTGTTGGATGGGGACGTTAAATGGCGATCCCGGGAGCAGGAACACTCACCTCTGCGGCACTCTCGAAGAGAGTAGGCCGGTGGCCTTTCCACACCCAAAAACTGGAGCCTCTACAAGTTTCCGACTAAAGATCAGTGGTGGAGGGCCGAGGCCGGCTCGGAACCAGGTGTTGCCGGACAATATTTTTTTTTTTTTTTTTGCTATTAAATAAAGAACTTGACATTTCACTAAACGTAGGCATATACGTCCGGTATTCACCCAAAAGACTGCCGATTAAATGTATGGACTGCCTGCGAGCTCGCTGGGCATAGACATCTTACAGTTATGCTGTGACGCTTTGCACACTGCAAAAAGTGACATATGTATAGCTTCTGTACAAGCCGCGAATCCTGCACTGGCGCAGCCGTGTGCCACTCACTCAAAGGATGGACCCCCTTAATGTCGTAGTAGGAGTTGCGAGAGGAAATTCTAGTCTCCAGTTGCATATAAACTCATGGGATAAGCCGGCCAAATAAAATAGAAGATGTGGTCTGTTCTGCAGATCGTGAAGTTATTATAATTCAGTTAAAATTTGATTTATAAACTGACACTGTAGTCTTAGTTGTAATGAGAAAAATCACACCAAAATATTTGTGATTCCTCATGCATATTATTAAATATCCCCACTTAGGGATTATTATGGTTCGGTTTCGCCAGCGGACGTCGCCGCCGACGGAGATTTTTCATGTTAGCGCCGATAACTCTCCAACGCATTGTCGGGGTTGACTTGAAACTGTGCACACAGATTTATCGAAATAAAATCTCGGATGAGTTTAAGCAATGGGAGTCGCCCCACTATCACGAGGACGGGCATTCCTGAATTTGGACGTTCGCTGATTTGCGTGTTTTGGAACATCGCGATAGTTTTGAGAATAACTTTCGTGTTAGCCCCATGGGACCCCCACCGATCTCCGGCGTTATCGAATGAGATCGACATTGCCGTCTCTCTCGCCACTAATGTTATTAATATTGGGATAATACGTTGGGTTTACCCGCAGCGCTGGGTAGTTCAGGTTGACTTAGTCAAAGGAATCTATGATGCAGTCGTGACAAGGAGGTGCGTGTGTGTGTGTGTTGTTGTTTGTGGTGTGTGTGTGTGTGTGGGACGCCTGGATTGTTAACACGAGAACTCGATTCCACGTTGATGGATCAAGCTTACTTGGTAGAGGGTTCCCCATAATGAGCATATGAGCCCTATGTTTTTCAGGATAGAGGTAATCTGAGGTCAAAAAACTTCAGGGCAGTCAAGGTATCACTCAGCCTCTGGCTCTCGGGTTTGGTTGTTGTTAGGTTGAGTCACGTAGGAGTTGAATGATATTGAGGAAGTATTCCTAGCCAAGATGTAAGTTTAAAATGTAACTTTTATAAAATATGTGTCGTACACGAATTGAACGGATGGGCAGGGCTTCTGATGAGTGAATGAAATTCACGCCCTTTGGAAGACAGATGGTGCAGCCAGAATCACTTGTACTCGCTTTCTCAACAGATGCTGGAAAATACGTGATTTCAAAATGCAGTACGGTTTGGTTCTTAGCATTCGAAGCTCGTACCTGTATGCCTGTGCACTTATGTAGAGTCATATTGAAGAGTATGTTAAGGTGGGGATACGGTATAACCTTTATAGCAAACCTCACAAGCATTAACATTTTCACAAATGCATTCATATTTTTTCATCTGAAATACTGACTTCAAGGATAAAATTGGTTGCATATCAGCTTTTGCTTGTTCAGTCCTCCTTTTTGGGGACTTCAAACTCTTTGTCTCCATATATATAGCATGATGCTGTAGCCATGGGCGGAACAAAAACAAAATGACTTAAGTATGAAATCACTGGTTAATGTAAAATGTATGCTCTATATTATGCCGGCATCGGCTCGGTTCGGCCTCGGCCTGGAAGAGACGTGTGGCCTGGCCCCTAGCCTGTTGAAACAGGGCGTTTGACATGTTCACTCGTATCAGCTTCATTCACTCATATGTGCAGAGTGTGATTTCCAATTATGTTGGTGATATTTGACCGTGGTGGGGATATATACTAACAAGTGCAAGTCGGAACCGTCTTGGTTAGTAGTTGCGGACAGCAAACTTCCCGCGTGGCAAATACACTGCAGGTTGTCGCCCATTCATATTTAGTTTGTTACAGTTAAATGACCTACGACATCTGTAATAAACAATGGAATGCTTGGAACAGGTCTACCACATTGGCCGAAATTTGCGATCAGTTGCCAATTACTAAGCCTGTGGCAGTGAACAGTGGAAACAAAATTCCCACAGAAATGAATATCTGACATTTGTGACACTACAGTTATAGTTGAACCACTCAACAAGTTACCATAATTTAAACACGCATTGGAGGGGGGAGGGCGCAAGCCCCCATTCTAGGTCATCACTTAGATAGAAAGGGGACCGAGATGTTGTAATGTAAACAAATCTGGGAAGAAGGGGCTAATGTAAACTAGGGCAAGATGTGATGAGACAAATCCTCCCCCCTGAGAAATAGGTCTTTCATTGTCAACTATTTTTGAAGACAGGACCTTCGACAGATAAGGTAAACACTGCTCAGCAAGAGGATGGAGTAATGTAAACAAACTTGGTCTGGCAGTAGGAGAGTCAAATAAAGTTTGGAGAAATTGGGGGTGGTAATTAATTGGGAATTTAATCAAAATCTAATAACACTATGCAAACATAAAAGTAGCTCGGCTAGCAGTAGCAAAGCTTCATCCACCACACCAAGTTTCAACCTGAGCGCATTGTTATGGTTTAGAGTAAGAATGAACGTGACGAACAGAAGGGACACGACGAAACGAACGGAACGAACGAAACGAACGAACGGACGGAGAGACTGATGACTTGGTAGTAGAGCTGCTCTGCCCGCAGCTAAAAGGCCGAGAGCACCCTCTAATTTTTTTGGTGCGGCCTCGGCCTCGGCATTCGGATGCAGCGGCGGGCCCGACTACAAACTGCTAAATTTCGTTAGTCAGCTGAAGTATCATCCGAGGCGTATTATAAGTAAAATTTTCACAGCAGTGTGGAACTATCACACCTATCCCGAGGTGTGTGAGAAAATTAAACAACAATGGTTAAAAGGCCATGTGAATAATACATAGATGTGCGGACGAATTTACACAGATTGTTATTTCCTTTACCCAACTCCGGGATAGGTGTGCCTAGTTATATACAACATTTTAAGAGTGATGTTTAGTCTATTGAATGCAGTGTGCCATTCACAGTACTGCGGAACTTGTGACTGCGAAAATAATCGTGTTGATTTTGGAGACCTTAGGCCTCAAAGGTCGAGGTCCATTGTCGGCAACTTTGATGTCAATGACGTTTGACGAAGTACAGTACATGGATGTAGGCTATGGAGGGGGGGAATTCCCTCGCCTTAATAGGAACGTATTCTGTAATACGTGTAAAGTAAGATGTTACGGAATGTTGCAACATTTATCCATTCACATTGTCAATATGCACGTGCCAGGTGAATAGTAGCCACTAGGACATTCTGCTGTTATTTAAATCAATTGGTTTGTTGACGGTAGGCTCCTGTCAGATTCGCCCCATTGTCTACTGTAGGTGTTCACTCCATTCAGTCCAGTGGTCTTTGCCAGGATATTTGACACAACTCCGGAACCTGGACCATGGGCTAGTTCGTGTTCGGTTCATACTAGCTTCGCGTCGCTCGATCGCGTTGTTTGAAACAAGTTCACGTCGTTACCGCCGTCACGTCGTCCGGGACCCAGAATACTCAGAAGTTGTATGGCTGTGACACGGTTAAAGCATCGAGTTGCGGGATTGGAAGCAAGGTAAGCTTCGAATTCTGGTGGACGTCTGACTAGGATAATGCACATTTATTTTGGGTTGTAGTGACCACCAGCTTTAGTGAAGTTCACAACCCCACGCAATGTGGAAAAAATACAGGATTCGTGCCTAAGCCTAAGGCTAGGTCATGTGTATAACGTAGGCTAGCCTAGGCTGTGGTGAAATATAACGTGACAGGGGACACAGCGAATCATAGAGCTAGGCCTAGGCCTAAACAGTTCAGGCTTAGTCAATCAAAAAATAGGTTGTTACATAAAGTCTTGAAAAATGAATGGAATCCTGGAAAATACTGGGAAAATAAGTGGAAAAACAAACCATAAGTTTCAAGTTTTATTTACCACGCTGTAGATAATAATTAACAGCATACTGCATAGGCCTACTTACGTACAGTATAATAATAAATGGGACACTGTAATGAACTTGTGTGAGCATATTGATTTAGGCTAAGTGTGCAGTGTTTGAGCTGTTAAATCCGGGCATTCCTATTTAGGGTAGTTTGAAAAGAGGGCAATGATGACTAAACTCATTCGATATATAGGGTGCGTATCATGAGTCGTCAATTACATGAGTTGGTCATTGCCATAAGGTATAGTCACTGGACAAAAGAAGTTCACAGACGTTAGGTGGCTGATAATAGCTCCAGGCCACAGCGTGGACTGTTGGCCATTTGGCCATGCTGTTTTCATTGTCATCTTGTGGTAGTTTAAGTATTGTTTTCGTGTTATTGTATGTTTGGTTGTCCGTGCACCTTTTTTTCGTCGTTTTCCCTTCGATTTGCAACGGTCTTGCTAGGCCTTTCGTGACATTGATACCCTTAGGCGCAACAGCCAACCCCTTTTATACGAGGATTATCGAGCGCTCGCACTGTGAGAGATTCTCTTTTTTTTGAGCGATTAATCATCGAGCTGCTTTGCGAAACTTCTACCAGCTTATACGCTAGGGTATCCACCCAAGTTCTTGCATAACGAAGGGGACAATAGGCAGCGAAGCTTCGGCGAATCTGCCTCCGTCAATCAGTGACTCGTCCCATTGATCACGCAAAGCTGATTATGCCTTTTGTCAGTTTGTAAGAATGCGTAGAAATAAAACTAGTGTTCCGAGCGGTGTAACACGAGTGGCTAGAAGTGAATGTTTGTGAAATTGTATCGCTGGGAAACAGTGGATGCAACGTGCGATTTGACAAGGTCTTAGCAGCCTGTTTGCGTAATTATCGTCTGAAGGGAGTTTGAATACTAATATCGAATGACGGAACATGAAAAATATTGTATTGGAGAGTTGTATATACTTCTCAACAATAGGCCCAGTAGTAAGCTTTTGTACCAGAGACTGCGTTATAGCCGGGGCGATCCCAGTAGTTTTACTGGATACATATCGCATTTATATTTTTTTATAGCGAATTTAGATATTTTTATTTTTATATCGGATTTTGATATCGAAATTAACATCGTGAGAAGCCAGCGAAATGGTGAGGACATTCGAAGGTGATTGTTCGTAGCTTACCTGGGGTCCGACGAACCGAGGCGAGCTGATTAGGAGGTTGAAGAGGCACTCGAGTACAGGTACATGTAGGAGGGCGATAAAGATACCCTGATCTTTGGAAATCGTTGTTAAAAATTCATTATTTATCTTTGGTATACATCAGGAAAAGAGACATGAGATTTAGTACAAATACTGATCGCCAAATGCATGGAATTGTAAGTCACGATCATTTTGTGAGATCGCTCTTCATGCTCGTATGTCCGCGTGTGAGCGAAAATTTTATTGGATGCGCAGTGGGCTACACGACGTGGTCAGACAACATGTAGCGATCAGTTGATTGTATTCTGAAACCCAGAGTTGCAGAGTATCACTCGCCTAATATGTAGGCTACAGCGAGTAACTGAACAATAAATTAAATTAAACCTCAAGAAACGGTGTTGTCAATATTCTTTCTGTATAACTGCTGCATTCTTCAGTAGCACGCCTCCGTCGATAAGTCTCGTACAACCCAAGGTATACCAGATTCATGAATCAATTACATTTTATGAAAAATCACTAAGCCTATAGCGATATATGCCCAAAGTGGGCAACAACTAGGAATAGGCAGTTTTGTTGTTTGATGAAGAAAAAAATAGTACGGGAGCGCCCGCACAATGAATGATTGTAAATTAGACAGATTTCAAACTATTTTGCAAGACAAAATCTGGTCTGAGCGATTAAATAAATTATATATACTCCAGCCTTGCACTGGCTGCCTGCGTTGTGTCACATGTGCAGCGCGAACCACGTGTCGATGGAAAGATACAGGGCTAGTTGGGACTCTCGCGGGATTTTACGCTACGCCACAAGCTGGCCCAAAGGCGGAAGCCGAGGACTAACCCTTAACAGGCCGCGCAAATCGATATTCAACAGTCAACGGCAGGATCATAATAAACACTGCAAACTAAAGAACATACTATAACTTTATTACATGTGTTTGTTACCGAGCAAATGATTTCCCCAGGACCATTAGCAGCCGTAAGTATACGCATCACACGAACATGTGGATAAACTTGGAAATTAGTACATATTGCATTTTCCTCTTCGTATAAATAATAATTGCTCATTTGTTCTGCTTTGGATTTTCACTTATCTGACATCATCATCAGATGTTTGTTCAAACGCTTGATTTCAAACCATGGTTAATCAGATCGCTTCATATTTTTGTTTATAATGTTCTTTTAATTAATATTGCCTATGATGAAATATATGCCTGTACAACTCGAATATTCAACATAGTGTGATCTACACGAGCGCATGCAATCACATGTTGATTGGAGCGGGGGTGGGGGCGGAGGGGAGGGGGGGACCAGGGCAAAGCAGATAGGAGAATGTGTCCTGTACGTGTAAAAAATGTTATGCATGGTGGCTCCTATAGAAGTAGGGGGTGGTGCGCCCTGTGATACCGATTGTACATTGCAGGTAACCAAAACAGTTGTTTCCATTTTCATGAATGCATTTCAGGGCTAAAATGACCTAGAGGTTCTCACGCTAAAAATTCCAGAAAAATAGAGTAGCGAAATAGAACAGGTTGGAAAAATAAACAAGCCAAACATGCCTTCAAATCACACGCAATTCCACAACTGTTCAGTGTTCGGCCGTTTAAAATGTTGCACTATGTTATAACAAAAAGGGTAGGATATTGTCGGTTTCATAACGATCAAAAAAGAATTCTCGCAAGAGCCCTTCTGAAGAAGATTCCCGTGAGTACTATAGACTACTTCTCTGAAAAAATATTACGAGTCCCGACCTGATCGAAATGATCCGACCGGGACTAAGACCGCAATGACTGCGAAGAACGGGCCTAGATTTTCTTGAGTTGTATTCGCTGTATGTTATCTCTTCCTTTCCAATTCTACTGTGCCAGCTGTGGTGCTGCAATTGACGACCCCATGCGCTATTGAGTACCTGGAAATCCATGGGCTACATTCACACGGGCCACGTGGGCGGTGGCGAAAGAACGAAGCTTATCCGAAGGACACGTGCAGCTTTATTGGGCCAGAAACTACGCAACGGGACGAAACAGGTGGTGGCTGCTGTTGGGGCGTAGACAACTTGATAAACATTCTCTTTGGTGCTGCTGTGCAGCAGACTTTGGCCTGCCGAGCACTGCATGGAAAAAGATCCATGTGATTGTGATGTAATCGCAAAATTCCCAAACATACAGTAGTGTTCAAAATTGCATGTTTTGTAGGCCCAGCCTTTCAGACAAAATAGTAACGATACTGCACACAACGCAGATTGAGCTAGAGAGCGCATGGCCGAACGACGTACACTGTGCGGGCAGAAAATAGAGCCTGACGATGCCATTGTATCATTTTAACCCACAGGATGTCAGGTTGGAAATTCAAGGTACTCGTGATTTTATTTGCGCAGCTACATACGATGTTTCAAGTCAATTACATCAAAACAGACAGGCTTTTGGGCAGTTCACTGAAACATGGAGTAGGTGTATTCAGGTTTCTGATTCCACATTTCTAGGGGACCTTTCCTTTGGTCCATGGTCTGAGTGGAAAGCCCACGTACTTTCGTTGCTTAATTGTGTTCGAATAGTCTTTCTTGATGTTAGTTGAAAAAGAATATATACAAACCTGTTGTTAATGAATGATAAGCCGAGCGTGCAAAACAAAAAGGGCGCAACCCAGCTGTAAACACGATAACTTGATCAGTCTGAGTAGGTCAGGCCCATTTTACCCCTTGGTATGTGTGTTCCCCATGATGAGACATGGAACCCTATTGTTTTTTGGTCAGGCTCAGGGTCACCAGAGGGTCCAAAGTTCGGGAAACCTTGTAAACACGATAAGTCCAGAATGGTTGCGTCTGAGCAGTGAATTAGGGGTATAGCTTTCTAGGGGAGTACAGGAACCCTATTGTTTTTGGTTCAGGTAGGGAGTGAAGTTGGTCGAAAATAGGAAATTTGTGAAAATTCGAGATTTTGGTCAATTTGGCTTGTAAAACGAAACTTGACCCCACCCGGGTGGATGAAACTCATACCTGGTATGTGTGTTCCCGATGAGGAGTACGTGAACCCTATTGTTTTTTGGTCCAGGTTGGGGTGGATTTTGGTCATCTGAGGTCACAGAGGTAAAAGTATGAGAAACCTTGTAACACGATAAGCCCAGAAGGATTGGTATGATCAAGTTGAAATTAGTGTATAGCTTTCTTATGGCGGAGTACAGGAACCCTATCGTTTTTTGTTCAGGTCGGGGAGTGAATTTTGGTCGAAAATCGAACCATTTGTGAAAATTCGATATTTGGCCCAATTTGGCTTGGTAAAACCCGATAACTGACCCCACCAGGAGGGATGAAGCTCATACTTGGTATGGTGTTCCCCATAATGAGTACCGAACCGTATTGTTTTGGGGCGGCCAGAGGTCATCGGAGGTACCAGAGGTCAAAGTCTGAAAAACCTGTGAACACCGATAAGTCCAGAATGGTTGGTCTGATAAGGTTAATTTGGTGGTAGCTTTCGTATGGGGACGTACAGGAACCCTATGGTTTTGGTATGGTCGGGGGTGAATTTGGTCAAAAATAGAAAAGGTTTTGTGAAAAGTCAATTAAGTTGGCCAATTTTGGCTTGTGAACACGATAACTCTACCCCACTGGATGGATGAAGCTCATATTGGTATGTGTGTTCCCCATGGGGAGTACATGAACCCATTGTTTTGGGTCAGGTCAGGAGGTTAGTCTGGAGGTCACCAGAGGTCAACGTCTGAAAACCTTGTGAACATGATGGTGGTTCTGATGGGTTCTAAATAGTGTGTAACTTCCTCACGGGGCGTACAGGAACCTATTGTTTTTGGTTATAGGTCGAGGGTGAATTTGGTCAAAAATAGGAACATTTGTGGAAAGTCAATAATTCTGCCAATTTTGCTTGTGAAAACGTTAACTCGACCCCAACCTGGATGGATGAAGTCATATCATTGTATGTGTGTTCCCCATGATGAGTACATGAACCCATTGTTTGGGATCAGGTCATATGTCATCGGAGGTCACCAGGAGTCAAAGGCTGAGAATCTTGTGAACACGATAAGTCAGAAGGGCTGGTGTCAGTTCAAAGTGTTGGTAGCTTCCTTATGGGGAGTAGCTACCCGCTCGTTTTGTCTCGCCTGAAACTTGGATAACTCGACCCCACCGGGGGGATGAAGCTCATACTTGGTATGTGTGTTCCCATATTAAGTACATGAACCCTTATTGTTTTGGGTCAGGTCAGGTCATACGAGGTCACCAGAGGTTCAAGTCTGAAAACCTGTAAACACGATAGTCCAGAATGGTTGGTCTGATAAAGTTGAAATTAGATGTATAGTTTCTTATGGGGATAACAGAACCCTATTGTTGTTGGTTCAGGTCGGGAGTGAATTTGGTCGAAAATAGGAAATTTTGAAAATTCGATATTTTGGCCAAGTTTGGCCTGTAAACCTGAAACTGACCCCACCCGGATGGAGGGAACTCAGATTGGTAGGTTTGTTCCCATAAGGAGTACATGGAACCCTATTGTTTTGGGGGGGCTCAGGTCAGAGTTATCTGAGGTCACAGAGGTCAAAGTCTGAGAACCTTGTAACACGATAAGCCCAGAATGGTTGGTCTGATCCAGTTGAATAGGTGTATAAGCTCGTAGGGGAGTACAGGAACCCTTCGTTTTTGGTTCAGGCGGGAGTGAATTTTGGTCAAAAAATAGAAAATGTGTGAATAAGTGATAGTTTGGCCAATTTTGGCTTGTAAACCGAGAACTGACCCACCTGAGGATGAGCTCATACTTGGTATGTGTGGTTCCCATGGATGAGACATGAACCTATTGTTTTGGGGGCAGGTCAGAGGTTCTCTGAGGTCACCATAGGTCAAAGTCTGAAAACCTTGTAAACACGATAATCCAGACACGGTGGTCTGATCAGGAAAAATTAGTGTATATCTTTCTTATGGGGAGTACAGGAACCCATTGTTTTCATAAAAGGGGGGGGACATGAGGCTCATACTGGTTTGGTATTCCCATGATGAGTACATGAAACTCTATTTTTGAGGTAGTCGGAGGTCATCTAAGGTACCAGAGTTCATAAGTCTGAAAAACCTTGAAATGTAGGGTGTAGCTTTCTTACCAAGGGAACAGGAACCCTATTAGTTGGTGGTAAAGATAGGAAATTTGTCAGAGTTTGTTGCCCATATGAGACTGGTACTACCTCCATTTGTGTGTGTCTGTGCTATGGGTGACAGGAAAACAGTCAAGGAACCCTAAGCCTTTGGCTTTCGGTTTTTTAATCTCTGGAATATAGGACCAGAAACAAAACTGTCAGGAACTGTCAACCTCATGAAAATACAAATGTCGAACGCTAACGCCTTTGTCCCCCTGTTGCCGAATTGCCGACAGACTCGGTCACTCGTCAATTACACGACAGGGACGATCCATCAAACATAGGTTTGCCGGACGGCATTCCTTGCCGACGCTGAGGCAATAGGCCATTAGATGAAGGAGCCAAAAGTCGAATAGCCGATAATATATATTTCATCACATAATTTGCAAAGCCAAACCTAAAAACATCAAAACAAATCAAATAGATTCCCAATTTCATAGCTCGCACTGACTAGATGTGTAGCCTAATTATTTCACATTGGCTACAGTGGTAATAAGGTAATAAGAATTTTTTGGAATAATTTGAACTTGAGAAATGCATCCTTTCCGGTATAACTTATTTTACTAACAAGTATTCTGTTCAGAGTTTCAACTGACATGACCGTAGCTGGTCAGAGATGTAATGGGGCTCTACCATTCGCGCCAAACTAATGAGCATATTTGATGAAGCATGGGAAGTTAAACTTAATACACTTTGAGGACACAAACGCATTTAGGCCTAGTGTTAACAATAGATATCTACGATCATCTGCTAAGCGCCAAGGAGCTTGCCAAAGTCACGATGGCGGCTTATAGTTAGAAGATAACTTACATCTGTTTTATATTCGTTTGCCTCGATTTGTCATGGATACCGAAGCAAACACGTCCTGGAATTTGAGTTTGAAAGCGCTTAAAATCATGGCGAAAACTAATAAATATAATTGTTGTATCCAGTGAACCGTAGGGTCTACGCAAGTGAAACCTCCAGGCCCAAACATTGTTACCCTGCAAACGGAAAATATGTTCAGGCTTTTTGGCCACGCATATAACTATTATTATTTACAAGGGTTGCCAAAAAAGTTGGGTGGGTGCTCAGCGGAATGAGTATGATATACATATTATAGATACATTGCACATACACACCGAGGTAAAATCAGGCTTGATGTTAACATTAGCATTTAACAATGATGTTACTCGAATGAATAAGAAAGCGTTATCACCAATTTACGGCCATTATATTGTATCCCCAAATTACGATATTTTATCATGTTTAATATATTCCAACTCTGCGTGTTGAACTGAGACTTTTGGACACGTTGGCTAGCAAAGCTCGCTTCGTTCTGGTGTGTTATTGGATTCACAGGTGGCTTCCACACCTTAGTACAAAAGTTTGCAGAGGATGCCACACCTTGTAAATAAGTTGGAGAGGTGCCCATAGGAGAAGGCGGTATTTAGGTACCATGTCCAAGTTCCAGGCAGCCACCAAGCAGCCAGCATTGTACCCTGTGGCAATCCTCACTTACCAGTCAGTGCTAGAGAATCGAGAATGTTCAGGTCCTAAATTCGATAATTGGTCCACTCTTCCCCAACCTCCCTAGAGCCCTCTTATTAGAGAGTTCGGCCAACACGTAATGTAAACAAACATGGGCACCATTTGTAGCCAGTTGACTGTGTGGCGTACGTATGTACCGGACAGTGCGCGCAAACACATGTATAGGCTAGTTTATGTGTGGAATCGCTACTATTTTTAGGTGTTGTTGGGGTAAAGAAGTCTGACGTTTCCTAATAATTTCATGATTTATTCACGGAAGAAGAGTTGTTTGGAAAAGGAAACGTTGTAGTTTCCCTTTTTGACCTGTTGAGGACGTCGATTGTAAAATGGCGATATCTGCGAAATATGAAATAGTGACAGTGATCCAGTCACATGGTCAGGCGGTGGATTAGTTCCACAACAGTCGAAATGGTGCTAGTTTCTTGAATATTTTTCCTATGACTTCCCCAAGAAAATGTATAGATACTAGTATGAGTGATCATGTCATCTTGGGATCGAGATGAATAGCATCAATACTAGTTCTGGAGCTGATCCGGCCTCTCATGGTTTGTCCGGTTGTTGAATGAAACCACTTGTAGTACGTTGATACGCTGGCTACCGTATACTTGTAACGTTAGCCTATAGCCATTGATGTATTCAGATCTGTTATTAGGCCTATGTGTAATAGTTTGGGTCGACTGCAAATATCACCTAGAAATGAAGTAAAACCACATAGAAGTGCCTGCGGTCCTGAGTTTGTAAATCTACATGGTCATTGTACATTGGACAGAGCAAATCTCCACGATTGTTTGTCTGTTTATTGTGTGAAAAAAAAGGGTGGGGGGAGTTACCTTCACCTGAAATATGTAGTTTAAAGCGGACAGGGACCAGTGACTGAGGTGATGATATTCGAGACACCTGTCACATTCATTTCACTCATGCGTCCTGTGTTAGGGCAGTCTGGTGAAAATTCAATTTCCAAGCTCTGCAAAGCCCATCTCTGACAATACCAGGCAGTTATCATTAGCAGGATATATCAGGGTAATGGGTGTTTGCTCTGGCCCATACTCCGTATGAAAGTGATTGGGCATGTCGCTTATTATAATTAGAGACCTGTCCAAGAGCAAATATCAGAGCTTCATCTAGTCTCCAAGTTGGTTCGTGTTATACAGTAGGGTAACCCACTAGGCCTTATTGCGTACAGGTATCCGTTTATCTGTGTGATTATCATATGTATGTTTTTTTGTATTACAAGCCAATAGAAGAAAGAGGGCTGGTACTGGTAACACCCATTTCATATAACATTGACACTGACCCACACTCGACACTGGGGTTATTTAGGGTTGTTTTCTGTAATGGCTTGTGTCCACTCCTGTGATCCACAGAGTCGTGTGAACACCCCTCTAGTATCTCCCTGTCCCGCTAACTCGGGGACAACATGTCGTGATAGCACCAGAGCCCTTTCTGTGGGCCACATAATTATCTAAGAGGGGGAGTTGGCTAAGGAAAGGGAGCGCCTCCTAACCCCCTAGGAATTCTTCAATAATTAGAGGGTTTTTTCAAGAAATCTGAGCAAGTCCACATATTTGTCATCCCCACATTTCATCAATGAGAAGAACTTTTTGTGTGGGGGAGGGGGCACAACATGCCCTACTTTTCATACATTCCCTTCCTTATCTTGACTTTGCCACTGCTTATTATTAACCTTATTTCAGGGAGTTGAGATAACTAAAGTGAGATAACATTACTAGTTCAAATCACTTTTGGTCTAAACATGCTGTTACTAATTTCAAGACTCAATTCTTTTAAAGGCCAATGGTCCATGTAACAGATTTGCTTTGAACTAGTCACTGCGAAAAGAGGACATATCAAACCCCACACCCCAAATTTTGGAAGTTCTGAATGTTGCTTTGTTGAGATATTTTATTTACTCTTGAGAATTTTGAGAATCTATGACATACGGGGGAACGATGCAAAGGCTGCCATGGACCCTAATGCTTCATTTTTGCATGATGATTACAGAAAGACAAATAGGATAATCCACTCAAAATAAATGAGATTATTCCTAAAAAAATTGAAACAAGTTTTGGAGTTCTTATAGTTTGTTTGGTACAAGATTTCAGACATATATGTTTTACAGTGACTTAGTGATAGAGGGGAGTCTGCGGCTCCCCCTGTGATGTCACAAGGCGTACCTTTCAAAAGCTGACACTCTCCATTGCTTCTCTCTACCAGTGATGGGGGGATGTGGATCTGTAAGGAAGTGGTACCACCGGCACTTACTGTAAGCTGCGCTGGTTTTCTGTTTTGATAGGGAATCTGTGAAGGAGCTGTATACAGTGTACGTAGACACACCAGAGACTTAACAGAGCACTATATATAAGAACCCAGATATTACTATTAGGATTATGAATAAGAATGGATTAACAAGTCAAAGAAGCCTGATCGGCTATAACATCTAATGGAGCAATATGATTAAGAAGGCATGGCGCCGAAAGCTCCCAATTTTCACGTAGCCCATAGGTCGATGATGCTCTATACCGATTTGCTATAACCACACCAACGGTGAGCACAAAACCATAACATCCTAAAACAGGAAGACTTGACATTAACATGAGTCCAATAGCAGTGTCTTCAAGCTGCATCGTGTAATGGATGCAGCCCACCCCTTCCATGTGCATCAGCCAATGTGGGTGGATGTACATACCTGGAAATGATCATCACTGACAGCTACGGAAGAAGTTGCTGTGTTCATTCTGTGCTGGAAACCTACACCGGTTGAAGGAGCAAGACATCCCCAGGACTGGAAAGATGATACTAATAAGTTTTTAACAAGAGCTCTATCGGATTAGAGGGTGTTCAGTTCATGAACTATATCAATATGCCGTTCTGAATAATATATACTTTATAGGCTCAATTTTGGGATATGTAATGTATCATCCTTCCAGTTTCGGTCCTTTTCATTTGTAGTTTGTGCCCGGGACCTCCTGTTAACAAATAACAATGTGTCATAAGTTAACAGGAAAGCAGAAGCTTTATCCTTGGAGGCACACTACAGACAATGTTATTAGAATAAGAAATATACTTACAAGTTACATCATGCTGTACCTGTTACAACTGTTGACTATACGGCCTATGAATATGAGACTTGTTTCCCACAATCCACTTGTTGGGCAGATTATTCAAAAGTCAACTTCTAATGTGATTTGATATTTGGGAGAGGAGTTGATTAAAGCCAAATTTCTTAACAAAACCATGTAAGTTGCAGAACATCTGGAATCAAATCTCTCAAACCCCTGCCTGGTTTATTTGCTGCCTGAGGAATATGACAATCCATATATATGGCTTATCATGTTGGAAAATCCACGAACCTGTCCAGGACTGCCCGGGCTGCTCATCCTCACACACATGTCACAGCAGTTTTATTTTCTCCTGAATACTCTGTGCCCCACAGGGGGGGGGGGGGTGCATATACACATATTTCTTCGTATCTAGACATACAAACAGGAGCACATATTTCCAGAAAGGTAATTGGGAAAAATGGTTATCAATTATTTTATTAATCGAATCGGAGGGCTTGGTGCACTTTGCTTTTTCCGGAGTTATTTACGGTATGACTCTGACATTGTAGCATGCCCATAATTTTGGGGCAATATGTTGTTGATACTGATAATATCAAAGCACCTTGG
Organism: Sclerodactyla briareus; assembly: GCA_026419785.1. Lineage (NCBI taxonomy): Eukaryota > Metazoa > Echinodermata > Holothuroidea > Dendrochirotida > Sclerodactylidae > Sclerodactyla > Sclerodactyla briareus. The sequence goes on from JAODTK010001221.1 coordinate 524,208, forward strand.
GGAAGGTATTGAATGCTGCCTGAAATTGTTCCTGAGGCCCCCTCATAACTTCAGGCAAATTCAGATCATGTTTTTTCCCAATTTTTTTAACAAAACTAGACAGTGCTTCCCAATTCTTGGCACAGTCATTAGTCCATAAACAAAAATGGGGAATTTTTTTTGCACACTGGGCTATATTTTTTGTCCTCTTCAGTTTATCGTATTTGAAAAAAAAATACCTCGTAGGTTTTTGAAACATGAGTTGACTCCACAAGGTCATGCTTCTCTCAATAACATTTAGTGCAGCCAAGTTTACCTAATTGAGGCTAGAATCGCCAACCCTACCGCCGCGACTTTTCCCTGTATGTTGCAACTGACTCTACGTCGCTGCTGCATACTCACCAAAACTGTTCTGCCCATTGTTATTGTTTACAGTACCACAGATAGACCCTATTACTATAGCAGTGAAATTAGGAATCCAAATTAGAAACCCCATTGAGGTTTATTGCAAAAGGTCACAGGTTCTACCGATTTTGCAGGAGCCAATATTTTTTACTAAATACATTACTATGTGAAAATTAGCCTAACTGTCACTGTCAGTCAATGCTGTGTAGGCTTAAGGTTAAGCCTGGGCCTATTCGATGTCTGTACGATTTGGCTTCACTCACACGCTGAATGAATTTGGCCAGGGCTGGAAATAAACAAAAAGTCTAATTAAATCAGACACGCCCAGTTTCAATGTATGAACTCTCATACATAATACACTGTGGAGTAGCCTAACGATAGTGTAATACTGTATGCACGAATAACATTAGGCTACTGTGTCCACCCGCTTGGCCATCAACTGCAGTGCAGCCCGAGTATGCCGATATTTCTTACTTTCTGTGCATATGCTCAGACACTGCGGTGTCTAAAACGTTTCCCAACGCTGTAAATCTGTGGTCTTCGTTAAACGATATCATCTCAAAAATGTTGATAAATATGGCCGTGAATGCTCCATTAGTCAGAGACCTCCGGTAAATAGCCGCTGTACTGGCCTGGCCATCAAGTGGAACTATTTTGGTGTTCAAAATTGGTGTGTCACCCCTTAGCCAATCAGGACGTTTACCCCATTGGCTGAACTCTCTAAATAGACGGCTCTGCCTCCCTAAATACACAGCGCCCTCCCTATTCAGCCTGGTAGTCCTGTTTCTGTTCTGGCCAAAACCCCCTCATTCTATCCCCATTATTAGCTAGCGCGGACATGTGTAACCAAGTTTCAGATTAATCGAATGAAGTGTTGAAGAGTTATTGAACTAATGCCTGAAGTTTCTGTGGCGGTGGCTGAGATAGCGTCGGAGGCGGACACAGCCCCAGAACCCATAATATCCCATTGTCCATGAACACTGACAGTGTTCTTGGGATATAATGAATGAATGATTTCAACCTTTCTCCTCCTCAGGTGCCACACATGAGCAGATCCGTTCGGCCTACAAGAAGTTGGCCCTGCAATGGCACCCTGATAAACACAGTAATTCTGAGGCAGCGACAAAGGTATGCAGATCTGTGGCTATTTCTGTTCAAGGTCCGTGGCTATTTTTGTTCAAGGTCCGTGGAAGTGTGGCACATGACTTTGAAGATTATGATTCTGATTAGTATCATATAAAAATCGTACCCGCAAAACAATTTCAGTTAAAGCTAGTGAAAACAAGTCTATCTGTAAACTTTTGCCTTTTGGGCCACAAAATGTTCATGCTTTGAATCTCGACCAGACTTGGAGAAAGCTTTCGACAGCATTCCACGGGAGGTAATTTGGTGGGCATCGCACAGATTAGGGGTGGAAGAATGACTGGTTTCAGTTGTGCAGTCAATGCATGTCAATGTAAAAAATTGTATCAGAGTTGACAGCCCTTTTAGTGCTGAACCCCTTACTGTTCATTATGGTTTTCAAATCTTTGTCAAGTGAGTTTAGAAGTAGAACGGGCTGCCCTCGGGAATTGCTGTACACAGATGATCTTGTTTTGATTGCTGAGAGTATGGGGGAGTTAGTCGAGAAATTTAAGATTTGGAAGGATGGCATCGAGTGTTAGGCCTTTCAATAAGGTTAACGTGAAGAAGACCAAAGTTATGGTCTGTAGTTGTGACAAGTGTCCCTGCTATTAGCTCCGGAAATTGCCCCTGCTCCGTTTGTAAAAAGGAGTTGGTAGTAAATTCTATCTATTGCAGTTCCTGCAGACACTACGTTCACAAGAGGTGCAGCGGTTGTTAGAGGTAGTTTGAGTTCTGTTTTAAATTTCAAGTGTAAATACTGTAGAGGGGAAGGTATTAGATTCTCTCCTGAACAGCCAGAGGTCTGTTCTACTAAAATTGGTGGCATTCCCTCTGGAGTTAGTGGAAGAGAGTTTGCCATCAGAGTGCTCCCGTCTAGATACCGTCCGTACCTGGTTGTCTTGTGCTTCCAAGGGCCCACTTTGGCCCCTTGGGGCCTTTTATATGAAATACTGCAAAAATCTTCTATTACGAATTTTGTTGCACAGTGCTGATGTTCGCTCATAAGGATGGCCTAATGGCCATAACTTTGACTTCAGCATGTCCAGGGATTTAGGACCCATGGTCTGGTGTGGGTCCTGGACCCATCATGTGGAAATTATGCAGAATGCTTCTCTCACAAATTTTGGTGCACAGTGCTGACATTCATACATAATGATGTCTAACAGCCGTACTTTCGGGTTGTTCACTAAATCTGTGTTAGGCTAGGGTTCCATAGCTGCAGATGTGGTGTGTGGTATGAATGTGACAGTTATAACTTTGCAAAGGAGGTTGATATTTGGGAAGGAATCAAACTATATATATGATACAGGGTTCCCGCGGTCAATGGACGGTCATGGAAAAACCTGGAAAAGCCATGGAATTTCATCAGTAAAAATCCAGGCCTGGATAAGATTTTAAATTCAATGAAAAGTGTGAGTCATGGAAATAAGTCTGGAAATTTTCATAAGTCATGGCACTTTCTGGCAGTTGTTGTGATGTTTGCTTTGGCTCTTCTTTGGATACATTTCAGTTTGATAATTCTGTTGCGAGATGTCATAGAGGTCATGGAAATCCTTTATTTGGTCATGGAAAAGTCATGGAAATTATTGCACGGAATCTGCAGGAACCCTGATGGTATAATGTCGAAGGGCCATAATATCAAGCAACTCCTCAATAAGGACGTTAAATTGCTTTATGGGGAGATATTCCATCTAGAATCAATTTGCCGTGATGCAGCAATAATGCCTGCACCTGTCTCAGGATCATTTTGCCTACTGATTGTTTGTTCCGTTTTATTTTGATGATTTCTTGTTGTTATGGAACTTGTCTCTACCTCTTCAAACCAATTGCAGCTCATTATGTTCATAAGTTTCATGTTGTACTTGCATAAATCTGTCATTTATGGTGTTTATCCCGTACAACATCCTATCTAATCTATGGAATCCCAGCCCCTTTCTTCCCGTTTGGCTAGCAACAACGGGCAATTCCATGGAAATGCTGTCACACTTTGAAAGCTATGTTTTCATGCTATTTTAACGCTATATTAACATCATAATTATCAAGCATGTGGGAAGTTTTACTTTGACTCTTGATACATTCCAATGATTACATTATGGTAGCCAAACCCCCAGACCAAATTTCAGCTCAACCTGCTTAAAGTACAGATATCACAAATTCCCCCTGTACCTCAATGAGAAAGGAGGGGGGAAGGGGGACGGGAAATGTGGAATCTCCTGAAATGAATGGTCGAAATGGAACACATCCCTCTGAAATTCCTGTGACAAACGAAGTATTAATCTCCATCATTTCTATGGAAATACCTAGTTCAGTCTTTAGTTATCACGTCGTAAAATGGCAGCATTTTAATACTGTGTACGAGCTTATGTATGGGCAACCTCTGCACCATCAATGACAGTGTAACATGTTTGTCACTCATGTAATTTATTCTTTCACTGCTTCCTCCGAATTCCAGGAAAGTTCCCATCTGCTACAAGCGCCTCACCACTGGAGGACGAGATGCGAAATAGAGTTTGACTTTGTACGTAGCAGAGCATTTTTTTTTTTTGTCGTAGCTTTGGCTTTGAGGGCTGCGCGTGCACTGAATTGCAAACTTTCAACCTTAGAGGGTATTACCTGGAGGATTGCAAGCCGCTACTTTTATCAGAAGGGTGGAATTTGTGGCATAAAATTCTTTTCAACCAGCTGTATTAAAGCCTGTCATAGATCATTAATTAAAGTAACGCAGATACCGAAAACGTGAACTAAAGTTGAACAATATCACCGAGAGTCTGTTGGCATAAATCACACTATAGAGAATTATAGATTTCTCTGCCTATTTGCCAAACATGAACTTTGAAATCTCAAGCAATGGAACACTTATTAATTTCTAGAAATATAACCAATTCTCAGGCCTACCAGAAAATCATTCTACATGTTCTAATGCTAATAAGTGAACGTCAAGCCAAATATTGTTACTTTTTCAAAGAGGGGGCGATTATTTGAGGGTAATTTTCTAAGGTAAAAATACAATTTTGCGGTATAGGCTTCCAAAATTTCCCATACTACGCTGTGTTAGGCTACTTCCTAAATACTATACATTTGTGTACATCCTGTTCAAGGACTAATTTTTCATTGTTACTTGGTGAAATATGCTTCCTACCCATCATTGGAATGTCCCAAAAGGGGGGGGGGGGGCTTCTATTACAGGGGGCTTCTATTTTTATGGATTATACGGTATTTCAATTCCCAAACTTAGGCCGTCAGATATTTTCAAACATATGTGTTGTTTGATGGTACTCAAGTCTGCAGCCGCGCTGCTAATTTTGTGCAGTTTATCTCAGTTATTCAACCTTCCGGTATTTTATAAAGTTGTTTGGTGCCTCTTCTGAATATCAATAGATAAAACACCAAAATATTCCAGTGAGTTAATGGGCCATGATGGAATATCTTCTATTCAGTTGCTTAAAGGGCAACTGCAGGCTTGGATACAACAGAGGTTATATTGTGGAGAATGGAAAAAATATATAGGTCCAAACCCCATTTCAAACGATGTTCCTATGGTGAGTTATTGGCCTTCAAAGTTTGGGTCATTTAGCGGACGAATTGGGGAGAATCCCAATTGCGCAATCACGCATGACGTCACACATTAACAACACAGGAAATTATGTTATGTATTTGATTGTTTAATTTTGTTGAATAAGTCAACGCTTAGCAGAAGTTCTGTTGTCTTTCTCTCACCAACGTAACCATCAACACCTACCAACCCACTACAGCAATTCCTCTCCCATATAATAGTTTTCGAAGTGAAATTACTGTTTGAATTTCAATAGGAAACAAAGAATATTTGCAGAGTTGTGCAGGTATGACATCACAATTTTTTTGGTGTAAGCCAATTGAGAACATCAATCATTACCAGTGTTGGAGGACTCGAGACCGGTCTCGGTCTCGAGACTGATTTTGAAGGACTCGGTCTCGGACTGGGACTCGGCGTTGCGAAAACTGGACTCGGGGACTCGCTGTTGGGACTCGGGGACTCGGTCCGAGTCCAGGTTCAAGATGGCACAGAAAAAAATCCACAGGAAATCCCAAAATTTGGGTGGATGAATACTGAAGAAATTTTGACATCGACATTGATTAATCATAAATGTACTGTTTTGTTGTCAATGTCTCCAAAATTTGGTCAATTCAAATTTGAAAGTAGCCAATAGTGCGTTAGATTGACTGACTGCGCTTGTCGAAATAGCTGTCAGCAGGTGGCCCTCCATGAGACTACACAATGTATACCTGTCTACATCGACTGAATAAATGGTGATGTTCTTGAAATGGCCAATGAAAAAATACTTCGACGTGATAACTGCTTCCAGGAGAGTTACTATTGTTCAAGAGTCTGCAAACTGTGGGAGCTATAGGTGAGGGATCAGGTGGGGGGTTATATACATAGGTTGTTTAGGGCATTTATTTTGTTAGTTTTGGCAATTGGCACTGCTGCAATGCTATTCGCATTCACATGGCTATTGTTATGAACGTTCCCATTGATGACTCGAACTCTAAAAATGGGCACGGGGCAACCGCAAATTTCGCATTGGGATGAATATGCAACATATTACATGATGCAACAACTTACTACTGCAATAACTTGCTTCTTTGAACCATATATATACCATTTCAATCCCAATGCAAGTTGGTAATAGGGACTCGAGAATCGGATCGGGACTCGTACACAAGGACTCTCGGATTTGACTCGGATGTTGAGGACTCGGTTTCGGACTCGGATGGTGAGGACTCTGTCTTGGACTCAGACTCGGATGATGGCTGGACTCGACTCCAACACTGATCATTACGGCAAAGAACGCTTGTGCCAAACCTTTCCAATGTGGAATAGCCCTTCCTATTTTGAAAGCACGTTCCCCATTATCATTGAGCTGAATAATTTATTGTACAATTTGTATGGTTTTTGACTACTAAGTCAGAGGAATCTAGGCAGTTATGAATGTGTGTGTGTATGTGACGCCTAGCCTTGTTTTTTGGCTTGCGCAACCTAGTTGATTGCAGTGTACTCTCTTCCCCTAACACTGCCCACCTCCCTTCCTTTCCTCCTCGCTCCCTCCCATAACCCTGATTTCCCCTCGCAGGAACCTGGGGGGGGGGGGGAAACAATCCCACAATTCTGGCACATGGATCGTCAACATTGTCCTAGATTCGGTGCGAAGTCACCCTGTGCAACAGGTGATAAAAAATTTTGGATCCATTTCAGCCACCGCAAACTCCCAGAAGGAAGCTTAATTGTTTGGGGCAATTAAGGTTGTTCTGCAAGTTTAATTGCTGCATCCCTACTGTAACATAAACTTAGTTTGGTGTACTTTTTCCCACCACAACCAACCACAATAGGTGTGAAGAATATCTGTTGTTCTATTCTCCCACATCATAAACTTTGAGGATTCCTTTCAGGAGAGCTATTGGGTTAGTGCAGTGTTATGTAACAGTTTGAAGCTTACCCAATCCTTGCTATGTGTGAATAGCCCACAGTTGTTTGAATAGGGCCTATTGAATTTATCAGAACAATGCATGAGCTACCTTCTATTCCTGTGTCTGTCTTGGGTTTTGCACCACTGAATAACCAATGAGGGGGCAGGCAGATATCAACTGTCACTGAGTGGGCATGTGGATACAGTGGTTAGTGTATGGTATGCAGATAAACTTGCTAGTTCCAATGGAGCCCTGAAACTGAAAGCCAGCTAATCTGTTGTCATTTGGAATTTCACAGTGGGCAGCAATCTTGATCTTTGAGTATTGACCTTTTAGTTTAGGTAACTGGTATAATGGCTGAAAAATGCTCAGGTTGAAGAAGTGCAGGGTAACTGTTTAAATGGAACCTTGGAAGGCCTAACACCATGGTAACTGCTGAAGGTTTATGTAGTTATTGTCAGTTGGGTGTGGGGAGGGGGACCGCCCGATGTTCATAAGGCCTTTTATCATAAGGCATTTTGATCCAAGGCCCGTTATTCATAACGTGCAAATTTTCGGAAAAAGGGTCTGTTATTCATAATGACTAGAAAGGTCCGATATTCATAATTAAAAAAGGGGTCTTTGTTCATGAGGTTCGATATTCATAATGACCGAAAAGGCCCGTTTTCATAATTATCAAAAGGGTCTGTTATTCATAACAGAGCACAAGGTCCGATATTCATAATAGTAAAAAAGGTCGATATTCATAATAGTAGAAAAGGTCCGATATTCATAATGGCGAAAAGGTCGCTAATTCATAATAGCAAAAGAGGTCCGTTATTCATAATCGCGAAAAAGGTCGTTATTCATGTGTTTCTTTTCAATGATATACTTGCCAAGCAGATGATTCTACCTATGCAAGGTTCGGCAAGGATGCAACCCTAAAACTGCACTTTTGAGCTGCGTCCATGGCAGATTCACGACCGGTGTTTTGTTTTCCTATTATGAATAACGGACCCTTTTTCCTATTATGAATAACGGACCCTTTTTCCTATTATGAATAACGGACCCTTTTTCCTATTATGAATATCGGACCTTTTTCCATTATGAATATCGGACCTTTTTTTCGCTCATTAATGAATAACGGACCCTTTTTCCTATTATGAATAACGGACCTTTTTCCTATTATGAATAACGGACCTTTTTCCTATTATGAATAACGGACCTTTTCACTATTATGAATATCGGACCTTCTGTTGTGATTATGAATATCGGACCTTGTGAATAAAGAACCTTTTCGGCCATATGAATAACGGGCCTTATGAACAAAAGGCCTTATGAATAAAAGGCCTTCTGACAAACGAACCACCTATGCAATAAAACCCTTATGAAACATCGGCTGTCACCGTGAGGAGAGGGGTAATTCCAGAATGCCTGAGGGTGTGGGCAGTTAATGGGAATCATGGTCTTGTTTATAGGCTTTTTGATTAGTTGGTTTGTTTGGTGGCAGGCTAGGTGAGTATAAATTTTAGTGGCCATGGCTGATGTATAATACCCACATCGAATACCCTGTGTGCATGGACAGTCAAATGTGGGCAATTGGTCAATTGTAAAGCGACTCACATACGTGATTATGCGTGCGTTATTTCACTGGATGGTGAGCAATTGTCAATTGTAAAGCGACTCACATAGGTGATTACACGTGCGTTATTTCACTGAATGGTGAGCAATTGTCAATTGTAAGCGACTCACATAGGTGATTACATGTGCGTTATTTCACTGAATGGTGAGCATTGTCAATTGTAAAGCGACTCACATACGTGATTATGCGTGCGTTATTTCACTGGATGGTTAGCAATTGTCAATTGTAAAGCGACTCACATAGGTGATTACGCGTGCGTTATTTCACTGAATGGTGAGCAATTGTCAATTGTAAAGCGACTCAGATAGGTGATTACATGTGCGTTATTTCACTGAATGGTGAGGCAATTGTCAATTGTAAAGCGACTCACATACGTGATTATGCGTGCGTTATTTCACTGAATGGTGGCAATTGGTCAATTGTAAGCGACTCACATAGGTGATTACATGTGCGTTATTTCACTGATTGGTGAGCCACAAAGCCTACTCTTAAGGTGTGTCGTTTTACTGGGATTATGTAGGAGAAATATGGAAGCTTGCCTATTAGTGGAATCGTTCCCAGAATTGGTGATCCCTCAGTGTCTGAGAGGCATGTTAAAGGCTGGTCATGTCCAGCAATCTATGACATCACGTGTGGAACAATTTAAAGGCTGTCCCCAAACGGCCGCCAGATGTCCATAGGGCCTTTTATTCATAAGGCCTTTTGTTCATAAGGCCCGTTATTCATACTGTGGCAAATGTTCGGGAAAAGGGTCCGTTATTCATAATGACCAAAAAGGTCCGATATTCATAATAGAAAAGGGGTCTTTGTTCATAAGGCCGATATTCATAATGACCAAAAAGGTCCGATATTCATAATGACCAAAAAGGTCCGATATTCATAATTGTAAAAAAGGTCCGATATTCATAATTGTAAAAAAGGTCCGATATTCATATGGCGAAAAAGGTCCGTAATTCATAAAGCGAAAGGGGTCCATTATTCATAATAGCAAAAGAGGTCCGTTATTCATAATCGTGAAAAAGGTCCGTTATTCATAATGTGTTTCTTTCAATGATATACTTGCCAAACAGATGATTCTATCTATGCGAGGTCCGGTAAGGATGCAAACACTAAACTGCACCTTTTTGTCAGTTGCGATCCCTGGCAGATCCACCAACCGTTGTTTGTTTTCCTATTATGAATAACGGACCTTTTTTCCTATTATGAATAACGGACCTTTTTTCCTATTATGAATAACGGACCTTTTTTCCTATTATGAATAACGGACCTTTTTTTCCATTATGAATAACGGACCTTTTTCCTATTATGAATAACGGACCTTTTTTCCTATTATGAATAACGGACCTTTTTTCCTATTATGAATAACGGACCTTTTTTCCTATTATGAATAACGGACCTTTTTCCTATTATGAATAACGGACCTTTTTTTCCATTATGAATAACGGACCTTTTTTCCTATTATGAATAACGGACCTTTTTCCTATTATGAATAACGGACCTTTTTTTCCATTATGAATAACGGGCCTTATGAACAGAAGGCCTTATGAATAGAAGGCCTTATGATAAACAGACCTTATGAATAAAACCCTTATGAACATCGGACTGTCACCCCATACAGAACCTAACACAGCAAATGCTGCTTTTTTGCATCATATTACAGAAAGACGAAAGTAGGTATTCACTAGGAAAGAGATGAGAATTTTAGTCCTCAAAATATTTTGTGAATCTTGATAGGTTTTCAATCAGATCCCATCTATATAGTTAGTACAGATTTTCAAAATCATGTTTACATTGACTTTTTGTATCATAGGTGATCCTGGCGTCCCCCCCGTGATGTCACAAGGCAAATTTTTGCATCGCTGATTGGGCCTTAATCGGTTACCAAAACGCTCGAATCGCTGAAATTGGTCTAGAAGGTTTCGGCTGCCATAATTTAGTGTATAGAAAGTACCAAAAGTTTAATTATATTTACATAACCCTTGGCCTTTAAGAAAAACAGGAATTGTATGACCACTCTGATAATAATGACTAGCCCCATCCAAAGGTGAAAGTATTGATCTGGTGGTTTACCTAGCACTGCATAAGTGGGAGGGAAATAATTGCTAGGTAGAATGTCACAAATGAAAGTCATGGCTTCTGGCTCGACCTAATGATATTAAAGAAAGAGACATGGGTGATCACTTATGATGGCGTGTATGATTCCTCCGAAACCATGAGACCGATTTTGATTGGGAATTTTGTGTGTGATATCGGTTGGTGAATAATTCAGGGCACTGTACATAGTCAGGAGTAAACTGGTTTTTTTTGGAGTCGTTAGGCAGATTACCGGCTAGGTGTGTGGTTTAGCACATAGGCGCAAAATGACCCTGATTTTAGTAGATGGAATGATTAGATTTTCAGCATGGATTATAGTGTTCTGGTCGTCAAATTTACATAATGTGGGCAAAATTTCCAAGTTTGTCAGATTTCTACAACCCTTGGTGCTTATGGCCCTTTAGTCCTGAAAAACCTGAACATTAATATAGGGTCGCTCATTGTCATTCATTGCGTCAAATTCGGAAGAAATGTTTGTGCAAATTTGGGTAAATTTTTGACCATTTCCACAAAACCTAATGGATGTGGTCTGCCATTGGCCCTGAGAGATTCAAAATGTGAGTTGATGTCACTGTCTAATTTGCATATTTCAGGTAAATCTTAGGGCTTTACGCGATAATCGGATCGAACATCGAATCAGGCTGATATTAGCACTACCGACCTAACATCGGATCGGCAGAGCAATCCACTGAATTTACTGATGTTTCGCTACTGAATTACTAAGTCTCCACACAGGTCACAGGCACCCATGGGGTGCAAGCGCACAGTTGCAATACATGCCAGCAATACATGCCAGCTAGCATAAATTACGGTTGAACTCTTAACAGCCCGTAGTGGTCAGTCAACTATTTTCATGACAAATCACATACAGGTCCTAAAAAAATCAGCCTAATCAATAATTTTCCAAAACCTAAACTCCAACTTACATAGTCATCGTCACGTGTAGTATCTGGGCGGAATGATGCTACGGATGAAAGTGGTAAACAACATTGCTATATTTTTTGGAGCACGCAAAATGTTATTAATTCAGAGCAGCATTGACTAGGCTGTACTGAGTGGTGGAGGTAGTGCCAGACATTGCGATAATTTTGGAGTCAATTAAATGTAATTACTTCAGTGTCAGCAACATGTGACAACCAGGTTTCAGCTATTACAGTGACTAACGTTAGCTTTTAAGCGCATAAAAGCTAGTAAAACACAAACTAGTGATCGAATCGCTCCCAATTTTTGAGTTTTCTTATGAAACAACGTTCAGCTGATATGTGTGATCAAATTGTTTAATCAACAATTTTGTTTTAGAATGGCTTACATTTGAAGGGTGTGGGTGCTCACTTTCCATAGGAGGTTCTCGAAAGATATAACCATACACCTATACACTTAACCAATGGAACAAAACCAACCTGCCATATACAGTATGTTACGTAATAGTTGAATGCGCCATCATCGGATCGTTCGAAAACCTCAGCCGATGTTTGAAAGGAAAACCTCATCCCATTCGGATCAACAAAGTCATTTCGTCCTGGTAAAGGAGTCTAGTAATTATATTCAATTGCAAGTAGATTTGCAATTAGATTTGTAGATACGGTCCACCTCCGATCGTAAGATATTCAAAATTAGGGAAGAGGCCACTGGAGGTCAGTGAATGTGTCTGTTCGCATAATCTATGCAAACTTAGTCACATTTTCACAACCTTGGTACACTGGTCCAAGTTATCAGATCCAACCAACATTCAGTCTTATATATCCCCGGGACACTGGGGAAGTGTCCGGGGATATTATGGTTTTGGTGTGGAGCCATTGCCATCCCACGCGACCGCCAGAAACTTCAGGCCAATACTCTTTCATGTTCATGCCGATTATCTGGAACTGTGGTATACATGTCCGCCCTAGTGAAATTTTGAATGAATTCGAAGTGGGCATCACGGCAATACTGGGGGCCCCTAATTTGCATAATTCACTCAAATTTTCAAGTTAGTCAATTTGAATGATACTTGGTGGGTAAGGGACTATAGTTGGATCCGAAAATGTCAGGTCCTTTTAAGTCCATGTGGAGGTCAAATTAGCATAATTTATGTGATTTTCCAAACTTTGTCAAATTTTGAACGAAAACTTAGGCGATGTTAAAGTTACCAGGGCCATTTCAAGGCCATTGTGGGTCAAATTTGCATAATTTAATGTACTTTGTGTTAACTTTCCATAGATGACAATCAAACTTGGTGGATGAAGGCTATCTTAAGTTTTTCTGAACCAAAATGGGGTCTTTATAGGAATTTTTACTTATTTTCTTCACAATGATTTTTACTCAATAAGCCCGGATATACATGTGGGGCCCCCAAAAAAAAAAAGTTTCCCCGCCTACACATGTCTAGTTGAATTTGAAGGTGAGATTGGTCACTGGTAATTTGTAAACGTTCAGAGGTTTAGCAACCACAAGGCTGCTTTTAGATCCTGCTGTTATTATCTGCTAACTACAACTGACTGCTGAAATCTGGTTGGTTGAAACCGACTGAATACCTTGACAGAGACAACCATAATTGCCAAACAGTACAGACTAGATTGCTCTTTCGACTGCTGAAACCCGGATGGTTGAAACCAATTAAATTTATACCTTCACAGAGAAAACCACTAATTCCAAACAGTACAGACTAGTGGTTCAGCTAGAATCCCACTTGCATAACTTGCGAGTGTTTCATCATTAAGAAACTGAAGGCAAGACTAGCCGTTCAGGTTCCTATTTGTATAATTTGCAAGTTGGTAATAAAAAGTACTTAACTATTTTGTTTGAAACAAGTGACATTACATGAATACAATGCCACAATCGAACAAAAGCTCACTACTGAGGTCAATTACGCAAAGACCTTGCGCACAGATCAAGATTGAATGACGGTTTAGCAAGGCACATGTTAGTAAAACGATGCGCTTGGCACTTCACTAGTGCTGGGCTTATGGGTAATCTTGGACCAAAATGTACATCACTCATTTAAACAAAAGGTGGCTCCTCAGTAAGACAAGTCTAGATTTGGTAGATAGATGTTGTAGACCGAATCTAATTTTTGAGACCTGGTGGTTCGTTGGCACTGAAGTTCCTCTTTGAAACTGTTGAAAGAGACATACCAATTGGAGTAATTGGAGTTTCCTGCAGGCTGGGGGTTGTAGCAGTGGCTAGGGTTGGCTAAGCTGTTCACCTAGAACATCAGAAGTGATTATTAGGAGGGGGCTAACTATGTTAGACCTAGGAAGACAACTGGCTATGTATTGATGTGTGTCAGGAACCTTGAATACGTAATAGTAAATGAATACCATGTGGGGTGGCCCACTCAAAGTCTCTTCAGTGTAAAACTTGTATGTAGGATGTAAGTGTAATGTAAGCAGGGTGTTTCCAGGGGTGCGAAGATCTTGAGAAAAAAAGTGTTTGGCGGAGGGAGTTTACTGTGTGAAAATGATAATGTGAGGAACATCTGCAAAAAGTGTGTGTGGGTGTCAGGAGGGGGAAGGGGGGGGTGGTTGCTCCCAAGAGTCTGGCAATGAGTTTTAGAGTTTTCTTGGTCTGGCATTTGTTGAGAAAAATATAGGTAGAATTATTGTGGGAGCATATTGTAAACATTTGTGGACTGTTTCTTTTTGTCTTTTCAGGAGGACATGTTGATTTGTTTCACACAATGTTTTACTGGAGGATGTAAGTATACATATTTATACGATGGACAGTGTAAACATAAAAGACGTTTGGCTGTACTCTCTGGAGCGGGAGGGGGGGATCCCAAGGTATCTGTAAATAATTCAATGCAAAAACATGAAAAATGCACATGCCCCATTGGACTTTGGAACTCTGACCACGTGTACCTTTGAAGATCAACTAGTCAGTCTATTTTTAATTAACCATGGCCAAGTTGCCGGGTGAGCTATGTGATATGCATGGGTATCTATATCTTACTATCGTCTGTCGACGGTGTCTGTTTCCACACAATGGTACTTGAAGTGAATCTCTCTCACAAGTTTTCAGTTAATTTTTTCAAAGGTACACATAATTGGTCCTTTGGTAGAGGGCAACCGGGAAGGGGGGGGGGGGGGGGGGGTCGTGAATTCTGAATTCAAAATTAACGTGAATAACAGTCCTAATGAGGGTCCAATTGCCGTACCTTCGGTGGGTCTGAGAATTTTGTGGGCCTAGGCTGATTATATATACTGATCGTGCAAATAATCTGCCCGAATCGATTACCGATTAAAATTTGAACACTAGAAAGAAGAGCCTCTGCGAATTACAAAAAAGTGAAACCCCATGTAAAATAGTCTTTGTAAAATAGTGATTCTTGTTACAACTGTTCGTCCAAGATGGGACAAAATTTCGACGAAACCTTGTTGTGAGGTTTGTCAAGGTGTTTATTAGGACACGCAAATCACACAAAGAAACTGCTGTCTATTGCTAATGTGGAGGTGGTGAGAAGGATGGGACAGGAGATAGCTGCATGAAGGAAAACGAGGGTGCCAGCATTATGCAACCTTGCTTTCTATAAGTTTAGAACTTCAATCCCTGATCTGGTCATGAAAAATCTCTAGACTTCTGATTGAAAGACTTTCATGAATTGTTCAGGTTATACCAGAAATTGTGACTTCTGCCATATTCTCCACAGTTAATTATTAGCCTTTTTTAATATCATGAGCATGATTTTTGGAGAGAGAGCCCCTCTACTCCAAGCAAACACCCTATCACAAGCAGTGGCGTAAATACCCAATTTTCCGAAGGGGGGTTGGTGTGAACTTCTGGGATACGATAGATGTTCGGTCGAGACCAACGTTTTTGATTGACTATTTTGAAAGTTCCCAGGTTTTTTTTTTCCGGGCGACCTTCGGTGAGGTTGAAGTTAATGACGCGGGGGAGGGGTGGTGGTGGCCAATAGTTCCCGTAGGTGGCGTCCGTACAACGTCCATTTGTAACAGTTTTTGTGGAATGTCTTACGTCACGAAACATCCGCTTCGGGGGGGTCTATTCAAGGGTCCTTAAAATCGGCTTATATCGTCGGCTGCTCAGAGACCAATTTTGCCGCTAGGGTCGACTTTGCAATATTCGGGGGGAGGGGGGTTCACAACACCCACACCCCTTGCCATATGACACCCTGAAATCATAGATTTTCAGACATTTTCTCTACGGTTAGATAACAGAAGATTCGCAAGAGATATCCTCTGGCGCCTGATGGTATTACGTTTATAATTTTCAATCATTACAGACGACCCTGATCTATATTCTGACGAGTCCTCATGACAAGACTTGAGGACTACGAAGGTTACAGCTTTCTGCAGCCCAATCATAGGACATACTGCATACACGAACCACATACAACCAATCACCCTCCCAGCACGCCATCGTACGATACTAAGGAACCGTTAAAGTGAGTTTTCATTCCTAGTGGGGATGAAGGGGAAAAAAGTGTTCGTATGGAGGTGGGGGGCTAGTTTTTGCTTGAGCAGATCAAACTTGAGAAATTTGAGTATCTTCATACAGCTTGGGACGTCCCTTGCCATGCGTCCCTGCACTGGGTCCTTGCCATGAAGTCCCTGCCCTGGGTCCCTTGCCATGAGTCCCCTGCCCTTGGTTCATTGCCCGGGGTCCCTTTCCATGAGTCCCCTGCCCTGGGTTCCAATGCCCTGGGTCCTTGCCGTGAGTCTCTTGCCCTGGGTCCCTGTCTGGGTCCTTGCCCTGCGGTACCTTTCCATGAGTCCCCTGCCCTTGGTTCCTTGCCCTGGGGTCCTTCGCCATGAGGTATTCCTGCCCTGGGTCCTGCCCTGGTCCCTTGTTCTGGGTCCCTTGCTCTGGGTCCCCTGGCCCTGGTCCCCTTTCCATGAGTCCCCTGCCCTGGGTCCCCTGCACTGAGGTTCCCCTGTCCTGGGTCCCTGCCCTGGGTCTCCTTGACATGAGGCCCCTGCCATGGGTCCATTTACGAGTCCCCGCCCTGGGGTCCATTGCTCTGGGTCCCATGCCCTGGTTCCCTGCCCGGGTCCCTTGCCTGGGTCCCCTGCCTGGGTCCGTGCCCTAGGTCCCTTGCCCTGGGTCCCTTGCCCTGGTCCCTTGCCCTGGGCCCCTTGCCATGGGTCCCCTTGACCATGAGTCCTGGACCTGGGTCCAATGTCATGGGTCCCTGCCCTGCGGCCCTTGCTAGGGGTCCTGCCCTGGTCCATTGCCAGAGTCCCCTTGCCCGGATCCTTGCCATGCGTCCACTGACCTGGGCCCTTGCTCTGGTCCCTGCCCTGGGTCCATTGCCATGGTCCCCCCCCATGCCCGGGGTCCCCTGTCCTGGGTCCTGCCCTGGGTCCCTTGCTCTGGGTCCTGCCCTGGGTCCCTTGCCATGGAGTCCTGCCCTGGGTCCCCTGCAATGAGTCCTGCCCTGGGTCCCTGCCCTGGGTCCCTGCCATGAGTCCCTGGCCCTGGATCCCCTTGCCAGGAGTCCTCTGCCCTGGGTCCCTTGCTCTGGGTCCCCTGCGGGTCTCTTGCCATTGAGTCCCCTTGCCCCTGGTATCCCCCTTGCATGAGTACCTGCACGGGTCCCTTGCTTGGGTCCATGCCCTGGGTCATTGCCATGAGTCCCCTTGCCCTGGGTCCCTTGCAATAGAGCCCCTGCCCTGGGTCCCTGACATGAGTCCCATGCTCTGGGTCCCTTGCCATGAGTCCCCATGCCCTGGGTCCTTGCATGAGGTCCCACTGCCTGGGTCCCTTGCATGAGTCCCCCTGCCCTGGGTCCCTTGCCATGAGTCCCCCCTGCCATGGGTTCCCTTGCCATGAGTCCCCTTGCTCTGGGTCCCCTGCAGTCGAATACCCATGTGGATGGACTGAATGGAGAGCGTGGGGCCAAAAAATCCCGTAAACAGTACCCCCACCCCCAACCACTCCCCCCCCCCCCCCACCCCCCCACCCCCACCCCCCCCAGTAAGTTTGGTAATTTGAGCTCTGAATGGCAAGAAACAATAGGGCCTGTTCTCCTTTTTACAGTGCAGTATAACTGAATGGTGTCAAAGGTCATCCTTTGCAACAGAAAAATATAGCAGGGGTTTCCTGGTTAGTGGGCTTCAGCAGTGCCTAATATTTGCCATTGATGAACTTTGAATGACTGTTAATATCCCCCTCCTCGTCATTCACTCCCCCTATCGACTGTTTCAATGCAATAAATGCTGCACGCAACATATGTGCTCCACTCTTAACACACAATTTCAAATTGTAGATGCAACCATTCGGGTCTTCATTTGCATAAATAGTTGATTAGGAATGCCTTGTCGAGGGTAGATACTGAGGTCAGTCACCATGACCAACTCCTACGAACAAAATGAAGGTCATCCCATCCAAATATGTGAGACAGGGAGCGAGGCATGAAACTGAGTCAGTTATTAACCCTCCCCCCCCCCCCCCCAACCTGCCCATTACAGAATATTGAGCAAAATTACATTTTAATCTGACTATATAGTACGTACGCACCAAAGCCAGAAATGTTTGTGGACCAGGGCTTGTACACGACTGCAGTTTGCCTTTTGCTTGTTAGAGTTATACTACTAACACATGGTGGTTCGTCATTTAGCATTTAATTCACCCAATCACCGCACTTCGACATTACCGGGGGAGGATGAACCCCGGGGGTGGAGTCCTTGTAGTGGATATGGTCAATTTTCAACCACAGCGGCCACCATACAAAATTTACATATTCTGGTTTCCTACCCTCCAAATTCTGTTTATGATCTTCTTAGTTCCCTTGGAATATAAAGAGGGCTAGGTATCGCCAAGATTTTGTTCTTCTATTCTGCAAAATAGAAAGAGCAGGTTTCTTCTGTTTACATATAGTTTGACGAATTGTGTCTTGTGTTTTCCTACTTGCAGCAAAGCTATTCCACCTTTTCTACGAAATATCACTCGAGCGTTTGAGGTAGCCCCGAACTCTTCACTCTCCTTATTCTTATTCTTCTGTGCAAGTGGCACCCTGTACACAGGGGCCTAGTTGAGTGACACAAACGCAGTTTAGCCTAGCGGCAGTGGTTTGTCATCTTCAGGACGCGAGAAATCTCAAAAAAGAAACACACAATGTGTATGCTGGAAAAGGCACGAACACCCCGTGGAAGTTCGCATGTGTTCGTCATAGTTTGTTTATACTGTTTAGGGCTGCGGTCTCTGACAGTCCGACGTCAGGTCAACGGAAAACGATACGTAAAGGTGATGTCGCGATCATTAGCCAGTACTTCCGGTTGGTGGAGAGCCGAGTAAAGAGCCCACTTCCGGTCGGCCACTTCCTCCGACGGACTGCAGAGCAGCCTTCGGGAAACTTCGTTTGAGAATATCAGAGATCTCAGGACTCCGTGACTTTGGTCTTGACTTCAACAAATCTTCTTTCCGAAAATAGTAGAAATTTTACCAATTTCTACGAGGATTCATGGTAAACCAGTTAAAGAAGCGAGGCTCTGCTCCGTCGAAAGGGAATGTAAAGTAGTCAAAACTGCTCGAAAATACTGTGACGTTTGCATATTAGCTGACATACGCGGGTAAAAAATATTTTTTTTCGTGTAGAAATGAAGTTTATGCATAAAATGTAAGTTTCACAGAGGTAACATGACCCAAAAGAGGCCAATCTGGCGTCGGAGTCAAGCAGTTCAATGCCATATCGTGTTAACATAGATGCCTTCCTAACAGAGGGGATATCACACAGAGAGTTGTAACAGGGCCTAGCGTTATATAATTTGATCCGAGTTCAGTCCTGTTGGTAATTTTTATGCCGACATTAGGCCCCTGGCTGGGTATAGTCTGTCTAGTTTTTTCGGCAAATTATGTACAACTACAACACAGCAGAATGATTACATTGTGAACGTCCAGTACGTGAACAGTTCGCCATCATTTTGAAAACCCTAGGTGCGATTGGATTGGGTAAAACTCACTACTCACTAGCCTAGCCTATGCGTAGGTCCAAACTAACGCCAACGGTTAGACATAATTTTACTGCCACCCATAGAGAATGGAAGGTCAATCATTCAACATTTGCTTCCCGCAATCAGGCTATCTAAGG
Organism: Sclerodactyla briareus; assembly: GCA_026419785.1. Classification (NCBI taxonomy): domain Eukaryota; kingdom Metazoa; phylum Echinodermata; class Holothuroidea; order Dendrochirotida; family Sclerodactylidae; genus Sclerodactyla; species Sclerodactyla briareus. Next base: position 543,905 of record JAODTK010001221.1, read on the forward strand.
CCACCTCACAAAAAATTCATCTCTTTCTGAATTGTCATCATTTTGATACAATGTACAAGATTTCATCGGACAAGAGTGGCTTGAGTGCGTTGGACTGAAACCGAACATGGAATCAATAATCAATGCTAATGATTGCTGCATACCTAAAAACAATTTGTGCAGCGGTTGTGTGTCATTTAAATTTTGGAGGTTCTAATTCCACATGGCTAGTAGCTTACACACGTCATCCTAATTCACGTCGTAGGGCCCAGTCTACTGTCTGATCATGGCAGAGTAGGGACTAGTAAGGGCTCACGCCGCGTGGCTGTTAATTGCTCTACAGAATAATGAAGTGGAACATTGTCGCATCATTCTTTGAGTGACCCCGTTTCAATTGTTGCTTGGCCTAACGTGGGGTTGGGTTCTCGATCCTAGGAGGCCTGATGTACCTATAGTAGTAATGATTTGTATCAGGAATGGTTGGCTGGAGAAACTGAGGCAACAGCTACCACAGTAAGTATTAGGCCTAGCTCCTAGGACTAGAATGGTATTGATGTTAAAATGTGAGGGAGTAATATGGCTGGGCCCTGGTACGTGACTGAGCACTGGCCTACCCCCTACATACAGCTGGGTCATTTGTCAACCCTATAGGAAATAATTGGTTACACTAGACCTGGCCCACCACCCTTTTTGTACGTAGCTTATGTAGTATACGGGCACGACCATCAGTCCGTCACCTAACTGTAAGGACATCACTGGGTTTATAATGCATTATGTGTGGACAAATGAACAGATCTGCATACGGCCGACTCATGACACTCACTATACACAAACCTGTATCACATGAGCCGCAAACTCGTCCCTCACTTAATAAAAAGATGGAGGGGACTGACATAACCAAAAACTACATTGTTAGTTCATCTTCCCACCCGGTAGGCTTGGTTGAAATCCCAGCGGGCATACCAATACTTTAGAAACAGGACCTGTCGCAGACAAATTGGTGTGAGTATCCAGTTTGCGCCCTAGGTGGAATGAAAGGTTAGTTCTCTGTTCGACAGCTGTAATATTCCTAAAAAAAAAAGTCACCACAGTCTGTAGGCTATCATCCCCCCTTCCAGTTTTGTTCATTCTCGTTATTATATTGAGGAGAATAAATAATGTAGAGAATGAATTTTTCTTCAAAATAGGGTACAGTGTACGGTTGTGGCCTCTAAGCTGTTAGGTTATCTCATCACATATTGAAAATTTGTTTGATGAATAAATGACTAGTAGCTCTGTGTACCAAGGTCTTTATTGTAACGATGTGATTGATTTTTTTTGTATCTTAACGGTTTCTGAAGTGGATTGGGGGCAGTGGACATGCACTATTTGTCAAGCTAATTCCCCACAAGTGTAGGCAACCTAAGTAGTCCTTGATCTCATTCAAGTTCCCCAATTCACCCTTGTTCCCGCACCAAGGGCAACAACTTTAACTGTTGTGACGACGTGTGCCACTGCCAGGAGATGGGATTGCCATTGGCTGCGGTTTCCTTCCCACCACTTCAAGGGTGAATTATAGCTAGACAAATTAGTGCACAGGTAAGTATCCTCTCTTGTGAATCGCATGCCAATTAGGTCTCGGGGGAGGAAACACATATCGCTGAAGTAAGCCCCTCAACTAACTGCCCCTTCCTACGCTCCATCCCCCAGTCCATGCATGTGGGTTGTGCTGTCAACAGCTGGCCATTAGTTTCTTCTCTCCCCGGACTAAAGTAGAAAATTGTAAGAAGGGAAAAATCATCATGGTTATCTATCTGTGGTTTTTGTACAAGATGCCTCAAACCATCTCCTCCTCATCTTCCCTCTGCTTATCTGTGCATCCATGTACATGTCCAAACAATTACAACCCACCTTGATAAATATTCTCACACTCTTGGACATACCCTCCAGGGCTCTGGTTTAGAGGTTGTGGGTATAATTGGAGAGATATAGTTCTGGAGTAGTGCCAAGCTCTGGTCTTACTTTGTTTATTCTGTGTGTCCATGTTTGTGATCTTTCCGTGGATGAAATGCAACCCAAGAAGAATGGTGGGTGATGAAACAAACTACATGGTGTGTCATCCTCATCCGGGTGTAGCAGTCCAGTCCGCACTGTACATATAGTATATATGTAGAATAAGGATTCTGCAATTCAGGTGAAAAAATTGCCTATAATAATTCTTATAGCCTCCATGTTGTTTGTGTTGGTCCTCTGAGAAACATTGGCAAATCGTATTGCTTTTATGAATTTTTTCTTCTTCAATTCTATCCATAACTGTGCTGAAATGTATCAACCCTGGCTGTGGAGGTACACTATCCCAATCTCACACTCCAGCACATGTACATAAACCAAGTTTGTGGAAAATATTTGTTGAAACAGACCACTAGGTGTAGTAGATATAAGGACATGATACAGTGGCATTCTGCAATTAGGTAAAAAAGTGCTTAAGGAGGGTCCAGAAGTGATGGGTTACTCTCTCTATATATTATCCAATTGTTTGGGTCGGTACTCCGAGCAAACACTGACAACTACTTTTTTTGCTTCATATAGCTTTTTCAGTTTGCAGTTCATCTAATGAACGCCTCCAAATGGTATGCCAATTGAGGGTTGAAATTTGAAAACAGTACATTTTCAAGTTTTCACAGTCCTTCACATGTCAAAATTTCCAAGTTTGTTGCATGTATTTGTGTAGCATTCCATTAATCCTAAACTTCACCCAAATCAGTGTTAAATAAAAAACAATGATTCTGTATTAGGTTAAAAAAAATTGCCTGAAATAATGTTCCAGAAGTGAAGGGATATATTATCCATAGGTTTGTGTCAGTCTCAAGCAAAAAAACATTGGACAAACTCCTTTGGGCTTTCATATCATGCTTTTTTCAGTTTGCCAGGTCATCCAATTGAACTTCATAAACTGTGTTCAAATTTGAATACCGAGGGTTGAATTTTGGAAAACATACATTTTTCAAGTTTTCACAGTCTCAATTTTACATTCTCTTTATAAGTATGTTGATGTATTTGTGCATTCCATATAACTAAACTCCACCACCATCAGTGTGCAATATAAATACAAAAGAATTATGTCATCAGCTTAAAAATTGCCTAAAGTAGTGTTCCATAAGTAATAGATATTCTGTATATAGTCTCCATGTTGTTTGTGCCAGAATTTCCTATCACATTGATTTGTCAGCTTTGTTTTTATCTTTGAAAACTGTGGTCCATATTTGCATAACCAAGGATGAGATAACATTTTTCCAGTACATGACAATTTCCCCCCCCAATTTGTAATTGGAGAACATTGTATGTGATATCTAGTCATAAATTCAGACTGAAGAAAGTCACCATAGGTGGCTATCTGTTTTGCCATGCTGTCATGTGATGGGATATTGAAAATGACAAGTGAAACATGTGTATCATAATAGGAATTGTTATATGCTTGTCTTGTGAAATAAACTCCAATTCTGTTTTTCTTCTTGACATCCCGGACCTCATGCCTGTTTTGCTATAGATAAATCAGCACTTGTGAACACATACGAAACATGCTAAGCATACATACCAAAGAATCGCGAGCCTTGTCAATTGTCAACAAATGTTACATGAGGTGTTGCTATTTTGCATGGTATCCACCTAAAGTTTTTCTGTTTATGTGTATTACTAAGAGCTTACCTTTTAAACATGCCACAAGTGTTGTTATTCTTGTATTACAAGTCCTGCCAATTTCCACCTTGCCCACTATGCTTACCATGCTTAATGTCACCCTGCTCACTTGCTGGCTACATATGGTTTACCCTTTCATAAAGTACTCCTGCCAATCTACCATCTTGTGTCAGAATCTTGTATAAAGGGAAGGAGTAAAGATACAGGGAAATAAAATAGTTGAAAGATGAATGTTTTATGTTGTTCCTATACTCATTTTAGCCCCCCCCACAGTGGAGGGGGGGGGGGGGGTGATTTGTTGTGAATAGATTGTTCTTGAGTAGTACACTTTCTTTTCAGAACCTCAGGGGATCCAAGTGCTACTTGGTTAGAGATAGAGAATCTATTTGTTAGAGGAATCTCATGTGAGTGCAGCAGTGGGCAAAGGGTGTACGGGTATATAACGTGTCTGGGAAAAGGTAATTTAGCTCGCAATCCGAGGTTGGGTCCTAGTATCCTTGAAACTTTCACCCAAGGTGTTAATTGGGACCTGTACGGAACTGAGTACAACGGAACAGATAGTTGCGCGCTGCCCCCCAACATTGTTTTCTCGCCTGTGGTGTGTAACAGGTTCCAGTGAACAGGTTGGATGTCAAAAGTAGGTCAATATGGGCATTCAAGGACTATGACGTTATCATTGGCATTACAACATTCAGTTTGATCAGTTAATCTCGCACGAGATCCACTAAAACTGTCTCTATGCTCTCAAATAGGATACAATTCCAAAGCCGAGAAGCGATATGGATTCGAACTCACACTCTATCAATCCGGGAAGATGTTGGCTGTCACATGCCTACAACTGTCTATTATGGAGAGGGGGGTACGAGTGATACAGATGGTGGGATTCATTAGGTTGGAGTCCGTGTGGAGATCATAATGCTTTGGGTGGGGCTTGCGGATTATCTAGTGCTGCCCTTGAACGCCGGCGTTGACAAAAGTGCTCTTTTTATTCCTCGATGGTTGAGGAAGCATGCGTCATGGGCCAGTGTAGGTATGTGTGGGATGTGTCACCCATCTTGTAAACATGTAAATCGACCCAATGGATGGATTGAAAGTTACTACGTTATATGCTCAGTATGTGTGTTCCACATGAGAGTCATGGAGGCCTATGTTTTTGGGTCAGGTCAGGGTCAGTCAAAGTCTTAAAACTTGAAATTAGTTGTGTATCTTTTTTATCGGGAGTACAGGAGCCCTGTTGGTTGGTTGGAAATTTGTCGGACGTGTTCCCATAATGAGTGGTACAACGGCCTTTTTGTACTGGCTAAGGTTGCCAGGAGAGTAGAGACATCACTGACCCTTTTGCTTCCAAGTTAAAATATGGCATGCCTTCCAACAGACGAGGAATGGCCGTTGTGGACTGTCCAGGGACCGTGTGGTAGGCATTGGGAACAGCCTATTTTAGGTTGGCGATGTGGCGCAGTAGTTTCAGTAGCATTTTGCTGGAGACACAGGAGGATGGGTGTGTGACCTGATTCTCCAAACCATCAACTGGAGCGAGAGCTGCCAAAGCTGTCAATCTGGGCCAAGCAGGGAGGGTTACGAGGTCTCCTCATCTTTGGATTCTCAACTGTGGCTAGAGCTCAGCCCCGTTTAGCACGCAAAATCGGTGTTAGCGTGATATCCACAGAAAATCTATTGCAGTGCCAGACCGTTGCCAAAATAGAATGCTGTGCGTGTCCACATTCAAATCAGAAGGCTGAACCAAGATGGTTAACATGGAGGCGTAGGAACAAAATTTCGTGTGACTTCATCCGCACTAGCACCATCTCAGTAGGTAAGGTCGTCCTCGCCAGTCACGTGACTGGACAAAGAAAGTGATCACTAAAGATCGGCCTGATCTAAACCCTCCCAATAGATGAATTCGGGTAAGGAAATTCATTTCCCCAACATAACCAAAAAAAGTACAGAGTAGAAGCCCGCCTAGTTATAGTATAGGCGTCAATCCTGGTGATGATTTCCAAGCAGTCAGCCAATCTGCAAATCAAACGTTTGATCGAGCTTAAATTCAACACGGGCGGCGACAGTCAGTGATGGAACCTAGTCTATTAGACGACTGGTTTGTGTGGGGGGAGGGGGGGCGGTGTGGCGAAATTAATGTTGGGCCTTATAAAACAACAAGGGTCGGGTGGGGGGGGTGCCTATGCAGACAAACTACTCCCACGTATGCTCCCCCATACAGCAAATTCCAGACGGGGGTCCTGGGCTAGCGTTAGCTCCGCGGGAGGAGAGGGTAGTTCACCCCTTGACCCTATCCCCCCCCCCCCGCTCATCCGTATTCATTCCCAAAACACGGTCGTCGGATAGCCCTTCTCCACTCTGGCTACACCCCGACTCAATCTTGTGACAGGTGGTGTCGGATACATCTATGAGTACGAGTCACCAACATAGGCGTCAATCCATCTTCAGAAGTGGGGGGGGGACATGAGCCAAAGTGGGGAGGGGGGGAAATGACCTAGCCGCAAAAAAAATTACTGTGTGAAAAAGGAAAGTCAGTGGGTAGCAGTCCGCAAAAATTGGGGGGGGCATGTCCCCCGTTACCCTCGCCCCCCCCCCCCCCCCAGGATTGACGCCCAGAGTCACAAACAACTAAGCTGCACAGGACAAAAGTACCGAACCCAACCCTTCGACGTATTGAGCGTTGAGAGTTACGACCATTGTATGACTTGTATCGCTTAGGGGGCTCCGACAGTCTGTTCGAGGGAGTCAGCCCTAAGCTAACAAGACGATCCGAAAGCTTCCCGACACGAGCCCTGCTTATAATAAAGTCCTGTGCCGGCGCTAGAAAAAGAATAACTGACGCAAGCCAGATGGGACAATTGTTGATAACTGACACCTCGAATTCTTCAACAAGATGGCGGCCCGGACTGCGGCCGTAGCGAGCGAGCGACGCTTTGATAGGTGACTAGCGTATTAGGAATTGTTCAAATTTGAACCTAGGAATACCTTGAAGGAATTTATTGAAGCACCAAATATAAAACATGGAATGTGCAAACGGTACGTTAACATGCAGTCAATGAGGCTATATTTTGAGACTATTTGTCCACACTAGTCTTAGTGCTGCCCCTAAAATTGCTCCGTAATATATAATAACAAAATTTCATAATCAATGTCTGTGCATATAAAACTTAGTATATATCATGTCGATTCGTGTCAGGATATTTTTGCTACTTTGTTGACGTTCTGTTTCCGTTAGCATAATCGGGGTGTGATTTATTCGGCAGTCCATTTCCCCTGCCGAAACTTTGAATTTCCCGGGAATTCAAATGAAAATCTTGTGACGTTCATATTTGTTTAAGGAAAGTGGCAATACAGGGTCGGACGTCGACTGTGAATATAGATGGGAGTCAAATGAGAACTCTTTAAGGATGTTTAAGGAAGACCTCAGTATTTCTAATGGATACCTATTCTTATGTTATCATGGCATAAGATGCAGCAATTAACTGTTAGGTTTATCTAAATACTTGAAGAGTAGGCTAAGGTGTTTTGGTTCATATCGAAAGGATGGGTGACAGTAACTGGGTTAGAAGTCAGACAAGATGAGTCAAGGGGGTGGCCAGCGAGTAGAGGGCAACCTTGGAAAACTTATATTGAAGTATATATCGGGTATAACAGTGTCTTAGCCCAAATATGGTCGAGTGGAAGGTATGCATTTTCACAGGCGTTTCCTGTCTACCCTAGCCTGATAGAGCAGGTAATATGGGATAAACTAATTCTGCAATTCTAGGATATGACATATCGTCTGCAGGGATCTGAGGAATCGAAAATTTTGGGATCTAGTTGGAAATCATTCTCCCAGAACGCACCACAAACTTGAAGATTCACATTAGTGATCGGATCAAAGTTTCAAGATAAAATACCTTCGATTTGGGTTTGAATTGTTTTCTGGAGTCATTAGCTCCTTTTCTGATAAATTTGATACCATGAACGAGAATATATCAAGAATAATTTGCTTAATATGTAGGAGAAAGCGTCGCTATTAATTTTGGAGGCTCATGATTGCTGGTGTATTTGGTATTTATTGGTAAGTTTTGCCTTAATTATATAGGCCTATTGAAACAGAAAATATCTTCCAATTTGGCCAAACGTAGGTACAAAGTGGTGAATGAAAACAGTTGTAGGTAGTGTCAGTGAAAATTCCATTTCTTGTGGACATAGGTCTTTCAAGTGGAAAAGAGGAAACGGATTGACATTGCAGTCACCGTTGATGTTATTCACACTAGCTAAATGATGGCCTTCATTGGGTTAAACTCTGAGAAACGTTTTGAACAACTTTTGGCTTACGAATTGGCCCAAATGCTCATGGAATCTAAATGGAAACAATGTCCCTATGATACCTGGCATTTTTGTTGATTTTCAAGGATGGATGTCAAAAAAACAGAAAGGCTAGGCTATCATTTCCTTTTCAGTGCCAAACACAATCGCCTAAGTCCAGCCCATATAGCTCCTTCTAAACTCAGACTGACGGCGAGCAAAGTTGTGAAGCAGAACAAAGTCCTACAGGCCTGCGTTTGTTCAGCAAACAACCGATTGATCATCACGTCATCCCACACATACCAGCGAATCAAGCTGATATGAGGCGGACAATATCAATTGCCAAAGGCTAGTCTTCCCATGCTCACATGGACTCCTGAAGTAAAACTGTTTATGATCAGGAAGACGCTGTGGCACTTTCTTGAGGATGGTTTGTACTTCGTCCTTGAATGAGCGTGAAGGGCTCCTCTTCACTCCCCATATACTTACCATCACCAAATAATCATTAGTGCAAAGTTTGAGTGGCATGAGACAAAACAATTAAGGTGGTTTATCGGGCTCTGTCACAAATTGAAATATTGGTAATTCAAACCTAAGTGTTCTGGCAAATGGCAGCTATGTGTTATATATCCACATTAAAGGTATTGTTGACCACGAAGGAATTGACGATGAATTCTGAGTAATATCTGATTAATTATTTAGTTAATTATCCTCAATAGCCAAAACCACCTATTGGTGTCTCCAGATTTGGTAAGTGGATCGGCTGCAAGCAGATTAAAATAGCCCTATACTCACATAGCCTATATCCAGCAATTTCGTTTGGGATTGGGATGTATCTACCTGTTCTGATCTTTTTGCTGGCCAAAGCAGCCGGGAATGGGAGCGACCTTTTATTGCATGCTAATTAACAATGTAACATGTCACCATTAATTTAGTAGCCAATCCTTGCCTCGATTGTCTATGCCAGCTGAGAGCTCTCATCCTGGCCGGTCATAAGCCTGCCTCACAGTTATATTATATGATAAGGCTAGGTGCAAGTTCATGTCAGTAAGGACACTGAGATCGCAGAACGAAAACAGTGTGAAGGGTTGATCTTTAAAACTCCCTATCAGAAATTATGCACCCTAGCATCACAAAACTTTACAAAACCCCCCACCCCTCCCCCACATGCATCAACAAAGCAAAACATGAAGTGAATTGTTTCACTCTCAAAGGGTGGTGACTGTTTCAGGATAAGCCCATATTATAGTGGCTATGGAGAAATCATGGTGACCTACCTTAACTGCTTAGTGGTGAATATGGTACACCAGCGACCGTGAACAGGCCTATTAACTATGCACACTAGCAACCGTGAACAGGCTTATTAAGTATGCACACCAGCAACGTGAACAGGCTTATTAGTATGCACACCAGCAACCGTGAACAGGCTTATTAAGTATGCACACCAGCAACCGTGAACAGGCTCATTAAGTATGCACACCAGCAACTGTGAACAGGCTTATTAAGTATGCACACCAGCAAAAGTGAACAGCTCATTAAGTATGCACGCGAGCAACCGTGAACAGGCTCATTAAGTATGCACACCAGCAATTGTTAGCAGGCTTATTAAGTATGCACACCAGCAACTGTTAGCAGGCTTATTAAGTGTGCACACCAGCAACTGTTAGCAGCTCATTAAGTATGCACACCAGCAAAAGTGAACAGGCTCATTAGTATGCACACCAGCAACCGTGAACAGGCTCATTAAGTATGCCACCAGCAACCGTGAACAGGCTTATTAAGTATGCACACCAACAACCGTGAACAGGCTTATTAAGTATGCACACCAGCAACTGTTAGCAGGCTCATTAAGTATGCACACCAACAACCGTGAACAGGCTTATTAAGTATGCACACCAACAACCGTGAACAGGCTCATTAAGTATGCACACCAACAACCGTGAACAGGCTTATTAAGTATGCACACCAGCATTTGTTAGCAGGCTTATTAAGTATGCACACCAGCAAAAGTGAACAGGCTCATTAAGTATGCACGCGAGCAAACCGTGAACAGGCTCATTAAGTATGCACACCAGCGACTGTGAACAGGCTTATTAGTATGCACACCAGCAACTGTTAACAGGCTTATTAAGTATGCACACCAGCAATTGTTAGCAGGCTCATTAAGTATGCACACCAGCAACCGTGAACAGGCTTATTAAGTATGCACACCAGCAACCGTGAACAGGCTCATTAAGTATGCACACCAGCAACCGTGAACAGGCTTATTAAGTATGCACACCAACAACCGTGAACAGCTCATTAAGTATGCACACCAACAACCGTGAACAGGCTCATTAAGTATGCACACCAGCATTTGTTAGCAGGCTTATTAAGTATGCACACCAGCAACTGTTAGCAGGCTCATTAAGTATGCACACCAGCAACTGTTAGCAGCTCATCAAGTATGCACACCAGCAATTGTTAGCAGGCTCATTAAGTATGCACACCAGCAACTGTTAGCAGGCTCATTAAGTATGCACACCAGCAACTGTTAGCAGGCTCATTAAGTATGCACACCAACAACCGTGAACAGGCTCATTAAGTATGCACACCAGCAACCGTGAACAGGCTTATTAAGTATGCACACCAGCAACTGTTAGCAGGCTTTTTGTTTCATACAATCACCACCACTTTTTCAGGCAAGTACCATTTAGTTCCTTTTATTTTGCTTCACATAAATTGCAAGTAGTATTTTTCAAACCTCACAGTAGTCAGGGGTGCTACCTATGGGAATTTGGGGTCTTGGCCCCCGACTCTCATGGGAAACCTCTCTTTCCTACACAAATTATTGCTTTCTGCTACTTTCGGAACCCCCCCTCCCCTCTCACCCATTTTCAATATGTGTTTGTCCCTTTGCTCCTTCTATTGTGATATTCTTGACTAGTCCGGTTAAAGGATTACTGACAAGTCTGGATCAAGAGTCCAAGGAGATGAGGTGGCTGGGCCGGGGTGTAGGAGAGGTAGGCCTTGGAAGACTTGGAGTGAGGTTGTGTGCAGTAACCTCGCTGCCGAAGTGTATTGACCAGTCCTGGCCAGAATGGGTTAAAAGTGAAGGAGGTGTGCTGTTGAGTTTTCCCGTCTCACCCATGCCATTCATGATGATGATAATGAGTTCGTTTGTGTTCATAGATTGACATTCTGTCAACTTCTAGCATGGTATTAGTGGCGAGCCCTTTCAGCAACTAATACTGGTCCTTAAGAATGGAAGCTGCCAAACCTAACACCTTGCAACATGGCATCATGCATCAGGCGCATTGTTGCATCACTTGGGAAATTAAGATCACTAAAACGTGGAATCAGAGTTCAAATTCTCTACTGAGAAATTTGTGTGCTATATATAGACCATGAGGCTTGAATTGTGCTATGTGGCTGTGTAATTAGTTTGTTGCACAAAAGCCCTTGGAATTCTAGTCGGTATATATACATATATTCAATTTAGAACGGCCCCCCCACCCCCACCCCCCCCCCCCCCCCCCCCCCCCCCCCCCCCCCCCCCCCCCCCCCCCCCCCCCCCCCCCCCCCAACTGTGCTGTCGAAAGTAGAATTACAATTCATTTGCTATGTTATCCACTGATATGAATTTTCTGTGTGCAGGTGGTTATTGTTTGTTATGTTACCAGTGGTTGTTAAGGGGCACGGGTTTAGTTGGTATTACCGTCTGTTCTCAGCCAAGTTGTTGGATAGTATTCATACAGTTATGCACACATTGGTTCTCCAACCTTGTGGAATTACCCTTGGTATCAGTCACGCCTAAAGCAAGTGAATATAATGCAAATCCCTGCAGAGAATGTCCTTTGCCTGCCAGTTTTTGCTACGGATCTGTGGAACTTTGCACCAGTTATCATTGCGCCATGCGTCTTGCATTTGTCACATCATTTGGGAAATTACAGAATGCTAATAAAAAGTGTGTCCTTTTCCCAGGGAATTAGTGGCTGTTCGACCCCACCCCGAGCAATGAATTTCGTGCTAATAGACCATGTGACTGCTATAGTGCCTTGTTCAAAGGTCTCAGGAGACCTTCAATGAGCGACTTGGACCAACAGTGACAGTGACAGTGTTTTGTCACATGTGGTGTGCTACAATTGCAGCATTAGTCCCCGAAACTTCCATACCCAGTAACTGAACCCTGCCTGATCTTTCAGGGTGGACCGTTCTTTGGAGATACTGGCATAACACGGATGACTATTCTTAAACCTCCACCGATCACTGATCACCTCGTTAAGACAGGCAACCACCACGAGGCTATGACCTTAGCCCCCATCAAACTGGCCCTGCTCAGTGGCTAGCTTGAAACATGGTACACTTCAAGCAGAGTTGCGCCAGCATCGAGCGATTCCAGCGCAACTGTTAGTTTCCATAACATTTGGTTTGGTCACTGCTGGAGCTTGCACAGATTTTAAACGTCTATTGTGTGGCTCGGTGTCTGAGCAGTTGCTGGCGGATGCCTAAAGTTTGGTGCCGCTCAGGCTGGCAATAAAACGGCCATCACTGCTCGAGTTGTGGGCTATACATGTACAAAAATAAATATAACCCTGATACACATTGTATAGTTTCTTATGTTTTCAGTGATCTCCTTCTAACGTAGGGATAAAATAGCTAGGTGCTGTTGACAGCATCGGCTCCTACGTCTCACCTGGGTATTTCCAATGATACATATATTGCTTGCAAATATGTGGCATTCCATATTGAGCAAATAGGCTATGATACCTGTGCCTGTAGTACGCCCGTACAGTTTATTTGCTTTGCAACCAGGTATTAACGTCCAGTCATATCTAAAATTTCTTCCAGGAATAATTGCATTGACTCATGCGTGGAGTCAATAACCATCGTCAAGTAATATCCCTGCAAATAGACCGCCATGAGGCTTTAATAGTAAACAGGTGATGGCATGCAGGTGGTAAGGTTACGAGAGGGTCGGCAATACTCGACCAAACCGCTTCAAGCGAGTTTGGCTGGCTCTTTATCTCGGTGTCCTTCTGATTGGGGCAGCTTCTATTAAATGTTAGCTGTTATCTGTTTACAAGGATTTGTGTTTCTCAATAGAAGAATCTTGTGATACAGGCTGCCACATCCGCCGCCTTTTATGAAGGTAAAGAATATGTCCTGTACGTGTAATGTCGATGTTGCAATTGGCTATCGCAATTGGAACGTCGTCAATGTATCCAGTTTCCATGTTGGCTTGTGCTAGAGTAACACGTTTCGCTTACAGGCAGCCAGCCAGTTCTTCATCTGTATTATGTTGAGCTTTCGTACTACTGCAACGCGATCCACTCTATTAAGTCTGGGTACGCCTTTAATTTTGGTCTGCCCCAACATGTCTTTATGTTGCTGTCCAAATTTAGATGAAAATAGAAAACATTTAAAATTTCAGTGAATCATCTTTAGTAGCCATAATCATTTTGCCAAATGCACCAAAAAAAAAGAATTCAATCAAAGTTAAAACATTGTATTTGGCATGGAAATCATCCCCTTTGTGTATTCAATGATGTAGTATATTGTGTATTGGCTAGTGTAATATCCTAAAGGACATGGAGAGCCCCTGACATGATCAACTAAGTTTCATGTATCGCTATTTGTCCTTGCTTTTGATATTCATCCATGACACCCTTTGATGATGTTCCTGTTGTGTGATATACTGCATCCATCCTCAGACCTACTTTGGCAACCAAAGATATCTGTCCACAACCGACATTCATACACCTTTATGGGTGATTAGTTAGAGGCATTGGAGCTAGTGCAGTGAATTGCTTTGTGTTGCTATCTCAAATTCACACATTAATTTTTACTTTTGGAATAATTTAGTCCTATGTGAGGGGATAGCCTACTGGGTTGGTATGTGTGATGGTTTTGCGTCTGTGGAGGAAGACGGTAGGACCCCTGTTGAATGTTGAGTTACTCACAACACAATGAAACAATGATATACATTTTTAAAAACTGGATGTCCTACATTAGTGCATCATAGGTGACTTCTCCTAATTCTTTTGCCTAATGAACCAGCTTGAATAAGTCATAACCCTCATAGGAACCAAGTATTGAATGGGGTTTTGGACCTGTAGTATAGGTTTTTTTTCCATTCCCCCAAGTGGGTGCCGTTTTTTGTCGACTGTGTAGTGATAGATTAATTTTGCACGGCGACTCGAACGCAAAAAGGGTCACGTGTTTCCTAATCAGCTGTGTTGTCAAGAAGGACATAATTTTGTATACCAATGCAGTGCTAGCAGTGGGCGTGGCCTAACTATCGGTCTCTTGAGACTGTTAGCTCTGTTAGATGATGTAAGTGTCACATGACTTGTCAGCCAATCGGGTCCCTTCGTTGAAGGCTAATGACGTAATTATCTAACACTACAGCGACTAAACGTCCCCTCATTAACGCTGCTGTATCCAATCATGCCAGTCGCTAAGCAATCAGACCCAAAGATCCCAGGTGATTCCCAAATTCTTTGGATCATTATCACTAAAACTGCTGTCTGGGGCAAAGCGACTGTAGACAACCACTGTGAACAACTGAACATGTATTCAAGGAGTAGCTCTATAGAAATGTTGACATATTTACTAAAGTAACCTGCTACTACAAGACAGACTAGTATAGAATATGCATGCCGAAGTGTATCCCATCATTTTTCACATGCTTTATATCATCACAAACTCTTCCTAATAGTCGCCATAGACCCTATTGCAAATACTGTCGTGCACTGCATTGTGGGAAGGATGTGTTGTGCCACGTAAAAATGGAATTTGTACAGGAAAAAAATTGATTTGACGACTGCTTCATAACGGAATACCATTCTCGCATGAAATTGACACATATTCTAGACATTATATGGATCTTGCTCTCTGTGAACTTTCAATTTACCATTGGTTTCCAGCATAAAAATATTTGATGAAATTGGCAGTGCCTTTGATAAAGGAAGTCAATGAGGCTGTTCGGCTTCATCAGTTAAACTCTCGTTGCTGAGTAACACCAACCTTAGTTGCGTTAACATGTCATCTCGATGTGATATCAGTAGTGTGCTCCTCACTTTCCAGTGATTTGCTCGAAAACGTCCTTTATGTATCTTCGTTATGGTTTATTACCCTATTCCTTCTGAATAGTGCCTCTTTCTCATAGGCGCCCCCTTCATTCTTCATTTTTGAGACAACTAGCCATACCCATGGCCTAGGGACCCATGGTACAAGTAATATCTGTGACAAACCACTGCTCCCCGGTATAAAACAAAATAAGAAGGAGCTCTAAACTGTCAAATGCCTGATGCACCTTGTCCAAAAAAGCTAAATTTTTTTGCATGAAACCTGAGGCAAGGCGCAGCCTGAACTAGTGTCAATGTAATAGAACATTGCTGAGCACTCCAACAATCCCTGGAGATAAAGGCAGAAATCAAACGCGATCTTCTACGTGGGTTGTTCAAGCTTCCCTAGCAGACACACGCGCGATTCCCCCATCAATATTCCTTGCAGTCATGACAACCCATGGCCGCTGGGGCTATCTAAGCTAACTGCGTAATTGTATCTGTGTTAATCCTGATATGCGCCCCCTTGGACATATTTTGCAAGTGCCCCCTAGCGGGATTTAGAAGGAAATGGTACAATCTCACAAATCTGGTCCAGGTTGGCAACATGGCTCTTACCAATCCTGGATGTGCCACATTAATGGTCACTAAGTCTGTATTGAAGTTCAACTCTGTCTCGATATCTATCTACAATACAGTGCTTTTGAAAGTTTTTTGAAATTGATATAAAATTGAGTTTGCGAAGAATTCAGGGGTTGTAAACATGGATTGCACTCAGTATTAAACAAAGTGAATGCTAAATATTTTCAAAGATCTTTTGGAAGCATATCTTCTCTTCGATATCCCCACCATACATAGAGCAGTGAATTCAGAGTTGACCAATTTTTCGAAGGACAATTTATACCCTCCACTCGTTTCCACTATGATTTTTGGTTTTAATTATTTTGTGTAGTCTTCTGGTTTTGACAGCTTTTTGTCTCGCCTGATGAAATTCAGGAAGAGACTGGTCTGCATGAACTAGTTGGTTGTGTAAGTGGTGTATGGTAGTGAATAATAGAAAACCACCGATCGCGCAACCAGCGAGACACTTTTTTTTTTTGGCAGATCGCTTGTGTTTCCTAGCCAGGGATTGAACCTCCTGGTCTTAACCAACCCACTTTGATAGCTGCATTGAATGGGTTTCACTTTCTCACAAAAAATGGTGTCGGGTTGCAGCCTATGGAGACGAGAATTGTGAAATTTGGGGATTACCAGATATTTTGCAATACCATACAGCTCTGGCAATAGAAAGCGTGAGATGGTTATGATGTCATTCATTACATCCCTGGTGTTCACCGTGACGGTTCAAAAAGCATGTTTCATTCAATGGACGGGTACAATGTAAGTTATTTTGGAAATCTTAGTGTTTTCAGATCATCCAAACAACAAAAAAAAAAAAAAAAAAAAAAAAAAAACAAAAAAAAAAAAAATTTTTTGGAATACAAGGAGGCTTTTTGAAGAAGGATAGTATCAACATTTTTTCGTATCACCCTGATTAGGGTGTGGAAGGACAGTCATGCCGCAGGTAATATACAAATAGGCCATTTCCCATGCGACAATTAACTCGGATGTGAGGGTTCCCCTACATGAGCAGAATCCAGGACCAAGGACTGTAGCATGAAGGTTAAACAAGACTTGCAGCTGGGTGCCCTGAGGTGCACAGCTGGGTGCCCTGGGTGCACAGCTGGGCCAGATTTATGCTGACGACGTACGCTTGGGAAAATAGTTGCCGACGCACATGTGTGCATGGGTTCAACCTAAAATTCGGGGGGACCACCACCTGATTCCTTTAAAAAAAACTGGGAACCGTGGTGTGTTTTGCTAGTTGATTTGGTTGGGGGAAATGAGACCAGAAGTTTTCACACAGAAGCCATGGTTCCGAGGCATTCATCTCAAGGCACTAATGGATGCTGAATCAGTAACTACGCCTGGTATTCAGGACATCAGTCAGTTACTGCTGATCTTGGATCATGGTTCAGAATCCCACTGGTGCCTTACTTCTCACGGCCTCACTGCCGTCTCCGGCCTGAACTACTCTACTCTGTCTCCGGCATTCACTGGGACATGCCATTGGTTATAAGTCAGTTAGTCACAGTCTGACTGACAGGATCAAACATTTGAAATAGTGAGTCCCCGTCGCTCATTGATCAATCTGATACTTACATACACATGTTCCCTCCTCTATCTAGTCTAATATCAACAATCTGGCCATTTTACCATTTTCCAGTCCGGCCACCGCCATGGTCCTCTCTAATTGGCCAAATCTGTCAGTATCGACAAAATGAGGTGTTGTACAATTTTTTGTTCTTAACTGATGGAATGTTTATAATCTTTTGGGCTGAAATGCAAAACTGCTTCCGATAGGTGGGGTCAGATCGTGAGAGTCCATTGAGAATATGGAGAAATGCCAGAAATGGGTGATCATTAGGTTAGAAGGGGTGCATGTCTAATGCAGTATGCAGAAACCAGTATTGTTTTTTTAGCTTTTCTCAGAGCACCGCCTTTTCATAATTTGAACTGATAATTAATTCACAAGGTTGGGCAGCAATCTTGATCACAATAAGCGCTGCATTTTGCTATGGCAACGCCTGCCGCCTAGAAGCCAACAGACCTCGTATAGTGCACACCCAATGATCTGTCAGTTACCATCAAAGGACCACTGGATACAACAGAAGATATATCGTGGAGCATGAAAAACTGTAAGCTATACATTGCGGTGATGCAACAGGCTCCTACATTTTTCAACAAAACTCTCCTACTGTTTGCCCTTGCCTCCTACTTCTCCTACCTTTTTCTCGAAAATCCTACTTTCTCCTACTTTCTCCTACTTTTTTCAAATGTTCGCTCAAAACACAATCACACAAATTGAAAGATCGTGAGGAACTGCCATACACAGTATCACTACGGAAATGGAAAGTCCTTTTCCTGAATTTTAAAGCTGTACAGTCAAGATGGCAGTTCAGGAACCTCTATTCTGGAACTCTAATGGGAAACTTTAATCTCAAACCGTACAGATGTACCAACAATGTCATTGCAAAGAGACCAAATTGGAGTTATTTGTAACTGTTCTATAAAGAACACCCAATTGCAGTGCATTTTAGGCTCAAACCAGCTAAGCCTATGCCCGTTAATCGCCCTGCCATTCTATCTATATCCATTCATCTAGGTATCAATGCTTTTTAGTTCAAAACCCAGTTAATTCTGGTTGAACTATTGTGTCATTCTTTCTATCCATCCATCCCATCTGTCCCTCCCATCTGTCCATCTCACCCCATCCATCCATCTTATCCCCTCTATCCCTCCCATTCTCCCATCCATGTTTCTCTATCCATACCTCTATCCAACTCATCCACCCATCCATCCATCTATCCATCTCATCCCGCTTCCATCCACCCACCCATCTATCCTTCCCATCCTGCCATCTATCCACCCCTTCATCTCATCCATTTCTTCTATCCAATTCATCCATGCTGTCCATCCCATCCACACTATCCATCCCATTCATCCCAACCAGATCTTTATCCGATACGGTCTATTCCAACCCCTCCCCTCTCATCTATCCAATCCATGCAGGCCATCCATTTATCACTCTAATCCATTCCTCTAGTCCCCGCTCTCATCCATCTGTCCATCCGCCATCCATCGGTCCTTTCCTCCATTCTATCCATCCATCCCATCCAAAATGTATTTTCGCCACAGTGCATTAGAATGTCATATGTTCCTTGGCAGGGTTGGTTTTGCAGCTGGGCCATGGTGTTGATGTTGGGTCATTAAGTCATTGTTACAACGTAAATCTGGGTGAAATACAGCTTTAGGGGCCTCCCAATGTCACAAAAGTGGGGGGTTTTTCTTGATACCTCTCCTCGAGGCATCTTGTCTATGTGAAGTTTAAGGTCATTGAGGGGACAATAGCCGTCGTTTGAATTGCCTTTCTCTGCTGGCCGTTCCTTTGGATGTCGACCAAATTGGACACATTTTCGATCTGACTCCTGGGTCATCTTGAACCAAATGTGGGAGTTTTTGGATAAATGTTCTAGAAGAACACCCAATTGCTGTTTGAAGGGAGAGATGCATTTTAGCTCAAACCAGCTAGCCTATGCCGGTTAATCTGCATGTCATTCTATCTATATCCATCCAGCTAGGGATCAATGCCTTTTTAGTTCAAACAAACCAATTTATTCTGGTTGAAACCATTTGTCTCCGCATGTCCTTCTTTTCTATCCATTCATCCTCCCATCCCTCCTCTCTCCATTCCCATGAATATCCCGCCCATCCATCTATCCACCCATCCATCATCTATCCAGTCCATTCATCCCTCCATTTCCTCTATCCATGCGAATCTAATCCACCCATACCACCCTCCCATCCATCTTCCATCTCATCCATCTATCCATCTATCCAGCCAGCCAATCTATCCATCCCATCCATCATCTATCCACCCCCATTCAATATCCCATCCATTCCTATCCATCCACATCCATCTATCCATCCCTGTCCAGCCATCATCCATCCCAGTTCATCCGCACATAATCTCTTATTCCCTACGGTCTATCAAACCCATCCCATTCATCTATCCTTGCAGCCCATCCATTTATCACATCTATCCATTCCACCATATTCATCCTCTGTCCATCCCAATCCATCTGTTCCTTCTATCCCATCCATTCCCATCCCAAAATGGAATCTTCGCCGACACGGTTCATTAGAATGTCATAATGTTTTCCTCGCGTTGTGGGTTTGTTCAAGCTTGGTCATATAGTGTTGATGGTTTCTTCGTTAATTCCCTTGTAGTTACAACAGTCACATCTGGTGAAGACGCTTCACATGGGGCCTTCAATAGTCACGGGTTCATTGAGACCTCTCTGAGGCAACTTTGTCTATGTGAATGTTAAAGTCATTGAATCGCACAATAGACCATTGTGGAAATTGCCAAATTCTCTGGCCATTCTTCGATTGATGCTGACCAAATGTGGACACAATGTTCCTTACCGCATGGGGGCATCTTTGACCCATATAAGGTCAAATGTCCATTGAAGGAGCACCAGGGGTCATTGTGTGAAATAGCCTTTTCAGGCCAAATTCTTCATTCTTTGAATGGCAGAATCTTTGGATGTTGCCAATGTGAAGATCAAGCTTATAGGTCATTAAAGGGGCACGATGAGGCCATTGCGTTGAATTGCCGTTATGGCCCTCATTTATAGGCATTCTGTGATGTATGTTGACCAAAGATAGGTAACAATATTGATGCTGGGGCATTTCGACCTTGTCATTAAATTCCAGGGTCATTGGGGAACAAGGGGCCATTAAAGTGAAATTTCCTTCTGACTACCAATTATTTATTCTTCGATGGAGTTTAACCAAATGTGGACACAGTTCATTGATTGCTGGGGGTGAACATTGGCCATGTAAATTTTAAGGGATACAATATGCCATTATGTGGAATTGCATTTTTGGGGGCCACCAGATGGTCATCTTTGATGAATACAGTGTTCATTTCATTGACTGCTAGTCATTAATTAACACAAAACAACCTTTGTTGAATTGCCCAAATGCACCTCCTGCAAAAGAATACAATTTCCTTGAATTTTTGTACCATGTTTTCTAGAGGTGTTGCCTCTTTCACATGTGTTTTTTTTATAAAGAAATCCATTTGAATAGGACAGTCAAAGTAGCTTTGTGTGAAACATTGCAAAATTCATCTCTCCTGCAACATTGTCTCTTTGCACTGAATATTTGGTCCAATTGGGTGGTTTTGAGCTGTCTGCACCATTGTGCTCTCGTTTGTAGAAATTAAATGAAAAACTTCGAGTTAAATCAAGCATTGTGTGGAATCTTGTGAAAATTAATACTTGGGGATGTTCTTGACCATTCACACATATCTCACATTGGTCATAGCCACACATGAAGATCTTTGACACATTTTGTATGGGGTTGGGCTCCATCAAGCACCATAGGGCTCTTGTTTTGCAACATTTTTACCAAAGTACAAAAATGTCGAGAATGAACAATTGGTTGGCCCAAAGGCAGTTTTACTCAAATGTCATCCTTGGCATGGTTTTTTTTCAGCTTGTTCCAGATTTTTGATGCTGTGTCCGTCTAATACATTAGAGTTAAACGAACAATCTGGTGTGGAGAATGGGCTTCCTCCAACCAGTCACAGTGTTTCATTGACCCCTGGGGCCTCTTTGACTATATGTCCTGTATCCAAGCATCTCACACTGTTGGTCCGGTGGTCCACCTTCCTCGTTCACTTTAATAATTTCTTTACCTTTGGAATGCTTTGTCCTTCCTCCTTGTTTTCCTTCTTCTACAACCTTCAGGCTTGCAAGTGTTAATGTCAACAAGTTGTCCCTAACTACTTACTTACTCTCCTCTTTCACACCATGGCTGATTGTGCCACTATGTTGCCCTTTGAACTTGACCTTTATTTGGTCCAATATGTTTCCAGGGGTCACATGACCACATTTGTGTCCCTTTGGTCAACTTTCCTCAAAGGTGACTGTTTAAGGTGTCCGGTCCATATCCTTCTTTTTCACCGTGTGACTGTTTTAATGATATTATATGACTTCACATCCTGAATCTGTAAACGAGCTGAAGGAAGCACCACCCAGGATTCAGACAAAGTTTCAGAAAAATCCAATGCATTGAAACTGACTGAAAAAATATTTGACAATCTACATACATAATAGCCTATTGTGCCACTTCTTCCGATTCTACCCTTGAAACTTCCCAAAGCAGAAATTTCACTGGGTCATGAACTTGAATTCCAAGTTTGGTTAACAATCATCAAAGGATGACCTTTGGGGGCCAGAAGGGCAATTGGCTAACAAGTTGGATACTAGATAGATGGTGTAGATTACCTGCAGATCACATTAGCTCATAGGCACAGCTGATTTTAGCAGAAAATCCACTACTGCCTGGTTCGAGGCGACACCACTGTCGTTCAAAATCTTGCGACATGTCAGAGAGAGAAAGAGAGGGAGAGAAAGACGAATTGGTGAGAAAAGGCAGAGAAGTCATGAACTACTTTTCAACACTCTTGCGTATGTGACTTCCCTACTACATCCAGGTCATATCATAGGTTTAATTGAAATGACAGATAGAAAAATCTGGCTAAGGTGGTATTGACAGGAAAATACTTGTGAGAATCCCCTACTTTACTCCTACTTTTGATAAATCCTACTTTCCTCCTACTTTTGGCAGATTTTACCTACTTTTTCTCCTTACTTTTTTTTATGGAGCATGTGAGCATGCTGCAATTGCGCCAGAATGCTTGACGTCACACTTGGAACACCCGGGAAGTTATGTTATCTATGTATTTCACGTTCCCATTTGTTGAATAAGTCAAAATTGAACAGGAGTTCTGTTGTCTTTTTCTCACTGAAAGTACCATCAACACATCCCGGCCAACTGAAGCATTAACAGCATCCTCTCCAATAGACAATGCTTGTCGAAGTGAAAATATGTGTGACATCATTTATTATTGCATGATGGGAGGCTGTCCAATCTTGCACAATACACTGCACAGACTTTCAAAGGACTGTAACTCCGTAACGGGAAGTATGAACTGGGTTTGGTCGAAGATTCATGTTTTTTTTTCGACTACTTATACCTCTTCATAACCATCCTGGCAGTTACCCTTTATATGTCCTCCCACAGGAGGCACGAACGAACGCAGAGGCCCTCATAGAGGAGGAGGAGCGAGAGAAGCGTGTCCATGGAGAAGAAACGAGAGAGGAAGCGAGGAAGAAGCAGACGAAGCGAGAGGAAAAGGAGAACAAGGCCAAGGTGAAGAACCACCACGGGAGCGAGTCGTCCGAAAGCAGCGGCGAATCTGACAGGGATGAAGAAGATACACAGAACACTGGTGGCAAACAATTTAAGGTGAGTTTAATTACTGAGCAAAACAACCAGCCTGTGAGTTAGTGATCGAGAATAGTGAAAGTGTGAGTTCTGAAAAATTGTCAGAGTTTCTCAGAGTTTGGAATGGCCAGTAATTCTTGTGTTGTATTGCTCCATCTGTATTTCATAGATGGGGGATTATGTGCATAATTCAACAGGGACTTTAATCTGCAAAAGACATGAAGCAAATGTTCTAAATAGAAAAGCAAACTTCCTTGTGTGATTGGTTGTCATATCCTATTGGTTACCAGACTGTTTTTTCTCCCTAGGTGGCTATAGTTGCAGTTGCGATGGTCTTGGTCTTCACATCTTGAATTTTTGTTTGTAATGCGGTGGATTGTGCATGGTTTCTGGGGGTCATTCCAGGATACTCCCAATAAGTCTCGTAGTTGCGGGCTATGAGCAGTCGTCTGTGGACATGGATTTCTCCGCTCCTTCAGTTTCTGAGGAAATGGTCGTCGGATCTTGGAGTCCACTGATCATCCTTTCAGAGGGAACATAGAATGGCGGTCCCGTGAGCGGGTTTGGGAATGTGACCCCCCGGTCTCATTATCATCTGAGGGCACTAGTCGGGCTGAGAAGCGAGTTGATCGCTTGCTCAATCCATGATCAATTTGTCGAGGGTTCAATGATAAGCCATACTTGGCTTCCTAAGAAAAAAACCATATAAACACATGCAGCTACCACGATGTTTATGACTGCCCTGTACGTTCAGGAGATCCCCAGTCCTTATACTCCAGCAGTGTTCTCCAGCCTTCAGTAGCTCGGAACGAACCATGCGAAATAAGAAGTCTGGCTCCGCTGACAAAAATCACTGGTGGTGGCAAGAAACGACGTCTCCCAGAATAGCGTCGCCGATAACAGTATCTAATGCGTAAAAAAGAATAAAAAAGAAGGGTGAGTGGTTCGAGAGCTTCAGTCAGCAGCAAGGACTGATTTAGTGTGTTAACTGTGGGAATATTGTACCCCCGCTTGGATAACCTTCGGATAGGACAAGCAATCTCTGACCAAGTTGCTTCAATAAAGAGGAGAGGTGACGCATGATAGGGATTAAGTTCAGGAAACGTGCAGGCTTGGCTCCAACAGGTTGTACGTGGAGGATGGAAAGCTGTATCTAGGTCCAAACCTCATTTAAATGCGATGTTCCTATGTCGAGTTATTGGCCATCAAATTTTGGTCCATTATGCAGAGAAATTAGGGGAATCCCGATTGCGCAATCCACGTTGACGTCACACCTGGACACCCCAGGAACTCCGTGTCATGTATTTCATCGTTCATTTGTAAACACACTGTAATCAATTCAACTTTAGCAGAAGTTCTATTGAATTTCTCTCTCACCAATGTAACCACAACACCTACCAACCACTACAACAATCCTCGTCCCATAGACTGAATGCTATTCCAAAGATCAAGTCAGTGTGAATTTCAATTTTTGAGGTTGTGGCAAGTAATCACTTATTATATCCCCCCACTTCGGGATATCATATGGTTTTGGCTTCGCCGCGTTCGCCGTGTTGCTTGTTAGCGCAATAACTCTCCAACACTTTGTCCGTCTGAGATGAACTTGGCACACATGTCCGCCTGAGTGAAATCATCGGATGCAGTTCAAAGGTGGGCGTTGCCACATAACGGGGTCCCGCTAATTGCATATTTTTCACGATGGAAGATTTTCCTTCCCCGTTGCACAATAATTCTCCAACACATTGTCTTTTTTTTTGTTTTTTTTATGGATCCGAAACTTGGCACACTGTCCACCATAGTGAAAGCTCAGTTGGTTCGAAGTTGGAGTCGCCACACTGCAGGTCAGCTGATTTGTCATAATTTGTGCAATTTCAAAAGGTTGTCGGATTGCCCTGAAACTTGTGGGTGGGGACTTGTTTAATCTGAAAAAAGTGAAGGTATTTCAGGCCACCGAGGTCCAATTTACGCGAGTTACAAAATTTGTCGGATTTTCAATGAATCTTAGTAGGTGTGGACGATGTTTGTTCCCGGAAAAAGTGGAGGACATTTCGGGTCATCACTCAGAGGTCAAAGTCGTCGATAATTTGCCAATTGGCCAATTTCGAAAGTAGTGATCCGATTTCAACAATCCACATGGCAAACTATATGAACCATCTCACCCACTGATCACGAGGTGGTGATATACACGATGGCGGTTACCCGCCAGCATATGTCTAGTTTATCTTTGCATGATGGGATGCATTTCAATCTTGCACCATATACATGCCACAAACTTCAAAGGACCTGAGAAAACTGAAACAGTCACTCAATCTAATTGTTCTTGCATGCTTGACTGAAAATATCCCCCAAGATGTATGATAATGAAACATGAAAGTGATTACACTTCTTGCAGATTTATTTCTGTGGGTATCCGGCCAGGGACTAATATTAAGTTACTTGCGCAATGAGAAAGAAAAAAAAAAGCCCCCCCCCCCCCAAAAAACAACCGCCACCCCCACACCCCCAAAAGACAACAAAGAAAAACCCCAAACAACCCCCCCCCCCCCCCCCAAAAAACCCCCAAAAAAAAAAACAAGCCCGCAAAGAGAAAAAAAAAGCCACAGGTATGAATTTCATTCAAAATTCTAGGGTTGACAGAAAGAAAATCCATTATAGGTCCATGGTACTTTGCGGAGGAGTTTACCCAATTTTCCCCTGATGGACATTGAATTGCTTCTGATGCCTTCACGGAGGATCTATGCAGTCATGACAAAGTGGTGTATGCAAAACCTGGCTCGTGTAAACCCTAACCCCACCGGATGAATCCAAGCTCCCACTTGGGTTTTTATGGGGTTCACCATGAACATAACCCTATTGTTTTGTTATGAAAGTCAGAAAACCTTGTGAATATAATAACTTGTCCAGGATGCTTGGATGATCAAGCTTGGTTGGTATAAAGCTTTACCTGGGGAGTACAAGCAGTGGGTCACAAAGGGAGGTCAGGAAGGGGCCAGCCACCCCCACTACACAACTAGTCCAGGGGCGCTAAAATGAAAAGGACATTAAGCAGGCAACTGTGGATTAGGTCAATTAATAAATGTATAGCCACAACAGGGGGTGGGGAGTGATCTATTTCAATAATAGGATGATATCAAATATCAGGTGATGGTTCAGCTCTGGGTGCAACTTAAGATTCTTGACCCTCTACAAACAAACCCTCATGACGCCACTGAGTACAAGTACCATATTCTGCTTGCTTATAGGCTGACGATCATCTTTGGTTAAGAAATTGTGAAAATCGGTATCATGGCCAATTCCCGCTTGTGAACAGGATAACTTGACCACACTTTGATGGACCAAGCTCATACTTACGCAAGTTCCTCATACTGAGTACATGAACCCATTGTTTCGGGATCAGGTCAAAGGTAATCTGAGATGAACAGAGGTCAAAGTTAAATTGAAACATTGTAAACATAGTCCAAGATGCTCAGATCAGTTAAGGATTCACTGAGCCTTTTTGCTTCCTGTTTTAAAACTCTTATGATTCACATGGGGTCTTCCTAATGAAATTTTGCTTATTAAATTTTTATCCCAACAGATCTTCTGGGGATGACGAAGCCACTCAAGGCCTTGACCTAAATAGTGCATTTTGTAAAAGTACTGTCACCAGTTATAATAAAAAATTATCAACTCATAAAAGAAAAAAAGGAAAAGATGAGCCTAATTCGGTAAGCCAATACTCTACTGTCTTCGTTCGAATTTTTCCCCAGTTCCCCACTGCAGCTTATTGAATATTTTTTATTCCTTGGACGGGAGTCCCAAGGAATCCATGCAGTCATGCGTGGCTGGGGTATGTATATGTGTGTGCATGTAATGCATACCTTGTAATCAGGCCAAGTCCAACATGCCTGTTGGGATTAAGTTCAAACTTGGTGTGTGCTTCCCATGATGAGTACATGAACGCTATTCATTGTTGTATGAGTAGGGGTCAATTTTGGGCAAAAAGTGGAAACTTGTGAAATTCTGGTATTTTGGGCACTTTTACCTTGTAATCTGGCTAAGTCCAACATGCCTGTTGGGATTAAGTTCAAACTTGGTGGTGTGCTTCCCATGATGAGTACATGAACGCTATTCATTGTTGTATGAGTAGGGGTCAATTTTGGGCAAAAAGTGGAAACTTGTGAATTCTGGTATTTTGGGCACTTTTACCTTGTAATCAGGCTATGTCCAACATGCCTGGTGGGTTTTTTTGTTCAATTAAACTTGGTGGGTGTGCTTCCCATGATGAGTACATGAACGCTATTTATTGTTGTATATTATGTATGTGACTGCCTCATTGGAAAGGCCCCCCAGGGGGCACGATATAGTGACATACTGAAATGGTCGTTGGGAGTGAACTAGCCAGAAATGCGTGCTGTGCAGTACAGGTGTGACAAGTCACCGATGATCAGGGGTAATATCTGTGAGTATGGTGAAAAAGCACTATGTAAGCACCAGATGTTGTCATTATTGCTGGGTCTTACAGCATTCTCTGGTTGGTCATACTGGTATATTGGTGTGACATAATATGCTGTATAGGCGACCAATTGTTTCTATCAGTATAATCCTACCAGGGCCCGACGTTAACTTTTGTGACAAAATTTTTAAATCACAGTATCTCATATTTGGAGCCAGAAAATATCTACAAACCAAGGACTTCCAAACAGGGACATCTTATATTTCATGTATAACATAAAAAAAATAATCACTTCTACCTCAATTACCTAGGATTTTTTCTTGAATTTTTAACAAATTTACTTGCCTAACACTGCCCTATGGCAAGTGGACTTTTGTTCAGGGCAAGTACTTTTAGTCCACCAATTGCCCTCAATAAACACTGGATGCATATGCAATTTTTACAAATATAGGGCTCTGTTCATACAAACCCTTACATTCGGGCAAGTGAAAAATAAAGTTAACGTCAGGCCCTGCCTACCTTAGATTCTTTGGTGTAAGGTGATAAATTAGATCTAGGTATAAAGGTTGTTTTGACCTTTGATACAATCTCCGCGTTCACAAATGATAACGCGCGCGTCATCAAACCACAATCCAATTAACGAGGTCACCTGTGGTTACGGCGGATTCTGTTCACATGTGATTACGAGTGAGTGATCGTGATGACGCGCCCGTCATCAGGCGGGGCGAGTGGATCGAAGGACTACCGAGACTACGGAAAACTACCAATGCTTAGATCGAAACTTGGCTCATCCCCCATTCCCCAAGCCACCTTCAACCCAATGCTTAAATCGAAACTTGGCTCATCCCCCAGTCCCCAAGCCACCTTCAATGGCTTTATCAAAGGGGAAGTCCTAGGGTATGCACGCCTATGCACCAACGTTACGGCGGATTCTGTTCACATGTGATTACGAGTGTGTGATCGTGATGACGCGCCCGTCATCAGGCGGGGCGAGTGGATCGAAGGACTACCGAGACTACGGAAAACTACCAATGCTTAGATCGAAACTTGGCTCATCCCCCATTCCCCAAGCCACCTTCAATGGCTTTATCAAAGGGGAAGTCCTAGGGTATGCACGCCTATGCACCAACGGGGCAGACTACATCGAGAAAAAACAATTTTTCACAGAAAAACTTCTGCTCCGTAACTACACGAACGGAGAGGTGGTGCCCCGGCCCCCAGGTCCAATGGCTATCAGGTCTAAGGATTGCGAGTATGCGAAGTCTGCACAAACGTCACGAAAGTAAGAAACCACCATTGGTGCTCAAACTGACATACACACCCCATATTAGAACCAGGGACCTGAAAAGGCCTCTACTAAGCATTTGCACTTAATAAACAGTCACCCAGAACTTTCGCAACTGTTTCCTGAAAGCCCCATGATTGCCTACAACTAAGAGCACAAAATCTCAGAGATTTACTAGTTAACTTCCAGATTACCACGCAAGCCTACACACGAAAGAACAGAAGGAGCGCTCTCGTCTCATGAGTTTGATCGCAGCACTATAGAACACTACAGAACAACACTCGAAGTTGTATCAAGAAAGAGACAAAAAGAAAACGCCACAATCGGCGTACCACTGATGAAGCCCCAAAATATTAACGAGGGCAGAAACTTTTGAACAAAAGTTTCCGAATACGGCAGAGAATTTTGTCGAAATATGAAATAGGATGTGAAAGGTAACTGTAATTCTGTATATCATAAAAGAAATCTGCTGAAACCAATCGGCATTCGAGCTAGCAACCCATCACATATGTACTGTACTGCAACTACACAAATTATGTGTAACTATACCCGCAAATTCCCTCCACTTGCGTTGCATTCCTTGGTATTGTAAGCAAACGCCATACGAGGTCACGATAGGTCCCGGTACAACAAATGATCTTGATCACGCGTTGCGTTCACATGCCTTTTTGATGACGGGATGATGACGCGAGGTGGATCTTGATGATTCGACCGCCCGTGATCAAGATCACGGAAGCGCATCTTGATGACGCTTCTGTTCACATGCACTTTTTGATGACGAGTGATCCACCCTGACGTTTATTGATGACGCGTGCGTAATCATATGTTGAACGCAGTCAAAATGTGCTAAAAAGTGAGGCTTGGTGCAGCTGCTGTAGTTAGCTTGTCAACAGTGAGAGATAAAATGTCACTTGGTATTATGACAACTTTCGACCTACCCTGAGTAGGATTAACATAATTTTGATTGGAGGCATCCAGGGTTCACCTTGTACAGTATTCACGGGTTCGCCTTGTACAGTATTCGGGGGTTCACCTTGTACAGTATTCACGGGTTCGCCTTGTACAGTATTCGGGGGTTCACCTTGTACAGTATTCACGGGTTCGTCTTGTACAGTATTCACGATCTCTAAGTCCAAGTTACTGTTCATATTGATTGTTTCCTTTCCCAGGTTGAGAGTGCAGAGTCTAAAACTCAACGTAGCAGAAAATTAGCTAGTAAGTACAGACTCCAAATATTCTAGGTCTCTAACCCATTTGCATGTTGCCCATTCGTGGATGTGGCCTTCAGCTGCACGTCACCCTCATTCCCCTTTTATGCCCCACAGTAAAAGTACATCCCGGTAGCTATTTGCAGTTTTGGAGAACCTTGCAACCAAGGAATATGGCTCCATATCTATGGTTTGAGGTAGTGTCACCATTGTTTCACATTGTGTGTGTAAACCCGGAAAACAGCATTCTGCTAGAAAGAGGCTGAGGTCTTTGAAATAATGACATAATTCATCGGAAAGAGTCACATACCATCCATTATTGCAACAATAAAATCCAACATCAATGGGAGCATTTTTTCCCTCGTAATTACATGCTATATGTCTCATACATTATGTAACTCCAAACACATGCATGCTTCCATGTGAACACTATGATGGGAGGTCTCAAGTAGCCTCTGCTCAAGTGGCCTACTCTTTATTGTTTCTGGTGACATGCCGTTCTCCGTAAAGAGGAATGGAAAATTTTGAATAGCCTAATGAATCGAAATATGACACAAGAGCAGAAAAACAGGGAATTTGACCTCTAAAAAGCAGAAAATTTGTGGATGCAGTTGGCCTTATCAGTGTTATTAGCGTCACTGTATCGCTACCCGACAGCCTGAACACAACGGCGCAGAGGTGCATCATGGGTAGCAAATCAAATTAATTACTTTGGTAGGCTAGCATCACTGCTAGTCATTGATGAGGCCGCACTCATTTTGTCTATAGCCAACAACACTACCACTGCATTGGTGTAGTGTGAGTGACAATCCAGGAGCGTAAATACAGAGGTGTGTGTCTAGTGGGAGTGATACCACCCTGTGGAAACTCGGTCACTGAGTGCCACAATGTCCATCTCTCTGCAGGTGTGGGTGTCCACCTTCCCCTCTCCTTGCCATCCTGATGCCTCCAGTCCTCCTGCGGAAAATTTCATAAAAGTTATTCGGTCCCGATTGTTGATCCTCATGAACATTTGTGCATACTCACCCCAAGTGACATCATCAGTTAGGATAAATGTGATCATGTGGAGATGGCTGAATACTCCTGTCCAGAAGTGCGAATACACGGGCAGTTTCACCCCTGAAATGGCTGATTAACCCGAAAATCCAAAGTACCCCTGTTTATAGCAGAGCATAAAGACTTTGGAAGTCCCCAAAGTTCATGGAAAAGACCCTGAAATAAGAAAATTCTTTGCAGCTGCTCCTGTCATAGGCTTCTACCATTTTAATAGACAAAAAGCCCAGAGAGTAATTTGAAAATTCTAGTCTCATTGCAGCCAGAGCATCTCTGCCTAGGAAAAATTCTGGTCGTGGATGGTAGCATTCTGTTTGGAAATTTTGTCTGACCTTTTGGTTACTGGCGAGCTATCTTATAACTGCTTGAAATAATTTTGTTTTTGTCTCTACAGGTTCGAGGAAACGAACTGCTACTAAGGCGATTATGCAGGAGCTATTGAGCTTTTCTCCCAGGCAATCAGCCTGGATCCCAACGCTCATCGTTGAGTGAGAAAAATAATTTTCCAAGTATTTATTTAGTTACGTTAAAATCCTGATCATCGGGCAGAATCTTAGAATTTTCTAATCATTGGTGGGGAATCTACAACACATTAAGATTCCAGGAGCATCAGTGTTTTTTTGTCCTTTTCACATTGATAATCCCGATTAGAGTTTGCAAATCCAAAAATTCTACCGGTAGTTTTTGATTTGTTTCACCAATAATTTTTGAATTGCCTAATAATAAAACAATTTGGCGGACAGAAGTGGGGGGCCTTGGAAAAGTTGTATATTGGAATCGTGTCAGGTCAATGATAGTTTTGTGGTCTTGATTTCAGAGCAGACAGTAATGGAAAATAATAGCCAAATTATCAAATGCAGAATTGTATAAATAGATAGATATTAAATTTTTAGTTGAGAATGTCTTCAAGGGAAGTATATCATGTCAGATATTTGGTGGTCCCAGACTTCCAGCATACCCAACCCTTGAATTATTCTGGACATCTCCCCAACCATGGCAGACAATAACCCCATTTAATCCCCAGTGCAGGCAGAAGAAATTGTTGGAATCAGTTGGTAATATGTGTGGACCCTCAGAAATTTTGCAAATGCAGTGCATCCAAAGTGAGTGATTTCTGCAAACAGGGAGCCGTGTTGGTGTCTCTTTCACTAGCTGTTGTCCCCGCACATTCAATTCGTCAAAGGCCTACTACGAAAGGTTGTGTAGGTCACTCATGTTTGTTAACGGATGCAAAGGAATATGCTCGCCCATTTGTTAATACCATCCTAAAAATATGACATCTGCCTATAGTTACATCAAGGAAATTAGTAGGTTTCAATCCATGTGAAAAATTGCCAAAATGCCAATTTGATAAATTATTCTGTTCATTCAGGGAGGGAGCTAACAGTAGTTTGAGTATTGTTGAACAGCACGCAAAATCTCAGGTTATATTTGGAATGACAACCCTTTGCTTCCGAGTGTGATATTTCCTATGTGCTGGAGCCCAACAGTTGAATTTGCCGGTCACACCTGCTGCTGTTAATTCCGAATGTCAAACACAGGGCATGGATAATAGCGATGGTTCTGTTACTTGAATAATCCTCGAATGAATCAAGATCGGAGCCACTGATTGCCACAGGTGAATCCTCATCGAAGGGAACAAAGCCTGTCATCTTCCTGCCTGAATGAATCCCAATCATGCTGACTTCGCAAATTATTTTGCCCAAGGATTGCTTCATGTAACACATTCCTCCTTCCTGCAGGTGTACGGTTTCCTGGCTGGCGTCCTCGGTACCATTCAAGAGATGAAAAGGAAATTCTGCAGGAATGTTTCCTGTGCCCTTACAACAACTTTGTAGTTTTCAACTATCCTACTACTACACTGTTACTCGTTGTGTTACCACTATATTTAACGATTCGCGTATAGCAGTCCTTGTTTTCTACTTGACTGATCCTATGGACCATGTTATTTTTGTCATGTGACAAGGTTGCGAAGAATCCCTGGCCATACAGACGATAATCCCCCCCCCCCCCCTCCCTATACCTGCTTCACCGGGCTAATAGCTCTATCTGGAGCCTCAGATACCATTGGAGTAAATTAGGAACACTTATCCAGCATGAAACTATATGATAGTTTCTTTGTCTCATTCCTCCAGGTTTTTTGGTAATCGTTCCTATTGCTTTGACCAGACCAACCAACATGATAAGTGAGTAGTACCTGTATATTTATGATTCATTTATGATTTGTAAGGGTGTCCCTTGATCTGGCGCGGGTATCAGCATGATACATTTTTATACACTCTGTTGCAAGAAAATGCAGCAGGCACTTGCCAATATAAGAACTCTCCTACTGAATCGAACTCTCCTACTGAATCGGTGTTTGATTACTCATTCAAGCTTACTCAAGCCTGATCTGTCAATGTTCACATTCGCCTGTAAACTCACAGCCATGCCTACTGGAACTGAGTGACGCTTCGATTGGGTCGGTGACATTTAGGAAGTGAACATGGCTGAGCTTTAGCAGCCTCTCAAAGGACAACTGCAGGCTTAGATAAAACAGAGGTTATATCCCGGAGAATATAAAACTGTATCTATAGGTCCCAATCCCATTTCAATACGATGTTCCTATGTGGAGTTATTAGCCTTCAAGTTTGGTCCATTATGCAGAGAAATTGGTAAAGATCCCAATTGCGCACTAATGCATGTTGACGCACACTTGGACACCCGGGAAGTTATGTTAAGTATTTCATTGTTTCATTTTGTTAAACACCACTGTATATAATTCAACTTTAGCAAAAGTTCTGTTGTTTTTTTTTTTTTTTTGTTTTTTTTTTCTCTCACCCAAATAAAACCTTAACCACTACCCACCACAACAGCCAATCCTCTCCAATAGAGACTGGATGCTCCTCAAAGTGAACATAATATGTGGTTCGATAGTAAAAGATTTTTGCAGGGTTGTGCAAGGATGACATCATTGATTTGCATGATGCTGCTCCACCCCGATCTTGTGCAATACACATGCACAAACTTCAAGGACTGTAACACTGTAACGAAAGTTGTGTGAACTCCGGGTTTGGACTGACGTATTCAGTTTTTCTCCAGCTAGTATATTACCCTCTTTATAATTCATCCTGCAGTTGTCCTTCAATGGGAACTGCTATTGGTGATGCGAGGATCATGAAGTTGTCTCTAAAAGTTTCCAAAGGTTGACGGTGGGATGTCGCCTCTGCAGTTGTTGACAATCGTCCTTTGGCATGACTCACATAATTGCCGGGAGGAAAATCTGGTCGCTAAGTGAAATAAACAGATACTATGGTGCGTCCAACTCCACAAATCATCTGGTCTCCAGTCGACAGATCTGGAATACTGATGAAGTTTTGTATCATGTGTAAATTCCTTCTGTGACGGCCCTCCTTGAGTGATTTGTAATGAGAAAATTTGATATATTTTCATCTGTTTTTTTTGTTCCCAGGGCCTTGAAACGCACAAGAGCAATAACTTTATCGAGTGATTGGCCAAAAGGGTATTTTAGAAAAGGAAGAGCATTAGCAGGATTGAAGGTAAGGCATTCTGTGGCTGGTAGCGATTATTTCTAGAGGTAAATATAACTTGGAGGAGGCATTGATGTGTAAACAATCGCACAACTATGTGCACTGCCATTCAGCAGCCATTCCGCATTGATTTGTACACAGCCATCGACACCTTGAAATCATCACCCTCCCCCCACGATTTCAATGGGGTTTTGGCATTGACTCTGTGATTAGGCTGAATTTTTCTAGCAACATTGTTCCAAAATGGTGATCAGTATGTGATATTTCAAAAATGCCGGCCGGCCGCAACAAATGTATATGTTTATGCCACAGAGACCTATTCCATGAAATAACAAATTTTGACCTAATACCAACGTTTCAACAACAAAAAAAGATTCAATTGTAGTTTCATATCAGTCAATACAATAGATTACCTACATATGGTAGCGTCATGACTGGAAAGAAGGACAGGAAATGAAGCTGAATGGAACTAAACATTGTACAACCCCAACTCTCCAGACGTAGAAAGACATCTTTCCAGTGCATGGGCTATTGGTTTGGTCATTGCAGTTGGTGTGAATATTGGAGTCTTGCAAGTATGTCATTCAGAAGAACACGACTGGACTCAGGATATTATATTGCTCATTAGGGTTCGCGGTATACCGGTATCGTTATTATTGGTACCGGTACTCGCAGCACGGTACTCGCAGTACCGGCGGTCAACTGCACGTTACTATTACCGGTAACTGCTAGATCCGGTACGGCCTAAAATTACCGGTATTGGCTACCAAACACCGGTACTAAATAAAATTATGTATTTTCGCTGATTCAAGCCACCGCCGCGTACATCGCAGCTCAAATCCGAACCTGTTGAAAATGTTAAAACTGCCCCCCGTGTATTGCGAGATGTGTATTTGCATTATTTGCCAAATAATCCCAGCTTGGCCGCGGACATCACAGCTTTATGGTAACGTAATGATAAAACTGCATGCAAAGCTATATGTTGCTTACTCGCCCAATGCTGGTGCACTAGTTTCAAGACATAGCCCTGTTGGGAACACGTGGTCATCACCTACTTACTGTTTCCTAGATTCTGACCATACATTCCCACTGATAATTTACAGTGCGTTCACACTACCAAGTCGGCCACTCCTATTGACTTGGTGCAGGCTGCCGCAGTAAACCATTTTATCGCACACCATTAATCAACTTTGGATTTGTTCTAACTGACTTCTGGTGATGAAAGGACCTGGCATTTTCACGATCGTCGTCCCCTCGATCCGCGATACTGATGTTAATGCCGCGTGGGCCTACAATTCTATGATGAATTAATGTGATTAATTGGGCAATTGGTGGAAAAAATAATTATACTTAAAGGTTTAGTGCAGATCTGGTGGCTTTTACTTAGGGCTGATTTTAGACTGTGCTTGCTTTCAGTTTCTAGCTAAAATATCACAGTTTTACGTTAGTGCCTACTGGGAATTTGCAACTGGGATTATCGCCCTGTTGTGCAGTTCTGGCTGGGCGTACATATTTACGTATGGAAGAATGTAGTACATGAATTCTTGCCTGCGTACAGCATGACATGTTGTCGCATGCATGTGCTGTTTGCCTTACCTACGTTGTCATAAATTCTATCGATACAAAACGAGAAATACAACCATTTATTATACAAAATATATTTTGGGGGCAATCTTTGTCTTAAAAAGAGGATGTATAAAAGAAGGGCATTGTGAAAATAGAGGTCCCATACAGTGAGCTGCAAGTATGCAGTGTAATATATCGATCGCTAGCATTATTTTAGGCAAGTGCGAATACCGGTCCCGATACCGGTGCCAGCGCATCGGTAATACCGGTTCCAAAAAATATAGGTACTGCGCAACCCTAATTGCCATGTTATTTTGTTACTTTGAAGCAATTGTTGATCGATACAGGAACTGGCCAATATAGCAGATTCTGCCATGTTTACACCTCTAGCAACATGGCTTAATCTAATGTGATAAATACAAAGTACGACAAGTCTAGCCATGTTCACATAGCTAGACTTTTCGTACTTTGTACACTAGCCATGTTCATATGGCTAGTGTGCCTCAGGTGAGACAATATGACAATATTCTAGAGTGATACATTATCACCGCAGTCGAGGAGTGAAAAGAGAAAATCCATAAAGAAAATGTTGTCGAGAGACGGTGTGAATTTTTGAAAAAAATTTTATCCACATTTTCATTAAGGCGAAACGCCTACGAACAAGTATTAAAATTAGACCCCGTATGCGAGGAGGCGACGCAGGAATTAAAACGAGTCCGTGTTCTACAGCTAATGGTGAGTCTAGAGACTTTTTCGGGATGTAAGGGGGGGGGGTTGTGTTCCAAAAGGGAGGGAGGGTGTGGGTGTAGCTAACTATTACCACACCAAGATTCATCTCGCAATACAGAAATTTAGGGTGACCATTAAAAGCATCCTTTAATGTACATAGCATGACATGCCTCACATGGCTTCCTGGTCGAAAGGGACCCACACTGCAAGTGAACGGAGCTCAGCTGACACTCCGGTCCTGGACCTGCTGGTGATATCTGGATGATTGTGATGGGCGAGTTTCCCCCCTCCCTGTATGTTCCCCTCCCCTGTGCTACACCAGGTGACTCAACACAACTGAATGGTCTGGGACACACAGCAGCTGTTATTGGAATGCTCTTTTTTGGTCTAGATACAGGTTTCCAGCCTAACCTGGAAAAAAGTCATGGATTGGAAAAGCGCTTTCAAATCCTGGAAAAGTCATGTTTGAGGCAAAATGCTTTGAAGCATAGGAAACAATTATGGATTTGATTGTCAAATAAGACGGACATGGAGAATGAATTGGCTATGGTGGCTTCATGTGATTAGGTGGTTTGTGGTAAATTCAAAGCATCTCGGCACTTAGAAGCCAGAAGGATTAGCATGTTTTTTCATTTCATCCGTATTTGGAAATTCATATGGGGAAATTATGGAAATATCATGGAATTTTATTCTCTTGGAAGCTAGGGACTCTGCAGATACTAATACAAGATAACTAGGCTATATTGGGTGAGTTGACTGGGACTAGAACCTGTTTAAAAATACCATGCTGTATACTGTGGATCGTTGTCATGTTGGTGAACTACCTTACCAAAGAAGAGAGATGAGACCTGAGGAAGACATGTAATGGTTTCCCTGTTGGGGGGCAGTACTTTCCTGGTCCCCTTGATAGCCATGGATCCGCATCTGATCGAGAGAGATAACAACCTAACAACTGTTCCAGGTAGGTAACATCTGCACCGACAGGCATTGGGCCCAGGAGATTCTAAAAGATTAGAAGTAATTGGTGAATCTGGCTAATCAGTTGGTGAATCCAGGACTTTTTTGGGGCAAACAAGGTAAAATAGCGGGCTTGAGGGGGTGTGGTGAAATTTACAATTGAACCTGCATAGGAATGGGAGGAATGCATTGTGCAGATCGGTCCGCAATAGCACTCAGCACAACCCCGAGATCTGATTACTGATTATTCCTGTGTCAACTAGGTGTCTGCAGGTATTGTGGTTTTTAGATGCTGTAGCTGCTGGTAAAAAAAAATCCAGACATTATTCTGGTTCGAGTATGTCAGAACTAAGTGGTTGTGGACTGCATATGAGTTCGTTGTCATTCCGCGGTTTTGTGCATAATTAGTGTGTTTTCAACAAAACTGTTTTAGCATTGTTCACAGCACTATGACTGGTAATGCATCTGATAGCTTGGATGTAGTGGTTGTGCAGCAGGTTGAATAACTAGTTTGTAGTTCGTCAAAAGTGAGGAACAGATTTGTTTGGAATTAGGCATTTGATAGAAAAGTTAATCTGACGGTAATGCACCTGAACTCTCCTCCAATTCCAATCTACCCTCGCTTTAATTGATGCAGCTAAATTCCCATCAGCCCCTTTCTGATGCCTTAGATTCTGGTGTTTTAGTAAAGTCCGATTCCACCAGCAGACTTTCCGATGCCGCCTCCAGATCAGATGTATGAATCTGCTAGCAGTAAAAGATGAATCCCCTCGCTCTCTAATCTCTTTGCCAGGACATGGTCTTTGACAGGGTTCTTGCGAGTGGCTATCTTGAATTATGGGGACGGTGGAGGCAGCGACCGACGCCTGCTCTCGGGTAAACTCAACGATCAACTGCTCGTAAGGTGGTCGAGGAGGTCTACATATCAGATGAGGAGGCATTCTGTCACAGACTATACCAAACGCCAAGACGAGGTAATACCCATTTCCCTCATTTCCCTTCCAAGTGGGAGGTGAAAAGTTTGCAACAGCTGAACTTGACTTGAATTGTATTTAGTTAGTGGTCCTTATTCTTCACAACACCTAGTTGTATTCTGGTGTTATCATCAGTGTTGTCTGTCGAGGCCGCTTCAATCCGAGGCCGCAGCCATCGAGGCCGAGGCCGCACCTCGATGCCGAGGCCACACACTTCCAGATGCCGGGCAATAACATTACAGCATAAATTTTTAAAATTATCACAGTGTTTAAATACACGATAATTTTGTTTTGTCTTCCCCATGGCTTTACACGCTAGTCTTATGATGATATTTGTTCAAAGTCCTCAGATGAGGATTGAACAAACCACAAGTGTGCTAGGCAATTTTATTCCTGAAGTCATTATGTGAAAATGGCAGTTGTAAAAATGTTAATGCTTGTATGAAAGGTTATACTTTTCATCAATTCAACCATCAACTTAATGCGGATGAGCACAATTCTCCTATGCTTTTGGCATCACTACAGGTCACATAGAGAGGGGATATAGCCAAGCAGCGGCGTCACACACGCACACACCCACCCACCTACTACAACACACACACCTTACATACCTAACCACTGTCATGACTGCATGAATTCGTCCCTTTACTAAAAGTCAAGGAATCAACATAATTGGTGTGATTTTGTTATGTCCAAACAACAGTGTCAGTCAAGCTATATACAGATGAATATTAAATGTGTTTGCATAATCTCTTAACCAAATACTAACTCGCAATTCAAGCACGGAGACGCAGTACTTTCGGGCCTCCGACTGCGCCATCCCTCGCAAAGTATAAATTTTATATCAAAAGGACAACTTCAGGATGAATAGAGAGCTATTTTTTTTTTATAATTATTAGCTAGAGAAAAACTGAATGCGTCGTTCAACCTGGAGTTACCTGAGTGTTCGATTACAGTCCAGTTTTTGCATGTGTATTTCAAGATTGAAAGCACCCCCCCACATGCCATAAGTAATGTCATACTTGCACAACCTTGCAAAAAACCTTTGTTTTCTATTGGAAATTCACACATGATTTTCACTTTGAAAACATTCAGTCTATGGAAGTGATTGCTCTAGTTCCGGTTGGTTGGTGTTAATGGTTCGTGTGAGAAAAGAAACATAACCTCTGCCTAAATGTTTGACTCATTCAACAAAATGAAACAAGAAATACATGACATAACTCCCCGGGTTGTCTCATGTGACGTCATGCATTTTTGCAATGGGATTCTCCCCAATTTCTCTGCATATTGAACCAACTTGGAAGGCCAATAACTCCACATAGAAACATCGTAATGAAATGGGGTTTGGACATATAGATACGTTTTTTTCCATTCTCCAGGATATAACCTGTGTATTCTGCAGTTGTCCTTTGAATATTAAAATATATTCCATATTTCCACGGTCCCTGCAGCACCAGACACATTCATTGTATTTAATAGTCGGGCTTCTGCAAATTTTATGCACTGGAGACTGAGTGTCACCTCCACAACTCCACTCGACATAATGCGGTAAATCTTTGCTCACTTTGTGCACTTGCTGGAAGTGACGGGCAAAATTGGAAGATGTTCCTTTGAACTCCGTCAACTTTGGTGCTGACGGAGGACAAAACTTGCATCGTGCTCTGTTTTTTTTGTTTATCTTTTTTGTATCTTGACTAGTGGGAGGAATCAGTGTATCCATAGCCTGTGTGTGGTTGTATGTATGGTGTGACGCCTGGCCTCATGGACACAATAACTCGACCCCACTTGGATGGAGAAATCTCATACTTGGTATGTGTGTTCCCCATTATGATTACCGAACCTATTGTTTTTGGTATAGTGAAGGGGTGAATATTTGGTCGAAAATAGAAATTTGTGAACATCATATTTCGGCCAGTTATGGCTTGTGGAACATAATTCAACCCCACCTGAATGGATGAAGCTGGCATACTTGGATGTGTGTTCCCGATACTAGTATGAACCCTCTTGTTTTAGTCACCCCCGGAGTCAAAGTCCTGAAATTCCTTGAATTTAGGTGGTAGCTAATCCATTCAGGAGTATAGGAACCCTATTGGGTGGTTGGAAAAAATGGGCAATTTGTCAGATGTTATGGGTTTTCCGGAATGAAAAAACCAAGAGCTGGTACAATCTATCTCCCAGTGTCTGATCTGGCTATAGGTTGTCAAAAGATCCAATGAATCACTAAGCCTTTGGCTTTCTGGTTCGTTGAACTGCTCGTGTTCGTATAA
Source organism: Sclerodactyla briareus (assembly GCA_026419785.1). Classification (NCBI taxonomy): domain Eukaryota; kingdom Metazoa; phylum Echinodermata; class Holothuroidea; order Dendrochirotida; family Sclerodactylidae; genus Sclerodactyla; species Sclerodactyla briareus. The sequence goes on from JAODTK010001221.1 coordinate 584,804, forward strand.
CCAACCTAATCATCCAAGAAGTCAGTCAGCATCGTCGTAACTGTTGTCGTTTACCCATGAACAATGTGTAGTGAGTGTTTCCATTGGTCGCGCCAGTGCGGATTCACTTCTTTTTACACAAGCTAAATACCGTATTCTATGTGTGCTGTGCAGTGCACAGTGCATTCAGCACCTGACGTTTGTTTATTACCAAGCGTGGCTCAGCGCTTAGGCAGCCGCACTCTAGCCATTGCACCAGGGACGGACTGGCATGGCCGCACGGTGTGGGGCCCGCGAGGCAAGCGCCAATACATTTTTATCGCTCAGTCCTTTTAGGTGAAAACCGAGTATGCCACGTTAGTCCAATTTGTCACAGTAATTCACACAAATCCAGAAGACAAAATCATTAGTGACATAGAAATATTTTAGGATTTAACATTTTTTTTTATCCTACTTTAATACAAAAATACTGTCTGGTCTCAACCCGGCCTCGCCCCAAAACCCGAGGCCGGAGGCTACGAGGCCACGGCCGCAGCCTACCAGGCCGAGGCCACCAAAATTGCAAAATGGGCAAGTATGTGGAAGTAACCTGGCAATAAATCTTTGTTGTCCATGTTACATTTAAACAATCATCCGTTTGTCTTCCAGTGTGGAGAAATCGAGAAGCTCCGTTCCATAGGATTGTCAACGTCAGTCCGAATGCCTCAGAAAGTCAGTTACGATAATTTATTTGGCAGGTCATTCCTGTTAGCAACCCCAATTGAGGGTGATTGACTGATGGGATCCGTGGTGGGGTTGTTGGAATAGTGGTATATGAAGTGGCTCGAGTGGAGAACTGTATGATATGTGGAACGCATTAGGCTTGTCCATCTGGGCGTTTTGTCAATGAGCGTGACAGATGAGCATTAACACGGACTGATATAGCAATTACGACCCCATATTGTGACCGGCTATGTGGAAAACATAGGTAGATGCTGACGACCCTTGAGGTGGACAATGGAAAAATCCCAGCAGTCACAGGACTTGTTTCCCTAGGTGGCTGTGCTTGCAGCCGATGGGCGAGGTCTGGTCTCCACTTAATGGTTCCACTGGAAAGCAGTGGAGTTTCTGGGGTACTTAGGGATATCTGCAAGAGTCTCGTCTGTCCCGCAGTGGCAGTCACGTTGAACTCGAGCTCCCGCTCCTCAAGGTTCGAGAAAGTGGTCGGATCCCTGGAGGTCTCTGATAGCATTTCGGAGAGAGGCGTTAAACATGGCGGCCCCGGGGAGCAGGCGGGATTGGGTACACCCCGCCTCGGTATCATCTGAGATAGTAGGAAGAGAAGGCGAGTTTTCGCCAGTGCTAATCCGCGATCAATTATGGCCAGGGGTTCCTAGATGAGCCTTTTGGTGGGTTCCTGAAACCCGTAGAAATCAAATCGCATGCTCCTGAGTTCGGAGCCTCTTGACACCTTCAGGAGTCTCACCTTGAAAGAATGCAATGCCTATCCATAAACATAATCATTCCTTACTTTCATTGATGAATCTTCATTTCCCCTACGATTTGGAGTGATCGAGGTATGAGAAGACTCCAGGAAAAGTTTGTGCCTTCGTTAATTATCGAGACGCTTCAATGGCATCGGAAGCCATGAAAGGTCTTACCAGGTGATGAGATGGCACAGTGGTTAATGAATAATGTACATCGGGTCGACATCAAAACCTGTCGACCAGATGCCAAATGTTTCCCAGTCTTAGCTGAATGACTTCTGCCGCATCCCTTGATGCTCAAACGAGGGTGGATAATTGTTAACGTCATCGCAATCTGCACATGCAACCTTCTACAACTCATCTCAAAAGTGTTGTACCAATTTTCAAATTGTAGGAGAGGCCTAGGCCTCGGAAGCACTCAGTCTAGAAACATGGAGTGGAGGGTAAATTTGCTCCGACAAATCCTCCGAATGACACTGAATGAACACTGGATCAAGAAGAAAATTCTGGTTTTTGAATACTGTTTTCAGCTCCTCCATAGGCTGCTTACCTATCAAGCAGCCGCTTAATGGGATTACACACTGAATTATTCCCAACACAGAGACAGCATTGAAATTTTCACTTTCGGGATATGTTCGCGATACTTTCGGTCGAAATTTGGTCTCTTATTCATGAGTAGAATATTTTGGACAGATGGGTGTTGTTTGGTTTATAGGTGCATGTCCAAGAACATGATGAGAGGGGAGGGGGGAGGGGGGGGGAGGGAGGAGGGAGGGGGTTGACAATGATAATTTAACCCATTCATGGCGGCATGAGTGTTGGAGCCGAGCCTAACATGGCCAGCACCCGAGTTGTTTCGAAGTTGCTGCATGAGCTATGCTTCTGCGCTTAGTATAGGGAACCAGGCACCTTGTTTTAAAGCTGTTGAGATACAGCCTCATCCTTGCCCCGCCTCTTTGAGGGGCATCTTAATGTTTAGAAGGCACCGCCACAATCTAATGATCTATTCTCCCTGCTTGGGAGACCCAAAAAAAAAAATACAGTTTCAGTGTTGAGAATCGGAGATTCGAAATGACATATTAGGTATGCTTTGTGTGCAGACAGCAGTGAGGTGAATTTTTTTGCCTGGGATGGAGGGCTGTCTGTCTTGGTTCGATATTCATCTGAGAGATAAATTATACCGGCTTCACCTGTGGTCATATGGTAACCCGCTTATATGGTCTCACTCCCAAGGGAATGCTGTCATCGTTGTGCCTCGGTAAGCCGAAACTGTCAAAGAGGAGTTGACGGCTCGAGTATCAAAATTTGACAAATATTCAATGTCCAATCACGAGGCCAAACAAAAAGAGTCCATGTTCTGCCTATTCCTCTCCCCTATCATTTGCCGATCGTTAGGATCAAATGTCATCATCTGTCAATCATCGGGATCAGATATCTGAGTGTTTTATAACGATGCTGTCTTTGTATCTCACTTTACTAGCTACCAACAAAAAACCTCTTGCCAAGTTCTAAATAGGAATGTGAAGAAGGGGAACTCGATGTTTTCGATGGAATTTCATGACAGGAAAGGCTTGACCCTGTAGGATTACATGCTTCCTGTGATACTTCCCGCTAATCCATTAAAACGGCAAAAGGTCAATCGTGAATTCGCTTTCCTTCCCCGCATTCAGGGTTTTAGCTTTTACGACTACCACTCCTCTCAATGCCCCGACCAACCCGATTCAACCCCGAACAGCACGACGGACACCCGAACACAGCACAATATACCTGAATAACAAGTCAAGCACCGCCACCAGCAACCAACGCAATACCAGCCCAGCTACGAAAACACAGCGAGTCCTGCAGCCTGCCCCACGACACAGGCTGGCAGTCTGCAGTAACAACCCGGGTGAGTACAGGTCGTAGACATTCTGGATTACGGGGAGGGGGGGATAATCATTAGCACTGTCTTGCCATTATTATCAACAAAATAAACATGATTGACCGCCATAATCAGCATCGACTGCTATCATAATCATCACCACTGTCATAATCATCAAGACATCAGCATGATTTTGTCAATAATCATCATCGATACTAGCATAATCATCATCACGTGACCTTTGCTATTATTATCAACACTAAGCATGATTACGATCTAATCATCATCCTTCTATCATTATCATCATCCTGGCATAATTTACACAAAATAAGCATGATTACTGTACACAACTAATCATCATCAATACTAGCAAATCGCATCACTGTCTAATTACAACACATAGGCATGATACCTGTCATAATCAGCATCACTACTATCATAATCAGGAAACCACTGGCATCATTCCAACCCTAAGCATGATGCTGTCATAATCATCATCACTACTATCATAATCATCATTATTTAATTATTCTACTATCGAATCATCATCACTGGCATAATTACAACCCAGTGAGCAGGATTATGTCATAATCATCATCATCACTACTATCATAATCATCACCATAAAAGCATGATTACTGTCATAATCATCAACATCATCACTATCATAATCATCAACAACATAAGCATGATAACTGTCAAATCATCATCACTACTATCATATATCATCAACCATAACGCATGATCACTGTCATAATCATCACACATAGCATGATGACTTCATAATCAACACTTACGATCTCATCACTGCTGCCATTATCATTCACAATCATATTCATCTACAAGAAGAACTTCAGTCAAATTAAGCACTCAAATACTTTCTATTCTTGGAGAAATGTAATCATCACAATTTCCAAAAGCTGGCCAGCTGCAACATGTTTAGCCAAGGGACCTATTCCACGAAGTTCCAAATTTTGACCTAATACTATCGTTCAACAGATTTTTCTTTTGATTGTAGTTTTTGTATCTGTCAATCGATAGATTACTCAGTATGGGTAGCTTCGTGGCTGGAAAGGACATGAAGTAAGGGAATGGACTTTAATATTGTTGGAGTCACTATCGATATTGTTGGTACCAAACATTTTTGTTTGTATCACTATTCTTCCCCCCATCAGGGCTACAAGAGGGCCAGTGAACGGTAAACGAGGTGTTACTTATGGCGGGACCCTGGATGCTGGTATGGAGACTCCTGCCCGATACCTCGCACCGCCCGCCTTCAGGGGAGCCGACGCAAAGTGGCACAATGGGTGCAGGCCCCCGGGGTTAGCTCAGCCCACCCTCACCACCTTCACACTAGCTGTCCATGCGTTTCTGCATTTCCTAAAATGATAGACAGTTGAAGTATCGGCGGCGTGGTCTCGGACCCGACTTATGGTAATCAAGCCTAAAACACTCTCATGTCGCATTTGATATGCGGTTTTTGAATGCTCAATGGAAATATTGCTGGGGTTCAAGTACCCAGTGTGAGAAACCGATGGGTTCAATAGCTGACATGCAACCTTCTACGAGTGTCTGGCTCTGTGAAGGCCATTTGTGAAAAGTGGGTGTTAAGAGTTGCAAACTCAGTTGGAGGTGTTTTGAAGGTGAATACCGAATCCTGATTCACTTGGTCTGGAAAATAGAAATGAAAAGATGAGGAGGCATAGCGTGTAATGCATATAAGCACTAATGTCCTTTTATCTGTCTGTTCAGAATTTTGTTCTCCATATAAAGTCACGGTGATGACACCAGTGGGAGAGTACTCATTTTATAAAGTTTGTTTTTCCCAAGAGGAAATTTCATAACATTGCTATCTATATTTTGTAAGCTATGATTTTTTTCCTACAAAATTGGTACTGCCTGAATCAGTTAGGGCTGCAGGCAGTGTTCTAGTGGAATGGTTAATGGCTTGGTTGCGTTTGAAAAGTCGTTGCTGGTTCAAAATGGTCAGTTTCCTAAGTTATACAATATCTTAATTTTGTCAATTTTTGGTGGGGGTATTCCCTTTACATTTACTCATTTATTTCTTTATAGGTTGAAAAGGTTTTCCCTCATTCCTCCAGTTTGAATTTTTTTGGCTCGGGTTCTCTGAGGAATTGTGACCCCTATACCCCCCCCTCCCATGTACTTGGTGAAATAAAGTCTGACTAGTTATTCTGCCCATTCAGTTGCTTCCCTTCCCTCTCTCTCTCGCTCTCTCTCTCGGGCCCTTGCCCCTGAGATCCTCGTTCCTGAGTAGAAAATATACTTTGTAAGAATACACCAAACTGAGGCAAATAGTTTATCAGTTTTCATGTTAAGGGCAACACCTTCGGTAATTTTCACCTTCACTGAGCTCTATGACCGAAGAATGATGTCTAATTTTTCCCACTCAATGTTCACGTACCAACTGTGTCCTGTAATCCTGTCAATGTTGCAAATTTCGGCAAACAGCCACACATGTTCAAATTATATCTTTGTTGAAGAACTGTGGCAACCTGGGTGAAGTTATAACCGAAGGAAATCCATGATTAGCTGATTTTGGACAAATTGGGAAACTAAACTAACAGTACAAAGGCCCTGAGAGACCTAAATAATATCCTTAGCTCTACACCTAAATGATCGTCACAAAGTTGACTCTGGGTCGTGTCATTTTACTCGGACTGAGGTAGAAATGTAGAAAAGTTTGTACATATGGGCTGCATTCATTTCCAAGTATGTAGACTACCACCTTTGCCCAATGGTCACAGGCACAAAATTGACTCTGCGCGTGCGTCATTTCTACTCGCGGTATGTAGGACATGATAGAAAAGGTTGACATATGCGCGCCGGCATCTTGCCAGTATGTATTGACCTCACTTGACAATGGGGCCAGTCACAAAGTGACCTCGCCTTTGTTGTGTTCATTCTTACCGCGATTAGGTAGGCAAATGATAGAAAAGAGTTGACATTACGGGTTGCATCATTTCCAAGTCGTAGATCACCTTGACAATGGTCAAGTCACACAAGTGGCTCTGGGTTTGTCACCCTTGTTACTCGGTTTACTGCTAGGAAATGACAAGAAAAAGTTGACCATAGGCGGCTGACCACTTTCCCGCTATGTAGACTCACTTTTGACAATGGTCATTCCCAAAGTTGACTCTGTGGTGTCATTTTACAACGGATTATGTAGCAATGATAGAAAAGTTGACATACGGTGCATCATCCCAAGTATGTATGACTCACGCTTTGAACAAATGGTCAGTCACAAGTTGACTCTTGGTTTTGTCCCTTTTACTTACCTCGGTTTATGTAGGAAATGACAGAACAAGTTGACATAGGGGTGCATCATTTCCCAATAATGTATGACTCACTTTTGACAATGGGTCCGTCACAAAGTTGACTCTGTGTGTGTCATTTTACACGGATTATGTAGGAAATTATAATAAAGGTGACATACGGTGCGCATCCTCTCCAAGTATGTATGACTCACCTTGACAATGGTCGTCCCAAGTTGGACTTGGTGTGTTCATTTGAAACGGATAGTTAGGAAATGATAGAAGAGGGTGGACATTAGGGGTGCCATCATCTCCAAGTATGTATGACTCACTTGACAATGGTCAGCACAAAGGGGAACTTACTCTGGTGTGTCAGGTTACACGGATTATTTTAGGAAAAATGATAGAAAAGGTTGACATATGGGTGATCATCTCCAAGTAGTATGACTCCCTTGACACATGGTCTAGTCACAAAGTAGACTCTGTTGTGTGTCATTCTACTACAGTTTATGTAGGGAAGACAGAAGAAAAGGTTGACAATAAGGCGGTGCATCATTCTTCAAGTAGATGACGCACCTTTGACAATGGTCAGTCACAAAGGTGACTCTGTGTGTGCATTTTTACAACGGATTATCGTAGGAAATGATAGAAAAGTTTGACATACGGGTTGCTCATCCCAAAGTTGTATGACTCCCTGACAATGGTCAGTCACAAAGTTGACTCTGTGGTGTCATTTTACACGGATTATGTAGGAAATGACTAGAAAAGGTGAACTACGGGTGCAGCATCTCCAAGATAGTATGACTCAACCTTGGGACAATGGTCGTCACAAAGTGGACTCGGTGTGGGTCATTTTACACGGTATTATGTAGGAAATGATAGAAAGGGAAATACGGGTGTGCTTCATCTCCGTAGGGGCAGAAACCCACAATTTTGTTTTATTGGCGAAGCTGAGGTTAGAGATCGGAATCACCAACTTCTCCACTGGTAATCACAAAGGACTGGCCCCCGGGTGTAAATGGAAACCAATCCACTCAGGATAAGACCGATCTCATTTGAAACGTTTTTCTTAGCCGTAGAATAGATTGAATGAATTTGTCAGTGTTCATCCATGACTCTAGAACTACCCCCAAAGTGTTTTTGTTTGTTTGTTTTTCAGGAAATCTCCTGAACGTCTGATGGCAAATGGGTGTAGAGCCCTTCCCTTTTCCATGTTGATGCTAAGATGCCAAATTACGGGTTGAATATCACAGCATTGCAGTTCTCACAGTAGCACGTGTGCGCTGTTTTGATGGTAGGTTGTGTGTCCTCTAGTATTGTTTGTTTTCCTGATATGGACGTTAATTGACTGTTGACATACACATGTTTTGTTCCATTGACTGTACATACCTCCCACCAGTTCATTGAAAATGGAAAGAGTGTTGTAAGGAACACAATCTCTGGAATTCTCAACGCAAAAGAAGTAAATAGCCCTCCCTACCCGTGGAAGCTAGTTGTATAATTACTGTGTGTGAATATCACAGCACAGTGCGTACTCATGGCGTCAGTTTGTTGTTTTCAATGTTCTATCCAGGCATTTAGCCAGCCTTGCCTAGGTAGGATTGTGTGTCCTCTGTCAGTTGTTCAGTTTCCTGATATGGATGTTAATCGACCGTGATTGTAATCAGCTGTAGTCAGCTTGCAAGTTTTTTTTTGCGAGTTCCTGCATAGTACCATATTCCTAAATACCGCCCTCTACCATGAATGCCCCCAACTTTTCTCTCCGAAGTGTGGGAGCACTACTGTGACCTGAACATGACACGATTAATTGCAAGTACTGATTAATATTGAGGTGTATCAGGGTGAGCTTTACTGCAGGGGGAAATTCAGGAAATGCGCAGCCTCTGTTTTAGTTTGTACGGCAAACATTGTTTAAATGCCCATTGGTATGCATTTATGCCTCATGGTTTACATTCGACCTAACTTTAGCCTTACTGTGTGGGTTATACTGTACCTAGGCTAATTGCATTTCTGTCTTAATCTATCTTATCAGCGCCATCTCTGAATTGCCCAATAGGTATGAGATCCTCAATTCACAAACTTTGAGGTACAAGAACTTTGCAATGGAATGTCGTATCAAGACAGGGTTTCGCCCGAGGGATTCAGGTTTTCTTCCTATAGATATACATGTAGATATTTACATGACCCTTCAAAAACCCTCCAAGAGACAATGGAGACTTGATCACAAAATTGACACTTTTCAAAGGAGATGCTCTTTGCAATGTTTCTCAAACATCAACAGAACATAACAAATTGGTTATCAAAACAATGAAGCTTATAATGGAACCAACAAAGTATCTTGGCCATCCATATAGTTGCACATAGGAGATTGCGATTCTTCGGTCACTTTGCAAGACTCCCAGGTGGATGGTCCAGCAAAGATTGCTCTAAGAGAAGCACACATTGAAGACAAATGCTGCTAACCAGTTTGGGGGGAGGCCCGTACTAAGATTCGTTGGAAAATAGTCGCAATTAAAACACATTAACAGTTTCGAAGAGTCAAACAATGAAGGCTTATAATGAACCAACAAGTAGCTTGGCCCCATATAGTTGCACATAGGAGATTGCGATTTTTCGGTCACTGTTGGCATAGACTCCCAGGTGGAGTGGTGCCACAAAGATTGCTCTAAGAGAACCATTGAGACATGCTGTAACCCCAGTTGGGGCGGCCCGTGACTACGTTCTTTGGGAAGGATAGTCGCATTAAACACATTAACCAGTTTCGAAGAAGCGTGATCTTGCACAATATCAAGAACATAGATCCTTGCCACTACATCGTGATACTTGACAAGTTTATTACTGAGCATGTCGAATAGGAGGTTTGCTACCTCATTGAATGAAGCTTCAAAATGATGAAAGTAGCTGTGAAAAATAGCCTGAGCCGGAAACACGTTGAAAAAATTGATAAAACGACAATTCATGTTTATTCGTTCATTCAGGCAGGCATCGGCCAATAATGCATGCTTTGATCGATTATATCGTTTTCTGACAGGGGTGGAGGAAAAGTAGTAATTCAAAATACGACTGCAAAAAAGGACCCTGTAGTGGTGCTTTTGACTTTGGTTTGCATAGCTGAGAGCTTAGCTGAATTTTCTGAATGTTACACTTATAGAAATAGAATGTGAAATGGTTTGAATAATTAGAAGAATAGCTCTGTGCACTATAAGTGTTTTTATAAGTGAATTCATCATAAACAAAAAAAAAATGTCTTATCAAGCAATATTTCCAATTGCATTTCATTTCTAGTGGAGTCATTGAAGGAAAATGAATCTAATGTAATCATTCCATGAGAAAAAATATTGCCCAAACCAAATTTTTAAGCAAATAGGTTGTAATTTTTCATATCATCACTTTAGAAAAAGCAGCCAATTTACAGAGGTGGCGTTCAGTAGGTTAATTCTGTAGCCAGGCATTTTCAAAATTAATATTAAATTACAATGGTCACGAATAATAGTCTATTTTGCATTTTTTTTGAACTTATACCCTTTTTTTTTTGCCATTTCTATTCCTCTTTAAAATTGCTCTTTCCCATCGCGAATTTTTCAGAAAAAATAAGTCAGTTTAAACAAGTTAGGCTACAAGTGGACATGTACATGCTCGATTCAAGGTGAAACATCTGTTAGGATAGACTGCTATGTGATTCTTTTTCTTACAAGTTGATGAGAGACTCTACTGAAAGGGTTGGTATAGTGAAACAAAGCGTTAACTAGCTTATGCAGGTGGTGATTATAGCGGGCATTCAATTTCTGTTTTGTTCTGGCTAAGGGGAGACTCCCATATAGAATCATTTTTGTTTTTTTTTGTTTTTTTTTAACCAAACTCTATGCATTGTCCTCCCGGCCCGAGGTCTTCGCTGAGCTGTGTGTAAATTGGTTACATTTATGCAAGGTATTTTCAAGAGAACTTTCCTCGTATACAGGAAGCAAGCAAGCAAATATGGGGAGTTAGAACAGTTTAAGGCTATTTGAGAAGAATAAAATAAAAACCCTGTTCCATGGGAAATTCCTGTATCTTGTTTTCATTCTACTCTCTTTTTTTTTGTGGCCTTGTCTCTTCTCTCTGAGGACGCATCCCCAGTTGAGTCATACCAAGACTGTCATTGTCCATCCCTGGTGCTTCTAATCAGCCAGATCAGCTGAATATTGATAATTTGGATGAATATTGTGAATGTGGGGGAGGGGAATTATTAGATTATCCCCCCCCCCTCCCTCATGCTGTTTCATCTAACTCACTAGGAAAAACTAGAATTTCGGGCGGGTAAACCCCAGACGTAGTCCGCCCATCTCTTATTCAAGACATTTGGTGAACATGACACTGGACAATTTCGTAAAAAGAAGAATCCTTTATAGACTTGTGCAAGCTACAAAAACGTTTACATGTATATGGGTCATTCCAGAATTGAAACAAAAGGGGCCCCCCCACCCTATGACATGGATATTTCAGGCCCACCAATCAGTTTTTCCATCCATTGCTCAATCAATTTCTACTCCTTCGGAAGGACTTTCGTTGTGTGTTCTTCATTCACTGATCACCCAGTACTATTTTGCATTGAAAATATTATATACACCATCCCCGTTCTCATAAATTTATAAACAGGGGTGTCCATATTTAAGGGGACACCAAACTGTATTAAATTAAATTGCCACCCCCCACACAAGCTTTTAATTTGTTTTATGAATTGATCTGATTATTTCTGTCAATTTCCTACAGGGATATTGAACAAATATTCTTCATTTTAATGTAGTTCAGTTGTTAGGGAAGGCCATAAAACATATTATGGCCTATAGCACTTGTTAATATTGTGTGAGACCCCCTAAACCCTCTACACCCCGGACACGTGCGTCCTTAATAAGGCACATTTATTCAAGATTGACCCTTAAAACCACATTGACCACCCGACAGAGGTCAAATTCAGTCAAGGTCCCACTACATGCAGGTCAACAATTAATCACAATGGTGAAACCATCCAGCCTTCGACAATATTGGCAATTCAATTCTCCGATTTAGCCAAAAAAAGGTTTTGACCCCTAAGTGACCTAGAATGACCGTTAATGACATCGCAGTTTCTATGAAATTGTTACTCTCCGCCATGTGATACTCCACTCCTGGGAGCATTTTTGCATTCCAATGAACACGCCCAATGTTGTTGCGAAAAGGTATAAAATTGAACTGCCCCCTTGGTAACTAATACCACGTAAGTGCCCGTCGAAGCGGGAGTTGGTTTCCCTCTCTCCACTGAAGCACACAAAGGTCTATCACATACCCTAAAATGACCAGTTTCTATTTATTTTGGCCGTAACTTCTTAAATAACAACATTTATATTCAGACTGTACCTCCTTAAAAAACCACATGACCACCCGACATAGGTCAAATTGAGTCAGAGGTCACACACATGCAGGTCAACATTATACACAATGGGAACCTTCCACCTTCACAGATATTCAATTCTCCGATTATGGCCAGCGAACAGTTTTTGACCCCTAATGACCTTGAATGACCTTTAATGACATGGCATTTTTATGAAAATTGTAACTCTCCATGTGATACATTCCACTCCTAGAGCATTTTTGATTCTGATGAACATGCCAGTGCTATTGGGCCAAAAAGTACTAAAATCCTTTTTTTTACCCTACGTGCGCTTTGATGACCTTAATATGACATACGGTTTTTATAAAATTGTTACTCTCCATGTGATGTCATCCACTCCTAGAAGCATCTGGCAGTCAATGAACAAACAGTCCCAATGTTATTGCGAAAAAAGCTATTAATTAAACTTTGACCCTTTGTACTTACCAAGTCAGTGTCCGATCGAAGCGGGGTTTGGTCTCCTCATAAAGCAACACAAAGGTTCTATCACATATCCCGAAAATAACCTTTCTATTTTTTTTTGCCGGTACCACCTTAAATAAGCACTTTTATTCACGACTCAACCTTAACCACAGGACCAACCACCCGACATAGGTCAAATTGAGGTCACGGCCACACATCCGGTCAACAATTATATCCAACAATGGTCATACCTGCCCGCCTTCAACGGATATCAAATTCAATCTCCGATTATGGCCAGAAAACACGTTTTTGACCCCTAACTTACCTTGAATGACAATTATACATTAAATGACCCTCGGTGCCCTCGTCCCTATGTAAAATTCATTGGGACTATAGATAAACCCTTCTCCAAAACCAAGTTTCGCAAAATCAACAACTTCAATAGATCGCATAATTTATGCCAATTAGACTACTAATTAGCATATTCATGCCAGGAATTGATCGTTCATGTACTGCTTCATAGTTTTATATACCCTGAACGGCATCACCAATGCATCTACCGATCAAGAGATATCTTTACCAAGCGTCCTCCAGGCCATTGTCATTAAATATGAATTGAATGCAATGAAATGGTCTTTTGGGACGAAAGTTGGATGCACATTCGGCAACTCTTCAAAGCGCACCTCCACAAGAAGTCCCACATGATGGCTTTCCACCCGGTTCAGGAGATACTAACCGTCACATACGGACGGACAGACGGACAGACAGACAACAGACAGACCACACACAACAAATTGACCACTATGGTCTCTCCTTGAACACAGTTCAGGCGGACAAAAAAGGGTTCCTGTACATCCCATAAGAAGTTACACACCCAATTTCAACTGATCAGACGCAACCATTCTGGATTTATGGTGTTTACAAAAAGTTTTCAGACTTTGACCTCTGGTGACCTCAAATGACCTCTGACCTGACCCCAAAACAATATGGTTCATTAACTCATCATTGTGACACCCAAGTATGACCGAACCTACTCAAGACCTGATCAAGTTTCATCAATGTTTCAAGCTGGGTGTCACAACACAACACACACACACACGACTTGACTGCATAGATTTCCTCTGGCCTTCCTCATATGAAAATAAAAAATCAGACTTGGTTTATCCATAGGATAATTATTGCCTTCAAATTATTTATAATTGAGATTATAGCAGGCGAGTTGCATCCACCAGAAACTACCCTTGGAAAGGGATCAAAGAAAAGATCAAATCAAGGCCATTCAATTTCACGCTTCTTGCCCAGGGTATATAATATATTGAAACTATTCTCCTGGACTGGCAGTCCCCAAAACGGAAACAATCGACATTGATTACTCCTCTCCATCGTGGCAATCGTTCAATCGTGTCTATAAGACACGTTACATTGTAAATTCAAACTTTTGGGAATCATTCTGTGACCGAGCGAGACCCTACTGCTGACAATTGTTATAACATTTAACACCAACTGAAAATTCCCCAACAAACACTAAAATGATTAGAATTGAAGAGGACCACGACAATGTATATTCCACTAGGAATATTCCATGAATGTCTACCACTTCAAGGCTAGTTTGCATGGGGGACAAGTTGATCAAATGACAAACTGTGGTTTAGTCAACCCATCACTGGAATGTTATCAGTTGGTTGTCAAAGCTTCAGCATCTGATCAGATTTGTGTTAGATTACTTCTTAGTCACCTATTTCAATCTGCGGTCCCAGTAACGGATGATCAAGTACGGGAAGGAGACTTAGATAAATGAAAAAGCCTTCCAGTTTATATTAAACATTTACACCTATCCACCCCGCCCCAACCCGGCGATGTTAGGGGTAACCATTTTATCCATACACAGATCAAAATGCGCTCTTTTCGATCTTGTGTATACCGTATATACAAGGTCATTTGATATGATCATGCCTTTGAAGACAAGTACATTGAGACTGAAATTCATACAATTGAAAATCTTATGCATGGAGCAATTTTAGTCAAGCTAGTGGAGAAAGCCATAACCATCACGGATGCAAGCATGATACGGGGGAGTTGCCATAAAGACAGATGATAGAGGGCCCGCGTCCTGGTGGGAAAAGACGGGGGGTCAAAAAATGCATTTCACTGGTCTTGAGAAGTCATATATACGGTATACACAGAATAGAACGCAGCAATACACAAACACTCGGGAAGATGAAAGCAGAACAAAAACAGTACGGATTAGATGGATTAAAAGTTTTATTCCAACAAATGATCACAACTAAACAGAACCCCGCGGCCAACATGGCCGATATATTTCATACCACCCCTCACACATCAAAATCAATTCTATTATTATTAGTCTCATTATTACTCTCCCCCTTCCAATGTAAAAAGACTCCTCCATGTACACTTGGAAGGCACAAATGATAAATATATAGACTCCACGGATTCAGAACGTTGGGGGTCCTGTGATACATGCACTGCCGCCGCCACCTTGCACAGGGCGTATAATAATATGGAATAGTAGTGGTAATCGAGACCACCCCACAAGTATAGTTTGAAAAGGGGGCTCTGGGTCACTGACGGCTGTTATGATGTATAAATTATAATCTGAATATTGCAACATCAGAGTCATGATATGGAACATGAACCTTTTGTCATGTGATCCCGCGCACCATGAACTAAATACCAATCCAAGAAAGAATTCAGTTTGAAAACATTTCCAAATTAGACATTCAGATGTTTAGAAGGTTGGATTAGTCTGTTGAGTACATTTTTTATGTGACACAGGAGGGGGTACCGGCCCAGCTTTAGTCTCCGCTGTCTTTCCGCACCCTGCCAACTGGAGTTCCTTTTTCCAGATTTTCCTATTACAGTTGTTCCAAATGCTATGAAATCGTTCTAACAAATCAAATTCGTCCCTAGATTGCACAGCAAGCTTCTACCTTGCCGAGCTGAAAAAAACTGTACACGTATGGTGATTTAAACTTCTCACATCTCATAACAAAAATAGCTGATGATACTCCAGGGGCATTACATTTTAAAGAGGGGGTGATGGTTAAAAAAGGTAATTAACGGATAATCGAGTACGACGATCATCCATCACCAAATGAACCAGTTCTGGTTTATGAACATACTCCACAAAGTAAGTTTCAAGGGTATTACGCCCACAAATGTATTCTTTAGAGTGGGATCATTACGGTGTTGACGATCCCGGGAACCAAAACTGATTCATCCATTTCTACGTCTCTTGTTGTGCATATATGTGGAGGAATTGCAATTTTGTTCTGTAGACATTTCCATCGGGGATTTTTCAAAGATTGTTCTACACGCTGTTCAGCGTTTCTCCAATGTTTGCACTGAGTGACCTTCAACACACAAACATTCATTGTCGTAACATAATAACAGAGAACTAGCTTTGTGAGACTTCCCTTTCCCTAATATCCATTAGCTAGAGTATTTACTAAAAACTAGCCCAAACCAAAATATAGGACTTCACACTCATTCTTCTTTTGCCATTATAACATTTCAAGCCCATGATGGCTAAACACATGCCCCTGCACACTGTGTAACTACAGGTCCACCAT
Organism: Sclerodactyla briareus; assembly: GCA_026419785.1. NCBI lineage: Eukaryota > Metazoa > Echinodermata > Holothuroidea > Dendrochirotida > Sclerodactylidae > Sclerodactyla > Sclerodactyla briareus. Next base: position 600,787 of record JAODTK010001221.1, read on the forward strand.
ATGCCAATTAGTAAATAAATTCCTCATGTGACAATAAATCATGCAGCTGTTCAATAAATGTAGAGGTAACTCGTGTCGCTGCCAATGTGACGTTTTGTGGGTAGATCACCTCATTCGACCTATTATTACATATTTTCCAAAAATTTTGTGTTCGATACTTTGATCCTGCAGGCATTACTTCATATTACTATTAAAAAAAAAAAAAAAGCGATTCCCTTTCAAGACTAAACACAACTTTGCATGCATAGCATTCAGAACATCATATACGCAATCATGCTGCCAAATTAGCCAGACTCGTGCATTCAATAGTAATTCGAAAAATAATTTCATATAAATATGTCTACAGGTTTTTATCGTTGCATTCAATTGTGTTTTTTGGAGAACCATACCGCAGTTAGTTTTGCTCGCCCTTTCCACTGTGTTGAAGTCTCTTAGCATATCTTGACTGAACTGTATGTTCATGTCATGGTGAGGATATACCATGGCGATATCAAATCAAAACCGTTTATGGTGACGTCACGCAAATGTCGCCATCGCTTTTTTTGGCCAGTTGCTACCACCATATGCGATTGCCCCAACTAGTCAACACAAGCATGCTGTGCTCTCATTTTTAATGGGGTTACACTAACGAGGCACACATATCCCATGTACCCGACTAAACTGTCACATCTTGAGAGAGACAACACAGTAGTGGAGCATATTGAGAAATACATAAAAGCTTTATAGCACCAGTGAATTTTAAACACTGCTCCTTCTACAACGTAGTGCCTTCTCTCACATAACACCACTAAAAGGTGAAAAGCAAGGGCAAAGAAGTGCCCCTCCCCCCGGCCCACATACAATACTGTAGGGTCACTTCTACTTTTAAAGCACATAACTCATCAGAACCTGTTCAGCACTGACCAGGTCTATGGTTCTAGTGGTCATGCATGGGAGCATTGACGAGACCTCTCCTAACCTCATCTGAGGTTGAAGCTCCAATCAATCCTGCAGTAGAGTGACCCATTCATGCAGCTTAGGAGGGGGGGGGGGGGGGGAGGATTTGCCTTAGTGTCAGCATTGTATTGTAATCTCCTATAGCGCAGGTTCTCTTGATCAGTCTCTCTCTTTACTGTTTGCTGATTCAATTCACTAACTTCTTGGGTACCTTATTTTCCTGAGTGTGGGTAATCTTTATATAATTTCTTTACAATACGTGTGAAGTGAGAAATCATTCTCACATGCGCGGCCACTTTGTTCACCCTTTCTACCATGTTGAGCTCCAATGTCGTAACAAAGTAAATCTTTCATCTCCAGCTCTCATTGCGAATCCTGCAAGCGACTCAAGGACTATGTATTTTATGCATTCAGCATGGAATTCAACAAATACTTTCATATTCCTCCCATCGAGTTACTGGCCAAATTTCAGTCGGGAAATTGTGCACAAACAGTTTCTCACTTCATTCCTCACTTCAGTTGCTTCAGGAAATGGAGATAAAATTTAGACACACTGCTCACTGGCGGTGTTCCTGTTTTTTATGTATACCTTCCGTCTCTAAATATGAAATGAATGAGAATAATCGAACCTGAACCCAGGCTATAGTAGACTCCCATTCCCCCACACTTATAGCAACTATCAACATATTCTTGCTATGGTGAAATGGCCATAGAACCATGGGAGTCCCTGCCTTACAAACCTCTCTGAAGATGTCATTCATGTACATTGTTGAGTCTAGCAATCATGTGGAAAACCATCATGGTATGACATAAACTCAATCAGTCCACCATAGGAATGAATGCCCTCTTCAGTTCGCTCTATACAAATTTATCCTTCTTGTTAACTTTTATTCGTTTTTTTTTCTTGTTTCAGAAAGTTATTTTTCTGGATCAATCAACTTATGCATCTAAACTTGAAGCAATCTACAGTAATACATTAAAATAGGGAATTTTTTTTGGCAAACTGCTCGCATGCAAAACATAGTTCACCAAATACTATAACAATTACCAATGTGGGACATAGCAAAAGAAGAAATATTCCCCCTTTCTACGAGTATAGAAAGGGGGAATCGTCTGATTATATTGCGTACAAGGTTCTCTGAACCAAATAAACCCCCACAGGTTTAGATGCGCAGCATACCTGTTGAGTCCGGGGAGGGGGGGGGGGGGGGGGTTTACACTGTGGGTTATGGCCGATAGTATTTTCTCATCTGTATGCAGCTACACCTTTAGAATACCCTTCTCTCCATGGATTCCTCGCCTGTGGAAGTTCAGAATGATTCAATGCCTCATGTGCTTAATACTATATCTTAGGCCTACCCAGTTTTCTAATACACATACTTTGTGCCTTTTTTTTCAAACCTTTTTTTCCCTTCCTCCTCTGCGATCTCAGAGAGTTCTCAAACATTAACAATCATGCACAAAGTCGTTTCGGCATTACATTCGCTGCTACTGCGCACCCTAATCAACTAATTAAACTGTAGGACAGTATACTACATCTGTTCACACAGTGTCACTGTGTTAATACTGAAGTGTTTAATAGTGGAGTGAGCCCCAGCCATATGTAGATGACCCCCCCCCCCCCCTCCTGGGAGGCCAAGGAACCTGGATACGGCAGCTGGTCCTGCCAATAAACATGGTACGGAGTGTAACACTTCCATTCGAAGGGTCACAAGGCATGGAAATGCTGCAGAATAGGCTTGTTTGCCATTTAATTAAGTTTAAAATAAATCTAAAGCCACACTTCAGCACATATACATAGAAGAACGAGAGTGCTGAAAAAGTTCAATTTTGAAAACGGAAGCACTCAGAAGGTTAGTCAAGTCTGATTGACAGAGTGCATGAATGTTATGTGTTTTTTTTTCTACTCTTGGTACTTCTGTGCAGTCTCAATATACCTCCTGCTGGATACTGCAGAGGTCCTCAGCAGTAATCCTCGCATGGGGGTGACAAATGTCAAACTGATCAACAAAATAAAAATAGTATGGGGTTAAAAACAAAATACCCAACCGTGTAAAAGCCATCCTTTGAACAGAAAGCCTCACTTTCTTCTGGGAAATGAAGAAACTACCTAATATTATTAAAGCATTATCAACTCCTTTTTTATATTTGAGCATAAACTTAGTGAAACAATTGGCCTTTTCATTATTTTATTCAACATTCAGAATTGTCAATCCTCAGTTCTTCGCACTTCGTACTACTTTCTATATTTACTCGACTTGTTCTACATCAAAGTGCCTGGGGGAAATTCTCTCAAAATGTAATTCCCTTTGAATCTTGGGATAAGGGATCATGACATGGCAGTGCATCAACACATTAACGGTTGTACCGTTTTGTGTCTATGACGGTCTATAGTACAGAACTGAGTATTGGATTATATCATTGTATATAGTCCTACACGGGGCAACTCCCCTGCCACCTCGTCACATGAGGGATGACCTTGAAGATTCCACAAAAAGTAGGGGGGGGTCATAAGATATGATACCCCAACGCAGAGTTAGCTCCTGGTTCCACACTGGGGGTCAAAACCCGTGGCCCCAGGCCAGGCCCGTTTGAAGATTCTCTGCGTAAATCTGATGCAACCCAGTGAATCTTGAAGAAACTAAACTAGGGAGGGGGCCTGATGGACGAGAATCCATCCTCCCTGCAAAGGACTGGTGGCTCCCCTTGCACTCCGGAAAAATTGGTTGTCATGCCTTCTGCAGGCAACTGCTTGGATGGCTGTATGTAGTCAAGGCATTAAGGTCAGCCACTGTACATTCATTCTCACGATCACTTAGTGTAGAGTTGGTTTGTCAATGGCAATTAATGTCACCTGTCAGCCACTGTACATTCATTCCTCACAATTCAATTGAGTGTAGCGTTGGTTGTGAAGGCATTAATGTCGCCTGTCAGCCACCGTACATTCATTCTCATGATTTGATGAGGGTAGAGGTTGGCTGTCCAGGCATTAATGTCGCCTGTCAGCCACCGTACATTCATTCCCATGATTTGATGAGGTAGAGGTTGGTTGTGAAGGCATTAATGTCGCCTGTCAGCCACCGTACATTCATTCTCACATTCATGAGTGTATAGGTTGTTTGTCAAGGCAAATGTCACCGTCAGCCCACTGCACATTCATTCTCACGATTCATGAGTTTAGAGGTTGGTTGTCAGGCTTAATGTCGCCTATCAGCCATTGTACATTCATTCCCATATTTTGATGAGGGAGAGGTTGGCTGTAGCAGTATGTCACCTGTCTCCACCGTACATCATTCTCACGATTCAATGAAGTGGGCAGGTTGGTTGTCAGAGCAATAATGTCGCCTGTCAGCCACTATACATTCAGTCTCACGATTCAATGAGTGGAGGGGATTGGTTGTCAAGGCTTAATGCCGCCTGTCAGCCACTGTACATTCATTCTCACGATTCAGTGAGTGTAGAGTTGGTTGCAATGCTTACTGTCGCCTGTCAGCCGCACTCTTACATTCATTCCCATGATTTGATGAGGTAGAGGTTGGCTGCCAAGGCATTAATGTCGCCTGTCAGCCACCGTACATTCATTCTCACGATTCAATGAGTTCAGAGGTTGGTTGTCAAGGCGAATGTCACATGTCAGCCACTGTACATTCTGTCCACGATTTTCAAAAAAAAAAAAAATGAATGATTAAAGAGTTGGTTTGTCACGGCATTAATGTCGCCTGTCAGCCACCGTACATTCATTCTCATGATTTGATGAGGGTAGAGGTTGGCTGTCATGGCATTAATGTCGCCTGTCAGCCACCGTACATTCATTCTCCCGATTCAATGATTGTAAGGTTGGTTTTCAAGCAGAATGTCGCCTTTCAGCCACTGTACATTCATTCTCACGATTCAATGAGTGTAGAGGTTGGTTGTCAAGGCATTAATGTCGCCTGTCAGCCACTGGTACATTCATTCTCACGATTCAATGAGTGTAGATGTTGGTTGTCAAGGCCTTAATGTTTTTGGCCTGTCAGCCACCGTACATTCATTCTCATGATTTGATGAGGGTAGAGGTTTGGCTTCAAGGCATTAATGTCGCCTGTCAGCCACCGTACATTCATTCTCACTATTCATGAGTGTGAAGGTTGGTTGTCAATGGCATAGATGTCGCCTGTCAAGCCACTGTACATTCATTCCCATGATTTGATGGGAGGGTAGGGTTGGCTGTCAGGCTTAATGTCCGCCTGCCCACCGTCACATTCTTCTCACGATCAATGAGTGGGGGGGGGTTAAAAAAAGCAAAAAGGTTTGTCAAGCATTAATGTCGCCTGTCCGCCACTGTACATTCCTTCTCACGATTCATTGAGTGTAAAGGTAGTTGCCAGGCATTTATGTTCACCTGTCGGTCACCTTACATTCATTCCTCCCGATTAATGAGGGTAAGGGTGTTGTTCACTCCTCAATACCCAACATTTTGCCAAGTTTCCCCCGCCCCTGGAAGCATTCAAGATCCTTGCCCTCCTCTACGACAGGGGGAGACACATGACATACATTACCCATAATGCAGCCAGAGGCAGTTTTACTTGACCAAACCAGATCGGTAGCCCGTCATGCCACGCGGAAATCGTGCCTGTCCCCTAATATCTGAACTAGAAACCGTACAATCCATATGCAGGGTCTCATCTGGCCACCCATGACCCATTAGAGTAACAAGAAGAAAAAAAAAAAAAAAAACACAAAAAACAAACAAAGACGGTCGATGTTTAGCCACTCTGTAGGGTCAGTGCCCATGGTAAGACCCAATCAATGGAAAGGCGGGTTTTTTCCCCACTATAGAGGGCGCTCTGCAGTCTGGAAGCATGCAGGTTCCTCAGTAGTATTCGTCGTAATCGTCCAGCCCGTCATTAACTCGAGGTTCTGGAACTCGACCCGGTCGCGAGTCCCGCCTATACCCCGAACCCTTGCAGAACTGCGATGCCCTCCTGCGATCGATCGTGATGACTCCAACGTCGCCCCTGTGAACAAAAAGGGAAAGGTCATTCATGATAGCATGATGATTGATGACTCATCACTAACGCAGGTTCCCAGACCTGTTAACGCATCCCACCAGTGGTACATTTGGATTTCACGGTGGTACACAGGGTGGGTACCACAGTGTTGGCTCCATTTTGTTATTTCGCATACTATTTTATTCTCCCTCATGCACTTGCCTGAGAAGTTTCACTTCTAATGATGCTGAATTGCACCAGATTGCATATGAAGGTACTTATTATCAAAAATGACAAAAGGGGAGGCAGATACCCCCTCACATGGACCCTGTCTCTCCTCGTCTACAATCTGGGTGCTGCTTTTTGGCGATGGGTGGTCATCAAGAACAATCCCTCCACTGACTGGAGCTGACAATATTTTCCGATAAATGTTTCTGACATGCTATTCAGAACAAGAAATGCTAATTAAGAGATAGTTTCAAAGGCGAAAAAAACGTTCCTAGATGCAAACTCCTGGCATCTGGGAGCTTCAGTAGTAGGTTGAGTCTCGTCTATCGACATGCTCAGTGATCAATCTCCGCCACGTCTCACGGTCGTGGCCACAAGGTTTATTCTTCCTCGAAACTGTCAATGTTGATGTCCCTGAATTGCGATTTGATTTTTCTGAGCAAAGTAGTACAGTCTCGCAACTGTGCTTATTGTCGGATGTCCGCAATGCTTCTCTTAGATGATCTTCGCTGGAGCTTCTTCTTGGAGTCCCCCCCCTCGCAACGTACCAAAAAATCTCAAACGTCTATGTGCTACTACGGAAGACCAAGGGATTAGATTGGTCACATCATAGAGTTCGTCGTTGATTCCCATTGTTATTAGTCCATTTGATGTTGAAAACATTGCTGAGTAGTCTCCTTTGGAAAGTGTCAATTTTCGTGATCAAAAGATTCTTCGTTGAACCCCACAGTTCCAATTATACAGAAATACTCTTATAAGGGCATCGAAAATCCTGGAGTTTTGGAGCCTTTGGGCCAAAAAAATTCTTGTTCGCCCCGCGCCAACCTATGGTGTCGCTCCGCTTGGATAGTAAAATACAGTGGTTACTTAGTGCACACGACAATGTGGAATGGTAACCCCAGTTTGGAAAAGGTTGGGAAACCCTGATCTAACACATGCTACACAGTGAATGTCTCCATTACTCAAGAGGGAACCAGTCTTTCCTCATTTGCTGGTAATCATCCAAATTTTCATCAAATGTCACCCCGAGATACACCCCACCACACTGCGTAGCTGCCTTGACCACGGGCACTGGGTCACCATTTTCACGACAGAATGTTTGAGAAAGCCCCTGTTGACGTACAAGAACATACACGGTTCAGAACCAATTGATCGCAGATGTATGATCGACTGCGGTACCGCCAGGTGAACACTTGGGATCCATCTTACAAGCTACTACCACACTTCCCCAATGGAGTCTCAGGTTATCCTGGTTACTCTCCAAAGTGGCTGCTTCTCATCCAGGCAGAACAAGCTACATCCCCAGCGGCTGTTGAAAAACATTATGTTCCCATTTGACACCACAGTAATGCATAACCGTAATGAGGTGGCCGCGATATGCATCAAGTCCTAGGGTATAGGTCTTAGTCTTGTCTTGTTGGTATAATCTTCATTTCAACTGGCTTTTATCCAACAGACCAGACAAGCTGCTATATCAATGTCATGTTTACATGGTATTTTTGCTTCCAATACTGAAGCAACAATCACACCAGTGATAGGAGACCCTGCTTTGTACATGTTTTTTAAAGATTGTGAGACGTAACACATGAATGTTTGTTCAGTTCAGCAGAATAGTTGGTGTGTGTACCGGCCAAGAAACAGCAGTTAATCCTGTTTTAAACGATACCATAAGCCTGTTACACAGTGTCTGTTAAAGTTCCAGGATAGCACAAGTCCTCCCATTTAGCGTTAGGTGACTGGACTGGATGAGTTCATTATGGTAAGTATCATTATACCCCCGCGACATGAGTAGTGTCCCAGGCATTAACTTTCCACTCTTTGTAAATTGATCTTAAACTTGGAACACATAGTTCCTTAGAGGATTCTCGGATGAGTTTCTAAGTGGGCATCACTGCATGTCCTCTGCCTCTATTTCAGGTTTCCCAAAGAAGTACTGAGGTCCCCAATTGAACGAAACTTGGTGGGTGGGGTCAAGTTGGTCCAAAAAACCTGACATTGACTGCAAAGTCGGTGGAGGTAAAATTTGTGTTTTTTTTTTTTTTTAAATACAGAGTGGTCCCGAATAGCATGACATTGACTTCAAGGTCACCAGAGGTCAAATTTGTGTTGTTTTTCCACAATTTTTTCGAACTTCATCAGAATCGAACAAAACTCGTGAATTTGGACTGTTTGTTGTTCCTAAACAACACGATGGTCAAGTCAGATGGACGCTGGGATACAGTCAGCAGTTGACCACCTACACATGTCTTGTTCTGACTTGCAATGTTTCATAGAGGCAGAGTAAATTATAGTGAGTCATACACTCTGACTTGCCATGTGTCTTGACAAGCAGGGTTCATTGTAGGCGAGGCGTACAGCCTGACTTGCCACTGTTTCATAGCGGCTGTTGAAAATACGACGGTCAGGGAGCATGACTTCAGGGAACTCAAACCTCAGAATGGACTCCAGCCGATACAAGCGCGGAACGGAACAAAGCAAAGCACGATCTGCTTGTCCGAGTTATGTAATGTTCTGTTATATTAACGTCAATGCACTCTTGTAGCAAGCAAACTACAAGAGAATATGAATAGTAAATTGCCCAAATTATAGTGACATATGAATGAAGAATCTCTGGACATCCCTTCCTGCTAATGCATGATGGCATTATTTTGCTGTGCTGAGTCCATGGGCCCCTTCTGCATTTTTCCCCAATTATTAGCTAAACACCAGCCCGAAGGAACAGATCTTGAGGACTGATTGGAGTCTGAATTTGCTCTGTGAGAGCCACTATTTCTTATCCATTGATGAGGACAGATTCAGGCATTGAACCAGATGATGATGAGCTGGGAGTCGGGACCCTTCAGCCTGAGGGTACTCTAACACACTGTGCAAAGGCATTCGGCATCTTCTAAATGATAGACACTGCACAAACCTCCCTATAACCACTTGGTCAGGTGAGCAGAGAGTTGAGGACGATATGATGGTGGCCAGTCTCTGGCCTTCGTGAGAAACCTCTGCCTTCTACAGGCAGAGGTACTCCTTCTATGGAGGAGTACTCCCTTGTACACTCCTCAAGGGGAAGCCAGAATGGGAACAGAATTCCCAAACAAGGATTGGAGGTTGGGGACAATGTAGATTTCGAAGAAACAGGGGGATAATCGGAAAAGCCTTGACTAAAACATGACCGACAGTGACGTCTCAATCACTATTAATAAAGACAACATGGTCTGTCATCACCATGAAGGAGATTAACATGAATGAGGATAAATCGCCCCATGCCAATATTTCTCGGATTTGCGTAGGGAAAAATTGATGTCCCTATCTGCTTGAACCCTGACTTACAAACCTTATGCAAATATCCTGAACACAAACCCCCACAACACACAAGTCCATTCTTAACCCGCGTAATCCGCTAGTGAAGACCAAGACCTAGGAAGAACTGTTTTTGTGAATACTGGGATCGTTGCGAGGCGTCACTGGTACCCTTTGCCATCTTTCTTCCACTCCTGAATAACGCACATTTGAATGTCAGAGCATCACTTTAACAAGGCAGGTGCAATTTTGAAAGCCTTTTATAAGACTGACCTGGAAATTGACTATCACCATTCCCGTCCCACATTTTGGAGATGTCCTATTTAATGTGGTTTGTCATAACTGCATTTTGGTGGTGACAACCACCCCCCCCCCCCCACCCATCGCAACCTTCAGGAACGACTCCACCCCCCCCGAGATGACCCCCCATCGACCTGCCTACTGGGTACATCAGCACACTCCTCACCATCAGTAGAGTTTGTTCTAAGGAGAATCCTTGTGTCCTCAAGGTTTTCCCCGACTATAGGTCTCCAACCGCACCCATCTGTCCAGCCTTCTCCAGCCCTTGAACGTGTCCCTCCCCGCCAAAACCATTCCCGTGTCCTGGGATATCTTCATCAAAATACCGACCTGGAAGGAAATATGATAAATTGCTTCTCTTTAGAAAAGGAAAAAATATGAAGAAGCTCAAATGGTTTGTTTTTGCAACCTGTTAATGATGTTGAAGCAGGTTATGTATGACTACCTGTAAAAATGCTAGAAGTGCGGAAAGCAACATTCATTCAAAGCAAGTTATCTGTTTTTTTTTTATAAAATAAAAAAAAATCTTAACTACAGTTGGGACAAGCCAGTTCAAAACATGGTTTCAATCACCACTTCCAAAACATGCCTAGTTTGGTATAGATAGTTTGAGGTGCAATGACAGGGTAACCTGCTTGGGCTTTGATTGATGAGTAGCATATGCAAGGCCCTCCGTAAGGGGAGAGAAGCAGCAGTGTCAACGTGGGTCTTCAATCATGGTCTGCTACCTTCAAGGCTAATCGGAGTATAAAAACTTACCAGACCCTATCCCATAGGTTCACTGTCTGTAAGTTGGCGAAACACATGGAGACTGGAAAATAATCATCAATGATATCGAAAAGAATTCCATCATTCGATACCCCCTCATCTACAAGAGGAACTTCAGTCAAAATTACAAAGCAATCAAATTTCTATTTTCTTGGCGAGAATGGTGTCAGTCCCATGACTTTTTCAAAAAGCTGGCCGGCCATAGCAAATGTATTACGGTTCGGTCACAGGGACCTATTCCACAAATTACAAATTTGACCTAATACTTTAGTTTCAACAGACTTTTTTCCAATTGTAGTTCTTGTATCAGTCAATACAATAGATTACCACGGTATAGGTAGCTTCGTGGGTGGCAAAGGACACTGAATGAATGTGAATGGAACTTTTTATTTGTGAGGGAGGTTGATACTCTAGAAAAATTAAACTATACGTAAACATATAAGGGAGACAAATATCGAGCAAATCCTGAATGGCTACTCCAAATTGCTTTATTAGTAGCATCGCCATATACCACTCTGCAGTACTGCCGCATTATGCCACCTCTTTTGATCCGTACATCGACGGTACTTGGCCTACTTGTGCGTTCCTTTCCATTTCTTCCCACCAATATCCAGGAGGTAAGTGGCTTCGCTTAATAATGGACCTTAATCCGCGCCAAATAACCATCGTAATTACTATGTATTGGAATTCCCTTTGAGTTTAAACGCTTTGATGGACCTTGGCAACTGAAATTAATGACCGATGAGTTCTCTTCTTCTCCTGGATAAATTTGACGTTTTGATAGACCCTCCGCGTAGTTCTTGGCCTGTTGAGCCAATTGTCTCGCCTCCATAGAGACATCTACCAACTTGAGGATCTTGGATTGTAGTCTCTGTGAGGGCAAGACAAACAACCCACATTTTGTTTTGTCAGTCTGTGGGTTAGTACAGACAACGACAGATTTGGACAGTTCTTTGATACTCCCACATGTGATAGATATTAGCTTCATGGTCTGGAATACAGATACTTCTCTTCCCCCTTGGGGCCACCTAAACTATCAGTCCAGATAATAAACTGGACCACTGCTGGCCGGTAAATGCCTCTGAGCGTTTAAGTCACAACATTTGGGCAATCTATGGGGTGACAATGTCAATCTCATCTAGATCAAGATTAGTCTTGCATTAGGGAACAAATTTGTTGTAAACCCTTCTTGCAGCTGGATTGTTCTTATCTGGATACACAAAAAATAGCAAAAGCCCGGACTGACTGTAATAACGTCTTGTCCAAATTAAACCAAACTGGGCGTGGTTCTGGAGAAGATAACATATTTAATTGTCAAACTGCTGAACATCAATCCTCGATGTCACTGTGATAACAGCTGTTCCGGTCCCACCTCCAACATATTTGAATATTCGCAAACCGGGGGTGTGTTCCCCTGTCAAGTTGTTGGTGATTGGCTTCATCCAATTTCGGAAGCAGATTTGGTTGGACAAACTATGATACAAACCAAGCGATCGAGATATGTGTGCTCGTGATGTGCCTGCAGACAGTCCTCAAGTGGTGTACATACGCCAGGTGATCTTGAATATCAAGATCATCGTCTTAACACAAGACTGGGCAGCACGAAATTCCATGACGCAAGGTTTTGTGGGTAGAAAAAGAGTTTGTTTGGCCAAACCCAGCCAGAAGGCACTCCAATGTTTCCTCGCAGAATTATAGACATATTTTGACACCTTTGACCCACAAATGACTGTCACCTTCGTAGGGACCCAGAGTAGTTTAATTCACCCGGTTGATATGATGAAATTCGATAACTTTGTGGAAACTAATGCAATAGCATGTCTCGGTCATGTGGTGACCCCATTCCAAAGCTATTCACGATTATTCTCTGACAGCTACATGAAAGCTGCAAGATGCCCTTTTCAAATCAACCCAGTAAGAGGTTTTGGTCTTGGCATCGTCAATGTTTCAAAAGCCCCCCCCCCCCCCCCCCATCTGCTGGAGTTAGATAGTGTATAGTAAGACACCAGTGGTGTCTAACCAGAATTTTTGAGCTGTATGTTATGGAGCGATTGAGTGCCGTCACCTTTGGAACATCTTTGTGACAGGCAAGGCCATACCACAGGCCATCTGATACACTCGGCCAATAGGACCTGCTTGACAAGGCCCTGGCAAAAAAACCATGATCATATTGACTTAATCATACATATACACCTCATACCAGCATGTCGTTACCTAGGTTCTAGCTCCTAAATAGGTGGCAGAACGGTAGAATGGTATCAGTGACACTTCACAACCAAAATATTTCTGGTTCGAGAACCTACTAAATATGTGGAAGAATGGTAGACTGGTATCAATGACACTTTCACCAAATATTCGTGGTTGCAAATGCCAGCAGTCCTCAGACCAATATTTCCCTGGTGGTTGCACTTGCAGTTGTGGAATGGGCGAGGTCTGGTCTTCCCTTCATGGTTCCACTGTGATGCAGTGATTTTCTGGGTTACTGGGATTTATTAGAAAGGATACTGCAATAAGGTTCTCGTCTGTCGGCGTGTGAGCAGTCACGTTGACCTGACCCTTCCGCTCCTCCAGCTCTGCGAAAGTGATCGGGCCTGAGTTCACTGATATTCCTTTCGGATCAGACCGTTAAATGGCGGTCCCGGGAGGTAGGTATTGGTTACAAACCCCTGGACTCGTTATCATCTGACCACTAGTCGAGAATGAAGGCGAGTTATCGTCGGTGCTCATCCCGATCACTTAACGCCAACATCACTAGTTCCTAGATGAGCCTTATTTGACTCCATGGACCCCTAAAATTAAATCAAATCAAATTACCCTCCTAGACCTCGGGTCAGAGCTCTGGCAACCAGGTATTTTATTCGCCTCTGTTCGGTAAATATACTTACTTGATCAAATATATCTTACTGGCTCATCTCAGTCTTGAAGTCGCAGACCCTGCCAGTATGGAGCCCCCTCTATGTTGGGGGCCGGTCGTTCGTGATGTACACTGGACGCAGTCTCAGCCACCTTACGGACGTAGTTGTGTCTCTTCTCCATCCGGAGGCGGGCGAAACGGAGGCATACTGACCACCACGACCTGGTGTAGGTGAGAAGATGCTCTAGTGAGCCCCTTTTTTTTCATTTTTTTCATGGATTACCTCCAGGCATGAAAGACCCTGGACACTGCACTACTATCAGCTAACCTCCACAAGGGTGGCCAGGTATTTCGATGCTACTTGTGGCGCCGAACCGATTGTGCGGATTCATTTCTGCTGTCCTTTGTGAGGTTTTGGGTTCGATTTCACGTTAAAGTCATCAGTGTCACATGGAAAGGAATGGTGTCAAGGGTCCAATGCTGACAATCATGAGACACACACTGCACGAATTGTGGAGTGGAACCATTGGATTACTGGCTCTGTTCTTAAAGTTGTGACCGTTTGCAAGTTAACGTTACCCTTCTCCCCCACTCTCATTTCAGCCTATTAGCCCTATTCTGTCATATTCCCCCAACTCCAACCCCTCATCCCCCCCCCCACCCCAGTTGATCATGGGGAGTCATTTGGAGGATTGGTGTGCAAAACCAATATGAGAACTAGTTAACCCACACAGAGACAGTGCCATTTATCATGAAATTAGTGAGAAGATGGGGTTTTTGGTGAGACTGACCAAGCAACTGTGGTGCATGGAACTACATACAGAGGATAGAACGGAAAAAATTGACATGGTGGAGAGAAACACAATGGCTGACAGAGGAGGGAGGTTGTCAGCATAATTACATACATAACCGTGCTTCGTGGGAGATCGAACCGTGACTTTGGTACACCTCTCTCGTGTTCCCTGATAGTGTACCGAAGAGGCGCCATGCCGTCCATGACTATGACCCCAAACTTGTTGTCACAGCTATAGCGCTGTAAGTGCCTGTTGTGAGAAGATTGTGCAGAAGGGACTCTATAAACTGTTCATCCCCCGCTGTTCTTGGGCTGTATATACAGGAAAGCATGCTACCAGCTGCCATGCCCGAAGCCACTTGAAATGTGAAACAGCCAAGCTCAGGTTGAATACATCACGATCAGCAATATGCAGCCTACCAACATTATGATGTACGGATTTAATCGCAGTACAAATACTGTTAGGTATGGCTGCCTGCCGCCTACATGATAGCAGGTCGGTCCGCAACTAACATGGGACACTCGCTGAAACAGAGGGTTGTAACAAGTCTCCCTTAGGCAAGTCTCACGGTCAAGTCGAGTCAATTTCTGACCAAGTCTTAAGTCAGTCAAGGTCATTCAATACAATGCCCAATAAGTCAGGCAAACCTTCAAGTCAAGTCAGGACGAAAATCAAGTCAAGTCAGATATTGTTCAATCAATTCAAGTAACGGTTCCAGAATTAAGTGTGGGGGCTTCCAAAACAGTGACATAAAGGGTGAGACCTGCCTTGTAGATAGAATGTTTCTCAGAAAGGTTTGTCTGATTAGAAGTATTTGGCTAGGTTGTGCACGAACAAGTTGGGCGACCAGAAACTAGGCTACGAGACATTGACTTTTATTTCAAATGTTGCCACAGCATCCGTCTCTTAAAGTTTTTGTGCATTTCAAAGAAAAAATTGTTGTACCTATCAAGTAGCATATATAGAATGTGGGCATATGGGGCTCAAACAGTGGGACAATTGTATTAAATACAGTAAGTGGAACCAAAGGACTAGTACCCCCAGTATCACCACATCAAATGAAGCTGGGCAGAAATTTGCCCGGCAGCGGTAGCATAGCCTGCTTACGATATTGTGGTACTGCCAGAAAACTATGGTTTTAAATAAATAAAATGGTCAATAGTCAGTTCTCACCAGCACAAAGAAGTCGAGAACAACAAATCAAGTGAGTTATTGTGCAACAAACAACCGTAAATTCAGAACCAAATATACATGGGGCCGCCGCAGGCTCAGATGGTTGCCCCAGAATTGTAACTGGAAAGTTAACAGAATAGTGTCTTAGATAAAATGAGTGGCAGGTATTTTGTCCATTCAAAAAATAGTGTGTATCTATATAGAGAATGAATGTGTCCTAGATACGGTAATGATTTGTTTATAAATTTGTTTGCACGGCCACAATTATTACTGGCTGTTCTTGCATAAAAAACAACAAAATTAGGCCAGATCTATATCAAACTGGTAGTCGTATACTGACTACAGAAGATTTTTCTCCAAGAATCACAAATCTCATGGGGGCGGGAACAGGGGGGCATGGCTTTCGAGGAGGGCCTCCCCTTGCCCCCCCTCCCCTCTGGGACGCCATTGCTTCTGAAAACAATACAAATTCGACAGAATTAAACATGAAAGTGCTATGGGTATTCATCGATAGAGCCTTTTGCATCCGAGTAGTGCATAAACAGAATGAGTTGAGAAAAAATAAACAACACTTAAACAACTAGTCCGAGCCGGCGTTGATCGTTTTTTTACCGTAGGTCCCTTTGATTGAACGCAAGTACGAACGACTCATGCCGATTGTAAGCCTACATGCAGATGCGCATACTCAAACACTGTTTGTTGTATGTCATGCAGTGTGTTCTGATACCAATATCGCTCTTCGTACACAGCTCCGGTGCCCGTGTACAATACAGTATGACGGCTAGTGTTTACCGTTTGGACAGCTATAATGCTTGTTTTCTGGCATACTGAAGGGACTGGGACTCGAGTGGCCTCCCCAAAACTCAAGTCCGAACCACAGAAACCTCGAGTCTCTTCATTAGACCTCTAGTCTGCATTCTCAAGTCACCAAGTCAGTCAAGTAACATTTCCTTGATGACCTCAAGTCAGTCATTTTGAGCAGCGACTTAAGTTCAAGCTCAAAGTCATTTGGTTTGTTTTTTCCAGTCAAGTCAAGTTCCTGTACGACTTCAGTCGACTCCATGACTGACTTGTTACAACCACCGGAAACAGTGATATTTGGCCTTAACCAGTGACACATACGCAGTTGTTATGTTAAATACTAGTAGTGTTGTGTAAATTGCATGCTAATACGAGCCGCCATTATTGAGCTGCACGCAGTAATTAAATCACAGCAATTTGTGACTGCATGACAGTGTTCGCGCTAAGGGATTGATGCGGGATTTGCGCACTCCTCTCATGATCCCGCAGAGAAATTGGTCATATGCGGCGAAATTCCCACATTTTTTTGAGATGCGAGCTTGGCACATACACCAAACAGAACAACCACACTGAAGCCCGTACTTATTTCATGGCAGTACATTCATTCCTATATTGTGAACTACTCGAGCAAGATCGGGACGCTCTAGCAGCAAAAAAAGTGACAGAAATATGTTGCTGAGAGGCCAATCACATGGTAATGCACATTGCCGACAAACGGGCAGCAATACTGCAAAGGCCCCAACGACCGAGCACGATAACAGATCATAGTTAAACATAGAGGAGCACCTTCGTATACATGCCTAACAACTCAAGTTTCTGGGAGCATTACACAACAGCTATGCCCAAGACTCGGTTAGCTATACTATATTGGGTTGATTACACTGCAGTGTCGGGTTTGTTTGTTTGGATTTGGTTGTGGTGGATTGTTACGCTGTTGCACCATGGGCCAGCTAGATAAAATAATTTACATGTCGATGGGATTCTTGCTAGACGTGCTGGGGGAAGAGTAAACAGGTTCAGGCTGGTAGGTGGGACAGGTTGGCTGGTTTTGGGAGAGTGGCTCATCAATTGTAGAGGTGATGATATGGATATGACACATTGAAACTAAACTTGGGAGATGAGGGGCAGAACTAGACTCCTTGAACAGTATTTTTTTTTTTTCCTGTGATCCAGCACTGACCATAGGCTTGAATCTGGTTGGTCAGTTGCAAATGATCCCGTCACAAGAGGGGCATGGGGGGGACGGGGGGGTTGGTGGGGGTGCAAGAGTGGCTGAGGTTTTTGGGGGGAAAGGGGGCGGAGGGGGTTAGGATTGAGGCCCAATGACTTTCTCAAATCAAACATTACAATGCATCTGTTTGTTTACTAATGATGAGAAAAATCATGACATTATAAAATGTTTCATCAAAAATGGGCTATGTTGGCTGCACGTATACCCTGTGAAACATAGCATCGCAAAATGGATGGCAAGCTGACAGCCAATCAACAGATTTACTGGAAATTCTCGCCACTTTTGTCAGATCCCCCCCCCAAAAAAAAAATTTGAGGGGGGAAAAAAAAGAACTTAAATCCTAAAGCGCTAAAATGCCGCATGACAGTATGTTCAGCCAGCCTACGTCGGTTCGCATGGTAATCCTTAGGGCACTAGGATGAGAAAGGTTTGGAACTAGGAAAGTTTTGTAAGACCTCAAGTACAGTTGAGGTCATACAGAAGGATTGGGTCAGAGAGTGGACACCTCGGGTTAGCAACTGTGCTGATTGATATCATATTTTGGTTTTATGAAGATTTTTTTTACAGCAGGATCGATGAATAGCTGGTGATAGCTATCCTGAAAAAAATAGAAGTTGTACGCACGCAATGTGTGTGGCGTGGGGCCAATCAAGAGGCTAATCATACAATATGAACAAGTACTAATGATAGCATAAACAGATTATAGTTGCATATGCATGTTGAATATGTGTATTGTAATCTGCTTGAATCAATGCTTTGCTTTTAGGACAATAAAATTTACCTCAGAAAAACGAGTCCGGGCCCCTTAGAGTTTTTCATTGAGGGAGAGGGAGTAAAGGATCCAGCATCTTAATTTGGACCCTTCAGATTTTCGGGGCCCGCCGCTACCGTTCGCCGGTTACATCAGATTAATGCACCCACAGTGAAGGCTGTGCATCCTGTTCAGAGGAATTCAGACAGAAAAGTATTGCACCAAAAGTGAGTGATAGGAACCAAGCATTCAGGTCAAGCACATCTATTACTCAGCGTTATGTGTGGTGCTAGGTGAAGGTCGGAATCGTCCAGAATTACCGCAACTTGTTGTAAGCATTTCCATTTGGGAATTTACACCTCCTGTCTGTTAGTTCCACTTGCATGCAAGTGTATCTTTGTATAAGAGATGACTGCATGGCTAGCTTCACTATAGCGATACTATTGTAGGTGCCTTGAAATTCACTGTTTTTACTTGAGGGGGATAGAATTTCCTTTCACTCTTCACCATAAAAATACACTCTGAATGTCATAGTAGTGCAAATATTTTCTCCTGTCAACACAATTGATTGGGTCTTGACTCACCACACCAAAGGAAAAAGCTTGGCAGTTTTTTTGCCCCTCCCAATGCAATTTGGGAGCCTTTTCTGTATTAAGGTGGAGAGTGGTAGCCCTATTCTACTCTCCCTGTTGGTTTTCCCATCAGATGCGGAGGCCATGCTGCCTTCTGCCCAGGGGAGGTAGAAGAGGTAAAAAAAGAAATGCAGTGCTGGTATAAAAACTTCTTGATACTTACTTATCTCACAGAATACAGAAAGAAATCTGGTCAGTAAATAGCAGCTAGAGATGAAAATATTGAATCCAAGAGTGCCCCACAAAGGTTGAAAAGTTGAAAGTCGTGGTGGGGTGGAGGGGAATTCAAGTTGGGGAGTCCAAAGCAGTGAAGAGCAGAAGACGTTAGATACAGAGGGTTTTTCCCAGACACGCAAAGGGGTCCTAGCCTGACAACAACTCAACCCCAGTGGTTCATCGTTGTTTGTGTGCTGCAACTGGTCTTGGTCCATAGGGTATTCAGGCGAAGGACTGCATGCAGAGTGTTGGCCACTAAGCTTTTCAGTATAAGAGGAGGAACTCCTCCCTGTGATTTTTATTAGAGAGGTGTGATTCCTTTAAGCGGGATTTTAGAAGTGAATTAAGGGACTCTCATATACAGTGACAATAAACACCAAATTCAAAAATGTTTGCGCGTGCGGAATTGCTTTCTTGAGGCAACTTTCTGAGAGGGACTGCCTTACAATTGGACAGAGAGATCTCTCTTTCCCTCCATTCACCAACACTGGCCTGCATGTAATGAAGCAGAGGAGGAAGAACCAATCCATACTCATGCCACAGGTTCCCGCAAATTATCTCCCCTTGCTTGAAAGGCGAGAAGCTTCCCACAAAAGTAATCCGATCAAACTCTGATGGCCCCAGCCCAGCAGAAACAGCAGCTGGAAATCCCTCCCTTGTTCAGAAGCCGCACCTCTGCCTATTTGGAATTTGTTATCGCACAGGTAGTGAGAGATGTGGTGATGCGCCGTACTGAAATGCCGCATCAAAGTCGAGTGTGACCCTCTCTCCCATTGCCGTAGTCGACAGCTGGACGATTGGCTGCCGCAGTATATGAAGAGACCCGTGGCGGCGACCCTGGAATAGAGCTTCAGTCTCTGCCTGTCCTGACGTGATAGCCCTGACAACAAGGACAATCTGCGGAGGTGAGCCAATTTATCCAAAGATAGTACACTCAAAGCTTGAAATAACCAGGGCCCAGGGGGAATTTACTCCCAGAAATTGCATCAATCTCTATGGTCCCTATGAAATTTGATCTGGACATGGGGCATTTCCTATGAATATGACCCCCCTTTATATCTTCCACTATTGGAGCCAGCGTGCACTGTAGTCTTGTGTTAAGACGTGATATTCCCCCCACGATTTACCGTTGCATTATAGAGATTTCCGCAGTGCGCCACCACTCTCCTTCTGCTATTCCGACCAGATATTTTTCAGCTAGTCAGCGCTGTTTATTTTTTGTTTTCTATAGACAGATTAAGGACAATTCGGTTTCAGGAAGGGCCAAAATAATAATTGTCTAAAAGCTAAGACATATTGCACTGTTGACCAACATTCCAGAATGGAGACTGTATTGTCTGCATTATCAAAGCATGTTAGCCAATGGCACATAGGTGTGCGGGCAGAAGTTGTGCATACTTTGCGTGCAGCTGTGGAAGAATGACCCCTCCCCCCCCCCCCCAGTCTATCATCAGCCCCTGCGCTTCATGTGAAAAAGCATACGAATCAGGCGGCAATTTTCAGTGAAAAAAAAAACATGGCTGGGATGCTTCCAATATTCGACCCCTGACGTACAAGATAATTTAAAAAGATTTTCTTTACACTGTCAAAGGTGAAACACGCGAACATCAAATCCTTCACACCCCTAGATATGAAATTTTAAGCATGCCACTCTGGCCTATTTACTGCCCATTTCACCCCAACGTGGCAGAGAAAGAAATTAGTGGAAAACAAAGGTAGCTACTCATTCAACAGGAAATGACAAAATCTTCTGCTATATTTTGTTGTGAATGAAATGGGTTTTCAATACGAAAGACCCAACCATTGTTTGATGAGGTTTTTTCAAATCGCAATGAGTTTGCGATTGACTTTGCCCTATTACACGGGTCTCACGGGCCGTCATGCCCTGGCCCCAGGGACTGTGTCATGACAGTCCCTGCCCGTGCCCTAAGTGACAATCATACAATTCAACGCATAGCAGGTTGGCCTCACTTTCACTCACTTGTATCGGCTGTATAACTTCAGTACAACATTTTTGAATCTGTCCCAATTCATTGACCAGGAAAGCAAGTATTGAATGTCTGACATTGTACTTCAATATACATCACATATGTGCTTGAAGCACATTTATCTTCAGATGGACCACCTTCAAGCCAAATCAATCAAATAGTGTAACATAAAAATATCCGTGCTTATATAGCACTTTTTCCACAGCTCAAGCACTTCGCGATATTACTCGTGATCATTAGTGACTTTTCTTCTGGCTTGCTCGCTCCCGATGCACAATTTCATCACAGTACTGTCACTTTTATTTTGTTGTTTTGTTTTGTCCCCGGCGGACTTCCTCCATAGGGGCCCACCACAACACACAGCGCTCACCAGGGTCCGAAATACTTTTCAATTTCGGGGGCTATTTTGAAAAAAAAAATCAGCCCCCCTCAAAACTATTTTCGGGGGCCCTTGAGAGCTTCCGGGGGCTACTTGAATAAACACTATTTGTTCGAAATAAAACCCTCAAAAATGGCTATGAAACTGCATCAATTGAATGTATAATGCCAATGTGGTGAGTTCACTAGAAGAGCCCCCTTCAGTAAGGAGGGGAGGAATTTTTTCCTGGCCTCGAGGCTGGGGTGATTGGAAGCGGAAAGCCTGCGTAGGGTGGACTGTCTTCCAGCCATCATGTGGTCCTCTCGGTAGGCTGAACCTGCAATGTTACACTATGAGTCGCACAGTGAAACAATGGAAATATTTTGTGTCTAATGTCAGGGTTAGAAAACTTTCTTTCCTCGATTTTTGGGTAACTAATTTCCAGAAAAAAATTGCCCCTCTAAAAATCATTTTGGGTGGGTGGCATTTCAAAGTGCTACTTAATAATTATGGTAATGAAAAAAAAAAAAACCGATAGGTGACTGCCTAAGCTTAGTTTGTGCTGCATGAGTGGCAATCCTGGAGAAACAAAGAACTGCCTTGAGTTCCCACTGTGAACACAGTAACTGTCCGTGGAACACGGCCCATGGCCCCCCCACCCCATATAGAGATTAGGCTGTAAATGACTCCTTTTGCCACAAGTTTTATCCATATGTAGCAGTGACCTCACCTAGGGAGTAGGAATGGAGGAATACGCCACTGCTACTTGTTGTGTTATTTCACAGGTTTCCTTTCAACAATCGGATTTTACATCCCAAGAAAAGCGCTGGCAGCCTAAGAACACTCCCAAACTAGACACTCCCAAATTAACCAATTAATACACTCCCAAACCTAACACGTCCTAAACCTAACCAATTAATTCTGACGTCCGCTCTGTGAGATTTTTCACTCAAAATCAATATATTATGGTTTCTGAAGTGCCAGTAGCATGTTCATGTTCTAATAATCATGTATATTGTAAATGTCTTGGAGGTGAAAAGTGTAGCTACGATCACACACTCGGTTTGAAACTGGTAGCCTACTACACACTGTACCTAGGCCAAATAACTTAAAATGAGGCCACCCAACAATCTCTTCCGAAATTTGTGTCATAATTTCATTATTGTGGTGTTTTTAGGTTTGATTGGCACAATCAAGCTTGGTTTCCTGCTCTCATACCACCTCTCTGCAAGGGATTCTAATCAATTTCACATGTTTTCGGCAGGTTTACGATTAAATGATTAATGCTGAGAATTCCCAACTAAACTTGGGAATTTCCTGCAAAACACTTTGTTTTCTGTTGAATTGGGTATTTGAATGACTGTCGATATCGCGATCGTCCTCCGAGCGGCGCGGCCACCACCCGCTGCAATCGCTTGCGAGTGTACGTACGGCCGTGTCGTGTATATGCCTACTGTTTATAAAAATGTGCTGGGTGCAGTGGCAGGTTTCAAACACAGTACTCAGTGTGTGTGACTCACTGGAATTTTTTAATCAATGTTAACGTAATTTATAATGAAACAGTGGTCTTTCTAAACATCGTGATTCACAAATATCTGGACTTTTCGATTTGTATTTTGGCGCAATCAGAATCGCTTTTTGCTTGTACATACCAAAGCTAAATGAAGAATTTTTCAGGGGGGGGGCGATTTCCCCAATAGTTTAACATTTTTTTTCGCCCCCCTAAATGTGATTTCGAGAGCTCTTTTTTAACTTTCGGGGGCGAATTCGCCCTCCCTCCCCCCTGTTTTTTCGGAGCTGGCGCTCGACTACTCTTCCACAAGTCCCCTCACGGGGTACCCACTTACACGTGGGTGTGTGGGACTGTTCAGTAGACATGCCTGTCCACAGCACTGGCGGAAAAAAGTCCTTGGGCTTCCAATAGGCTCCGAACTCGCAATCAATGGTTTTGTGGTCTGGAGCTCAACCGATGAGCTAATCCGCCTCCTAGAACATTCCACAGTTCATATTTCAATTTGTTTCCATTGAAACCTTCAGTATCGTTTTGCTGCCGATGCACTTCCCCGCTACCCGGCAGCGCATTTCATGACCTCCTCGTGGGTCAAGATTATGTGAATTGAATCTCGAAGCAAGGTAGGCACATAAGATCACTCTGCAGAACCCGAACAAACAGCGTTGTGTCATATTTAGCCCAGGGCTGTAAGGTCATGGTGGTTCTCATGCCTACATACAGTACCACCTACCTGTTAACCCTGTCTTGATATTTGATGCTGTTCCAAATTCATCTGCCAACATCTTGGCTACCCTAGGGACCTTGTCTTGGGTGGGATGATCAATAATCATACTATTGCCATTCCTGCCGGAATGAGAAAAAAAATCAATTGATGTTATGATTAGCTACAGTGGATTACTGTCACTTAAACGACATGCCAGTACCAAGTCACCTCTTACTGGAGGGCAGAAAATACAACAAGGGATTTAGCAAACTGTTTTATTTGAATTGGGAGGGAAGGGGCGCGGGATGGTTGCGCCTTCCGTGATGGTCCTGTCCACCGTATCCAGTTTGTAGTTTGATATGGGATCCGATACAGCTGATATCTTGTTACGTTTCTGCATGTAAAGTCTGTAACGAGACTAAATAAACAAATTAACAAGAGTGTCAATGGCATGACAGTAGCGTCACCTATACTAGTAGCCAATGTGGTGTGAAGTGACTGCCAATTTGTTGAAATGAAATCCATTACTGTAGGGTGTCTTGAAATCTGAGCACCTTGCAAAGTCAACATGAATTATAAATGCAGCAATTCATCTGTAGGAAAATAATGTTGGGCCTGAAACTAAAGACGGTCCACATAATAATAAGGATAATAACAATAATAATACAATACAAAGCATTTATAGTGTGCCAACTATCCCGCTAACTAATCTGAGCGCGATTACAAAGACAGAGACCTATGGAACACTCTCCTAAACAGAATGGTTTTGCAAGTGAGATCTAACAGTGTTTCAGAGGTGCAGTTCCTCAAAAATGGCAGATCATTCCACACCCCGGATCGGCAGTGGCAAACAAACAATTTCCATAATGGATAAGGACAACATGAAATGGAAATCTTGGTGTAGCCATTGACCCTGTGATGGTCTAATAGCTTTTCTCATCAGATGCCTTTTTCTTTCTGGGGTCTCCCCCATTTTCCACCCCACCAACGCATTTATGGTGGCTATGAGGACGAAAAAAGAAATCAATTACATTGGAAGGATTTCCAATCTACAAGTCGGCTCATGGCAATTAAATACCTTTGTTTCCAGATGTCAGGGTTTCTCATTCCGTCCCACCACAACAATTATGCAACACCACAATGTCCTCTATTCGTCCCTATAGTTTGGGACAGACTTTGATTGATCCCCATTTAGATTGATAGTATATGAATAAGGGATATTGTGTGAAATTTATGAAATTTGCCATTGGAACTTTTTCTTGGTCTCAAGCAAAACTCCATCCCACCACCAGGACTGTGGACACACGGTCTTTCGGGGAATTGCCATCATTCATACCGGGAAGAGCAAATTCTGTCT
The DNA here is from genome assembly GCA_026419785.1 of Sclerodactyla briareus. Lineage (NCBI taxonomy): Eukaryota > Metazoa > Echinodermata > Holothuroidea > Dendrochirotida > Sclerodactylidae > Sclerodactyla > Sclerodactyla briareus. Next base: position 625,651 of record JAODTK010001221.1, read on the forward strand.
ATTGTTGCATATAAATAATGAAGTCCTTCAGACTATCATCAGTGCTGGAAAACACCCCTTAACTATTCAACTTTTGCTAATTATGGAAATGTGGGGCAATTGCTCAATTTTACATGAATTTTATAATTCCGTCCCACCACATGTCCACAAATACTGATTTGTCATTACTATGGCAACACATCACATTCCATTCGTTTCATTATGCCAGCTGTAAAATGTGCCTGACCAGCATTAAATCTTTCAGAGAGGAAACTCAGCGAATAGGTTATAAATGGATGAACTATCAAAATCATCACTGAACATCAGCCTCACTGAACTGATCATCAGCATTCAAAATAGTTTGTTTATGTTATACCCACAAACAAGCAAGCATACATGTACAGTATACAGTAATTCAACGTGGAGGTCTAGAGAGCACAAGCCTGACAAGTAGACCCCCTGAAAAACTGTGACTAATAAAATGCAAGCAACACAGAAACACCCACCCCCTTCCCCCTCTCCCTCTCCCCTCTCCTCCCTTCCAAACGATAGCCATTGGTAATAACAGCCACTACAGCCATTACCATGGAGATCTGCTTGACAACAGTATCTTCAACAGAATAGTGGTTTTTAGTTCAATAGGTCCCTAGATAGATTTGTGTTTTTCCCCCGGGAAATGGATGTTTATTCTTTAGGTCCCATTTGGAGACTAATTTTTTCAAGTTGGCTTTTCATTAGGGTTGTACAGCTATTGAATACTTGTCAGACTTTAGACGATGGGGTGGCCAGATTGAGAGAGTAGAATTCGCCAAATGGGACTAATAGGCTAAATAGAGGGGCACATTGTTAAGTATGAGGGTTGAGGGGCGAAGTAAGACTTTATCAGCCCTATTGAAATACTGACTTTGTAGACTTATAAGCGCTTTATAAACTGTCTATTATTATTATTATGTGCAATGCATTCCAACACTTTGCTCCACAGAACAAGTGCCAGACACTTGTGTATCAATTTGGTAAGAATTGTAGGAAACCTGTACATGCTGTCTATAGATCTCTGTTCGAACTGGGGGGGGGGGGGGGGGGGGGGGGGGGGGGCCTTGCTATGCACTTCCAAAATGTGTAGCAATCTTGCTCGTTGAGGATCATTATGCGTGCTACGCCACTTTTTCAACAACCTGCTGATATTGCAGAACTTATTCTGCTAAAGTATCTGGTTCAAACATCATGAATGCAGGGCTGATTTGCTTTCATTGAATTTTGCAACAATAGGATATACATCCTCCAGAAAACAAACTGAAACTGTTCTGAAAATATCTTACAACTGGGCCTATATTCACACTACCACTGATGGACCGAACTTGAAAAAAAACACAAATTGATGTTTGAACAAGCAATGTTGCTATAATGTGTAGATGTTTTGTAGAAAACTGCGTTCGATGCAGTCTAGATTAGAAATATCCAAAAGACAATGTTATCTTAAATTACCCCCCTTGAAAATTGATTGAAACCATTACTTATCCGCACTGTTACACAACTACCATATCTGGTCTAGTTTAGAAAACCCAATGGAGTAATTTAATGCGGCAACTTCTGTTATAATTAAATAGTAACTAGGCTTAGTTTGCCTCCATTGCACAGTTCTTCTCCAGTCAGAATCCAAAGGTCCAACTTACTTTTTGAATGTGCCGCTCTTAGAAATGCGTACATCGTGTTGAACGTGTCCGCATCACTTCATATTCTTGCACAAACTCACATTCTGGTTGAACATAAACACAACTAACCAACCAGGAAAGTAAAAAAAAATTGTACTATCTGCTTTTATTGTATTTTTCGAAGACCGAGTACTGTGAGATGCTTCTTAAGAAAATATAATCCTGTGAAGTTGCTGAATGTGTCAAGATAGACCGATCTTTGAGTGTCTCAGAGCAAAAACCTTACACCATATTGGCCAAACATAAAATAACAACGAAGTGAATACATAGCATTTTTTGTTATTTTGAAACAGACAGACGTTTGCTTTTAATGCAATCATGAAGAATGATAACCATACAACACCCCTATTTCCACATATAATTTGTTTTCTGAAATGATGATCGACTAGGCCCTACTAGAGTCTATTTCTCTACTTCTAACGTTGTTCGATATCGGTGAAAATCTGACAAGATTATTTTTTCATCCAACCGAATATGTTCGAGGTAGAGCATGAGGTACAACTCCAGAATATCCAACCATTTCAAGCCACACACCACCTCCAGGTGTTGCCTCTTCTCAACTCAAAGGCGATTGCATGCTGAGTGCACACAGTGTGTGTGACTTTTTATTAAAGACTTCCTTCGGGGGTACCTGTAATTGCTCCGAGCATTATTTCCAGAATATGGACCACCCTAAACAAAGAAAGTGTGTGAATCATAAAAATCTGATGAAAATACTAAGTAAGATGAAGAAAAAGTCTGGGATTTCCCTTTAATAATAGGCTCAGTGCACTTTATCCATTGTGACCTTCGTGACCATTGTGACTTTGCCTTGAATTCGGGGAGTTGGCAGGTAATTCAGTAAATGCCTCTTTGTCTTAGGAGGGCCTACATTGAACTGAAGGTCTCAAGCTGAAAGTTTGGGATGATTGCACATAGTCACCCATGTCGGATGGTGTGCCTGATGTATTGTATGACTATTTGTTTTAAGAGACCCGATCAAGATGGTTAGGTTAGTGAGGGTTAGGTTAAAGTGACATAAACTGTGAGATATTAAGATTACATCTAAATAGGAATGTGACCCTAACCCAAAAAAAAACCCCTTATCCCTAACACTAATAACACCTGGGTCTACCTTGCAATCATACCGAAGGTGACCACATGCATTTGTCACATTCTAGGGTTTTAAGATAGGGCGGGCGCATGGGATGAAAAGTTGCTGTGGCTAACCACAAATATACTTTACCCTCTTGGCAGCCTGTAAACTTTTGATCAGCTCTTTATTTTCCACTCTCCACATTCTCGGTCTGACGCAGACTCATCAGAGTTTTTGGTTTTGACATTGTGCCGGTTCAGCACTTATGGCTCTATCCCTGTTCAAAATGTTGTTATTCACTGTTTGTCATTTTGAACAACTGACCAGCTAAGATCAGTAGCCATATTCCTGTTTATTTTTCTATTTTCGTCTCCGTTCACCAATCAAATTCATGACACACTTCCCAGCAATTTAGCCATAACTGGGTATTTTGGTTTCTAAACATTTAGGATACTCAATTATTGTACCGTTCCAAAGCCCTGAACTAGTCATCATAAACGTGCCGCTTTGTGAATATTGTCAGAGATTTTTCGCTCTGCGACATTTGCGCAACTCCACCCCTGTGAATCGAATCGAATGGGGGGGGGGGGAGATGGAACATTAAAAGGTAGATACGACGAAAGACTGCCAAAGATTTTCTTGTAGTGAGTGTTGACTTTCCCCCGAGGAAAATCGCCCGAACCAGAAGCTTCAGTTTCAGCCCATGTGATGAATCCGTTGTCCGTGGGGTTTTGAATGCGTCACTAATTGAGCCTGAGCTGAAATGACCACCCATTTCTATACTAGTATCGGATACTTACATTGAAGGCACTCAGCCGCGGTGGCGCCAGCCAGCGCCTGGATCTTCCGTACCTGCAGGAGCGGCGAGGAATGCCCAATAGGCTTTGGGGGGAGGGGGGGCATCTCAATGTCCCGACACGCGACCGCACCTATCCCTTTGACCAACCACACCATTTCTATTCTTCGTCAATCATTTCGTTTTTCCATTTTTATCGTTCCCTTAGGAATTTCTCCGATTCTCAGAACTTTGTCGCCTCACCGTTGTTTGTAAGGGGACTATAGCATCACAAGTAGTGTCAGTATGTAGGGCGGCGATCATGGGTGGGGGGGGGCGCTGGGGAACGGCGTCCCCCCATATTTGGGTTGAGGGGGATGCAATGCAATTTGTCCCCCCATTTGAGCCGACTGCTATTTCGCTGACACTGTATCCGGACATCTTCATCAGCAACCAGGTTTATAAACCTGCAGATACCTAAATGATCAAGTTGAGTGTAATCCGCTTAGCTCCCTTTTCGAAATTTTGCGCGCTGCGCGCGTATTTCATGTATCGGTAGTGTTCATACATTGATGTGCCTTTCTGCAGACACTGATGATGTTCCTTAACAAAACATGCCTGAAATTTAACTCTGGTTGTCGCCAATATCAATGAAGAAAGGGTTCTCCTCATCACTTCGTTTACATAACTGTCTTCCCACCTTGTGTGTGCTCTCCTCTCTTCATTTACGCTGTCAAAACAATCGCTATCTTAGGGAAGGGGTTCAGACGAACGGGGGCAGGTCCTACCACCTGGCGGGATCCTGTGATTTTATTTATTTATGGGGCTACCACTTGTTGAAATTTGAGTGCACTGTGCACATACTATCACTATGAGGGCACAAGGTGCGGCATCGAAAGTGCAACCAGGGAACGCCCACAGGGCGTTTCAGAAAAGACCTGATTCAAATGCAAGTGAAGAAAAGGCTGTCCAAAAATGAAGTCCATATTGCCTGAATTGTTGATGGAATGCCCAAAAGTTGAAACTTTGTTGTCTTTGAGGGAAGAAGTGGGGCGACGGGGCTAAGTCTTCCACCTGGCGGGGATCTGTGATTGTTTTTTTGGCAAAATACGGCTATTTGCAAAATTTGAAATAGATATTCGGCTGATCAAGTTATGGTGCGGACCCCTTTTTTGAACGTTGTTGCGTGCACTGTGCCATACGAAGGGGGTCAGTCACACGGTGCGGGTGGAAACCTCATAAAATATCCATCAAAGAGTCTACCAGGAACGCCACAATTCCTTGCAAAGACAGATTAACATTTTTTTTATGAAGACAAGTTTATATCCAAATGCCGTCTGTAGATGGATGTCTAAAAGTGTATCAATTTTAGTAATACTGCTTACTGTCCCATAAGTCCGGGAAGTGCCGTTTCCCTGCAATCTAGGGGGTCTTTCAAACGGAAATGTCCTTGAACGCTACGCGCCAACCTTAGGTGGCGATCTGCTAGATAGTATTCAGCTCGTTCCGTCCCCAATCGCTAACACACATCGCCGCCTTGGTACAGTGTCAGCGAATATCAGTCGTGCTCGAATATTGGGGGGACGAGATTCATTGCGCCCCACAAATCAAATCGGGCGGGACGCCGTCCCCACCCCCTCCCCCCCCCTAACGTCCCCATGACGCCGCCCTTGTTTACACCCATCCTCGTATCATCCTGATTGAAAGGCAAGTTATCACCGATGCTCATTCCCACGACCAATACGGCCAGGTTCCTTGCTGAGCCTTACATATACTGGCACTTTCTCCACCTCCAGATTGCACTCAAGAACCAAATGCTGTGGTCCGAATCGAACTAGAATTTGGTATCCTAATACAGTATGACGTAGTAGATGAAATTAAAATCAGTTTTGAATACTCCCTGCCCCCCATTTACAAACTTTCTAAGGAAAATAACTATGTCATATATTCGTAAAAATAACCTAGTGTCATGCTGACGCTCTCGCGACCCCCAGCTATACGCTCTGTACCGTGGGCATAGCAAAAGTGCGCCATTTTTTGAAGACTAGCTCCGCAAGTTGAATTTATTGGACATTTAGCGACACATGGCGCCAACGTTCAATGCGCTTGCTGAAATTAAGGATCTGGAACAGGTGTAAACAACTGATGGGCTCAATCAATCAATGTGGAATGAATTCATTGATTGCACCCTGCACAGCTCAGTTTTCTCTTGGCTAAAGTGTTTATGACTGAGCATTACGTAAATGGTTCTCCAGAATCCGATTGGGGGGACATGCCCCTTCTCCCCCCCCCTCTGGCTAACTCTTATGACGGCCTATGCTTTCTTATAAGAAGTGCATTAACCTCATTGTTCTGTGTCAACAATGGCCGATAAATTTTCGAAAAAGATGGGAAAATTGTGAAAAAATTATGTTTTGCCAAATTTTTAGCTTTGCTAACACGATGATTCGATAAGTCGACATGTTTAACTAGCTGTGGATGACTATCAGTCAAGATCACTAAGCCTTTTGACTTTCTTGATTTCCAATTTCCAGCCCGGGCTCCCCCGACAATTTCCCCAAGTTTATACCCGCCGGCCAGACAGAGCTCTTGCTGCGCACCCCTGTGAAAGTGTTGGGGCGGTCAAACGGCGTCCCCCCCTCAATTTTTGTTGAGGGGGAACGCATGCATTTTGTGTCCCTCCCCCCAATATTTCAGCCATACTGCTATTTCGCTGACACTTGTATCCGACATACGGTATCCAGCAGCAGCTAACGTGTTTAAACAAATGCATAAATGACCTAAATTCTCAAGTTGAGTGAGTTCCTGTTGCTCCATGTCGCATTTTTGCTCGCTACGCGCGCGGGTATTTCCATGTCCCGGTTTGTGGCAGACTAACATGGCTGAAGCTTTCGCGAGCGCTTCGCGCAGTTGCGGTTGTACGTTTGTGTTATACTCATTTGGCCGGGAATGTAACTAGAGAGTCTCACCCAAAAAAGTGTCAAAAAATATGAAATAGTTGGAAAATCCTGTGACCAGTCGGATTTTTTTTAAAGGTATAGCTCAGAGTTTAAATATTCCCCACTGAGACACAAGATTTTCGAACTAGACCAAATGTTTTTTATTTTTGTTAGAAATTCCAACAAACCACCAACCAATTCAACTGCAAAGGACCTTGAAGAGATTCACATTTAGTGTCAATTGGCCTCTGAATAGTATTGATACTTTATTTTTGCAAAAATTGTGCGCTCCGCCTCGAGAATTGGATTTGTGGCAAAAGCTATATTTTTATAAGTAAAATCAGTTGCTCTGGAAAATTCAAACTGGGCCAACTCGAAACACGGACAAATGGAGTCTAATATGTATAATCTGGCGTATGTTTGGCATCTTTTGAATTTTGCTCCGCTGGTCAGGGCGGTTAGCATTTTGGGTTCGTACTTGTGGTATAGGTCCGAACAGAACCGTAGTTGCAAGATTCATAAAACTCCTCTGAATAAGCTTTTGGCAATTTACAATCAGGAATGATGAGCCAGTTACAAATACATATGTGCAATCCAAGGTCACCAATAGAAATACCAAAAAAAAAAAAAATACCTCTACCACAGTAGTCAAGCACAATATTTGTATCTAATACAGACGCTACTTTCCGCTAGCTCTTTCTCAATTTCAAACATTTGGCAACGAACTAAATATATCCTAATAAATTCTCATGTACTTAGAGGCGTCCGTTTTGCGCTTATCGCTAAAGTCGACGCTCGCTGATGCATGGTAAGCGGAGGCTGTAATCACGGGGCCGCTATACTTTCTTTTACTTAACCCGCCCCTCAATCAACCTCACACATATTTTGGCACTAACCTAGACATTGGAGCACACATTTTAACAGCCCCTTCTCACATTTTTTTATGGCAACAATCGGACAGCCTAGGATACAATGGAAATTCAACAGAGAATTTTGGGAAATTTGGCGGAGGAATCTAAAAAGTAACAATATCTGCTGAGTGCCCGATTTTTTAGGTGATCGGAAAATCCTGAAAATATGCTCGCTTAGCGGCGCATTGTCAGTGCCATTGGTAAGGAGCAGCATTTTTTCAAACATTCTGGCCAAAAAAAAGCCCAATTTCTGGGCAGTGATAGGATCGACTCCGAACAATAAGAACAAAATTTTCCACCGATTGCAAAATTTGTGATCAAAATACCCATGTTTTGGAGCTTGGTACATCACTGCCTGAGACGGCCCGGGAAAGGGTCAAACCCTAGCTACTCCCCGCATTTGGCCCCCTGTCTGGCCCCCAATTGGAAGTGTCCCTCCCATGGGGGACGTAATTTTTGAGTAAAAACTCAGTCAGCTACAAAAAAGGGGGACAGTGCCTATCGTTGGTCAATTGAATCTTGCAAAATCTCGCGCGCTTGCGCGAACGTATAGTGGTTGCTGCCATTTGCCCATTTCCATTGCTCCGTCCATGACCGTCACCCACTTGGCAATCGTATATTAGCATGTTCCGCACCCAATGCGAACCTTGAAATTGACCTCCTAATGCAATAGGTTTTTGGAGAACCTTTTCCTGAAATGAAAATTCGTTATAGATAGTATTTATCTTGTCCGTCCCCCCAATCGCCAACACAAATCGCGCCGCCCTTGCGTCGCGCGATTCCTGAAGATTGGACATGTCCGACTTGCGACATTATTAGGCCTGGGGGGTGTGCCTTTCAATTGGCCGGCCAGTCGGCTCACTGAGGTGAGAACAGACACATGCATTTACAGAAGGGGGCACATGCATTTACAGAAGGGGGCACATGCATTTACAGAAGGGGGCACATGCATTTACAGAAGGGGGCACATGCATTTACAGAAGGGGGAGAGGGAGGGGGGGGGGGGAGTTTGCAGGTTGATGTCAATCATTGGAGCTGATGAGACTTTCGTTCGCCTGATGTGCCGCCTACTTTACACCATGAACTATACTTTCAAAATGTGTTTCAATTTATGTGTACAAATGAAGGGGGATGGAGAGGGGAAGTACCAGGGCCCCTGTTTTTCCTACAAGGCCCAATGCTGCACCTCGCGAATTCGGTGATCACTCTGGTGAGTCACTGGTGATTTAAAAACTATATTTTTCATTTACTTTAAGATTTAGGTCAGTGGTTTACCGATATACTGAACTGACCGGCAACAGTCAGGTGACAAACGCAAAGAAGAACCAGAGAACCAATGTTGCAGTCGCTCAAACCGGACAAATAGTAGTGAACAGGTATCATTTGTTATTCTGCTGTTGGGAATTGATTCAGGTTATACTTCAAGAACACAGTGGTTCATTTGCTATTAGTTATTTGTTTTTTAGACAAGTTTGTTTCGCTCACAAAATATTGAATCACATTATGTTGATTCTGTATAGCGCACCCCCCTGAGATATTGAAAATTCGGCTCCTGTAGCGGCAAAAAGTTGGTCTCTGAGCGGCCATAGCCGTTGTTTAAGGAACCTTGAATAGACTTCTGAAGATGGATGTTCGTGAACGAAGAATGGCCATACAAACTGTAACAATAGACCGTTGTACGGAAAGATTGGCCACCCCCTCGGCCCGTCGTGAACGTCACCGCGGTCGCCAAAAAAAAAAAAAAAACCTTGGAAAATTACAAAATAGTCATAAAAAAAAAGCGGTTCTCAGACAGAACATCTTGTCGGTCCCAAAAGTTCACACCCCCTTGGAAAATTTTATCTTTTGAAAGCCCCTGCGAAATGGTGTATATATTTGATTGTCCCTAAAACGTCTAACGAACCCAATTGCACTCACCTGCATTTGTATTTTTCAGCAAGTTCAGTGGTGCATACTTGAGTAAAACTGCAATTTGCAAAATCATTAAAATGTCTACAAGATGAAACAACCCAATATTATCACCATTATTGTGCTTAGCCGCCTGCCGGCGTTAAAATTATCATTATATTGTTTTCAGTTCACACCATTCAAGGAACGGCGAATGGAAACGCACCTTATTCAGCTTCGTAAAAAAATGTGAAGATGTCTAGCGAAACTAAATTTTCCAGGAGTTTTCATAGACTGATAGATGACCGACTCCCTGGATAATCGTATTCATACATCACCACCTAGGTATCTACCGTATCTCATCATTGCACTCCCAATCTCACTCATTGCAATGTGTTCGGGGCAATACTTCTCCCCAGATTTCGACCGACAATTCGCCTATTTGCAATATGCACTATCCGTCAGACCACCCGTCCTCATGACCCAATTTTGCCAACTGAGGTTCTCATATTCATAATGAAAATCGGTGTTATTTCCCAAGATATAAATCTTCATTGGCTAAATGAGTTATCTTTCCAATCTTGGAGATTTCTTCCATTTTCAGAATAGCATACATACCTCGGCATGCTATAGGCCCCTCGCACAATACGAATTCCTGCCTGAGCGGATATCTTCTCAGCTCCTATCCGCTATTTGGCTCCAAGCCCTGAATTCCCATGCCCATCCACGTGAAGATTTGTCGGACAATAAAATCTGCGAAAAAAACCGAAACGTTCCTCCTTGCTATGAACCACCACTGAAACCAAAAATTCCATTATTAGGGTACCGATAGTAAATATATATTTATAGCCTATGTGCCTTAATGGTGTCACATCATGGTTTGCACCGTGACCGTTATCTAACGACATTTGTATTGAAGTGCGCCACCACTTTGTACACGCTTCTTGGAGTTAAGCTTGTTAGGCCAGATTGAACCACATTTTTTTGTGTGGTCATTGTAATTAGTGTATGGTTCGATACCGTATCACCCAACCACAGTAACAGCCCTACATGCTTCTATTTATGTTTGCGAGAGTGAAAGTAAATTAGGTGATAGTGAACAATCGCATCCATGAAAGTGTGCCTCTATCCTGTACTCATATAGAACAGTCTATATGTAAAACCCCTACATTCGCTCATAACGAATACGTGGTAGTACCTACTGCTCCCGTGGTTTAAAACAGAATCATTTATTTTAGTTATATATTTCTCTTTGAATTAACCCGCGACTGAAATATAAATTTGGAATAGATTCAGAACAATTATTCACGGCCCTGGCCCGGATAACCGTAAACATGGTTAGTAACCAATTGCCACAAATACTTGTTCTGAAAATTCAGTTCTTGACACATTTATACTTCGACGGATCATTTTTCGAAGCCCCCTTGTTTTTTTTTGCACGTGAGCTGAAATGAGAGGGTTGCACCAACAGCCCACCGATGAGTCCTTTCCTGAGGCGCGAAGCGGGTGCATGAGATGGAGTGCCATGCATCTCCTCTCATCATTGATGACGTTCCTCTTCTCTTCGGGGACGTGGGTGGGGAGATAGACTTTCAAGTGGTGCAAGGATCGAAGGCTATTTCTAGTTTAATTTCGATGTAAAGATATGGATTTTCTTTCATCGCAATTCTAGCGATCCTGCGTAACTTACCGTAATCGAATCGCCAGCTGATGCAGTAAAGACTGGTCACAGCCGGATCGTAACGATTGTTCGATCGTGCGATTGGTGAAACCAGTCTGGGTTAGACCCAGTCGGTATGCGCAGTGCTACGATCTCTAGAGCCGTCGCAAGCCCGCAACTGCTCTAAGCACTGGTGGTAGGTCATCGTACGATTAAGTGTATCCGCTTCGTCGGGGATCCCAACGATTGGTCCCGAAGTTCACTTGCAAAGCAATCGTAGGTCATGTGCCACCTGTAATGGTGACCAGCGACCGATCGTACGGTCAATCGTGGCGACGAGCGGCCTGTTCGTACGATCAATCGGACGGACGTGCCCACTCGTAACGATCGATTCGCTGTCCGGTCGCGATCAGTCGTGTGCGGTCAATCGCACGATCAGAAATGACAGGTTCGCATTAATGGCGTTCGGTTAAAGCAGTTCGTGAAAATGCTGGTTCCATGGCGCAAGTAGTTGATAAATAACTTAATTATTTTCATCCGTTTGTGTAATTCCCGTAGAAAGACAGCCTCCTCTTCCGAGGACGAATCCATATTTACTTTTCCCATTACTATCTTTGTCCAACTATGTGTGTGGCTGCAGCCACAGCACTAAGCTTTTGTTGTTGCTCACGTCTGTCAACCAGAAATCATATGCTCAACTCTTCCTCCCGTAACAGAACACAACGTATACCCGCTATTTTATATGCGTTCTTCAGTACCATTGTTTAGAGCTAGCGAGGCACAAACCAGAAAATTCACGTCCGACACATGCCTAGTACGGTACCGAGTATCTGGTGGTACCACGATCTAACTCGTACGACAATCAAGACTGGTCGTTACTAATCGCAGCGGGTGATCGTGTCGTGTGGTGATACGACAGGTGGCACGATTCATGATGCACGATCATTTCAGCGATCATCGTACGACTGAATTGCAGTGATCACCCACGACTGGTAGTGCGATCTGTACGAATGGTGGTACGAACACGTGAGACCTGTATGCGATCACTACGATTTGAAATCGAGGTCAGAAGTTTTGAACTACCATCGACCTCGTTGGACTGATTTTGGTCTACGCGCTCACCCCGACCTTTCTGCGCCACTCGTGCGCTT